>CM022299.1:663379012-664113080 GCA_011799875.1 Thinopyrum elongatum | reverse complement strand
TCAAAAAATCTATTTTTATAGTAAAGTTTATTCACAAATTAGTGATTCACATAAATTTCAAAGAATGCAAATTTAAACTATTCAAATTTGAAAACATGGCACTACAGAAGTTTATCAATTTTTGTGACCTACCAGCAAAAAAAATTACACAAAAACTGTGGTCAAATAATTTCATCTGGGCAAAACTTTGGTCAACTATGGTCAAATCTGGTCCAAATCGTGTCAAACTATGGTCACTACTTATTCAAGAAATATTAGTGATAATAAATAATTATTATTTTTTAGAATAATAATTTCAAACATCAAACGGGTGCCTTAATCTCAAGTTCAACTCCTAAGGAGGGTTAATAGTATTGACAACTTAGTTTTTTGTCAGGAAAAACAACCGTGCACGATTTGGACTAGGGAATAGAACTCGAAAGTTAAGCGTGCTCAGGCTGGAGCAGTGGAGAGAGGCGTGACCGGGACCGGGAAGTTAGACGATTTGGAATGAGTGGGTTCATAATTGAGCAATTGTGAGGGTGTTCGAGTTGGGTGATTAGAATTGAATTGGTCAATAATTCAAAAATTTGGAAATCTCACAAAAAATCAAAATTTTATTTTATCAAAAAATTCAGAAAACAAAATTGCAAAAAAATTACTTTACCACCGGGACTTAAAGGTGGGCTCCCGAGAGCGCCACTTTGAGGCCTTCGTCCCGGTTCGTAACACCACCGTGACTAAAGGGGGGGGGGGCTTTAAGTCCCGTCCCTTTAGTCCCTCCCGTTTTGGGCGAACCGGACACACATTCGCCTATGAACCGGGAAAATAAGCCTTTTTTCTCTAGTGAAGGAAAGATCCAGAACCAAGTTTAGAGAGGGAGCCCACAGATATTAGGACTACTAGTATTATTAACTTAAAAATCAACAATTTTTTTATAAACGAATCAATAAAATTAATCGATCAATACAGTTATTTAAAAAGGTGCAAACATTTTCTTAAAAAAACTCCAAAAATAATCCTCATTATTAATGTTGAAAAATGATTAGTTTGGTTACGGTTGCGGCGCCCCAAAGAGTATTATTGAAATTTCCTTTTTTTATAAAGCTATTATTATTTGAAATTTCCTATATTCGAGAACCTGGGGGGACCTTGTCCGTGGCAAGAGTGTTTATCTTATTAAATAACCATTTCATGGCCTTAATCCTTATCCGCGGAGATCGGTAAAGCCAACCGTTCCAGCTAATCGGAAAATCCTAATGACGGACGTTGCGTCAAGCATCGGGTTCGCCCCAAGTTCCCGAGCGGCGCCAACGATCTGGGACGGCCCGTTAATGGTAAGCAGCGATCCGGGTTTTCCGGTTTCAAGAACCTTCGAGGAGGTCTCCATGAACCTTTTTTTTTTTGTTTCTGTTTCTTTTTTTATTTATTCTTCCCTATTTCTTTTTTTCGCTTTCTTTCCTTTTGCCTGTTTTTGTTTCATTTTTTTTCTTGCCAATTTTCTTTTTTTTTCTTTTTTTTCCTTTTCCAATTGTTTGTTTATATGTTTCGTGTTTTTTTCAAAAATTATTTGCAAATGTTTAAAAATGTTCGTGTGCAAAATCATTAATGTTTCCAAATTTGTTCGCCAGTTTTCATTAATGTTTAAGTTGCAAAAAATGGTTACTTGTTTTAAAAAAATTATTTCATATTTTTCAAAAAATGTTCGTGATTTTCAAACAAACGTTTCAGTTTTTGCCAAAATGTTGAGAAATTGAAAACAATTGTGGGGGGGTTTTTTCTTTAAAATTTCACAATAATTTTAAAATGATCCATGTTTCAAAATATTGTTTTCAAATACAAAAAATGTTCAGGATTTCAAAAAAAAAATTCGTGTTTTTTGAAAAATTTGTTTCCTAATTTTTTGTTTCTAAATTTCACAATTTTTGAAAAATGTACATAAATTATTTCAAAAATTTCATGTTTAATATTTTTTTGCTGGAGTTTCATCACAAAAATGTTCCAGATAAAAAATGTTTCGCAAATTTTCAAAAAATGCCTAAAATGTTTCCATTCAAAATTATCACAACTTTAAAACATGGTTCCCTCCCGTTTTCAAAATTGTTCAGCATATTTTAAAAAGTCCGTATTTTCCATTTTTCAGGATTTTCAAATAAGGTTCCTGGTTTCAAAAATAGTTCGGCGAAAATAAAAAAAAAAATTGACATGTTTTCAATTTTTGTTCAGGCTTTTAATTTTTTTCACCTTTTCTAATTTTCGTTCTGGGAATGACAGAACTGTCCCCTGTGTCAAAAAATTGTTTCATGATTTTCGAAAAGGTTACAGTTTTATAAAAGATGTTCACGTTTTCAAAATTATTGCATTTCACGAAACCTATTTTAGGTTTTTTAAAATGCATTTGAATTTTTAAAAAATCGGATCGGCGCCTGATATTTTTTCTGATGCTTGCGCTATATTGCGACCGGTAAGCTTTCTAGCTCTACCGTAGTAGCCAATGTCGCTAGGAAGGAGATCCTGGTTAGATCCCCCTGGGTGGCCTTCTTTTGAGCTACAGTTTCATCGTGTGCCGTCTCGTGAACCCTTGTGCCGTCGACGGGCGACAACCTGCCGCAGAGAAGCGGTCTAGGTGGTAGGGCTCTCGCTTAAGAAGAAGTCGATTTTTTCACCCTCAATTGTGGCCATGAGGACAAATAACCCCGTGAACTTCATTTGGTATGATTTTTGACCCCCAAATCCTTAAAACCGGGTCAATCTTTTCCCCTAAATCTTTCCAATCTGTTTAAAATAACAACGAAAGTGAAAATGACCACGCGGCAGTGTTAATTTATTAATTTTGCCTGGCCGCTGCCCCCACTCACACCCAACACTCGTCACCAGCCCGTCCTTCTTCCTCATTCTCGAACTTGGGATCGGATCCATAGGGCAAATTCCCTTGCTTCCAATCGTCTCCTCACGTCAACTCACTGGCGGCGGCGCATGCCACCAGCAGCAGACTAATCGCCCGAACCCTGCCGCCTATCGCCCCCCTGCCCCCTACCGAGCGATCCAAATCGACCGGAAATGGTTCGGGGCAGGGCGCTCCACCTCCACTGACGGCCTTCGCCATGCCGAAGCGTCCGCCCATGCCGATGGCGACCGCGGCGGCGATGCGGATGCCAAGGCAGCAGCGGCGGAGAGGCGACAGCGAACCGTCTGAGTGCCTGCCGGAACGCCTCATCCACCCATCCTGTCACGCGCTCATGCCCTGGAGACGGTCATGTACGTCGCGCTGTCCCTAGGCTGCGATCACCCCTCTGGCGCGCCGCGCCGTGTCCTCGACATCGACGGAGCGGAGTTCACCGCCAAGCACCTTTTTTCGTCAACTTCACCCGAAACCTTCTCCTCGCACATGAGGTCGCGCTCCGGGGACTTGGGTGTACTGCACACAGCGTCGCGGGTGGTCTGCCCGTTGGGTCCCCCGCGCCATAGGTACTGGGCGAGCAGGGCCCTTGCCTGGCTGAAATTTGCATCTTCCCACCTGTCATATCGTCAAACGCACGGACCTCGCGAGCCACGTCACTCCTGCTGGCCCTGCCCTTGGAGGACTTCCTCTACTGCAAAATTGCGGCTTCTTTCTTGCCCCGGCTATATTGTTTAATGATCGTCTCCCTCCTCGCTCAGGAGTTCTTTACCAAAACCAAACCACGACCTTGGGGGCTAGAATCAACAGTCAGTATCAGATTGAGTCAGGTCACAAAAACCACCAGTTCTGAGCCTAATGCGTTACGCGGAGCACCTGACGGGCTGATTTGTGGGTCCGCAGAAAACACTGGAGCCGACAGGTGGGTCCCGCCTGTCGGCAGACGTGCGCGCGGGTTACGGGACTCGTGGGTGAAGTGTTTTTAGTGGATGACAGTAAATTACAAAAACTGGAGAGCAAACAAAGTTGAATTCTTTTTTGTTTATTACACGATAAAAACAGTATCTTTTTTAAAAAAAAATCCAAACATCGCCCAAACATTGTTCGCGGGGCGTACTGTTCACTGCTAAAAATTCAAACAAAAAAATTGTTTTTTTTTAAATTACTGTTACCATGTGAAAACAAAAGAACCAACTTTTTTTTTTCTTCAATTTTTTACTTACTGTTCCCACATGTAAGGCAACGGTGTTCAGTTTTCCTTCTGAACTTACTGTTCATCGTGAATTTACTTGTTTTAGTCATTGAATTCACTGTCCCCCCCCCACGTCGTCCCGTCCAAACACCGCGCCACGTCACAGCCCCGACAGGCTGACCCCACCTGTCGGTTCCCTTCTGTTTGGCGCGCCAAATCAGTCACCGTCAGTGCTGTGTTACGCCATTAGAGACTGGTTGGTTTTTGTTGGACCTGGCTCAAATCTGGTACTGAGCCTGACCCTTGGCCCCATGCATTGTTTTGGGTAAATAACTCTCGCTCAAGAAATTGGTCCTAGACGGCACTTGATAGGACAACGCCGATGAGTTTTTTTTTGTCTCATTATGATGCTCCTGCTCCCCCCCCCCTTTTTTTTTTTGTCTCTCTTCGCCTGAGCCCTCTTTGGATTTGATCCATTGTAGTCTAACACCAACATACCATGCGTGTCATCTTGTCGATGCATCCATTCAGCTATCCAATTGTGCTGCGGCTCGCCACAAACCTCGCGCGCTGCCATCCGGTCTTCTTTGCCGCTCTTACCAATCTGACCAGCTTCACTTGTTACTTTAGGGGTCACAGTATGTTTCCACCTCTTCTTTTATCATCCGATTTTATCCCTGGTTTTAATGACAGAAACTGATTTCTTGGTTACAGTTTCGTGCCATCAGGATTATTTCGAGTTTCCTGTATTCAAGAACCTACAGGACATGTCCCTGGACGATGTTATATTTCCGACGACTTTATGGGTCTGGGAGCCTACCTGTGTGAAGTCCCAAAACCTGGAGAATTCTCTCTCTGTGTTCCCGTCGACTACGAGTGCCTATAGATGACGTCGTCAACGTAAGATGTTCATAGGAAATAGGTATGTCGTGTTGTGAGTATATTTGTTGTTTGTACTATGTTTAAAAAAGAAGAATATATTCTTGCTCGCGCCCTTCCACTATCATATGGATAATATTTCACAAATCTTCTAATAAGTCCTGCGCTATAAGATAAGTTGTAACAATCAAAAAAATGCACCAGAAACTTACCAAACTTTATTAGACCATTTTGAGCATTGGGTCCTAAAGCAAATGGTTGAGAAAAATCAACCTAGAAGTATAATTTTGACGGCAAGGAAGGCACTACAGCCGCAACAATCAAAGGACGAGATCATAATAATGTCAGCGTTAACGTCGCGCCAGATAAGACTTTCTTTTTTAGTTGTTGTCCAGCGTAGATGGCCGACATACACGCTCATATAATCCCACCCTAGACACCCACACCTATCCATAAGAGCACCTAGCACCTCCGAGATACTGAGGCCGCCACCATTGCAGTCTTGTTCCAGCATAGGAATCTAACCATCTAATGTACGCTCAGTTTGCAAAAAAAAGAACCTTTTTGTTGTTTTTTTTAACAAGATATAAAATGCAGCGCTCATATACACTCGCATACACTCCCCTATGAACGCAACACGGCACACCCTACCCTATGAGGCACCTCCGAAAGACGAGCCGCATCATCATCTTGAAATTTTCAATTCACCGTAGGCACCCTCGTCGTCGACGGAAAACGTCTCCTCCCTGAATGCGCATCGCCGAATCCTGAATAAACCAGTAAATAACATGCGAGCACCAGACTTGAACCCTGGTGGGCTGGGGATACCACAGTCCATCTAACCACTCCAACCCTAGGTTGTGTTCGCATACTTTCGTTGTGATTGTTGTTAATACATGATAAGTTCCAACGAAATTACAATATACTAACCTACACCTTGGAAGCATCGGTCACAATCATAAACTATAACATACATGAGATGACAAACGCGTCGATGCAACATGTTGCTCAAACATGTATCAAAATAAGCTCTCGATCATCAAAAAGGGCCCCACGACTTTTTGGCACTGTCAAAAGAGTTTCCGATACACGTTTGCTCCAAACATGATACAAAAAAAACAGCCTTGTTTTTTTTTTAAAGAAAGTGGTTCCCCTCACGCTCTCCTCAGTTTATTGAATGAAACCACACGACGAAGTCCAAGTAATGAGTAGCTGAATCAGATACACCAAGCAAGGTTCAACCAAAACCATCATCATGTTTTTTGTGGCAAACAACAAACACAAATACAAAGAACAAGCCTACACAATCACCGAAGCCGCACCCTTGCACACACATCCATCAAACGAAACTGTTGGTGTTTGGCAACAGGGTCTGACGCCCGTTCTCCCATTCCATTGCGGTCCCCCCCCATGCACGATCACCCCATGCAATGCTGGAGCAGCTCCCCTCGATGGTGGTTCCAGCATCTGATGCTTTTCACCAAGTGCAGCCTTGAAAACAAATTCATGTCCGCGAAAGACCATAGCTCTATAGGAAGCATATGCAACAAATTAAAAATCTCATTCTTTTTATCTTGATACCACACACTGAATGATATCAGAGGAGATCTTGGCATGCATCCAAAGAAAAAACTCAGCTAATGTCAGACCACAAATACTTTGCCACACAACAATCAAGATCTTACCACACCCAATAAAAAAATATATGTTGCACACCGTTTTCAGTTTTCAGTACAAAATAACACGAGTGCATCAACAGTAGTTTTCCTAACATACGCTGGGCCATTTGTCTCTAGTTTTACATTTGTTATTGACCACCATCCACAAGAAACACATGATTTATTTTGTGGGGGGGGGGGTGGGGGGGTGTGGGGGGGGGGGGGGGGGGTGGGGGGGGGGGGGGTGGGGGGGGGTTGAGCACAACACTTTCCATGGCAATTAAACACCTTAACCGTCGAAATCATACCCCAAAGTAGATCTCTCAAAAAATGATTTGATCGATATACAAACCACTAGCATTCCTTTAGGTTTGTCTCAGGTGGCATATGAGGAACACATAGGTTTTAACCAAATCAACCATGTTCATGCCACAAGGCATGCCATTTGTGATTAGTGCAGTTATGAATGGGGGCGTCACAGTTGGTATCATGAGCCGACTGCCTTAGGGGAACCCCCAAAACTTCCTTGATCGATGTTGAGTCTAGTCCTGAAAAACTATTTTCGAACTACAGTTTGTTGTGGTGGGGCTTACACGGGCCCGTCACATATGAATGGGATGAGGATCTTTTTATTCTCGCATCCTTACCCTGGCTCTACAACTCTCTTCCTTCTGGTTATAGGTTTTGTCTACTCCTAGGTTCTCGTGACGACTTCATTCCTGAATCCAATTGTTCCTAGCTACCTCTTGAATTTCCAGTACAATTCCGAAGACAACTCTCCATATGCTCAACATTTGTGCCTACTGCCTTGCAGCCTCTTTCCGCATGAAATACACATACGAAAATTCCTCACACTTACCGGGGATTTCGTTCATGCCCAGTTGTTCATGTGTTTCTCCAATGCTTTGAAATGCTATCCGACCTTCCGAAATCCTCTGGCAAACCTATGCTTTTACATGTCTTGCTTGCTTCTGCTTAATGGTTAATCCATATGTTCTATAATTTTTTGACAATCCCTTATCATTGTTCATTTTGAGCCTTTTGATTCTATGTTTAGAAAAAAAAAAGAAGTGCTCACAATCATCAGTCAACCTATAATTGATCCTCTGTCTCAGACGTCATTCATGACATGAGCTGGTTTTCAAACCAATCAACCTTGACCGATTGTGCAACTACTCTATTCAGATCCCCTCATCTTTGATTAGAGCATCTGCTGTCTGATCCCCCCCCCGATTTAGAGTTGCAATCCCTTTGTATTTTATACTTTGAATTAAATTTAGATGTTTTTCCAAATCTGAGGCTTTGCATTCTTTCTCTTCTGGTTGAGTACCGATCTCACATCAGATCCTTTTGCATGGCTACCAGATCCTTTGGTGGATTATTATCCGACCGTTCCTGCATATTCCTAAAACTTGTGAGTTTCTTCCCTGATTCAAATGCCTTAGCAATGGTGGTATCCTTCTCTTCTGCCGTTTGTACTCTGCTTTCGAGATGTATCGAGTGCTTCTATAAGTGTGTTGTTATAGGTTCCTAAAATGTCCCGATGGGGTTGTATCTATGTTTAGCCATCTGTGTGAACTCGAAGTTTCACTGGGTCATACTCTTCTGGTTTTCACCAGTTAAAATTTATCAAACGCAACAGTTTTTAACAAGAGCATGAATATGAGAAGTTGCGCATTGGAGAAGTGGGAAGTCGACCTTGAACCTGTTGGTGTTCATTGCCCATGACACGAGTAGATCTTATAATGGAAGCTTCTCGTAAACAATATTACCCCCCTTGGTATAAATTAAATCACTTGTATCCAGTGATTTGGTTCCTTCGCAATCGTGGTTCCGACCTGTTATTCTTCTTTGGTTTCTCTTTTCTCAGCAGTTCCAAGCACTTGTCTCCGCAGATCAACACCAGTGCCAACCTCTATTCTACTCTACCTTCGATATTACTCTGGTATCTCAAGATAATCCTGACTGCATTACTTCTGATGAGTTCTTCATCAGCTATTTACTTCTCACCGATTTTAGTTCCCCAGGTCTGAGTTATTTTTTCACCGAGAACACCATAAGTGAACCCGGGTCCACACTGCGATTCAATAACTCCTATAATCTTTTTTGCTTATGAGTTTTGTACTGAATCATGTCTTCCAACCGATTGGCTACATCAGCAGTTCGGGCATCTAAAGCTTGCCGTGCTACTAGTCCTTCATCCCCGAACCAATTCCACATTGCACTAAGCTTAGTCGAGCTTTCAACATCATAATGTTTGTCTTGAAGGAAAAATCTATTATGAGCTTGCATCTTCTATCTTGTCCAATAACCTTTTGCTTTCAACCATTCCTTTTGCTTGATTCCATCGCGGATTGATTACATCTTTCATGAAACTCTCTCAAAAAGTGTCACGATCATCGTCAAACATTTGGACTTCTTCCAAGATGTGATCGAATTCCTGGGAAAAATACCATCCTTGCCCCTCGATAATTGTGGTTGTCACGACAACATCCCTTGTCCCCCTCCTTTCCAACGCAGACTTGGTCATGTTTTTGGTTATACCTTGAGTCCTTGCTATTCTTGAATTTGTGTCCCTGTTGTATTTCTTGTGATTCAGACCCAACCCTCTTAAACATCATATTATTGTACCACCACGGCCGAGCATGAATGTGGTTACTCCAGAACATCAAAAGCGAGATTGGAAGCGCAATGCTAAATTTTCTTGATCAATATTCTAAACACCGCTTTTATAATGGTAACATAGTATATTTCCTTGCCCTTTATCTAAATGATTATGTACTTGCTGTCCTGTTCATGTATATCATGCTCTGCTCTTGTCCTTGTGGAAAGATATACTCCTAAATTTGTTGTAAACACAATTTTCCTTTCCATGGTCTGATTATATCTAATAATCACATTTTCCTTTCCATTGTCTTTTTAATTCTGATAATCCCATTTTTCTTTCCATTGGTTCTGTTTAACCTTTCTTGTGATTATATGATTCTAAGTTAGTAATATTCCCTGCTTATGTAAACACCCTGATGTCCAAACCCTGTTAGTATAACCCTGTTTACTATTGTTACAGACATTCCGATAGCCACTGATGGACGAGAAAACCTTGCCTATTGGCACCGCCTCTCTTAAACGAGCAGGATCAATGGTTCTCCTTTCCTTCTCCTAGGTATCGACGTTGTTGCCAACATAGCCTACAGAAGGCCCCCTCTGACAAACCTTGTATATTGATCACTAAGATACGCCACCACCCCTTCTTATTCACATCGTGTGGGTATTTGATGGAAATATGCCCTAGGGATATAAAGTTGTTTATTTTATATTTCCTTATATCATGATAAATGTTTATCTATCAAGCCTCGAATTGTATTAATGGAAACTTTGATTACATGTGTGATACATAGACAAAACCGTGTCCCTATAACGCCGCTACGTAGACTATGCTCGTTAATCAAAGATGGTTAATTTCCTCCAAACCATAGACATGTGTTGTCATGTTGATGGACAGGATCAACATCATTAGAGAATGATGTGATGTGACAGACCTCCGTTAGCTTGCACTATTGATCGTTTTCAGCTTTTTATTGCTATTGCTTTCTTCATGTCAATACATCATTTCTTCGACTATGAAATTATAGCAACTCCCGGATACCGGAGGAATACCTTTGTGCTATCAAAACTCACACGTACTGGTATTATAAAGAGTGCTCTACAGGTACTCCGAAGGTGTTTGTTGGGTTGGCATAGATCAGATTAGGAATTTGTCACTGCAGTATCGGAGATGGTATCCTCTGGGCCTCTCGGTAATTGCACATCATATACCTTGCCAGCATGTGCCTAATGATGTAATTGCGAGTATGTATTATAAGAACTGAGTAAAGAGACTTGCCGGTTAACGAGATTGAAACTAAGGGTATGGAGTACCGACCGAGTTGAACATCTCGGGAAGTAACAACCAATGACCAAAGGAATAACGTATGTTTGTGTCATTACGTACACCGATAAAGAATCTTCGTAAATATGTTGGGGGACCCAATATGCTCATCCAGGTTCCGCTGTTGGTTGATTGACCGGAGAGGTGTTCTCTGGTCATGTCTAACATATTTCTCGAACCCGTAGGGTCCTGCACGTCTTAGATGGTCGATGCGATTTTTGTATTATATGATTATGTGTTTGGTGACCGAATTTGTTTCGGAGTCCCGATGAGACAGGACATGACGAGGAGTCTTCTAAAAATCGTGCGAGAGGTAAAGATTCATATATAGGACTGATTTCGGACAACCGGAAGTGTTCCGGGGGTACGTGTACTATCGGGTCCCCGAAGGGGTTCCGGGCAAACCCCGTCAAAGATATGGGCCTAGTGGGGCCCAAGTGGGAACACCAGCAGCCAGCAGGGACTGCTGCGCCCCCCCCCCCATATGGGCCGCACCTTAGGAGGAAGGAAAGGTGAAAAGGGAAGGAAGGGGAGGGATTCGGCCTCCCCCACTAGTAGACAAAGGCCCATTTGTCCCGTATTTCCGAGGCCATTTGTCCCCGTTCTGGATCGGGACTAAGAGCCCAATCCCTTTAGTCCCGGTTCGCCTACGAACCGGACAGATGGGGCTCCACGTGGCCGCTGCCCAGGCATGAGGGTCCTTTTTGTCCCGTGGTACACCACCGGGACCAAAAAGCTCCCGCGTCACAGGTCAGGGCTGGTGTTTTTGTTTTTTTTTGAAAGGGGGGGGGGGGGTTTGGGTTTTGGGGTTTTGTAGGGTAATATTAGGGGTTTCATATATTGTTTAGCTAGCTAATAGAGAGAAGTTGATCTCTTTCCTAGAGTGGACTCGACACGCTACTCGTAGCAAATGAAGAAACCATGTAAAGCTACACAAGATCGTCATGAACATATACAGAGAGAGTGCTTGAACCTCCTCCTTCTCCAGAGATTGGTCGGACAACAAGTTTTCGTATATCTATCCGATGCTTACTGCTACATATATACAATAAGATCTCTTACAATCCCTAACATCTGATGTCAGTTCCACATGTAATTCGCCCGCTGATTGATACGTGGTCAAGAAAGAATCCCGCCAATTCCTCTTGAATCTTTTACTGCTCATGTGGCTAGGAGTTCACCCGCATCCCGCTCCCACACTAATTTGAAGAAGGGGGTCAATACATATATATATGAAGACTCAACAGAATGAATGGTAATAAAATAATTGTGAATATTATTGCTTACGCACTCATATTGTTTTTCACAGCACCAGTAGCCCCCCGCTTAGAGGGTCGTCGCGCTTTTGATCTACTCGCAAACTATTGTATCCCCAACAAAATATTCTCCCGCCTTTCCTGCCACAACACTTTACGTAAATAGAGGTCAATCAAACTGTATAATCAAGCATTATAAATGGTATTGATGAAACTAGATAGAATCAATGGGAGATGCCCAGAACTAGCTTGTAGTACTTACTTTCGGGTGTTCTAATCGGTGGAAGCTTCCCCGGCAGTCCCGGAGCTTTAGCGTGAACCTTCTTCCAAACCCTGTCCAACAAAGAAAACAATTACTTTTCTCAGAAATGAACAAAGTTAACCGATATGGTGGCGATAACGATCGATTGAACTTACTTCTCGTCCCGACATTTTAGTCATGGCGTAGACTCCTTGGGATCTTTTCGTCCGAGTCTAGACGGTATACTATCCCTGCTCAGCTTAATCTCTAGGAGAATAACGTGGAAGCTGCGCACGCATGCCATAACCATCATTACCTTACATATAACCTCGAGTAATAGAACCAAATATGCACAGACAAGTAACCTCCTTGTTCATTGTTAAGGAAAGTAGATTTTATCTTTGTTTGATTTCGAAGCACATTGTAGGCAAGTTGGCCTCTGATTTCTTGGCAATATATTTAAACGTCCATTCACTAGGATATTGTGTTAAGAAACCCAATTCATATATTGTGCATTTCTGCATTCGACGATCTTCAATCTGCAATAATATAGTGAGCTGATAATGGTCGATTGGGTAGAGAATGAGAGATAGTGGTGTTGATATTAGAGACTGAATGACAATATTGAGTCTTGAAACAGTCTGCATAGCAAGTGACCGTGTGAGATTTTCGGAGGGTCGTTATGAAGAGTTTGGGGCAAAAGGTTGGTTGAAAAGTGGGAGAGTGTCTAGATGGTACAGTATCTCAGGGTATCGGAATGCCAGACGTGGAGAGGAGTGCTCCTCTAGACTGTGCAGGTAAGTGAATTAGCCCTCTCCCAACGTCGTGAATTTGTCCATTTTCGACCCCTTATGGATTCTTCCTCATATGTTGTTCTTTCGAGCGAGCCTGACCATTTTGTTGATGGACTTCCTCCTGCTCGTATTTGTGTCTCTCTTGCCACCCCTTTATCAATGTGATCGTTTTACGCAGGTTTCACTTGCAGGATTGTCCGGCATCTCCGCAGATTTTCTGCACTTCCATCGCTACTCCTTTATTCGGGGCCGTTTCGTTTTCCCTCTCACCTACTCCGGAATTTTTCTTCGTCCTCGTTCCGTTCCTCCCTTCGTTTGCCTTTTTATTGTCCTTCTATTCTTGCTTAGTTCCTGCCCCCTTGCACTTGTTTCTTTTTTATTATTACGTCCTGCTTATATTAGGATTCATTACAGAAGTATTACTTACAGACAGTAGCAAGTGACGATTATTTTATCGAGGGCCTTTTGATTGAAAATTGGAAGAACTCCTCAAATGGAACAGACAACAGATCAATTCCAACGACGTCGTGCTCCTCTTTAACTCTCAGCGTCAAAGTATCTTCCCAGACTCGCTGCAGGTGTCCATGTACCACTTATGGAATCTTCGCATCATCGTTGTTAGAGGAGGATGACCAGGTTTGACGAGAGGCTTCCCATGCCGGTATTTGTGTTCGTCCACCTCCATTATATCAAAATGTGCATCGTCGGGCAGGTAACACCAGGATTGGTACCGTGCAGCATCTCCGGCAGATTTGCGACGATATCGCTAGACACCTTGAGCGGGGGGCACGGTTGGTTTGCCTGTTCACCGAGCTGGGGAATTTTTTTCCCACTTCTCGTTCTTGTAACACTTTGTCACTTGAAGTAGTCCCGACCGGCGCGCTCTTTGCACTGCCTTTTTAAGAGCGGGGACATGGTTGTTACCGGCGGTGGCGGTGGTGGTCGCTCAGGCATCCAAAGTGCGCTTCAATTTCACCGTTCTATCTTCTCCTCCGGAGGTGGATTTTCTTTGCAAAAAGTCCTTCACTTGGGCTTGACAGATCTGCGTGTTTTCCTCCTCGGTCATCTAGATGGTAACTTCTCTAGAGGCTTGAGAGATGGACCGAATTTGTATTGCCTCCCGCCTCTGGTCTGTACTGCTAGACGCCGGAGCAGCCGGAGTGGCTGCGGTCTGTCTTCCTTCGTTGCTTACGAGGCAGAGAAGGAGGCGGGAGTGCTACGACGCGCCGGAGCAGCCGGAGCGGCGGTGGCTGTCTTCCGCTGTTGCTGATGAGGCGGAGGAGGAGGCAAGCTGCTCGGACGCGCCGGCGCAGGCGGATAAGGAGGTGGAGTGCCGCCACGCGTCGGAGGAGCCGGAGAAGGGGCGGATGCCCTGATCACTCGCCGGAGGAGGCGGCGATGCTGCCACACCGCCGAGCAGCCGGAGAAGGAGGCGGAGTGCCCTGATCACTCACCGGAAGAGGAGGCGGGAGGAGGCGGAGTGCCCTGACTCGCCGGAGGAGGAGGAGGAGGCGGAGGCGTCCAGTTCGGAAGGTTGATGAGCTCCTTCCGCCATAGACATGGAGTCTTCAGAGCAAGACCCAGCTGAGTCTCCCCTTCACCGGTAGGGTGGTCAAGCTCGAGCTCCTCAAATCCCTCCGTTATTTCATCGACCATCACAACAGCATAGCCTTCTGGAATCGGAAGGCAGTGAGAAGTTGCGCCGGGTTCAGGACGTGCAACAGAGCGACAGCCGCCGACGCTTTGAGGTGCTGCCATTGCGTCATAAGGTGGCAGTCTTGAGCCTCCGTGATAGCATCCATGGGGAGCTGGGAGCTGTGAAGTCAGGCTTGCTGAAGAAGCTCGGTGGAAGCCACGCTGCTTCTCCACTGAGATGGGCGGGGTAGCTTCTGGGGTAGCTCCGGCAGGTCGCTGGCTCTGAACTTGTTCCTCTAGCGCTCGTACCCTTGCATTCAACTTCTGCAGTTCGGTCTGCTCCACTTTCCTCCTCCTCTCCCGGGTTTTGTAACCGCCTGCACTGGGAAACCCAACCTCCACGCAAAAGAGCCTGCCGTGCCTCGTGTTCGTCCTGGGTGCTCCGGATTCCCGAGGGCCTGTGTGAGCTCGTCGTTCTCTCTGTCGGGAATGAACGTCCCTTGCTGCGCTGCGGTGATATACTTCTGAAGCTTCTGACGGGTATTTCAAGTTGCTCCTCCGTCCAACGGCACTTCCCGTTTCAGGATCCAAGGTTCCCCCAACCCGAAGAACCAAGTCCTTGAACGGTCTGGCTAGTTCAATGTCTCTGGTTCGACCCCTTTATCAAGCAGGTCCTTCTCAGCCTTGTCCCACAACGGCCGGGCTTTGAGGTAGCCACCTGACCCCGTGCGATGGTGATGCTCCTTCTTTGCAGCATTTTTTGTTTGTCACTAACATCTTCTTACTCTTCTCCGATGTCTTGTGGGCCACAAATGTGGGCCAGTGATCTCTAATCTTCTCAAATCGGCCGGTGAATTCTGGAGTCTTCCCTTGTCGACAAACGTTGATTTCAACTCATTCTTCCACCTCCTGAATAGATCTGCCATCTTCTTAAGAGCATGAGCCTTGACCATGGCTCTATAACTGGCTTATCTGGATGCTCCTCTGGCGGTAGGGTGAAATTTGCCTTCAGCGCGTCCAAAGATCATCTTTCTGTCTATCGTTGACAAAAGACACTTGAGGGTCTTTGCTCTTAGGCTTATTCCATTGGCGGATGCTGATCGGGATCATGTCCCTAACAAGAACCCCGCACTGAGCAGAAAATGCTTCCTTGGTCCGGCTGGGTTCAATCGGTTGGCCATCGCCCTTGATTGCTGTGATCGTGAACCTGTCATCCTGGCGCAACCTTTTCTTCGGGCCTCGTCTCGTTACCGAAGTTTGGCTCGATCCGGAGGGCTAGAAAAGAAGAAAGAAGAGAGTTAATATGTGTACATACCAAAACAATTAATGCATGAATTAGCTAGTCAGCACAGGCTTAATTAATATATATACCTCGCCGGACTTTGCAACAGCTCCTTCCTCCATTCGCTCATCGGAGCAGTCATCATGGTCTCCTTCTTCCACCGGCATTCCGTCACCGATCCATCATAATCATGTCCTTCAACCTCCATTGTTCGATCACCGGAGCCTGCTCACCTCTCCTTCCACCATCGGTGTCGTTGAGATACGACAAGACATCACCTCCGCCGAGGATTATGTCCCCCAACAACTGTCTGCTTCGATGTCTCGGTGCTCCGTAGTTTCTGCAAATATTACAACATGGCAATTAATATCAAACATGACAGATGGATATATTAATACAAACGTAGACCTAGCTAGCTCGACGCTTCTACGGTTTGGGGTGGCCTCGACAACGCTTCTAGGGTTTGGGGTGGCCTAGGCAACGCTCTAGGGTTTGGGGTGGCCTCAACAACGCTTCTAGGGTTTGGGCCGGACCGCCTCTCCATGAATGTCCGACGTCCGGACCGACAAGGATTTAACAAAATGACGCCATTCTGGATGTGCAGAAATGGTCCATATTTTTCCTGATCTCATCTACCCTTCTATATGTCACGTTGTCTAGTGTCAAAGAATTCAAGAAAACCATGAATTCATCATAGCCGAAATGACAGGCGCATAATGGTACAAAGCTCTTCAAAGTTGTTTTGTTGGAACGGAGTTCCCGATAGAATAATTCGCTTTTTGGTACAAAGTTCAGCAAGAGCCTTCGAATATCGCTATTTAAAGGACTTTGCTGAATTCGTACCAAAAGGCGAATTATTCTATCAGGAACTCCGTTCCAAAACAACTTTGAAAGCTTCGTAGCATCATACGCCTGTTACTTCTGGCAAATGATGAAGCCATGGATTACTTTAATACTTTGACAGACAACGTGACATATAGAAGAATATATATATATATATGAGAATATTTCTTCAACCCTATATTATATATTATATGAGATCAGAAAAAAATTGGATCAACTTGTGCACATCCATAATGGGGCATTCTTGATAAATCTGGACCCTCGACCCCTGATGACCCTCGACCCTCGACCCCTCGGCGACCCTCGACCCTCTACCCTAGTTCACGACCCTCGACCGTTCGGCAATCCACGACCCTCGACCCTCTACCCTAGTTCCCGACCCTCGACCCTCGGCGTTCCTCGACCCTCGACCCCTCGACGACCCTCGACCCTCGAACCTTCGGCGACCCTCGACCCCTCGGTGACCCCTCGACCCTGGACGACCCTCGACCTCACCCTCGGGACCCTCGACCCTCTACCCTAGTTCCCGACCCCGACCCCTCGGCGTTCCTCGACCTCTACCCTAGTTCCCGACCCTCGACCCCTTGGCGTTCCTCGACCTCGACCCCTCGACGTCCCTCGACCTCGAACCTTCGGCGACCTCGACTCCTCGGTGACCCCTCGACCCCTCGACGACCCTCGACCCTCGACCCCTCGGCGACCCTCGACCCTCTACCCTATTCACACCCTCGACGCCTCGGCGATCCACGACCCTCTACCCTAGTTCCCGACCCTCGACCCCTCGGTGTTCCTCGACCCTCGACCCTCGTCTTCCTCGACCCTCTACCCTAGTTCCCGACCCTCGACCCTCGACCCCTCGGCGTTCCTCGACCCTCTACCCTAGTTCCCGACCCTCGACCGCTCGCGATCCTCGACACCCTCGTTCCCATAAAAATTAAGAAGAGGAAAAGAAGAGAAAACAAAAGAGGAAAGAAGAAAAAAAAGGAGAAGAAGAAGGAATAGAGGAGAAGAAGAAAAAATGATTAATATTAATCTATTTTTTCTTCTTCTCCTCTATTCCTTCTCTTCTCTCTTTTTTTCTTCTTCTTCCTCTTCTTATTTTTTTCTCCTCTTCTTCCTCTCCTTCTTCTCCTTCTTTCTCTTATTGTTTTTCTCCTCTTCTTCTCTTTTTTCTCCCTTTTTTCCTCTCCTCTTTTTCTTCCTTCTTCTTCTTCCTCTTTCCATACATATAATTTTTTTTAAAAATACATACATACATACAAAATACATACATACATACATATAAAAGAAAGCATAATAATATATAACAAAAAAAAACATATATAAAAAAGTAGCAACGCGGCGGCGGTGGCGGTGCTCACAGAGGAGGCATCGGGGCGGTCAGGGGCAGGCCGGGCGGCGTCGCGTCGGGCGTGGCGGGTGTCGGCGTCGGGGCGGGCAGGGGGCGGGGCGTGGGCGGTGTCGGGGTGTGTCGGCGTGGGCCGGCGCGTCGGGGGGGTGGCTCGGCGGGTGGGCGTGTCGGCGTCGGCGGCAGGCGGCGGGGCGGCGTGGGGCGGGCGGCGTCGGCGGGGGCGGCGGGGCGGGGCGGGCGGCGTCGGGCAGGCGGGCGGGCGGGGGCCGGCTCGGCGACGATGGCGAGGTGGAGCAGCCTACGGTGATTGGGGCGGGCGGCGACGACGAGGAGAAGAAGTGATTTTTGGAGAAACTGCTAAGTTTTTCTTATATACACGAAACATTGGTCCCGTTTGTGGCACAAACCGGGACCAATTCCCCCCTTTGGTCCCGGTTCGTTCCACCAACCGGGACTAAAGGTCTCTTTTCCAGCCCAAAGGGCGGGAAATAGACACCTTTGGTCCCGGTTGTGGCACGAACCGGGACCAAAGGGCGTCATTGGTCCCGGTTGTTGGCCACCAACCGGGACCAATGCACACCTTTCGTCCCAGTTGGTGCTACCAACCAGGACCAACGGCCTTACGCTGGCGCGGTGCGGTGGGATGTTTAGTCCCACCTCGCTAGTTGAGAGAGATCGAGAGTGGTTTATAAGCGCTGTTGCGCCCACCCTCTCGAGCTCCTCTCAACTGCAGGCTTTCGGGCTACTATATTAATCCTTGCCCGTGGGCCTACTGGGCCTGCTGCGGGCCTGAATCCTGGCCCATGGTTGGGTTTCTAGTCGTATTCAGGCCGTGGTGACCCTATAGGTGGCATTTTTTTTATTTTTTCCAGTTTTTTGTTTTCTTTTTTGCTTTATTTATTTTATTTGTTTCTACTTACAACAAAATACTTATTGTTTTTCAATGATTCTTTTTGCTTTAGGTAATAAAAATTATAAACTTTCTGTTAGTGCCATTAGTTTTCCAATTTAAATAGTTTAAATTTGAATTCTTTGAAATTTATGTAAATCACTAGTTTGTGATTAAATTTACTATAAAAATAGATTTGGAGTGATTCTTTTTCCTGCTATTTAATATTACTGTGTTTTATCATTATATCAAAAACAATTTTTGTTATTTTTAGTTCTAACAAAAAAAATCTTTATGATAATTCTTTTTGCTATTAAAGTTTCTAATAAAAAATTCTTTATGAAAATTCTTTTTGCTTTTAATGTTTTGAACAGAAAATACTTTGATAATTTTAGTTGCATAAATTTATATAATTTTAGTTTCAATAATACTAGAGGTTTATAAAAGCTTCTTAGTTGATTCCTTTTGCTATTAGAGTTTCATTAAAGTTTTCTAGTTCATTCTTTTTTCTATAAGTTTCATTAAAGTTTTCTAGTTCATTCTTTAGTTTATTATTTTGCTATTCAGTTCATAAAAGTTTTCCAGTTCATTTTTTTATATTAGTTCATTCTTTGAGCTAAATGTCCCTGAAATGAAAAGCACTTCAGATGAACTCTGAAGAGGTTGAAAATTGGCATGGTATCATCATTTCACCCACATAGCATGTGCTAAAAAGTTGAGAGGGTTACGGCAAAAACTGGATCACTTTGTGTACAAAATGGACAATCTCTTTTGAAGTATCAGGGTTTGGACGAAAACTCATCTGTTACAAAGGGATTTCATTTTTTGAACTTAATTGAACTCCAGACTTTTTATGTGTTCAAAATGAACCATCAAAGCCACATCATAATTTTCAACCCTTTCTGACTTCATCTGTTATTTTTCATGCATTTACTGATTTTTTGATCTAAATGACCCTGAAATTGAAAAGCACTTCAAATAACTCTGAAGAGGTTGAAAATTGCATGATATCATAATTCACCCACATAGCATGTGCTAAAAAGTTGAGAGGGTTACGGCAAAAACTGGATGCACTTCGTGTACAAAATGGACAATCTCTTTCGAAGTATCAGGGTTTCAGACGAAAACTCATCTGTTACAAAGGGATTTCATTTTTTTGAACTTATTTGAACTCCAGACTTTTCGTGTGTTCAAAATGAACCATTCAAAGCCACATCATCAATTTTCAACCCTTTCTGACTTCATCTGTTATTTTTCATGCATTTACTGATTTTTTTTGAGCTAAATGACCCTGAAATTGAAAAGCACTTCAAATGAACTCCGAAGAGGTTGAAAATTGGCATGATATCATATTTCACCCACATAGCATGTGCTAAAAAGTTGAGAGGGTTACGGCAAAAACTGGATGCACTTCGTGTACAAAATGGACAATCTCTTTCGAAGTATCAGGGTTTCTGACAAAAACTCATCTGTTACAAAGGGATTTCATTTTTTGAACTTATTTGAACTCCAGACTTTTTGTGTTCAAAATGAACCATTCAAAGCCACATCATCAATTTTCAACCATTTCTGACTTCATCTGTTATTTTTCATGCATTTACTGATTTTTTTTAGCTAAATGACCTTGAAATTGAAAAGCACTTCAAATGAACTCTGAAGAGGTTGAAAATTGGCATGATGTCATCATTTCACCCACATAGCATGTGCTAAAAAGTTGAGAGGGTTACGGCAAAAACTGGATGCACTTCGTGTACAAAATGGACAATCTCTTTCGAAGTATCAGGGTTTCGGACAAAAACTCATCTGTTACAAAGGGATTTCATTTTTTTTAACTTATTTGAACTCCAGACTTTTTGTGTGTTCAAATGAACCATTCAAAGCCACATCATCAATTTTCAACCCTTTCTGACTTCATCTGTTATTTTTCATGCATTTACTGATTTTTTTGAGCTAAATGACCCTGAAATTGAAAAGCAGTTCAAATGAACTCTGAAGAGGTTGAAAATTGGCATGATATTATCATTCACCCACATAGCATGTGCTAAAAATGTGAGAGGGTTACGGCAAAAACTGGATGCACTTCGTGTACAAAATGGACAATCTCTTGAAGTATCAGGGTTTCGGATGAAAACTCATCTGTTACAAAGGGATTTCATTTTCACTTTTTCTGTTACAAATGGACAATCTTTTTCAAAGCCACATCATCAATTTTCAACCCTTTCTGACTTCATCTGTCTTCACTTTTTCTCGCTTGTGTCCTTTGCTTATTGCGCCGTTACCATGGATATTCTTCATCGCTTAACAGGGTGCTTGGGTCAGCCTTGACTTGAAGGGAGGAATTTCATGAAACTTTTATAATCTTCAGACATGTCTATCTACCCTCCACTCCCACGATGTCTCTTTTCCCTGAAAGAACTATGTGCGCTTTGGCTCATCGTATGATGTATTCGCTTCCTTATCTTTTCTTTTCTCGGTTTGGTAGACATGTCCTTCACATAGAAAACCTGCGCCACATCATTGGCTTGGACGAATGGTTCGTCTGTGTACCCAATTGTTCAGATCCACTGTTGTCATTCCGTAATGTGGCTCTACCTGACCTACCCGCCTCCTGACAGATTGACCCATTTGCACTTAACAAAGGACCTTAAAATCATTCCGTAGTCAAGTTCCCATATGTCCACTATGTAAACATAATGTGTCCTTTCCCCTCTTGGTTGCTGCATCAAAGCGGACACCGTGTTTTGGTTGGTGCTCTTTGATCTTGGGCGATCGTGTAAATGTATTCCCATTAATCTCGTACCTTTGTAAGTCAATACAGTCGAAGATGGTCCCCTGCACAACGAGTACACGCTCATCAGAAACAGTGTTGTCACCTCTGAGACGTGTTTCCAACCAACTGCCGAAAGTCCTGATGTGTTCACATGTAATCCAGTCGTCACACTGCTCCGGGTGTTTGGAGCGCAGAATGTTCTTGTGTTCATCGACATACGGGGTCACCAAGGTAGACTTCTGTAGAACTGTGTAGTGTGTCTGAGACCAAGAATGCCCGTCCCTGCATATTATTGAGTCCCCTCCTAGCGTGCCTTTTCCAATCAGACTCCCCTCATACCGTGATTGAGGGAGACCAATCTCTTAAGGTCAGGAATGAAGTCAACACAAAACCCATGACATCCTCTGTTTGATGGCCCATGGAGATGCTTCCTTCCTGCTAGCGCGGTTACGGACATATTTCTTTAGGACTCCCATGAACCTCTCAAAGGGGAACATATTGTGTAGAAATACGGGGCCCGAACGACAATCTCGTCGACTAGATGAACTAGGACGTGCGTCATGATATGAAGAAGGATGGTGGGAACACCAGCTCAAAACTGACAAGACATTGCGCCACATCACTCCTTAGCCTTGGTATGATTCTGGATCGATCACCTTCTGAGAGATTGCATTGAGGAAAGCACATAGCTTCACAATGGCTAATCGAACGTTTTCCGTAGAAGTCCCCTCAATGCAACCGGAAGCAGTTGTGTCATAATCATGTGGCAGTCATGAGACTTTAGGTTCTGGAACTTTTTCTCTGCCATATTTATTATTCCCTTTATATTCGACGAGAAGCCAGATGGTACCTTCATACTGAGCAGGCATTCAAAGAAGATTTCCTTCTCTTCTTTGGTAAGAGCGTAGCTGGCAGGACCTTCATACTGCTTTGGAGGCATGCCGTCTTTTTCGTGCCAACGTTGCAGGTCCTCCCGGCCTCCCGGTGTATCTTTTGTCTTTCCATACACGCCCAAGAAGCCTAGCAGGTTCACGCAAAGGTTCTTCGTCACGTGCATCACGTCGATTGAAGAGTGGACCTCTAGGTCTTTCCAGTAGGATAGGTCCCAAAATATAGATTTCTTCTTCCACATGGGAGCGCGTCCCTCAGCGTCATTCGGAACAGATAGTCCGCCGGGACCCTTTCCAAAGATTACGTGTAAATCATTGACCATAGCAAGTACGTGATCACCGGTACGCATGGCGGGCTTCTTCCGGTGATCTGCCTCGCCTTTGAAATGCTTGCCTTTCTTTCGACATTGATGGTTGGTCGGAAGAAATCGACGATGCCCCAGGTACATATTTCTTCCTGCATTTGTCCAGGTATATACTTTCGGTCGTACAGCTACTGTATATGTGCTGATGTGGTATCCCTTGTTTGTCTGTCCTGAAAGGTTACTGAGAGCAGGCCAATCATTGATGGTTACAAACAGCAACGCATGCAGGTCAAATTCCTCCTGTCTATGCTCATCCCACACACGTACACACTTTCCATTCCACAGCTGTAAAAGTTCTTCAACTAATGGCCTTAGGTACACATCATGTCGTTGCCGGGTTGCTTAGGGCCTTGGATGAGTACTGGCATCATAATGAACTTCCGCTTCATGCACAACCAAGGAGGAAGGTTATAGATACATAGAGTCACGGGCCAGGCGCTGTGATTGCTGCTCTGCTCCCCAAAAGGATTAATGCCATCCGCGCTTAAACCAAACCATACGTTCCTTGCGTCACTGCAAACCCTCCCAGTACTTTCTCTCAATTTCCCGTCTTTCTTATGGTCCTCTCTGTGCCATCGCATCAACTTGGCATGCTCTTTGTTTCTGAACAAACGTTTCAACCGTGGTATTATGGAGCATACCACATCACCTTCGCAGGAACCCTCTTCCTGGGGCTCGCCGTCAACATCACCAGGGTCATCTCGTCTGATCTTATACTGCAATGCACCGCATACCAGGCATGCGTTCAAAATCCTCGTACGCACCGCGGTAGAGGATGCAGTCATTAGGGCATGCATGTATCTTCTGCACCTCCAATCCTAGAGGGCATACGACCTTCGTGTTGCGTACGTACTGTCGGGCAATTCGTTATCCTTTGGAAGCTTCTTCTCAATATTTTCAGTAGCTTCTCAAATCCTTTGTTAGGCACAGCATTCTCTGCCTTCCACTGCAGCAATTCCAGTACGGTACCGAGCTTTGTGTTGCCATCTTCGCAATTGGGGTACAACCCTTTTTGGTGATCCTCTAACATGCGATCGAACTTCAGCTTCTCTTTTCACTTTCGCACTGTCTCTTTGCATCAACAATGACCCGGCGGAGATCATCATCGGGCACATCGTCTAGTTCCTCTTGATCTTCAGCTTCCCCGTTACAGCTCACCGTATTCAGGGGGCACATAGTTGTCATCATCCTCTTCTTCTTCGCTGTCTTCCATCATAACCCTCTTTCTCCGTGCTTGGTCCAAACATTATAGTTGGCATGAACCCTTATAAAGCATGGGTGTGAAGGATTTTCCGGTCAGAGTAAGACTTCGTATTCCCACATATAGGGCATGGACAACACATAAAACCATTCTGCTTGTTTGCCTCAGCCACTTCGAGAAAATTATGCACGCCCTTAATGTACTCGGAGGTGGTCTGTCACCGTACATCCATTGCTGGTTCATCTGCGTGCATTATATTAATTAAGTGTGTCAAAAACCATTACAGAACATCATGAATAGATAAGTGACCAAATTAATAGAAGTTCTCATCACATTAAAACCAAAGTACATACATAGTTCTCATTGAACAACATATAGCTCTCCAAAGCATCTAATTAAACCATACATTGAAACTATGTAAAACATTTCAATGCAACAACAAATGCGATCATAATCGCAACCAAGGTAACAATTGATCCAACGGCATAATGATACCAAGCCTCGGTATGAATGGCATATTTTCTATACTTTCTAATCTTGAAGCGCATTGCATCCATCTTGATCTTGTGATCATCGACGGCATCCGCAACATGCAACTCCAATATCATCTTCTCCTCCTCAATTTTTTTCAATTTTTCCTTCAAGTAATTGTTTTCTTCTTCAACTAAATTTAACCTCTCGACAATAGGGTCGGTTGGAATTTCTGGTTCACATACCTCGTAGATAAAAAAATCTATGTCACGTTGGTCGGCATAATTGTCATAAAAAATAAATGAACCATATAGTTATAAAATATAATATATACCACATCTGAATCATAGACAGGACGAGGGCCGACGGGGGCGGATACCAAAACCATCGCACTATTAATAACAAACAATAATAAAGTAAGAAAATTATACAAGTATCTATCTAAATCATACAAGTAAGATTTTTTCTCTTTAGAAAGAAGATAAGACAAGAGGCTCACCACGATGGTGCCGGCGACGAGATCGGCGCGGGCGATCGACGACGGTGAAGACGGGGACGGGACGTGATGGACCGCTAAACCTAGACAAATCTTGAGGAAAATGGAGCTTGGAGGTCGAGTTTGGAGAGAGAAGCTTAAGTAGTTGTGGCTCGGGCATTTCATCGAACACCTCATGTGCATAGGAGGTGAGCTAGAGCCACCACAAAGCCCTCCCTAGCCGCCAGAAAAAACAGAGCAGTGGAGTGCTCTGCTTGCAGGCGAGGGGGTATATATAGGC
This sequence comes from Thinopyrum elongatum, assembly GCA_011799875.1. Lineage (NCBI taxonomy): Eukaryota > Viridiplantae > Streptophyta > Magnoliopsida > Poales > Poaceae > Thinopyrum > Thinopyrum elongatum. The sequence continues at coordinate 664,087,781 of CM022299.1, read as the reverse complement.
ACCTCATTGGTCCTGGTTGGTGGCTGGAACGGGACTAAAGGACCTCCTTTGGTCCCGGTTCCAGCCATGAACTGGGACCAATGGATGTGGGCCAGGAGCGAGGCCCATTGGTCCCAGTTTGTGTCTGGAACCGGGACCAAAGCGTCCAGACAAACCGGGACAATGCCCCACGAGGCCCGGCCGGCCTCCTGGGCGCCAGAACCGGGACGTATGCCCCCATGGGTCCCGGTTCGTTACTGAACCGGGACTAATGGGCTGGCCAGGCCTGGACCAAGCCCTATTTTCTACTAGTCCCCTTCCCTCCTCCCTCCTCTTTCCTTCCCCCTCCGGTGGATATGGTAAGGGGGGGGGGGCAAATTGGGAGGCGCCCAAGTAGGATTCCTCCTACTTGGGGCGCCCCCTCGGCTGCCTCTCCTCCCCTCCAACCTATATATATGTGGACGGGCACCTCTAGAAACACAACAACTTTGATTCCTAGCCATGTGCGGCGCCCCCCTCCACAGTTTACGCCTCCGGTCATATGTCGTAGTGCTTAGGCGAAGCCCTGCGCGGATCACTTCACCATCACCGTCACCACGCCGTCGTGCTGACGAAACTCTCCCTCGACACTTTGCTGGATCAAGAGTTCGAGGGACGTCATCGAGCTGAACATGTGCAGAACTCAGAGGTACCGTACGTTCGGTGCTTGATCTGTCGGAACGAGAAGAAGTTCGACTACATCAACCGCGTTGTCAAACGCTTCCGCTTTTGGTCTACGAGGGTACGTGGACACACTCTCCCCTATCGTTGCTATGCATTTCCTAGATAGATCTTGCGTGAGAATAGGATATTTTTTGAAATTGCATGCTACATTTCCCAACAGTGGCATCCGAGCCAGGTGTATGCGTAGATGATATGCACGAGTAGAACACAAAGAGTTGTGGGCGGTGATAGTCATACTGCTTACCACCAACGTCTTATTTTGATTCGGTGGTATTGTTGGATGAAGCGGCCTGACCAACCTTACATGACCACGTTCATGAGACCGGTTCCACCGACGACAGACATGCAACTAGTTTTGCATAAGGTGGCTGGTGGGTGTCGTTCTCTTCTCCAACTTTAGTTGAATCGAATTTGACTACCCGGCGTCCTTGTTGAAGGTTAAAACAACAAACTTGACGAAACACCGTTTGGTTTTGATGCGTAGGTAAGAAGGTCGGTTCTTGCTAGATGCCCGTAGCAGCCATGTAAAACTTGCAACAACAAAGTAGGGGACGTCTAACTTGTTTTTGCAGGGCATGTTGTGATGTGATATGGTCAAGACATGATGTGATATACATTGTTGTATGAGATGATCATGTTTTGTAAAAGTTATGGCAACTGGCAGGAGCCTTATGGTTGTCGCTTTATTGTATGAAATGCAAACGCCATGTAATTGCTTTACTTTATCACTATGCGTTAGCGATAGTTGTAGAAGCAATAGTTGGCGAGACGACCACGATGCTAAGATGGAGATCAAGGTGTCAAGCCGGTGACGATGGAGATCATGACGGTGCTTTGGGGATGGAGATCAAAGGCACAAGATGATGATGGCCATATCATGTCATATATTTTAATTGCATGTGATGTTTATCTTTTGTGCATCTTATTTTGCTTAGTACGACGGTAGCATTATAAGATGATCCCTTACTAAAATTTCAAGGTATAGTGTTCTCCCTGAGTATGCAGCATTGCGACAGTTCGTCGTGCTGAGACACCACGTGATGATCGGCTCTATGTTGACATACAACGGGTGCAAGACAGTTTTGCACATGCGGAATACTCGGTTAAACTTGATGAGCCTAGCATGTACAGACATGGCCTCGGAACACTGGCGACCGAAAGGTCGAACGTCAATCATATAGTAGATATGATCAACTAAAGATGTTCACCATTGATGACTACTCCATCTCACGTGATGATCGGACATGGTTTAGTTGATTTGGATCACGTGATCATTTAGATGACTCGAGGGATGTCTATCTAAGTGGGAGTTCTTAAGTAATTTGATTAATTGAACTTAATTTATCATGAACTTAGTCCTGATAGTATTTGCAAATTATGTTGTAGATCAATAGCTCGCGTTGTAGCTCCCTGTTTAGTTTTGATATGTTCCTAGAGAAAACTAAGTTGAAAGATGATAGTAGCAATGATGCGGACTGGGTCCGTGATCTGAGGATTATCCTCATTGCTGCACAGAAGAATTATGTCCTTGATGCACCACGGTGACGAACCTGTTGCAGGAGCAGATGCAGACATTATGAACGTTTGCAAGCTCGGTATGATGACTACTTGATAGTTTAGTGCACCATGCTTTACGGCTTAGAACTGGGACTTCAAAAATGTTTTGAACGCCATGGAGCATATGAGATGTTCCAAGAAGCTGAAAATGATATTTCACACTCATGCACGTGTTAAGAGGTATGAGACCTCTGACAAGTACTTTGCCTACAAGATGGCGGAGAATAGCTCAGCTAGTGAGCATGTGCTCGAATGACAGGGTACTACAATCGCTTGAATCAAGTGGGAGTTAATCTTCCAGATAATATAGTGATTGACAGAGTTCTCTAGTCACTATTACCAAGTTACAGAACTCCGTGATGAACTATAATATGCAAGGGATGTCGAAAACGATTTCCAAGCTCTTCGCAATGCTGAAATCAGCGAAGGTAGAAATCAAGAAATAGCATCAACTATTGATGGTTAACAAGACCACTAGTTTCAAGAAAAGGGGTAAGGGAAAGAAACGGAAACTTCAAAAAGAATGGCAAGAAAGTTGCCACTCCCATGAAGAAGCCCAAAGCTGGACCAGGGACTCCTCACACTGGGCTTCGTCTTTTCGCTCGTGTACTTCTAACTCCCCTCGCCCCTCTGACTCTGATCTCTGGTCGAGGACCTTGCTGACGTGGGAGCCCTACCAGTTGTCCTGTCACTGGCATGGAACTGCCCTACATCTGAATCAAGTGTGTTGGCGTGCGGACTGCAGGTCACACAGGTAGTCTCACTCACCAGAGTGACAAGGTAGATTTGAAGGCCCGTACTGGGCGCGGGCACGGTGCGCGCGCCGCACTGTGCGCTGGCTGGATTGTACTGTTACCACTAGTGTGCCTTGGTGGTATTGGGGGCTATCTACGATACCGGCGCGCCTACATGTAGTCGCGGCTGCGCGCTGCGTGAACGGTCTGGGCGACGACGCCCTGGTAGTCTGTGCCGTGAACTCAGCGCTGGTTTAGGGTGTTTACTCTCCTACATGGTGTCGCTCTCTTGTGTCACAGTACTCGAACAGAGTGTGCAAATCAGCAGAGACTCTAGTAAGGACCGAAATGTCTGTGACGATGTGTGTTGGAAACTACTTCCAAGGTTGTACGATCCCATCGCACACTCCCTTTACCATACTTCGGATGAGAAATTGACCCTACATCAATGTTATTTGTGTTGCGACTCTTACTTCTGGAGGATACGTGCCAGAACTGTGTCACAGAGAAGACGAGGCAGTGCCTAGCACGGACGATACCTATGCTCCTACCGATCTAGTCCGATAATACGTCTGGCACACATGCGGGTGAAGCTCAGATACTAACAAAAATTGTTTTTGAATATAATGATAAAACACAGTAATATTAAATAGCAGGAAAAAGAATCACTCCAAAATCTATTTTTATAGTAAATTTAATCACAAACTAGTGATTTACATAAATTTCAAAGAATTCAAATTTAAACTATTTAAATTGGAAAACTAATGGCACTAACAGAAAGTTTATAATTTTTATTACCTAAAAGCAAAAAGAATCATTGAAAAACAATAAGTATTTTGTTGTAAGTAGAAACAAAATAAAATAAATAAAGCAAAAAAGAAAACAAAAAAACTGGAAAAAAATAAAAAAAATGCCACCTATAGGGTCACCACGGCCTGAATACGACTAGAAACCCAACCATGGGCCAGGATTCAGGCCCGCAGCAGGCCCAGTAGGCCCACGGGCAAGGATTAATATAGTAAGCCCGAAAGCCTGCAGTTGAGAGGAGCTCGAGAGGGTGGGCGCAACAGCGCTTATAAACCACTCTCGATCTCTCTCAACTAGCGAGGTGGGACTAAACATCCCACCGCACCGCGCCAGCGTAAGGCCGTTGGTCCTGGTTGGTAGCACCAACTGGGACGAAAGGTGTGCATTGGTCCCGGTTGGTGGCCAACAACCGGGACCAATGACGCCCTTTGGTCCCGGTTCGTGCCACCAACCGGGACCAAAGGTGTCTATTTCCCGCCCTTTGGGCTGCTGAAAAGAGACCTTTAGTCCCGGTTGGTGGAACGAACCGGGACCAAAGGGGGGAATTGGTCCCGGTTTGTGCCACAAACCGGGACCAATGTTTCGTGTATATAAGAAAAACTTAGCAGTTTCTCCAAAAGTGATGCAAAACTAGTTGCATGTCTGTCGGTGGAAACCCGGTGGAAACCGGTCTCATGAACGTGGGTCATGTAAGGTGGTCAAGGCCGCTCATCAACAATACCACCGAATCAAAAAAGACAGTGGTGGTAAGCAGTAGGACTATCACCGCCCACAACTCTTTGTGTTCTACGCGTGCATATCATCTACGCATACACCTGGCTCGGATGCCAATGTTGGGAAATGTAGCATGCAAATTTCAAAAAATATCTATTCTCACGCAAGATATATTAGGAATGCATAGACAACGATAGGGGAGAGGTGTCCACGTTACCCTCGTAGACCAAAAGCGGAAGCGTTTGACAACGCGGTTGATGTAGTCGAACTCTTTCGTTCGACAGATCAAGGCAACGAAGTACGGTAATCTGAGTTTCTGCAAATGTTCGCTCGATGACAGTCCCTCGAAACTCTTGATCAGCAAAGTGTCGAGGGAGAGTTCGTCAGCACGACGGCGTGGTGACGGTGATGGGTGAAGTTATCCGCGCAGGGACTTCGCCTAAGCACTACGAACCATATGACGGAGCGTAAACTGTGGAGGGGGGGCGCCCGCAATGGCTAGGAATCAAAGTTGTTGTGTTTCTAGAGGTGCCCGTCCACATATAATAGGTGGAGGGAGAGGAGAGGCAGCCGGAGGGGGCGCCCCAAGTAGGAGGAATCTACTTGGCGCCTCCAATTTGCCCCCCCCCCCTTACCCATATCCAACCGGAGGGGAAGGAAAGAGGAGGGAGGAGGGAGGAAGGGGACTGTAGAAAAAGGGCGTTGGTCCAGGCCTGCCACCCATTAGTCCCGTTCAGTTAACGAAACCGGGACCCATGGGGGCATGACGTCCCGGTTCTGGCGCACCAGGAGGCCGGCCGGGCTCGTGGGGCATTGTTCCCGGTTTGTCTGGACGCTTTGTCCCGGTTCCGAACACAAACTGGGACAAGGGCCTCGCTCCTGCCCATGCCCACATCCATGGCCCAGTTCATGGCTGGAACGGGACCAAAGAGGTCCTTTAGTCCGTTCCAGCCACCAACCAGGGGACCAATGAGGTGCCTATATATACCCCTCGCCTGCAAGCAGAGCACTCCACTGCTCTGTTTTTTCTGGACGGCTAGGGGAGGGCTTTGTGGTGGCTATAGCTAACTCCTATGCACATGAGGTGTTCGATGAATGATGAAATTGAAATGCCAGAAGCCACAAATACTAATTAAGCTTCTCTCGCCAAAACTCGACTCCAAGCTCCATTTTCATCAAGATTTGTTAGGTTTAGCGGGCCCATCACGGTCCCGTTCCCCCGTCTTCACCGTCGTCGATCGCCCGCGCCGATCTCGTCGCCGGGCACCATCGTGGTGAGGCTCTTGTGCTTATCTGTTTCAAACGAGAAAAAATCGACTTGTATGTGATTTAGATAGGATACTGTATAACTTTTCTTACCTGTATATTGTTTGTTATTAATAGTGCGATTGTTTTGGTATCCGCCCCCGTCGGCCCTCGTCCTGTCTATGAAATTCAGATGTGGTATTTTATATTTATAACTATAGGTTCATTTATGTTTTTATGACAATTATGCAGACCAACGTGACATAGATTTTTTTCTACGAGGTAGGTGAACAGACCATCCAACCGCCCTATTGTCGAGAGGTTTAAATTTAGTTGAAGAGAAAACAATTACTGAAGGAAAAATTTGAAAAAATGGAGGAGGAGAAGATGATAGGGAGTTGCATGTTCGGATGCCTCGATGATCACAAGATCAAGGATGGATGCAAGCGATTCAGATTAGAAGTATAGAAAATATTGCCATTCATAAAGAGGCTTGGTATCATTATGCCGTTGGATCAAGTTGCTTAACCGTGGTTGCGATATGATCGCATTTGTTGTTGCATTTGAAATGTTTTAATAGTTTCAATGTATGGTTAATTAGAGGCTTGGAGAGCTATATGTTGTTCAATGGATATGTATGTTACTTTGGTTTATGTGATGAGGAACTGCTATTAATTGGTCACTTATCTATGGCATGATGGTCTGTAATGGTTTTTGACACACTTTAATTAAGATAATGCACGCAGATGAAACCAGCAGCAATGGATGCGGTGACAGAAACCCCTCCGAGTACATAAGGCCGTGCATAATGTTCTCGAAGTGGCTGAGGCAAACAAGCAGATGTTTTATGTGTTGTCATGCCCTATATGTGGGAATTACGAAGTCTTACTATGACCGGAAAACCTTCACACCCATTATCTTTATAAGGTGTTCATGCAACAATGATAATGTTTGGACCAAGCACGGAGAAGAAAGAGGGTATGATGAAGACAGCGAAGAGAAGAGATGATGACAACTATGTGCCCCCTGGAATACGGTGAGCTGTTTTTGTAACGGGGGAGCTGAAGATCAAGAGGAACTAGAGATGTGGCCCGATGATTGATCTCCGCAGGGTTCAGTGTTGATGCCAAAGAGACAGTGCGAAAGTGAAAAAGAGAAGCTGAAGTTCGATGCATGTTAGAGGATCACCAAAAAGGGTTGTACCCCCAAGTGCGAAGATGGCAACAACAAAGCTCCGGTACCGTACTGAAGGCTGCATGGAAGGCAGAGGGGATGCTGTGGCCTAACAAAGGATTGAGTAGCTACTGAAAAATATTGAGAGAAGCTTCCAAAGGATAACGAAAATTGCCAGACAGTACGTACGACAACACCGAAGTCGTATATGCCCTCTAGGATTGGAGGGCAGAAGGATACATGCATGGCCCTAATGACGCATCCTCTACCGCGGGCTGCGTAAGAGGATTTTGAGACAGCATGCCTGGTAGGGTGCATTGCAGATATAAGATCAGACGAGAGACCCTGGTGATGTCTGACGGCGAGCCCCAAGGAAGAGGGTTCCTGCCGAAGGTTGATTGTGGTATGCTCCATAATACACGGTTGCAAACGTTGTTCAGAAAACAAAGAGCATGCCAAGTTGATGCGATGGCACAGAGAGGGACCATAAGAAAGACGGGAAATGAGCGAAAGTACTGGCGAGGCGTTTGCAGGTGACGCAAGGCAAAGTATGGTTTGGTTTAAGCCGCGGATGGCATTAATCCTTTTGGGGAGCAGAGAAGCAATCACAGCGCCGGCCCGTGGACTATATTGTATATAACCTTCCTCCTTGGTTGTGCATGAAGGGAAGTTCATTATGATGCCAGTGACCTCATCCAAGGCCCTAAGAAAACCCGCAACACATGGATGTGTACCTAAGGCCATTAGTTGAAGAACTTTACCAGCTGTGGAATGGAAAGGGTGTTGTAAGTGTGTGGGCATGAGATAGAACAGGAGGAAATTGACTGATGCGTTGCTGTTGTAACATCAATGATTGCCTGCTCTCAGTACTTTCAGGGAACAGACAAAACAAAGGATACCACGATGCAGGCACGATTTAGTGACAACAGACTCATCGCCCCCCTCTCCACGCCTTAAAGACTCCCCATCGCTGGACTTCCGAAAAGTATATACCTGGACAAATGCAGGGAGAACAGAATATATGTACCTGGGGCATCGTCGAATTCTTCCGACCAACCATTCAAATTGTCAAAGAAAAGGCAAGCATTCAAAGGCGATGGACCAGATTCAACGGAAGAAGCCCGCATGCGTACCGGTGATCACGTACTGCATGGTCAATGATTTACACGTAATATGTGGAAAGGGTTCCCGCGGACTATTGGTCCGAAATGACGCTGAGGGACGCGCTCCATGTGAAGGAAGAAGAAATCTAGATTTGGGACCTTATCAGACTGGAAAGACCTAGAGTCCACTCTTCAATCGAGTGATGCACGGACGAAGAACCTTTGCGTGAAAACTGATAGGCTCTGGCGTTGTATGGGAAAGACAAAAGCTACACCGGAGGAGGCCGGGAGGACCTGCAACGTTGCCACGAAAAGACGGGATGCCTCCAAAGCAGTATGGAAGGTCCTGCAGATACGCTCGTACCAAAGAAGAGAAGGAAATCTCTTGGAATGCCTGCTCAGTTATGAATGGTACCATCTGGCTTCTGTCGAATATAAAGGGAATAATAAATATGGAGAGAAAAAGAAATTCCAGAACCTAAGGTCTCTGACTGCGTCAAATGATATGACACAATGCTTCCGGTTGCATTTGAAGGGGACTCTACAGGAAAACGTTGATTAGCCATTGTGAAGCTATGTGCTTTCCTCAAGCAATCTCTCAGAAGGTGATCGATCCAGGAATCATACCACGACTAAGAGCAGTGATGTGGCGCAATGTCTTGTCAGTTTTGAGCTGTGTTCCCACCATCCTTCTTCATATCATGACGCACGTCCTAGTTATCTAGTCGACGAAGATTGTCGTTCGGGGCCCCGTATTCTACACAATATGTTCCCCTTTGAGAGGTTCATGGGCGTCCTAAAGAAAAATGTCCGAACCGCGCTAGACAGGAAGGAGCATCTCCATGGGCCATCAAACAGAGGATGGTCATGGGGTGTTTTGTGTTGATTCATTCTGACCTAAGGAGATTGGTCCCTCAATCACGGTATGAGGGGGAGTCTGATTGGAAAAGGCACGCGAGGGAGGAGGACTCAATAATATGCAGGGACGGGCATTCTTGGTCTCAGACACACTAACACAGTTCTACAGAAGTATAACTTGTGACCCCGATGTCGATGAACACAAGAAACATTCTGCTCCAAACACCCGGAGCAGTGTGACGACGGGATTACATGTGAACACATCAGGACTTTCGGCAGTTGGTGGAAACAGTCTCAGAGTGGACAACACTGTTTCTGATGAGCTGTGTACTGTTGCAGGGGACCCTCTTCGATGTATTGATTACAAAGGCTACGAGATTAATGGGAATACATTTAAACGACGCCCAAGATCCAAAGGCACCCAACAAAACACCGGTGTCCGCTTTGATGCAGCAAACAAGAGGGGAAAGGACACATTATGTTTACATAGTGGACATAGGGAACTTGACTACGGAAAATGATTTTAAGGGTCCTTTGTAAGGCCAAATGGGGTTCAATCTTGTCAGGAGGCGGGTAGGTCAGGTAGAGCCAATTACGGACAATTGACAACAGTGGATATGAACAAATATGGGTACCACAGACGAACCATGTCCAAGCCAATGATGTGGGCGCAGGTTTCTATGTGAAGGACATGTTACCAAAACCGAGGCAAAAGAAGATAAGGAAGCGGAAATGTTTACATCATACGATGACCAAGCGCAACATAGTTCGTCAGGGAGAAAAGGAGACATCGTGGGAGTGGAGGGTAGATAGACAGTCTGAATGAAGATTATAAAAAGTTTCATGAAATTCCTCCCTTCCCAAGTCAAGGATGACCCAAGCACACCTGTTAAGCGATGAAAATATCCATGGTAAACGGCGCAATAAGCAAAGGAACAAGCGAGAAAAAGTGAAGACAGTGAAGTCAGGAAAGGGTTGAAAAAAATGATGATGTGCTTTGAAAAAAAGATGTCCATTTGTAACACGAAAAAGTGAAAAATGAAATCCCTTTGTAACAGATATGAGTTTTCATCGAAAAAAAACCCTGAGGGGGTTACTTCCAAGAGATTGTCCATGTTGTACCACGAAGTGCTCCAGTTTTTTGCCGTAACCCTCCTCACATTTTTAAGCACAGATATGTGGGTGAACGGATAATATCTGCCAATTGTCAACCCTCTTCAGAGTCAGTTGAAATGCTTTCAATTTCAGGTCATTAGCTCAAAAAAATCAGTAAATGCATTGAAAAATAAAGATGAAGTCAGAAAGGGTTGAAAATTGATGATGTGGCTTTAGAATGTTCATTTGGAACACACAAAAAAGTCTGACGTTTCAAATAAGTTAAAAAAATGAAATTCCCTTTGTAACAGATGAGTTTTGTCCGGAAACCCTGATACTTCGAAAGAGGAGATTGTCCATTTTGTACACGGAAGGCATCCAGTAGTTTTGACTCGTAACCCTCTAATTTGTTAGACATGCTATGTGGGTGAAATGATGACATCATGCCAATTCAACCTCTTCAGAAGAGTTATTGAATGCTTTTCAATTTCAAGGTATTTAGTAAAAAAATCAGTTAAATGCATGAAAAATAACAGATGAAGTCAGGAAATGGTTGAAAATTGATGAGTGGCTTTGAATGGTTCTTTGACACACAAAAAAGTCTGGAGTTCAAATAAGTTCAAAAATGAAAATCCATTGTAACAGATGAGTTTTTGTCAGAAACCCTGATACTTCGAAAGAGATTGTCCATTTTGTCAACGAAGTCATCCAGTTTTTTGCCGTAACCCTCTCAACTTTTTAGCACATGCTATGGGTGTGTGAAATTATGAAGCATGCCAATTTTTCAACCTCTTCGGAGTTCATTTGAGTGCTTGTCAATTTTCAGGGGTCATTTAGTCAAAAAAACATCAGTAAAGCATGAAAAATAACAGATGAAGTCAGAAAGGGTGAAAATATGATGATGTGCTTTGCATGGTTGAATTTGAACACACGAAAGTCTGGAGTTCAAATAAGTTCAAAAAAATGAAATCCCTTTGTAACAGATGTGTTTCGTCTGAAACCATGATATTCGAAAGAGATTGTCCATGTTTTGTAACGAAGTGCATCCAGTTTTTGCGTAACCCTCTCAACTTTTTAGACCATGCTATGTGGGTGAATGAAATTATGATATCATGCAAATTTTCAAACTCTTCAGGTTAATTTGAAGTGCTTTTCAATTTCAGGGTCATTTAGATCAAAAATCAGTTAAAATGCATGAAAATAACAGATGAAGCAGAAGGGTTGAACATGATTATTGATGTGGCTTTTTGCATGGTTCATTTTGAACACAATATAAAAAGTCTGGGGAGTTCAATTAAGTCAAAAAAAATGACATCCCTTTGTAACAGATGAGTTTTCGTCCGAAACCCTGATACTTCAAAAGAGATGTCCATTTTGTACACAAAGTGAATCCAGTTTTGCCGTAACCCTCTCAACTTTTTAGCACATGCTATGGGGTGAAATGATGATACCATGCAATTTTCAACCTCTTCAGAAGTGCATCTGAAGTGCTTTTCCATTCAGGGACATTTAGCTAAAAATGAACTAATATAAAAAATGAATGCGAAAACTTTTATGAACCTGGATAGCAAAATAAATAAACTTAAAGAATGAACTAGAAAATTGATGAAACTATATAGAAAAAAGAATGAACTAGAAACTTTAATGAAACTCTAATAGCAAAGGAATCAACTAGAAGTTTATAAACCTCTAGTATTATTGAAACTAAAATTATATAAATTATATTGCAAAATAAAAATTATCAAAGTATTTTTTGGTCTGTTTTTGTTTCAAAAAAAAAAAAAAACAGTTAAAAGCAAAAAGAATTTCATAAAGAATTTTTATAGAAACTTTAATAGCCAAAAAAGAATTATCATAAAATTTTTTTTGTTAGAATAAAAAGACACAGTTCTGGCACGTATCCTCCAGAAGTAAGAGTCGCAACACAAATAACATTGATGTAGGGTCAATTTCTCATCCGAAGTATGGTAAAGGGAGTGTGCGATGGGATCGTACAACCTTGGAAGTAGTTTCCAACACACATCGTCACAGACATTTCGGTCCTTACTAGAGTCTCTGCTGATTTGCACACTCTGTTCGAGTACTGTGACACAAGAGAGCGACACCATGTAGGAGAGTAAACACCCTAAACCAGCGCTGAGTTCACGGCACAGACTACCAGGGCGTCGTCGCCCAGACCGTTCACGCAGCGCGCAGCCGCGACTACATGTAGGCGCGCCGGTATCGTAGATAGCCCCCAATACCACCAAGGCACACTAGTGGTAACAGTACAATCCAGCCAGCGCACAGTGCGGCGCGCGCACCGTGCCCGCGCCCAGTACGGGCCTTCAAATCTACCTTGTCACTCTGGTGAGTGAGACTACCTGTGTGACCTGCAGTCCGCACGCCAACACACTTGATTCAGATGTAGGGCAGTTCCATGCCAGTGACAGGACAACTGGTAGGGCTCCCACGTCAGCAAGGTCCTCGACCAGAGATCAGAGTCAGAGGGGCGAGGGGAGTTAGAAGTACACGAGCGAAAAGACGAAGCCCAGTGTGAGGAGTCCCTGGTCCAGCTTTGGGCTTCTTCATGGGAGTGGCAACTTTCTTGCCATTCTTTTGAAGTTTCCGTTCTTTCCCTTACCCTTTTCTTGAAACTAGTGGTCTTGTTAACCATCAATAGTTGATGCTATTTCTTGATTTCTACCTTCGCTGATTTCAGCATTGCGAAGAGCTTGGAAATCGTTTTCGACATCCCTTGCATATTATAGTTCATCACGGAGTTCTGTAACTTGGTAATAGTGACTAGAGAACCTGTCAATCACTATATTATCTGGAAGATTAACTCCCACTTGATTCAAGCGATTGTAGTACCCTGTCATTCTGAGCACATGCTCACTAGCTGAGCTATTCTCCGCCATCTTGTAGGCAAAGTACTTGTCAGAGGTCTCATACCTCTTAACACGTGCATGAGTGTGAAATATCATTTTCAGCTTCTTGGAACATCTCATATGCTCCATGGCGTTCAAAACATTTTTGAAGTCCCAGTTCTAAGCCGTAAAGCATGGTGCACTAAACTATCAAGTAGTCATCATACCGAGCTTGCAAACGTTCATAATGTCTGCATCTGCTCCTGCAACAGGTTCGTCACCGTGGTGCATCAAGGACATAATTCTTCTGTGCAGCAATGAGGATAATCCTCAGATCACGGACCCAGTCCGCATCATTGCTACTATCATCTTTCAACTTAGTTTTCTCTAGGAACATATCAAAACTAAACAGGGAGCTACAACGCGAGCTATTGATCTACAACATAATTTGCAAATACTATCAGGACTAAGTTCATGATAAATTAAGTTCAATTAATCAAATTACTTAAGAACTCCCACTTAGATAGACATCCCTCGAGTCATCTAAATGATCACGTGATCCAAATCAACTAAACCATGTCCGATCATCACGTGAGATGGAGTAGTCATCAATGGTGAACATCTTTAGTTGATCATATCTACTTATGATTGACGTTCGACCTTTCGGTCGCCAGTGTTCCGAGGCCATGTCTGTACATGCTAGGCTCATCAAGTTTAACCGAGTATTTCCGCATGTGCAAAACTGTCTTGCACCCGTTGTATGTCAACATAGAGCCGATCATCACGTGGTGTCTCAGCACGACGAACTGTCGCAATGCTGCATACTCAGGGAGAACACTATACCTTGAAATTTTAGTAAGGGATCATCTTATAATGCTACCGTCGTACTAAGCAAAATAAGATGCACAAAAGATAAACATCACATGCAATTAAAATATATGACATGATATGGCCATCATCATCTTGTGCCTTTGATCTCCATCCCCAAAGCACCGTCATGATCTCCATCGTCACCGGCTTGACACCTTGATCTCCATCTTAGCATCGTGGTCGTCTCGCCAACTATTGCTTCTACAACTATCGCTAACGCATAGTGATAAAGTAAAGCAATTACATGGCGTTTGCATTTCATACAATAAAGGACAACCATAAGGCTCCTGCCAGTTGCCATAATTTTACAAAACATGATCATCTCATACAACAATGTATATCACATCATGTCTTGACCATATCACCAACAACATGCCCTGCAAAAACAAGTTAGACGTCCCCTACTTTGTTGTTGCAAGTTTTACATGGCTGCTACGGGCATCTAGCAAGAACCGACCTTCTTACCTACGCATCAAAACCAAACGGTGTTTCGTCAAGTTTGTTGTTTTAACCTTCAACAAGGACGCCGGGTAGTCAAATTCGATTCAACTAAAGTTGGAGAAAAGAACGACACCCACCAGCCACCTTATGCAAAACTAGTTGCATGTCTGTCGTCGGTGGAACCGGTCTCATGAACGTGGTCATGTAAGGTTGGTCAGGCCGCTTCATCCAACAATACCACCGAATCAAAATAAGACGTTGGTGGTAAGCAGTATGACTATCACCGCCCACAACTCTTTGTGTTCTACTCGTGCATATCATCTACGCATACACCTGGCTCGGATGCCACTGTTGGGAAATGTAGCATGCAATTTCAAAAAATATCCTATTCTCACGCAAGATCTATCTAGGAAATGCATAGCAACGATAGGGGAGAGTGTGTCCACGTACCCTCGTAGACCAAAAGCGGAAGCGTTTGACAACGCGGTTGATGTAGTCGAACTTCTTCTCGTTCCGACAGATCAAGCACCGAACGTACGGTACTCTGAGTTCTGCACATGTTCAGCTCGATGACGTCCCTCGAACTCTTGATCCAGCAAAGTGTCGAGGGAGAGTTTCGTCAGCACGACGGCGTGGTGACGGTGATGGTGAAGTGATCCGCGCAGGGCTTCGCCTAAGCACTACGACAATATGACCGGAGGCGTAAACTGTGGAGGGGGGCGCCGCACATGGCTAGGAATCAAAGTTGTTGTGTTTCTAGACGGTGCCCGTCCCACATATATATAGGTTGGAGGGGAGGAGAGGCAGCCGAGGGGCGCCCCAAGTAGGAGGAATCCTACTTGGGCGCCTCCCAATTTGCCCCCCCCCCCTTACCATATCCACCGGAGGGGGAAGGAAAGAGGAGGGAGGAGGGAAGGGGACTAGTAGAAAATAGGGCTTGGTCCAGGCCTGGCCAGCCCATTAGTCCCGGTTCAGTAACGAACCGGGACCCATGGGGGCATACGTCCCGGTTCTGGCGCCCAGGAGGCCGGCCGGGCCTCGTGGGGCATTGTCCCGGTTTGTCTGGACGCTTTGGTCCCGGTTCCAGACACAAACTGGGACCAATGGGCCTCGCTCCTGGCCCACATCCATTGGTCCCAGTTCATGGCTGGAACCGGGACCAAAGGAGGTCCTTTAGTCCCGGTTCCAGCCACCAACCAGGACCAATGAGGTGCCTATATATACCCCCTCGCCTGCAAGCAGAGCACTCCACTGCTCTGTTTTTTCTGGCGGCTAGGGGAGGGCTTTGTGGTGGCTCTAGCTCACTCCTATGCACATGAGGTGTTCGATGAAATGCCGAGCCACAACTACTTAAGCTTCTCTCCCAAACTCGACCTCCAAGCTCCATTTTCCTCAAGATTTGTCTAGGTTTAGCGGTCCATCACGTCCCGTCCCCGTCTTCACCGTCGTCGATCGCCCGCGCCGATCTCGTCGCCGGCACCATCGTGGTGAGCCTCTTGTCTTATCTTCTTTCTAAAGAGAAAAAATCTTACTTGTATGATTTAGATAGATACTTGTATAATTTTCTTACTTTATTATTGTTTGTTATTAATAGTGCGATGGTTTTGGTATCCGCCCCCGTCGGCCCTCGTCCTGTCTATGATTCAGATGTGGTATATATTATATTTTATAACTATATGGTTCATTTATTTTTTATGACAATTATGCCGACCAACGTGACATAGATTTTTTTATCTACGAGGTATGTGAACCAGAATTCCAACCGACCCTATTGTCGAGAGGTTAAATTTAGTTGAAGAGAAAACAATTACTTGAAGGAAAAATTGAAAAAAATTGAGGAGGAGAAGATGATATTGGAGTTGCATGTTCGGATGCCGTCGATGATCACAAGATCAAGATGGATGCAATGCGCTTCAAGATTAGAAAGTATAGAAAATATGCCATTCATACCGAGGCTTGGTATCATTATGCCGTTGGATCAATTGTTACCTTGGTTGCGATTATGATCGCATTTGTTGTTGCATTGAAATGTTTTACATAGTTTCAATGTATGGTTTAATTAGATGCTTTGGAGAGCTATATGTTGTTCAATGAGAACTATGTATGTACTTTGGTTTTAATGTGATGAGAACTTCTATTAATTTGGTCACTTATCTATTCATGATGTTCTGTAATGGTTTTTGACACACTTAATTAATATAATGCACGCAGATGAACCAGCAATGGATGTACGGTGACAGACCACCTCCGAGTACATTAAGGCGTGCATAATTTTCTCGAAGTGGCTGAGGCAAACAAGCAGAATGGTTTTATGTGTTGTCCATGCCCTATATGTGGGAATACGAAGTCTTACTCTGACCGGAAAATCCTTCACACCCATGCTTTATAAGGGTTCATGCCAACTATAATGTTTGGACCAAGCACGGAGAAAGAGGGTTATGATGGAAGACAGCGAAGAAGAAGAGGATGATGACAACTATGTGCCCCCTGAATACGGTGAGCTGTGTAACGGGGGAAGCTGAAGATCAAGAGGAACTAGACGATGTGCCCGATGATGATCTCCGCCGGGTCATTGTTGATGCAAAGAGACAGTGCGAAAGTGAAAAGAGAAGCTGAAGTTCGATCGCATGTTAGAGGATCACCAAAAAGGGTTGTACCCCAATGCGAAGATGGCAACACAAAGCTCGGTACCGTACTGGAATTGCTGCAGTGGAAGGCAGAGATGCTGTGCCTAACAAAGGATTTGAGAAGCTACTGAAAATATTGAGAAGAAGCTTCCAAAGGATAACGAATTGCCGACAGTACGTACGCAACACGAAGGTCGTATGCCCTCTAGGATTGGAGGTGCAGAAGATACATGCATGCCCTAATGACTGCATCCTCTACCGCGGTGCGTACGAGGATTTTGAACGCATGCCTGGTATGCGGTGCATTGCAGTATAAGATCAGACGAGATGACCCTGGTGATGTTGACGGCGAGCCCCAGGAAGAGGGTTCCTGCGAAGGTGATGTGGTATGCTCCTATAATACCACGGTTGAAACGTTGTTCAGAAACAAAGAGCATGCCAAGTTGATGCGATGGCACAGAGAGGACCATAAGAAAGACGGGAAATTGAGAGAAAGTACTGGGAGGGTTTGCAGGTGACGCAAGGAACGTATGGTTTGGTTTAAGCGCGGATGGCATTAATCCTTTTGGGGAGCAGAGCAGCAATCACAGCGCCTGGCCCGTGACTTATGTATCTATAACCTTCCTCCTTGGTTGTGCATGAAGCGGAAGTTCATTATGATGCCAGTACTCATCCAAGGCCCTAAGCAACCCGGCAACGACATGATGTGTACCTAAGGCCATTAGTTGAAGAACTTTTACAGCTGTGGAATGGAAAGGTGTAGTGTGTGGGATGAGCATAGACAGGAGGAATTTGACCTGCATGCGTTGCTGTTTGTAACCATCAATGATTGGCCTGCTCTCAGTAACCTTTCAGGACAGACAAACAAGGGATACCACATCAGCACATATACAGTCAGCTATACGACCGAAAGTATATACCTGGACAAATGCAGGAAGAATATATGTACCTGGGGCATCGTCGATTTCTTCCGACCAACCATCAATGTCGAAAGAAAGGCAAGCATTTCAAAGGCGAGGCAGATCACCGGAAGAAGCCCGCCATGCGTACCGGTGATCACGTACTTGCTATGGTCAATGATTTACACGTAATCTTTGGAAAGGGTCCCGGCGGACTATCTGTTCCGAATGACGCTGAGGGACGCGCTCCCATGTGGAAGAAGAAATCTATATTTTGGGACCTATCCTACTGGAAAGACCTAGAGGTCCACTCTTCAATCGACGTGATGCACGTGACGAAGAACCTTTGCGTGAACCTGCTAGGCTTCTTGGGCGTGTATGGAAAGACAAAAGATACACCGGAGGCCGGGAGGACCTGCAACGTTGGCACGAAAAAGACGGCATGCCTCCAAAGCAGTATGAAGGTCCTGCCAGCTACGCTCTTACCAAAGAAGAGAAGGAAATCTTCTTTGAATGCCTGCTCAGTATGAAGGTACCATCTGGCTTCTCGTCGAATATAAAGGGAATAATAAATATGGCAGAGAAAAGTTCCAGAACCTAAAGTCTCATGACTGCCACATGATTATGACACAACTGCTTCCGGTTGCATTGAGGGGACTCTACGGAAAACGTTCGATTAGCCATTGTGAAGCTATGTGCTTTCCTCAATGCAATCTCTCAGAAGGTGATCGATCCAGAATCATACCAAGGCTAAGGAGTGATGTGGCGCAATGTCTTGTCAGTTTTGAGCTGGTGTTCCCACCATCCTTCTTCATATCATGACGCACGTCCTAGTTCATCTAGTCGACGAGATTGTCGTTCGGGCCCCGTATTTCTACACAATATGTTCCCCTTTGAGAGGTTCATGGGAGTCCTAAAGAAATATGTCCGTAACCGCGCTAGCAGGAAGGAAGCATCTCCATGGGCCATCAAACAGAGGATGTCATTGGGTTTTGTGTTGACTTCATTCCTGACCTTAAGAGATTGGTCTCCCTCAATCACGGTATGAGGGGAGTCTGATTGGAAAAGGCACGCTAGGAGGGGACTCAATAATATGCAGGGACGGGCATTCTTGGTCTCAGACACACTACACAGTTCTACAGAAGTCTACCTTGGTGACCCCGTATGTCGATGAACACAAGAACATTCTGCGCTCCAAACACCCGGAGCAGTGTGACGACTGGATTACATGTGAACACATCAGGACTTTCGGCAGTTGGTTGGAAACACGTCTCAGAGGGACAACACTGTTTCTGATGAGCGTGTACTCGTTGTGCAGGGGACCATCTTCGACTGTATTGACTTACAAAGGTACGAGATTAATGGGAATACATTTACACGATCGCCCAAGATCAAAGAGCACCAACAAAACACGGTGTCCGCTTTGATGCAGCAACCAAGAGGGGAAAGGACACATTATGTTTACATAGTGGACATATGGGAACTTGACTACGGACATGATTTTAAGGTCCTTTGTTAAGTGCAAATGGGTCAATCTGTCAGGAGGCGGGTAGGTCAGGTAGAGCCACATTACGGAATGACAACAGTGGATCTGAACAATTGGGTACACAGACGAACCATTCGTCCAAGCCAATGATGTGGCGCAGGTTTTCTATGTGAAGGACATGTCTACCAAACCGAGAAAAGAAAAGATAAGGAAGCGAATACATCATACGATGAGCCAAAGCGCACATAGTTCTTTCAGGGAAAAGAGACATCGTGGGAGTGGAGGGTAGATAGACATGTCTGAAGATTATAAAAGTTTCATGAAATTCCTCCCTTCAAGTCAAGGCTGACCCAAGCACCCTGTTAAGCGATGAAGAATATCCATGGTAACGGCGCAATAAGCAAAGGACACAAGCGAAGAAAAAGTGAAGACAGATGAAGTCAGAAAGGGTTGAAATTGATGATGTGGCTTTGAAAAAGATTGTCCATTTGTAACAGAAAAAGTGAAAAATGAAATCCCTTTGTAACAGATGAGTTTTCATCCGAAACCCTGATACTTCAAGAGATTGTCCATTTTGTACACGAAGTGCATCCAGTTTTTGCCGTAACCCTCTCACATTTTTAGCACATGCTATGTGGGTGAATGATAATATCATGCCAATTTTCAACCTCTTCAGAGTTCATTTGAACTGCTTTTCAATTTCAGGGTCATTTAGCTCAAAAAAATCAGTAAATGCATGAAAAATAACAGATGAAGTCAGAAAGGGTTGAAAATTGATGATGTGGCTTTGAATGGTTCATTTGAACACACAAAAAGTCTGGAGTTCAAATAAGTTAAAAAAAATGAAATCCCTTTGTAACAGATGAGTTTTTGTCCGAAACCCTGATACTTCGAAAGAGATTGTCCATTTTGTACACGAAGTGCATCCAGTTTTTGCCGTAACCCTCTCAACTTTTTAGCACATGCTATGTGGGTGAAATGATGACATCATGCCAATTTTCAACCTCTTCAGAGTTCATTTGAAGTGCTTTTCAATTTCAAGGTCATTTAGCTAAAAAAAATCAGTAAATGCATGAAAAATAACAGATGAAGTCAGAAATGGTTGAAAATTGATGATGTGGCTTTGAATGGTTCATTTTGAACACAAAAAGTCTGGAGTTCAAATAAGTTCAAAAAATGAAATCCCTTTGTAACAGATGAGTTTTTGTCAGAAACCCTGATACTTCGAAAGAGATTGTCCATTTTGTAACGAAGTGCATCCAGTTTTTGCCGTAACCCTCTCAACTTTTTAGCACATGCTATGTGGGTGAAATGATGATATCATGCCAATTTTCAACCTCTTCGGAGTTCATTTGAAGTGCTTTTCAATTTCAGGGTCATTTAGCTCAAAAAAAATCAGTAAATGCATGAAAAATAACAGATGAAGTCAGAAAGGGTTGAAAATTGATGATGTGGCTTTGAATGGTTCATTTTGAACACACGAAAAGTCTGGAGTTCAAATAAGTTCAAAAAAATGAAATCCCTTTGTAACAGATGAGTTTTCGTCTGAAACCCTGATACTTCGAAAGAGATTGTCCATTTTGTACACGAAGTGCATCCAGTTTTTGCCGTAACCCTCTCAACTTTTTAGCACATGCTATGTGGGTGAAATTATGATATCATGCAATTTTCAACCTCTTCAGAGTTATTTGAAGTGCTTTTCAATTTCAGGGTCATTTAGATCAAAAAATCAGTAAATGCATGAAAAATAACAGATGAAGTCAGAAAGGGTTGAAAATTATGATGTGGCTTTGATGGTTCATTTTGAACACATAAAAAGTCTGGAGTTCAATTAAGTTCAAAAAAATGAAATCCCTTTGTAACAGATGAGTTTTCGTCCAAACCCTGATACTTCAAAAGAGATTGTCCATTTTGTACACAAAGTGATCCAGTTTTTGCCGTAACCCTCTCAACTTTTTAGCACATGCTATGTGGGTGAAATGATGATACCATGCCAATTTTCAACCTCTTCAGAGTTCATCTGAAGTGCTTTTCATTTCAGGGACATTTAGCTCAAAGAATGAACTAATATAAAAAAATGAACTGGAAAACTTTTATGAACTGAATAGCAAAATAATAAACTAAAGAATGAACTAGAAAACTTTAATGAAACTTATAGAAAAAAGAATGAACTAGAAACTTTAATGAAACTCTAATAGCAAAAGGAATCAACTAAGAAGCTTTTATAAACCTCTAGTATTATTGAAACTAAAATTATATAAATTTATGCAATAAAATTATCAAAGTATTTTCTGTTCAAAACATTAAAAGCAAAAAGAATTTTCATAAAGAATTTTTTATTAGAAACTTTAATAGCAAAAAGAATTATCATAAAGATTTTTTTTGTTAGAACTAAAAATAACAAAAATTGTTTTTGATATAATGATAAAACACAGTAATATTAAATAGCAGGAAAAAGAATCACTCCAAACTATTTTTATAGTAAATTTAATCACAAACTAGTGATTTACATAAATTTCAAAGAATTCAAATTAAACTATTTAATTGGAAAACTAATGGCACTAACAGAAAGTTTATAATTTTTATTACCTAAAGCAAAAAGAATCATTGAAAAACAATAAGTATTTTGTTGTAAGTAGAAACAAATAAAATAAATAAAGCAAAAAAGAAAACAAAAAACTGGAAAAAAAT
Organism: Thinopyrum elongatum; assembly: GCA_011799875.1. NCBI lineage: Eukaryota > Viridiplantae > Streptophyta > Magnoliopsida > Poales > Poaceae > Thinopyrum > Thinopyrum elongatum. The sequence goes on along the minus strand of CM022299.1, from coordinate 664,065,930 downwards.
AAAAAAAATGCCACCTATAGGGTCACCACGGCCTGAATACGACTAGAAACCCAACCATGGGCCAGGATTCAGGCCCGCAGCAGGCCCAGTAGGCCCACGGGCAAGGATTAATATAGTAGCCCGAAAGCCTGCAGTTGAGAGGAGCTCGAGAGGGTGGGCGCAACAGCGCTTATAAACCACTCTCGATCTCTCTCAACTAGCGAGGTGGGACTAAACATCCCACCGCACCGCGCCAGCGTAAGGCCGTTGGTCCTGGTTGGTAGCACCAACTGGGACGAAAGGTGTGCATTGGTCCCGGTTGGTGGCCAACAACCGGGACCAATGACGCCCTTTGGTCCCGGTTCGTGCCACAACCGGGACCAAAGGTGTCTATTTCCCGCCCTTTGGGCTGGAAAAGAGACCTTTAGTCCCGGTTGGTGGAACGAACCGGGACCAAAGGGGGGAATTGGTCCCGGTTTGTGCCACAAAGGGACCAATGTTTCGTGTATATAAGAAAAACTTAGCAGTTTCTCCAAAAATCACTTCTTCTCCTCGTCGTCGCCGCCCGCCCCAATCACCGTAGGCTGCTCCACCTCGCCATCGTCGCCGAGCCGGCCCCCGCCCGCCCGCCTGCCCGACGCCGCCCGCCCCGCCCCGCCGCCCGCCGCCGACGCCGCCCGCCCCACGCCGCCCCGCCGCCTGCCGCCGACGCCGACACGCCCACCCGCCGAGCCACCCCCCCGACGCGCCGGCCCGACGCCGACACACCCCGACACCGCCCACGCCCCGCCCCCTGCCCGCCCCGACGCCGACACGCCGCCCACGGCCCGACGCGGACGCCGCCCGGCCTGCCCCTGCCCGCCCCGATGCCTCCTCTGTGAGCACCGCCACCGCCGCCGCGTTGCTACTTTTTTATATATGTTTTTTTTGTTATATATTATTATGCTTTCTTTTATATGTATGTATGTATGTATTTTGTATGTATGTATGTATTTTTAAAAAAATTATATGTATGGAAAGAGGAAGAAGGAAGAAGGGAAGAAAAAGAAGGAGAGGAAAAAGGGAGAAAAAAGAGAAGAAGAGGAGAAAAACAATAAGAGAAAGAAGGAGAAGAAGGAGAGGAAGAAGAGGAGAAAAAAATAAGAAGAGGAAGAAGAAGAAAAAAAGAGAGAAGAGAAGGAATAGAGGAGAAGAAGAAAAAATAGATTAATATTAATCATTTTTTCTTCTTCTCCTCTATTCTTCTTCTTCTCCTTTTTTTTTCTTCTTTCCTCTTTTGTTTTCTCTTCTTTTCCTCTTCTTAATTTTTATGGGAACGAGGGTGTCGAGGATCGCCGAGCGGTCGAGGGTCGGGAACTAGGGTAGAGGGTGAGGAACGCCGAGGGGTCGAGGGTCGAGGGTCGGGAACTAGGGTAGAGGGTCGAGGAAGACCGAGGGTCGAGGGTCGAGGAACACCGAGGGTCGAGGGTCGGGAACTAGGGTAGAGGGTCGTGGATCGCCGAGGCGTCGAGGGTGTGAACTAGGGTAGAGGGTCGAGGGTCGCCGAGGGGTCGAGGGTCGAGGGTCGTCGAGGGGTCGAGGGGTCACCGAGGAGTCGAGGGTCGCCGAAGGTTCGAGGTCGAGGGACGTCGAGGGGTCGAGGGTGAGGAACGCCAAGGGGTCGAGGGTCGGGAACTAGGGTAGAGGTCGAGGAACGCCGAGGGGTCGGGGCGGGAACTAGGGTAGAGGGTCGAGGGTCCCGAGGGTAGGGTCGAGGGTCGTCCAGGGGTCGAGGGGGTCACCGCGAGGGTCGAGGGTCGCGAGGTTCGAGGGTCGAGGGTCGTCGAGGGGTGGTCGAGAGTTCGAGGAAACGGGGCCGAGGGTCGAGGGTCGGGAACTAGGGTAGAGGGGTCGAGGGTCGTGGATTGCCGAACGGTCGAGGGTCGTGAACTAGGGTAGAGGGTCGAGGGTCGCCGAGGGGTCGAGGGTCGAGGGTCATCCAGGGGTCGAGGGTCCAGATTTATCAAGAATGCCCCCATTATGGATGTGCACAAGTTGATCCAATTTTTTTCTGATCTCATATATATATATATATAGGGTTGAAGAAATATTCTCATATATATATATATATTCTTCTATATGTCACGTTGTCTGTCAAAGTATTAAAGTAATCCATGGCTTCATCATTTGCCAGAAGTAACAGGCGTATGATGCTACGAAGCTCTTCAAAGTTGTTTTGGAACGGAGTTCCTGATAGAATAATTCGCCTTTTGGTACGAATTTCAGCAAAGTCCTTTTAAATAGCGATATTCGGAAGGCTCTTGCTGAACTTTGTACCAAAAAGCGAATTATTCTATCGGGAACTCCGTTCCAACAAAACAACTTTGAAGAGCTTTGTACCATTATGCGCCTGTCATTTCCGGCTAATGATGAATTCATGGTTTTCTTGAATTCTTTGACACTAGACAACGTGACATATAGAAGGGTAGATGAGATCAGGAAAAATATGGACCATTTTCTGCACATCCAGAATGGCGTCATTTTGTTAAATCCCTTGTCGGTCCGGACGTCGGACATTCATGAGAGAGGCGGTCCGGCCCAAACCCTAGAAGCGTTGTTGAGGCCACCCCAAACCCTAGAAGCGTTGCCTAGGCCACCCCAAACCCTAGAAGCGTTGTCGAGGCCACCCCAAACCGTAGAAGCGTCGAGCTAGCTAGGTCTACGTTTGTATTAATATATCCATCTGTCATGTTTGTATATTAATTGCCATGTTGTAATATTTGCAGAAACTACGGAGCACCGAGACATCGAAGCAGAACAGTTGTTGGGGGACATAATCCTCGGCGGAGGTGATGTCTTGTCGTATCTCAACGACACCGATGGTCTGGAAGGAGAGGGTGAAGCAGGCTCCGGTGATCGAACAATGGAGGTTGAAGGACATGATTATGATGGATCCGGTGACGGAATGCCGGTGGAAGAAGGAGACCATGATGACTGCTCCGATGAGCGAATGGAGGAAGGAGCTGTTGCAAAGTCCGGCGAGGTATATATATTAATTAAGCCTGTGCTGACTAGCTAATTCATGCATTAATTGTTTTGGTATGTACACATATTAACTCTCTTCTTTCTTCTTTTCTAGCCCTCCGGATCGAGCCAAACTTCGGTAACGAGACGAGGCCCGAAGAAAAGGTTGCGCCAGGATGACAGGTTCACGATCACAGCAATCAAGGGCGATGGCCAACCGATTGAACCCAGCCGGACCAAGGAAGCATTTTCTGCTCAGTGCGGGGTTCTTGTTAGGGACATGATCCCGATCAGCATCCGCCAATGGAATAAGCCTAAGAGCAAAGACCCTCAAGTGTCTTTTGTCAACGATAGACAGAAAGATGATCTTTGGACCGCGCTGAAGGCAAATTTCACCCTACCGCCAGAGGAGCATCCAGATAAGCCAGTTATAGAGCCATTGGTCAAGGCTCATGCTCTTAAGAAGATGGCAGATCTATTCAGGAGGTGGAAGAATGAGTTGAAATCAACGTTTGTCGACAAAGGGAAGACTCCAGAATTCACCGGCCGATTTGAGAAGATTAGAGATCACTGGCCCACATTTGTGGCCCACAAGACATCGGAGAAGAGTAAGAAGATGTTAGTGACAAACAAGAAAAATGCTGCAAAGAAGGAGCATCACCATCGCACGGGGTCAGGTGGCTACCTCAAAGCCCGGCCGTTGTGGGACAAGGCTGAGAAGGACCTGCTTGATAAAGGGGTCGAACCAGAGACATTGAACTAGCCAGACCGTTCAAGGACTTGGTTCTTCGGGGTTGGGGGAACCTTGGATCCTGAAACAGGGAAGTGCCGTTGGACGGAGGAGCAACTTGAAATACCCGTCAAGAAGCTTCAGAAGTATATCACCGCAGCGCAGCAAGGGACGTTCATTCCCGACAGAGAGAACGACGAGCTCACACAGGCCCTCGGGAATCCGGAGCACCCAGGACGAACACGAGGCACGGCAGGCTCTTTTGCGTGGAAGGTTGGGTTTCCCAGTGCAGGCGGTTACAAAACCCGGGAGAGGAGGAGGAAAGTGGAGCAGACCGAACTGCAGAAGTTGAATGCAAGGGTACGAGCGCTAGAGGAACAAGTTCAGAGCCAGCGACCTGCCGGAGCTACCCCAGAAGCTACCCCGCCATCTCAGTGGAGAAGCAGCGTGGCTTCCACCGAGCTTCTTCAGCAGCCTGACTTCACAGCTCCCAGCTACCCCATGGATGCTATCACGGAGGCTCAAGACTGCCACCTTATGACGCAATGGCAGCACCTCAAAGTCAAGGCGGCTGTCGGCTCTGTTGCACGTCCTGAACCCGGCGCAACTTCTCACTGCCTTCCGATTCCAGAAGGCTATGCTGTTGTGATGGTCGATGAAATAACGGAGGGATTTGAGGAGCTCGAGCTTGACCACCCTACCGGTGAAGGGGAGACTCAGCTGGGTCTTGCTCTGAAGACTCCATGTCTATGGCGGAAGGAGCTCATCAACCTTCCGAACTGGACGCCTCCGCCTCCTCCTCCTCCTCCGGCGAGTCAGGGCACTCCGCCTCCTCCTCCGCCTCCTCTTCCGGTGAGTGATCAGGGCACTCCGCCTCCTTCTCCGGCTGCTCCGGCGTGTGGCAGCACTCCGCCTCCTCCTCCGGCGAGTGATCAGGGCACTCCGCCCCTTCTCCGGCTCCTCCGACGCGTGGCGGCACTCCACCTCCTTATCCGCCTGCGCCGGCGCGTCCGAGCAGCTTGCCTCCTCCTCCGCCTCATCAGCAACAGCGGAAGACAGCCACCGCCGCTCCGGCTGCTCCGGCGCGTCGTAGCACTCCGCCTCCTTCTCTGCCTCGTAAGCAACGAAGGAAGACAGCCGCAGCCACTCCGGCTGCTCCGGCGTCTAGCAGTACAGCCAGAGGCGGGAGGCAATACAAATTCGGTCCATCTCTCAAGCCTCTAGAGAAGTTACCATACGAGATGACCGAGGAGGAAAACACGCAGATCTGTCAAGCCCAAGTGAAGGACTTTTTGCAAAGAAAAATCCACCTCCGGAGGAGAAGATAGAACCGGTGAAATTGAAGCGCACTTTGGATGGCCTGAAGCGACCACCACCGCCACCGCCGGATAACAACCATGTCCCCGCTCTTAAAAAGGCAGTGCAAAGAGCGCGCCGGTCGGGAACTACTTCAAGTGACAAAAGGTTACAAGAACGAAGAAGTGGGAAAAAAATTCCCCAGCTCGGTGAACAGGCAAACCAACCGTGCCCCCCGCTCAAGGTGTCTAGCGATATCGTCGCAAATCTGCCGGAGATGCTGCCCGGTACCAATCCTGGTGATTACCTGCCCGACGATGCACATTTTGATATAATGGAGGTGGACGAACACAAATACCGGCATGGGAAGCCTCTCGTCAAACCTGGTCATCCTCCTCTAACAACGATGATGCGAAGATTCCATAAGTGGTACATGGACACCTGCAGCGAGTCTGGGAAGGATACTTTGACGCTGAGAGTTAAAGAGGAGCACGACGTCGTTGGAATTGATCTGTTGTCTGTTCCATTTGAGGAGTTCTTCCAATTTTTCAATCAAAAGGCCCTCGATAAAATAATCGTCACTTGCTACTGTCTGTAAGTACTACTTCTGTAATTAAGTCTCTATATATAGCTCATCTCTTTCATTGCTTGTATATATAATTATCCTCACTATATTATGCAGATTGAAGATCGTCGAATGCAGAAATGCACAAATCTATGATATTGGGTTCATTAACACAAATCTCATAGATGAATGGACGGTTAAATATATTGCCAAAGAAATCGAGGCCAACTTGCTACAATCGTTGCTTCGAAATCAAAACAAAGATAAAATACTCTTTCCTTACAACTTCAAGTGAGTGTTACTGTCTTGTGCATATTTGGTTTCCATTATTACTCGAGGTTATAGTAATGTAATTGATGAGTTATGCATGCGTGCGCAGCTTCCACTTTATTCTCCTAGAGATTAAGCTTGAGCAGGGACTAGTAACCGTCTTAGACTCGAGACGAAAAGATCCCAAGGAGTATACGTCCATGACTAAAATGCTCGAGAAGTAAGTTCAATCGATCGTTATCGCACCATATCGGTAACTTTGTTCATTTCCTGATATCAAGTAATTGTTTTCTTTGTCTGGCAGGGTTTGGAAAGAGTTCACCGCTAAAGCTCCGGGACTGCCGGGGAAGCTTCGATTTACACACCCGAAAGTAAGTACTACTAGCTAGTTCTGTGCATCTCCCATTGATTCTATCTAGTTTCATCAATACCATTTATAATGCTTGATTATCAGTTTGATTGACCTCTATTTCTCGTAAAGTGGTTGTGGCAGGAAGGCGGGAATATTTTTTGTGGATACTACGTTTGCGAGTAGATCTACAACGCGACGACCTCTAAGCGGGGCTACTCTGAAAAACAATATGAAGTGCGTAAGCAATAATATTCACAATTTTATTTTATTACCATCATTTCTGTTGAGTTTCATTCATATATATGTATTGACCCCCTTCTTCAAATTAGATGTGGGAGCTGCGGGATGAACTCCTACCACATGATCGCATAAAAGCAATTCAAGAGGAATTGGCGGGATTCTTTCTTGACCACGTCATCAATCCAGCCGGCGAATACCATGTGGAACTTGACATCAGATGTTAGGGATTGTAAGAGATCTTATATTGTATATATGTAGCTAGTAGCATCGGATAGATATACGAAAACTTGTTGTTCGACCAATCTCTCGGAGAAGGAGGAGGTCAATCACTTCTCTCTGTATATGTTCATGACGATCTTGTGTACTTAATGGTTTCCTTCATTTGCTTACTAGCTAGCGTGTCGAGTCCACTCTAGATAAGAGATGACACTTCTCTCTATTAGCTAGCTAACACAATATATGAAACCCCTAAATTAACCCTACAAAACCCCCAAAACCCCCAAACCCCCCCCCCCCCCCCCCCTTTCAAAAAAAAACAAAAACCCCAGCCCCTGAACTGCTGACGCGTGGATGCTTTTTGGTCCCGGTTGGTGCTACCAACCGGGACAAAAGGCCCTCCTGCCTGGGCAGCGGCCACGTGGAGCCCCATCTGTCCCGGTTCGTAGGCGAACCGGGACTAAAGGTATTGGGCTTTAGTCCCGGTTCCAGAACCGGGACAAATGGGCCTCTGGAACCGGGACAAATGGGCCTTTTTCTACTAGTGGGGGAGGCCGAATCCCTCCCCTTCCTTCTCTCTTTTCCCTTTCCTTCCTCCTAAGGTGCGGCCCATATGGGGGGGGGGCGCAGCAGTCCCTGCTGGCTGCTGTGTTTCCCCTCTTGGCCCATTAGGCCCATATCTTTGCCGGGGTTGCCCGGAACCCCTTTCCGGGGACCCGATATGTACCCGGTACCCCCGGAACACTTCCGGTGTCCGAATATCATCGTCCTATATATGAATCTTTACCTCTCGACGATTTAGAGACTCCTCGTCATGTCCGTGATCTCATCCGGGACTCCGAACAACATTCGGTCACCAAATCACATAACTCATATAATACAAAATCGTCATCGAACATTAAGCGTGCGGACCCTACGGGTTCGAGAACTATGTAGACATGACCGAGACACCTCTCCGGTCAATAACCAACAGCGGAACCTGGATGATCATATTGGTTCCCACATATTCTACGAAGATCTTTATCGGTCGTACCGTAATGACAACATACGTTATTCCCTTTGTCATTGGTATGTTACTTTCCCGAGATTCAATCGTCGGTATCTCCATACCTAGTTCAATCTCGTTACCGGCAAGTCTCTTTACTCGTTCTATAATACATCATCTCGCAATTAACTCATTAGTCACATTGCTTGCAAGGCTTATTATGATGTGCATTACCGAGAGGGCCCAGAGATACCTCTCCGATACTCGGAGTGACAAATCCTAATCTCGATCTATGCCAACCCAACAAACACCTTCGGAGATACCTGTAGAGCATCTTTATAATCACCCAGTTACGTTGTGACGTTTGATAGCACACAAGGTATTCCTCCGGTATCCGGGAGTTGCATAATCTCATAGTCGAAGAAATATGTATTTGACATGAAGAAAGCAATAGCAATAAAACTGAACGATCAATATGCTAAGCTAACGGATGGGTCTTGTCCATCACATCATTCTCCTAATGATGTGATCCTGTCCATCAAATGACAACACATGTCTATGGTTAGGAAACTTAACCATCTTTGATTAACGAGCTAGTCTAGTAGAGGCTTACTAGGGACACGGTGTTTTGTCTATGTATCCACACATGTATCAAGTTTCCGATTAATACAATTCGAGCTTGAATAATAAACATTTATCATGATATAAGGAAATATAAAATAACAACTTTATTATTGCCTCTAGGGCATATTTCCATCACATACCACCACGATGAATAAGAAGGGTGGTGGCATCTTATGTGATCAATATACAAGGTTTGTCAGAGGGGGCCTTCTGTCGGCTATGTTGGCAACAACGTCGATACCTAGGGAGAAGGACAAGGAGAACCATTATCCTGCTCGTTAAGATGAGGCGGACCAATAGGCAAGGTTCTCGTCCATCGGTGGCTATCGGAATGTCTTCAACAATAGTAACAGGGTTATACTAACAGGGTTGGACATCAGGGTGTTTACATAAGCAGGGAATTATTACTACTTAGATCATATAAATCACAAGAAAGGTTAAACAGACCAATGGAAAGAAAAATGTGATTATCAGATTAAACAGACCAATGGAAAGGAAAATGTGATTATTAGATTAATCAGACCAATGGAAAGGAAAATGTGTTTACACACAACTATTAGGAGTATATCTTTCCCAAGGACAAGCAGAGCATGATATACATGACAGGACAGCAAGTACATAATCATTTAGATAAAGGGGCAAGGAAATTCATGATGTTTATCCATATAGCGGTGTTTAGAATAATTGATCAAGAAACATTTAGCATTGCGCTTCCAATGCTCTTGTTGATGTTCGGAGTAACACATTCATGCTTCGGGGTAGCAATAATATGATGTTTCAAGTAGGGTTGGGTCTGAAGATCACAAGAAATACACAGGGAACAATTTCAAGAATAGCAAGGAACTCAAGGTATAACCAAAACATGACCAAGTCTGCGTTGGAAGGAAGGCAAGGATGTTGTCGATGACAACACAAATTATCGAGGGGCAAGGATGGTATTTTTCCTCATGAATTCGATTCACATCTTGGAAGAAGTCAAAATGTTGACGATGATCGTGACACTTTTTGTCGAGAGGTTTCATGAAGATGTAATCAATCAGCGATGGCATCAAGCAAAAGGAATGGTGAAGCAAAAGGTTATTGGAACCACAGATAAGATGCAAGCTCATAATCAGATTTTCCTTTCAAGACAAACAATATGATGTTGAAAGCTCGACGTAAGCTTAGTGCACTGTCGGAATTGTGTTCCGGGGATGAAGGACTAGGTAGCACGGTCAAGCTTTAGCATGACAATGATGATGTAGCCAATCGGTTGGGAATGACATGATTGAGTACAAACTCATAAGCAAAAAAGATTATTAGGAGTTATTGAATCGCAGTGTGGACCCGGTTCACTTATCGGTGTTCTCGAGTGAAAAATAACTCAGAACCTGGGGGAAAACTAAAATCGGTGAGAAGTAATAGCTGATGAAGAACTCATCAGAAGTAATGCAGTTCAGGATTATTCTTGAGATACCAGAGTAATACTCGAAGGTAGATTAGAATAGAGGTTGCACTGGTGTATTGATCTGCGGAAGACAAGTGCTTTAACTTGTCTGAGAAATGGAACCAAAGAAGAATAACAAGGTCGGAACCACGATTGCGAAGGACCAAATCATGGATACAAGATGAATTTATACCAAGGGGGTAATTATTTTTACGAGAAGCTTCCATTATAAGATCTACATCGTGTCCATGGGCATGAACACAAAGGTTCAAGGTCGACTCCCACTTCTCCAATGCACAACTTCTCATTCACTGCTCTGTTAAAAATGTTTTGAGTTTGAAATTTTACTTGGTGAAATACCAGAAGAGTATGACCCGTGAAAACTTTCGAGTTCACACAGATGGCTAAAGCATAGATACAACCCATCGGGACATTTTAGGAACCTATACAACACACTTATAGAAGCAATCGATACCATCTCGAAGCAGAGTACAAACGGCAAGAAGTAGAGGATACACCATTGCTAAAGGCATTTGAATCAGGGGAAGAACTCACAAGGTTTTAGAATATGCAGGAACGGTCGGATAATAATCCACCAAAGGATCTGGTAGCCTGCAAAGGATCTGATGTGAGTATCGGTACTCAACCAGAAGAAGAAAGAATGCAAAGGCATCAGATTGTAAAAACATCTAAATAATTCAAAGTATAAAATACAAAGGGATTGCAACTTCTAAATCGGGGGATCAGAAGCAGATGCTCTAATCAAAGGATGAGTGATCTGAATAGAGTTAGTTGCACAATCGGTCAAGGTTTGATTGGTTGAAAACCAGCTCATGTCTGAATGACGTCTGAGCCAGAAGGATCAATTCTAGGATCTGACTGATGATTGTGAGCATTCGTACACATATTGAATCAAAGGCTCAAAATGACAATGATAAGGGATGTCAATAAATATTACTAGACATATGGGATTAACCATAAAGCAGGCAAGCAAGAATTTCAACAGCAATAGGTTGCAGAGGATTCTCGGAAGGTCGGATAGCATTTCAAAGTATTTTGAGAAACACATGAACAACTTGGGATGAACGAATCCCCGGTAAGTGTGAGGAATTATTCGTATGTGTATTCATGCGGAAAGGAGCTGCAAGGCAGTAGGCACAAATGATTCTGAGAATATCGGAGAGTGTCTTCGGAATTGTCTGGAAATTCAAGAGAGTAGCAGGAACAATTGGATCTCAGGAATGAAGTCGTCACGAGAACCTAGAGTTAGCAAAACTATAACCAGAAGAGAAGAGAAGTTTAGAGCCCAGAGTAAGGATGCGGAATAAAAGATCCTAATCCCATTCATATGTGACGTGGGCCCGTAAGCCACACAACACAACTAGTAGTTCGAAAATAGTTTTTCAAGACTAGACTCAACATCGATCAAGGAGTTTTGGGGGTTCCTACAGGCAGTCGGCTCTGATACCAACTTGTGACGCCCCCATTCATAACCATGCACTAATCAAAATGGCATTGCCTTGTGGCATGAACTGGTTGATTTGGTTAAACCTATTGTCCTCACATCTGCCCCTGACACACCTAAATGGATGCTAGTGGTTTGTACTCGATCAAATCATTTTATGAGATGATCTACTTTGGTGGTATGATTTCGCCGGTTAATGGTGCCTTCTGGAAAGTGTTGTGCTCAAAACCCCCCCCCCCCCCCCCCCCCCCCCCCCCACCCCAAAATAAATCATGTGTTTCTTTGGATGTTGGTCAATAACAAAATTGTAACTAGAGACAATATGGCCAAGCGTAGAACTACTGTTGATGCCTCGTGTTTATTTTGTAATGAAACTGAAACGGTGCAACATCATATTTTTTTATTGTTGTGTGGTAATGTATCTTTGATTGTTGTGTGGCAAAGTATCTTTGGTCTGCATTAGCTGAGTTTTTTCTTTGTGACATGCCAAGATCTCCTCTGCATATCATTCAGTTGTGGTATCAAGATAAAAAGAATGAGATTTTTAATTTGGTTTGCTATGCTTCCTTATAGAGCTTATGGTCTTTCCGGAATGAATTTTGTTTTCAAGGCTGCACTTGGTGAAAATGCATCAGACTGCTGGACCACCATCGAGGGGAGCTGCTCCGCATTGCATGGGCTTGATCGTGCAATGACCGCAATGGATGGAGAACGGGCGTCAGACCCTAGTTGCCAACACCAACAGGTTTCGTTGATGGATGTGTGCAAGGGTGCGGCTTGGTGATGTTGTGCTTGTTCTTTGTAGTTTGTGTTTGTTGTGACCAAAAACATGTACTGATCTGGTCTTGGTTGAACCTTGCTTTGGTTTATCTGATCAGCTACTCATACTTGACTTTGTTCGTGTGGGTTTCATTCAATAAACTTGGATGGAAGCGGGGGGAACCTCTTTCTTTAAAAAAAACAAGGCTGTTTTTTTTTATCATGTTTGAGCAACGTGTATCGGAACTTCTTTTGATCATGCCAAAAAGTCGTGGGGCCCTTTTTTGATGATCGGAGCTTATTTTGATAATGTTTGAGCAACATGTGCATCGACGCGTTTGCTACTCTCATGTATGTATAGTTTATGATTTGTGACGATGCTTCCCAAGGTTAGTTAGTATATTGTAATTTCGTTGGAACTTATCATGTAATTAACACATCAACAACGAAATGTTCTGCGAACCAACCTATGGTTGGATGGTTAGATGGACTGTGGTATCCCCAGCCCACCAGGGTTCAAGTCCTGGTGCTCGCATTTATTTCTGGATTTATTTCAGGATTTCCGGCGATGCGCATTCAGTGGAAGGAGACGTTCCCGTCGACGACGAGGTGCCTACGGTGAATTCGTAAATTTCAAGATGATATGCCGGCTCAGTCTTTCGGAGGTGCTCATAGGGGTAGGGTGTGCGTGTGTGCGTTCATAGGGATGAGTGTATGCGCGTGTATATGAGCGCTTGCATTTATACTGTGTTAAAAAAAACAACAAAATGTTCTTTTTTTGCAAACTGAGCGTACCTTAGATGGTTAGATTCCTTATGCTGGAACCAAGACTTGACAATGGTGTCGGCTCAGTATCTCGGAGGTGCTCTTATGGATAGGGTGTGTGTTCATAGGGGTGATTATATGAGCGTGTATGTGGCCATCTACGCTGTACAACAACTAAAAAAGAAATGTTCTTATCTGGACCGGCACTTTAAGCTGCATTTATTATGATCTCTCCTTTGATTGTTGCGGCTGACGTGCCTTCCTTCTTGCCTGTCAAATTATTACTTCTAGGTTGATTTTTTCTCAACCATTTGCTTTAGGACCCACTGCTCAAAATTGGTCTAATAAAGTTTGGTAAGTTTTGGTGCATTTTTATTGATTGTTACAACTTATCTTATAGCAGCAGACTTATTAGACGATTTGTGAAATGATTATCCATATGAATGTGGAATGGCGCGAGGCAAGAATCTAGTTCTTCTTTTTTAAACATAGTACAAACACAAATACTCACAAACACGTACATACACTTATTCCTATGAACATCTTACGATTGACGAAGTCATCATAGGCACCTCGTAGTCGACGGGAACACAGAGAGAGCTTCTCCAGGTTTTGGGACTTCCACAAGGTAAGGCTCCAGACCCATAAAGTCGTCGGAAATATAACACTCGTCCAGGGACAAGGTCCTTAGGTTCTTGAATACAGGAAACTCGAAATAATCCTGATGGCACGACAACTGTAACCCAAGAAATCAGTTTCTGTCATTTAAACCATGGGATAAAATGGATGCTAAAGAAGAGGTGGAACATACTGTGACCCCTAAATGTAACAAGTGCAAGCTTGTCAGATTGTACAGAGCGGCAAGAAGACCGGATTGGCACGCGCGCGGTTGTGGCGAGCCCGCAGCCAATGGATAGCTGAATGGATGCATCGACAAGAGACAGCATGGTATGTGGTTCGTTAGGACTAACAATGGCATCAACATCATAAGAGGTGCTCAGGCGAAGAGAGACAAGAGCAGGAGCATCTATAATGAAGACAAAAAACTCATCGGCGTCGTCCTCATCATAGTTGCCGTCTAGGACCAATTTCTTGAGCGAGAGTTATTTACCCAAAACAATCGCACTTGGGGCCAGGGTAACAGGTCAGTACCAGATTTGAGCCAGGTCACAAAAAACCACCAGTTCTCTAATGCGTAACACGGAGCACTGACGGGCTGATTTGGTCGCGCAAACAGTGGAACCGACAGGTGGGTCCCGCCTGTCGGGCTGACGTGGCGCGGGTTGACGGACGACGTGGGGGGTGGACAGTGAATTCAATGAATAAACAGTAAATTCAACGGATGAACAGTAAGTTCAGGAAAACTGAAACCCTTTCCTTTTTACATGGTGAACAGTAAAGTAAAAATTGAAGAAAAAAAAAAGTTGGTTCTTTTTTGTTTTTTCACAAGGTTAACAGTAAATTTAAAAAAAAACAATTTTTTTTTTGAATTTTTAGCAGTGAACAGTACTGCCCCGCGAACTGTTTGGGCGATTTTTGGATTTTTTTTTAAAAAATACTGTTTTTATCGCGTGTAATAAACAAAAAAGAATTCAACTTTTTATTTTCTCCAGTTTTTTTTTAATTTACTGTTCATCCACTAAAAACACTTTTCACCTCACGGCGTCCGTCAACCCGCGCCACGTCAGCCCGACAGGCGGGACCCACCTGTCGGTTCCGCTGTTTTCGCGACCAAATCAGCCCGTCAGTGCTCCGCGTTACGCATTAGGCTCAGAACTGGTGGTTTTTTGTGACCTGCTTCAAATCTGATACTGACCTGTTATCCTAGCCCCAAGTGTGGTGGTTTTGGGTAAATAACTCCTTGAGCGAGGAGGAGACGATCCTAATATAGCCGGTGGCCAAGAAGCCGCAATTTTGCAGTAGCAAGTCCTCAAGAGCAGGGCAGCAGGAGCTGACGTGGCTCGCGAGGTCCGTCGGCTGCAGATATGACAGGTGGGAAAGATGCAAACTTTTCAGCCGGCAAGGCCCTGCCTCGCCCAGACCTATGGCGCGGCGGACCCAACGGGCAGACCACCCGAGGACGCCGGTGTGCAGGTACACCCGCAAGTCCTCCAGGAGCGCGACCTCATGTGCGCGGAGAAGGTTTCCGGTGAAGTTGACGAAAAAAGGCTGCTTGGCGGTGAACTCCCGCTCGTCGATGTCGAGGCACGGCGCGGCGCGCCAGAGGTGCCGCCACCTCGCGGACAGCGCGCACGTACTGACCGTCTCCAGGGCATTGAGGCGCGTGACAGGATGGCGTGGATGAGGTCGTCCGGCAGGGCACTCAGACGGTCGCTGTCCGCCTCTCCGCCGCTGCTGCCATTGGCATCCGCATCGCCGCCGCCGTCGCCATCTGCATGGCGCGGACGCTTCGGCTTGGCGAAGGCGTCAGTGGAGGTGGAGCGCCCTGCCCCGACCATTTCCGTCGATTTGGATCGCTGCGGTAGGGAGGAGGGGGGCGATGGCGGCCGGGTTCGG
Source organism: Thinopyrum elongatum (assembly GCA_011799875.1). Classification (NCBI taxonomy): domain Eukaryota; kingdom Viridiplantae; phylum Streptophyta; class Magnoliopsida; order Poales; family Poaceae; genus Thinopyrum; species Thinopyrum elongatum. The sequence continues at coordinate 664,050,738 of CM022299.1, read as the reverse complement.
CGATTAGTCTGCTGCTGGTGGCTGCGCCGCCGCCATGAGTGTGCGTGAGGAGACGGATTGGAAGCAAGGGAATTTGCCCTAGGGATCCGATCCAAGTCGAGAATGAGGAGAAGGACGGGCCTGGTTGACGACGTGTTGGGTTGAGCTGGGGCAGGGCCCAGCAAAATTATTAAAATTTAACACCTGCTGCGGTCCATTTCACTTTCGTTTTTTATTTAAAAGATTGAAAGATTTAGGGGAAAGATTTACCCGGTTTTAAGGATTTGGGGGTCAAAATCATACCAAATTGAAGTTCACGGGGTTATTTGTCTCTCTGGCCACAATTGAGGGTGAAAAATAGACTTCTTTCTTAAGCGGAAGCCCCTACCTACCTGCCGCTCTCTGCGGCAGGTTGTCGCCCGCACGCACAAGGGGTTCACGAGACGGCACGATCGAGAACTGTAGCTCAAAAAGAAAGGCACCCAGCGGGGATCTAACCGAGGATCTCCTCCTAGCGACATTGTGCTACTACCGGTAGAGCTAGCAAAGCTTTACCGGTCGCAATATAGCGCAAAGCATCAAGAAACAACTATCGGCGCAGATCCGATTTTTTTAAAAATTTCAAATGCATTTAAAAAAACCTAAATGTTTCGTGAAATGCAATTAATTTTGAAAACCGTGAACATCTTTTTATAAAACTGTCACATTTTCGAAAATCATGAACAATTTTTTGAAACGGGGACATTTCTGTAATTCCAGAACGAAATTAGAAAAGGTGAAAAAAATTAAAATCCTGAACAAAAATTGAAAACATTTCATTTTTTTTATTTCCGAACTATTTTTGAAACAGGAACATTATTTGAAAATCCTGAAAAATGGAAATACGGACCTTTTTAAAATATGCTGAACAATTTTTGAAAACGGGAACCATTTTTTAAAAGTTGTGATAATTTTGAATGGAAACATTTTGAGCATTTTTTGAAATTTGCGAACATTTTTTTATTCTGGAACATTTTTGAAACTCCAGCAAAAAAATATAAACATGAAATTTTTGAAAATTTATGTACATTTTTCGAAAAATTGTGAAATTTAGAACCAAAACATTAGGAACAATTTTTCAAAAACACGAATTTTTTTTGAAATCCTGAACATTTTTTGTATTTGAAAACAATATTTGAAAACATGATCATTTTTAAATTATTGAACATTTTAAAGAAACACAATTGTTTTTCAATTTCTCAACATTTTTCAAAAACATGAACGTTTTTTGAAAATCACGAACATTTTTTGAAAAATATGAATAATTTTTTAAAACAAGTACATTTTTTGCAAACTTAAACATTTAATGAAACTGGCGAACAAATTTGGAAACATTAATGATTTTTGCTAACACGAACATTTTTAAACATTTGCAAATAATTTTTTGAAAAAACACGAACATATAAACAAACAATTGGAAAAGGAAAAAAAAGAAAATTGGAAGAAAAAAATGAAACAAAAACAGGCAAAAGGAAAGAAAAGCTAAAAAAAAGAAATAGGGAAGAATAAAATAAAAAAAGAAACAGAAACAAAAAAAAAGGTTCAGGAACCTCCTCGAAGGTTCTTAAACCGGAAAAACCCCGGATCGCTGCTTACCATTAACGGGCCGTCCCAGATCGTGTCGCTCGCTCGTGAAACTTGTGCGAAGCCTCGATAGCTTGACGCAACGTCCGTCATATAGGATTTTCCGATTTAAGCTTTGACAGGTTGGCTTTACCCGATCTCCGCGGATAAGGCTTCAGGCCAATGAAATTGTTATTAATAATATAACACTCTTCCACGGACAAGGTCCCCAGGTTCTCGAATATAGGAAATTTCAAATAATAATAGCTTAAAAAAAAGGAAATTTCAATAATACTCTTGGAGCCGCAACCGTAACCAAAATAATCAATTTTTTCTACATCATAATGAGTATTATTTTTGGAGTTTTTTTAAGAAAATGTTTGCACCTTTTTAAATAACTGTATTGATCGATTAATTTTATTGATCTTTTATAAAAAAATTGTTGATTTTAAGTATAATAATACTAGTAGTCCTAATCTCTTGTGGGCTAAACTTGGTTCTGGATCTTCCTTCACTAGTAGAAAAAGGCTTATTTGTCCCGGTTCATAAGGCCCATTTGTCCCGGTTCGCAAACCGGGACTAAAGGGACGGGACTAAAGCCCCCCCCCCCCTTTAGTCCCGGTTGTGTTACGAACCGGGACTAAAGGCCCTCCACGTGGCCGCTCTCTGGAGCTCCACCTTTAGTCCCGGTTGGTAAAAGTAATTTTTTTGAAATTTTGTTTTTCTGAATTTTTTTGATAAATAAAATTTTGATTTTTTTGTGAATATTTTCAAAATTTTGAATTATTTGACAATTCAATCTCTAATCACCCACTCTAATCACCCCTCATCACTGCTCAATTATGAACCACTCATTCCAAATCGTCTAACTTCCCGGCCGGTCACCCATCCTCTCACTGCTCCAGCCTGAGCACGCTTAACTTTCGAGTTCTATTCCCCCTAGTTTCCAAATCTGCACTTGTTGTTTTCCTGACAAAACTAAGTTGTCAATCCTATTAACCCTTAGGAGTTGAACTTGAGCATTAAGCACCGTTTGAGTTTGAAATTATTATTCTAAAAAATAATAATTATTTATTATCACTAATATTTCTTGAATAAGTAGTTTGACCATAGTTTGACCACGATTTGACCAGATTTGACCATAGTTTGACCACAGTTTGACCAGATTTGACAATAGTTTGACCACAGTTTTTGTTTAATTCTTTTTGCTGTTAGGTCACAAAAATTATAAACTTTCTGTTAGTGCCATTAGTTTTCAAATTTGAATAGTTTAAATTTGAATTCTTTGAAATTTATGTGAATCACTAATTTGTGAATAACTTTACTATAAAAATAGATTTTTGATTGATTCTTTTTCCTGCTATTTAATATACTGTGTTTTTACCATTATAGTCCAAAACAGATTTTTTGTTATTTTAGTTTCTAACAAAAAATTCTTTATGATAATTCTTTTTGCTATTAAAGTTTCTAACAAAAAAATTCTTTATGAAAATTCATTTTGCCATTAATGTTTTGAACAGAAAATACTTTGATAATTTTTAGTTGCATAAATTTTATATAATTTTAGTTTCAAAAATACTAGAGGTTTATAAAAGCTTTTTAGTTGATTCATTTTGCTATTAGAGTTTTATAAAAGCTTTTTAGTTGATTCTTTTTGCTATTGAAGAATATTATAGTTTTGTTTTAGTTGATCCTAACAGAATATTTTAATTGATTATTTTAAGTTCATTCTTTTTGCTATTAGTTCATTCTTTTTGCGCTAAATGACCCTGAAATTGAAAAGCACTACAAATGAACTCTGAAAAGGTTGAAAGTTGGCATGGTATCATCATTTCACCCACATAGTATTGTGCTAAAAAGTTGAGAGGGTTACAACAAAAATTGGATGCACTTCGTGTACAAAACAGATAATCTCTTTCGAAGTATCAAGGTTTCATACGGAAACTCGTCTGTTACAAAGGGATTTTATTTTTTTTGAACTTATTTGAACTCCAGACTTTTTGTGTGTTCAAAATGCACCATTCAAAGCCAATAATCATCATAGTCATTACCACCAACACTATTTAATCATCATAGTCATAGTGTAGCTATCTAATCACCACCAACACTAGCTAATAATAATCATCATAGTCATTACCACCAACACTAGCTATTTAATCATCATAGTCATAGTGTAGCACATCATCATCTTCAAACTCATTCTAGCTAGCTAATCACTCCTGCTGCTCTGTCTCAGGTAAAATAGCATAGAACATGTGTAGCACTCCTGCTTCATCATATTGGAGCATGCAGATGAACCTGTCTCCTAATTGCGGGCTGCGCTTCTGATTGCTGCCCCCTAGTACTTCTCTGCGATCCTTCACAACTTTGCTCCAGTCTTTGACTATTAAGACTTGCTCGCTTTTAGAAATCCTGAATGCACTCATGTGCAATGTAGGATGTCTTGGCCGTAAGCTAACCATTGCCATGCGACCTTTAGGCTCGACCCAATGAGGCACAACTATCATTGGGAGTCCCTGTTGAAGAACATCGTAGTAACATACTTAGCAATGAAGTTTAGCTTAAAAAATAATGTATGCAAAAGATGCACTAAGGACAAATAGTAAAAATCTTACCATCTTTCCTAAATAGATATGACCGTAGTTCAATACGCACGCTAGTGGTCGCACGTTTTGAGTCCTAAGATTTTCAAGTCCAGGGAAATAATTTGTCTTGACAGTATCAAGATCCTCAAGCCATGAAACATAATGACTTATCTCCTCGCAGTTTAGTTCAGCCCCGGGACAGTAGTAGGTCATGTCTACCAAGCGCTGGACATGTTTGCTTGAATGGAAATAAGCTGTCAATAGAAATTAGTTGTCAACTATTTTTGAATAAACAATATCCAAGACATAAATATGGTTGAGAAACTCACATAATGGTAGAACTGGAGGCGTCTGCACATCGACCCAGATGTCGATATTACCTTCAATATCATCTTCCGGACGAATATCAAAGGTGATAAGCATATCAGGCTCAAATGCATAAGCCTTGCATAGTGATCTCCAATTTTTGCATTCAAAATAGGTGTAGGTGTCTGCATTGTATAATTTTACGGCAAAAGTATAACCATGCTCGGTCCTCAAGTGAACTATCTTTACCTCCATAGTTTTCATAGGACTGAAACCAATCTTATCCAAGACATAAATTCTTACATGGCAGGGGATACGCTAGTAGAATAGTAAAAAATTAAAATTATAAGTTGAAGCAAAAGAAGCAGAAGTCATGCTTAATTACGAAAGAAGACTTGTCGTTGTGACTTACTGTATCCACTTCGAAGGTCTCATCCAGCTTGATGCTGAAGCGCCTACCATCAAATAAGAAATTTCTGTCGCACAGGCCGCGCTCGTCTTTGCAGTATTCGCACATACTGAAATCATTTCCGTCGTCAGACATTTCCTATGTTCATAGTTGATCAAAAATTGATTGAAGGCAACTACCAGGAAACTCAACAAACAGAAGCGACCCCCACGACAACAGTCGGCATTCTTCCTCTCTCAAATATATATAATAACAAACAATAATAAAAGTAAGAAAATTACACATGTATCTATCTTAATCATACAAGTAAGAACTTTTTTCTTTTACAAAGAAGATAAGACCAAGAGGCTCACCACTGTGCTGCCGGCGACGAGATCGGCGCGGGCGATCGACGGCGGTGAGGACGGGGACGGAACAGGACGGACCGCCAAACCTAGACAAATCTCGAGGAAAATGGAGCTTGGACAAGGAGCTTCGAGAGGAGAAAACTTAAGTGTGGCTCGGGCATTTCATCAAACACCTCATGTGCATACGAGGTGAGCTAGAGCACCACAAAGCTCTCCCACGGCCGACCCAAAAAACAGAGCACTCCACTGCACTGATCGCGGGCGAGGAGGTATATATAGGCATCTCATTGGTCCCGGTTCGTGGCTGGAACCGGGACCAAAGGTTCCAGCCACGAACCGGGACCAATGGTTGTGGGCCAGGAGCGAGGCCCATTGGTCCCGGTTCGTGGCTGGAACCGGGACCAAAGGGCCAGACGAACCGGGACCAATGCCCCTGGCCTCACGAACCGGGACCGATACCCCCTTTGGTCCCGGTTCGTGAGTGAACCGGGATTAATGGGCTGGCCCTGCCTGGACCAAAGCCCTGTTTTATACTAGTGCTTTTGGAAGAGCGGTGACTTGGGCACTTGCTGCAACTAAACCATTTTATACATGGGCGGTCAGTGGTGGTAATAGTGTCAGCTTTTGCATGATGTGTGATTGAGAGATTTCTCAGTTAAATCACGATTTGGGATCTGTTTATCATTTGTATTCAGTAAGAGAACACTTTAGCCCAAGTTTAGGATGGTCACCAACTGAAATTAACCTTCAAGAGGTGTGTGGATCAAAATGGCATTGCCTTGTGGCATGAACTGGTTAATTTGGTTAAACTGTTGTCCTCGCATCTGGCCCTGACACTCCTAAATGGATGCTACATGCTAGTGGTTTGTACTCGATCAAATCATTTTCTGAGATGATCTACTTTGGTGGTATGATTTCGCAGGTTAAGGGTGCCGTTTGGAAAGTGTTGTGTTCGCCCCACCCCAACACACCAAAAAATCATGTGTTTCTTCGGTTTTTGGTCAATAACAAAGTTCTAACTAGAAGGCAATTTGGCCAAGTGTAGGACTACTGCTGATGCCTCATGTTTATTTTGTAATGAAACAGAAGCAGTGCAACGTCATTTTTGTTTCAATTGTGTGGCAAAGTATCTTTGGTCTGTGTTCGCTGAGTTTTTTCTTTGTGACATGCCAAGATCTCCTCTGGTTATCATTCAGTTGTGGTCTCAAGATAAAAAAGAATGAGATTTTTAATTTGGTTTGCTCTGCTTCCTTATGGAGCTTATGGTCTGTGCGGAATGAATTTTGTTTTCAAGGCCGCACTTGGCAGAAATCCATCAGACTACTGGATCACCATCGAGGGGAGCTGCTACGCGTTGCATGGGCTTGATCGTGCAGTGAACACAATGGATGGAGAACATGCATCAGACCCTAGTTGCCAACATCAACTGGTTTCGTTGATGGACGCGTGCAAGGGTGTGGCTGGGTGATCTTGTGTTGTTCTTTGTAGTTTGTGTTTGTTGTGACAAAAACCATGTAATGATCTGGTCTTGGTTTAACCCTGCTTTGGTTTATCTGCTCAGCTACTCATACTTCCCTTTGTTCATGTGGGTTTCATTCAATAAAGTTGGGGGAAACCCCTTTCTTTATAAAAAAAACAAGGCTTTTTTTATCATGTCCGAGCAACGTGTATCAGGACTTCTTTTGATCATGCCAAAAAAATCATGGGGAAACCCCCTTTTTGATCATTGGAACTTATTTTGATCATGTTTGAGCAACGTGTGCATGCGTTTGCGGCTCTCAAGTGTGTATAGTCTATGGTTTATGACGATGCTTCCCATTGTTAATTACTCCCCCCGGAGCGTAGTGCCAAAAACGCTCTTATATTATGGGACGGAGGGAGTAGTATATTAAAATTTTGTTGGAACTTATCATGTAATTAACACCTCGAGAACACAATGTTCTTATCTGGTGAACTTCTCAAATGGTTAGGTTCCTTTGTGGAACCACCCCACCAGGATTCAAGTCCTAGACTTGTCAATGGTGTCAGCTCAGTATTTTGAAGGTTCTCATAGGGAAGGGTGTGTGTTCATAGGGGTGATTGTTTGTGCACGTATGTGGCCATATGCGCTTTACAACAACTAAAAAAAGACACCCGCAAAAAAAAACTAAAAAAAGAAATGTTCTTATCCGGACCGGCACTTTAAGCTATGTTTATTATGATCTCTCCTTTGATTTTTGCGCCTGAGGTGCCGTCCTACTTGCCTGTCAAATTATTACGTCCAGGTTGCTTTTTTCTCCGCCATTTGCTTTAGGACCCACTGCTCAAAATTGGTCTAATAAAGTTTGGTAAGTTTTGCTGCATTCTTATTGATTTTTTCAATGTATCTTATAGCGATGGACTTATTAGACGATATGTAAAATGATTATCCATGTGAATGTCGAGTAGCGCAAGGCACAAATCTAGTTCTTTTTTGAAAACTGTGTAGACGCAGGAACTCATATACACCGTACACACAGTCACTCCTATGAACTTCTTGAGATTGACGAACTCATCATAGACACCTTGTAGTTGACGGGAACGTCTTGTCCCACTGAACAAACATCGTCGAAAAGACTGAAATAATAAATTCAGAAGATGCGAGCATCAGCGCCAAGACTAGGACTTGAACTCTGATGGGCTTACTGTCCCATAGCCATCCAACCACAGGTTGGTTTGCGTCGCCCCCGATTCTAGTTCTTTAAAGAAGGACCTTTGAGGCCCTAGCATGACGACTTCCCGACTGTTTACTACAAGAAAATTTGCCCAGCTTTGATGAAGGAGGACGATGATGGCGGCGCGCCTTTAACTTGCTCTAGTGCTTGTAGTCATCGCTAGATGATTCATGGATCTAATTGTAATTTTTATTACCTCTGGTGTTCATGGTTAATGAATAGGTTGAAAATTTCTCTGGCGAAAAAGAAAGTGCAACAATCTGGACGCAACACGTAGCAGTAGGTGTAGGCGACCGGGTCCCATTTAAATTACGCAGTACGCTGGTGACGGTGACGTGAACGGCCGAGAGAGAGATTCCAAGCCAGCCGTAGGGCCGGACGCGCCAGCTAACGACAAACCAGCTTCGAATTGACGGCTGATATTTCTCCGAGGAGAAGAGGACACCCCACACGTAGTAGTAGGTCGGCAGAAAGCGCAACCAATCGGCCATGAACAGCTGACTGAATCATTAGTGGGTGGTAGGCTTTCCCTTTGCCGGCGCATAATAAAAGGAGAAGTTTCTTTCGCTTATTCTGGAATCCAAACACCAAGCACCATCCATGGCGATGGCGTCCATCCGCCTCCTTCCGCTCGCGCTGCTGCTCCTCCTGCTCGCCGTGGCGCACGCCGACACCCCACGGCTGGAGCCCGGCCTCCGGCTGCCGTCGCATCGCGCGGCGGCCGGGCAGGAGGACGATGGCTCCGTCGGGACCAAGTGGGCCGTCCTCGTCGCCGGCTCCAACGGCTACTACAACTACCGCCACCAGGTGCGCGCGCTCTATGATGGATTCTACTCTTTGTTCGTTGGCGTCTCCTCCCGCGATCCTCCAACCTTTTTCTTCCTGTGGGTCAAGAGTATTCCTTCATGGGAAAGTAGTGGCTGAACCGGCGGGCGCTGCACCCGGCCGCTTTTGGTTTTGAGTATTCCTGTGGGTCAAGAGTATTCCTTCATGTCTATCCATGCTGTTCAAGAGCTAGCTAGGAGATGGATGAGCCAGTTTTGGTTTTGGAGCTACGGAGGGTTGGTGTTACGGTTTTGTCTCGGTCTAGCAGTCTAGGTAGCCACTAAGTTGTCACTGGACTTGAACTGAAAGAACACTACGGTTCTGCTACTATGACATACGCTTGTTAAGGTCACTGAATATGACTCATTGCGATTGTACGGTCACTAGTCCATTATAGAGCTCCGTATTTTGTCTACGTGGCACTCTGTTGAGCGACCAAACAGTCCACATGGCAAACAATGCTGCCCAGTCAGCTGGCACTCTCTAGTCTCTACTCATATGCAGGCCCCGCCTGTCAGTGGGCAGAAGAAATAGATAAATGGAGACAAACAGACTGGGATCATTTTGTTATGTGCATCAATTACTGTTCACTTAGGCCTCCAGTCCCGAGCGACCTGGCACATATCTCAATGCGACCAGCACACAAACAGACGGTCTAGATAGAAGGTACTCCCTCTGTAAATAAATATAAGAGCGTTTAGATCAATGGAGTACAATGCGTCGCCATAAGAATATGTTGGAAAAAAGTTCCATTTGGTGTTGCGATGTGTTCCAGATTTTTTTTTCCTGGTAGCTCGTTTGGTCGACGACAATGAAGTATTGTGCTTAATTTGTCGACCGAAACTTTGCACTTTGCAGGCAGATATTTGCCACGCCTACCAGATATTGAAGAAGGGTGGTCTCAAGGATGAGAACATCATCGTCTTCATGTACGACGACATTGCACACAACCTGGAGAACCCAAGGCCGGGCATCATCATCAACCACCCCCAGGGTGGAGATGTCTATGCTGGGGTCCCTAAGGTAATCATACATGCGTCTTCATGGAGAACTTTCCAGTATTTGTTGATGTAGTAAAAAACTAAGATTGGTATAGATTACCTTATTGGATGATACAAACTGTTTGATGGTTGCAGAAAAATGTGAATATGGTATTACTCTAGAAATTACACGAACAGAAATTTCAATGGCAGTTTGTACCGCATTGAAAATGATTAAATGCCTAAATTGTGATCAGTCTTTATGTCATTTTCCAGTTGGTCTTTGATGTCGTATTTCTATGTGATAATGTCAACATCTTGATGGAATGAACCAATATATTCCAGTGATCATGCACCCCAATCCAGTATCCACAATTTTCTGTCTGTTTGACTGAACCTCCACTGTAGGACTACACTGGGAAGGAGGTTAATGTCAAGAACTTGTTTGCTGTCCTGCTCGGTAATAAAACTGCTGTGAGTGGTGGGAGCGGCAAAGTCTTGGACAGTGGCCCTAATGATCACATTTTTGTGTTTTACAGTGACCATGGGGGTCCTGGGGTCATTGGTCAGTATTCAGAACATGCCATTCTTTTATTGTCTTGTTTCGAGAATTTTAATATCTAAAACCAGTCAGAACAGAAATTTCATAGACATGCATACATACATGCAAATCTAGGCATGCACAATTAACTTATTAGTGTCATGGTTTTTCTGTTCTGGTAAAACTTTCAGGGATGCCTACCAATCCATACGTTTACGGTGACGATCTTGTAGATGTCCTGCAGAAAAAGCATGCTGCTGGAACCTACAAAAGCCTGGTACGCCATCGTCCTTTGGTTATTTTTGCTCGGCATGGTTTGCTGGTTGAAGCAATGGCTTGACTCTTATTTTGTAGGTATTTTACCTTGAAGCCTGTGAAGCCGGGAGCGTCTTCGAGGGGCTTCTGCCGAATGACATCGGTGTCTACGCGACCACCGCGTCGAACGCAGAGGAGAGCAGTTGGGGAACGTATTGCCCCGGCGAGTACCCCAGCCCTCCGCCAGAATATGACACCTGCTTGGGCGACCTGTACAGCATTTCTTGGATGGAAGACAGGTATCCCGCTTTGTTCTACCATGTTTTCCATTCATTCACATGCTAAAATCATGGTTTGATACAGTCAGTTCGAACACACCTGTGGCACTCATGTCATTAGTACTTTCCGGTACCATACAGGTGTGTTGTTTCAAAATGATTAACTAGTACTCCCTCCGTCCCAAAATTCTTGTCTTAGATTTGTCTTGATACGGATGTATCTAATACTAAAAAGTGACTTGATACATCTGTATTTAGACAAATGTAAGACAAGAATTTTGGGACGGAGGGAGTAACTAGTACAGCACTTATCAAACTGCACTATAATAAAATGTCACCTACAAGTTCTCATGTTGGCTGCCATTGTAGTAATTGTAGCATTCACCATTTTATAGTTGAACCCTGAGTCAAACCTTGGGTCATTTGTTCGAAACGAACTAGGTTTTTCGTTATGGTTCATAGTCGTGGTCAAATAACGTGCAACTTTCAATGTTGACAGTGATGTGCACAACCTGAGAACTGAATCTCTGAAGCAGCAATATGACTTGGTAAGTGCCCAAAACTCCAATTTATTTATTTTAGCTTATTAATCTTGGAGTTCTTTCCTAACATAACTAGGTAATGGTTGAGCAGGTTAAGAAGAGAACAGCAGCTCAGGACTCATACAACTATGGTTCCCATGTGATGCAATACGGTTCTTTGGACCTGAATGCTCAACAACTCTTCTTGTACATCGGCTCAAATCCTGCTAACAATAACACTAAATTTGTTGAAGATAACTCACTGCCGTCCTTCTCAAGAGCTGTTAATCAGAGGGATGCTGATCTTGTTTACTTCTGGCGCAGGGTACGGTTTATAATTATTTCATGAGAAATATCTCATGTTGATTGCTTGTCACGTCATCCCTAGATCATTGCCATACTTTACCCACAAAAATAGAATGTGCATAAATAATCTCAGTACAAAAAAGATGGATAAACTAACTGATTGATTTCTTTTCTTCTACATGTAGTACCGGAAATTGGCTGAGAGTTCCCCTGAGAAAAACGATGCCCGGAAGCAATTGCTCGAAATGATGAGTCATAGATCGCATATCGACAATAGCGTCAAGCTGATTGGAAACCTTCTGTTTGGTTCTGCGGATGGTCCAATGGTTCTAAAGACTGTTCGCCCAGCCGGTGAGCCTCTTGTTGATGACTGGAGTTGTCTCAAGTCTACGGTAAGGCTCTATTTGACTTTGCTTGGTCATTTATCAAAATCTCTTATCTTACTTATGCTTCTGTTGTGTTTTGCTATTGCCTATTGGTAATGAGTTATTTCTTAATTGTCTGGATTACTGGGACAAAATTCTGGCCATAATTCCCGTTCGATTGTGGCACCTATCTTTCAAGAAATAGATGAGCTTGCCAGTAGTTTTAATTTTTTTTCCATTGAACAAGTAAACAGGTCAGCTAATTATCCGGCTCACTTTTGTGCTAAGCGCGCTTGCACAATAGCTGTAACCGAAAGTTGGCTTGATGAAACTCCTGGCTCTCAACGAATAATTTTATTTAAATAAAGCTTGATATTCCCTGCAAAAAAAAGTTGACTGACAAATACTGTAGAATATATCGCAATAGTACTGGAAGAATGGGATACATATTCAGGACTAATATTGTCCTGAATATATCCCAATATTATTGAGGATCGATAATTTCTGGATTGAAGCTTGGATGCTGTAACTAGTTTCTTCACTTCGACATATTGCCAGCTCTCTCTTGACTGTATATATACATATAGGTGTCATATGGCATAAAATTAATGCAGTTACAGCATGTAATTTCTTCTGCCCCTGCCATGCCTGACTAATATTGTGTCCTCCCTTTCTACAGGTGCGTGCTTTTGAATCACAATGTGGCTCGCTGGCGCAGTATGGAATGAAGCACATGCGGTCCTTTGCAAACATCTGCAATGCCGGCATTCTTCCTGAAGCGATAGTGAAGGTGACCGCTCAGGCATGCACCAGCATCCCAACCAACCCCTGGAGTGCCACACACAGAGGTTTTAGTGCTTAAACTATAGGTGAAGCAACTTAGTCACTATTTCAGCTATTGTACCATATACCAAAGTCACTTCCTATTCACACAGGGTTAGTACATAGTGCTTGAACAAACCTTAGATGTAGATGAATAAGAATTATGCCCTTATTTATGCTATTCCACGACACCAGATTACCTTCTTTGTGCCCAACTTATAATGTACATACACCATAGTAGAAAGGTGATTTACTGTGATTGTTGTACATACTCTCTTTCTCTCTTTTTTTTTTTTGCGAAAGGATTGTTTGTTGTACATACTCGTGATAGTTTGTGATCATATGTGTAGCTCGCGATTCCATATATGAAGAATGCAAACGCTGCTATTTCTACGTAGACTGAGTAATCTCATACCATGAGCTGTTATTTTCCCATCCATTTGAAACCCTGCAGCTACTAGGGACCAAACCATCAAATATCCAGTTCCGACAGGCTTCGGGGATAAGTGGACAACACAACTCGATTTAGGGCATCAGTTGATGACAATAACCTTAACTCATGAACTTTTTTTTTTTTGAATTTTCACCGGGGGGGAGAAGAAATCCTCCCCACCTGAATTGTATTCATTTGTTGCCTATAGGCTTTGCAGCCTAATACAAGATAGGGTTCAAGTGAACCAGAAGTACAGGGGGGCACAGGAAGGAGAAATAAAGCAAAAACAACACATGGCGAGGGGGGACACAACACAACAAGGGGCACCATGGGCGCTCGAACTGCAGCGGCGAGCCAAGACTAAACCATGACACTGCACCGTCAACGCAATCGAAAAACACCGGGCAACCAAGACTGCACAACGCCGCGACACCACCTGTGTCATGGGGTACATTCGAACGGTCACGCTAGGCCAAGACGACGCCACGGTACCTGTGTGCTACCGGCGTAGTCGAAGGGCATCACCAAGCATAGAACTCCACGGAGCACACCCAAAACATCACACAAGGGGCACCATGGCCGCTCGAACTGCAGCGGCGAGCCGAGACTAAACCACGACACTGCACCGTCGACGCAATCGAAAAGCACCGGGCAACCAAGACTGCACAACGCCGCGACACCACCTGTGTCATGGGGTACATTCGAACGGTCACGCCGGGCCGAGATGACGACACGGCACCTGTGTACCACTGGCGTAGTCGAAGGGCATCACCAAGCATAGAACTCCATAGAGCACACCCAAAACATCACAAGACCGGGGGATGAAGATAGTGCCATCAAGATGGAAACGACGGGAAGCGTCGCCGCTGTCTCTGCCAGCAGCAGCTGGCCGACCATGGATTTCTCCCCAAACCCCGGTCACATCCTCCCCGACGAGACGCAGAGCAACCGTCAATAGCGCCAGGCAGCGCTGGGATGGACGGCCCCAGATCCGGGCGAATCCAACCGGCAGCAACGCCGGCAGGCAACCTTGACACCGAGGCCACCAGTGAGGACCACTGGTGCGGCGCCCCCAGCAGGTGAAGCCACGAGACAGCGACCACGCACCGGGGGATCTAGGAGGTGGAGGGCTCCCAAGACGCAGAGAGCCACGACGCCACCTTCGTTTGGCGAGCACGCGGAGGACCACGACGACAACAGAATGGGCGGTGGCGGAGGAGGAAGGAGGAGGCGCGTGGCGGAGCACGGGACGGGGTGCAGGGGCAAGGCATCCAGATCGGACTCTGGCATGGCAGGTCCAACACGGGGAAGGTCGGGGACGGTGGCACCCTTCAACAGCAAGGCCCGACGCGGACATGCCCGGCCAGCCGCCACGATAGGAGAGCCGGCGCGGGCAGCACGGCAGAGGCACGAACATGGAGGGGAAACCACCGGTCTTGGGCGCCGCCGGAGCCAGCTCGCAGTGCAGCGTGGGGAGGTGGTCGATGCCGACGATGGAGAGGGACGAGATCCAGCCAGGGGAGCATGCCGGAGCCGAGGCAGCCAAGCGGGAGGGCGTCGGGTCCGAATCCAGCCACGGACAACACCCCCGAGCAGGAGGAGGGGCGGATCCGGAGGCTAGCTTGCCAGATCCGGCACGGGAGAGGGTGGGAGAGACCGGCTCGGGGCGCCCGCCATTGCCATGTCGACGGAGCTTCGGTTGGATTTGAAGGAGCGGGTGGGGGTGGTCTAGACGGGAGGTACCTCGCTGCCGCTGTCCGCCGCTAGGCTTCACCCCGCGGCCTCCTCCGGCGACGGCGAGGGGAAGGAGTGGTGGAGAAGGGCAGAGGGTAGGTGGCGGCGGCGGCCTCCGGACTTCATTCCTTCCGATGGCGGTCAACTTCTTCTGGTGTATTCTCAATGCAATATATTTGTGAGTCCTGCTTCGGTACAACCCCCTCCTAAACCGTATAAAGGGTAATATAAACCTTTCACTCGTCATATCCATTTCCTATGTATGGTGGGTTGACCGCCGTATACGTACGTTCCAGAAGCCCCCAACTCTGTGCTAAACCAAGGCGTCCCGGGCAGTAGGAGTACCGGACGCAACACGTAGCAGCAGGAGTAGGCGACCGGGTCCCATTTAAATTACGCAGTACGCTGGTGACCGTGACGTGAACGGACGAGAGAGATTCCAAGCCAGCCGTAGGGCCGGACGTGCCAGCTAACAAACAAACCAAATGTTGGCACGCTCCGTGGAGCTTCGAATTGACGGCTGATATTTCTTCGAGGAGAAGAAGACACCCACACGTAGACGTAGTAGGTCGGCAAAAATCGCATGTTGGAGCTTCTTTTGATCATGTTGGAGCAATGTGTGCGTCAACACATTTGCGGCTCTCATGCGTGTATAGTCTATGGTTTGTGACGATGCTTCCCATGGTTAATTAGTTACTATACTATAATTTTGTTGTAACGTATCATGTAATTAACACCTCAACAACGAAAAGTTCTTATCTGGCGAACTGAGCGTAACTCGGATGATTAGATTCCTTGTGATGGAACCAGCCCACTAGGGTTCAAGTCCTAGACTTGGTGCCAGCTTAGTATCTCCTCGAAGGTGCTAATAGGAGCAGAGGGTGTGTATTTTCATAGAGGTGATTGTATGTGCGTTTATGTGTGCATGTGCGTTGTACAACAACTAAGAAAAAAAATGTTCTTATCTGGACCGACAATTTAAGCTATGTTTATATTATGATCTCTCATTTGATTATTGCGGCTGATTCGTGGTTGATTTTTCTCCGCCATTTGCTTTAGGACCCACTGCTCAATATTGATCTAATAAAGTTTGTTTAGTTTTGCTGCATTCTTATTAATTTTCTCATCGTATCTTATAGCGATGGACTTATTAGACGATTTGTAAAATGATTATAGATGTGAATGTTGAGTGGTGCGAGGCATGAAGAGATTCTATTTTTTTTTAAACACAGTACAAATGTATGCTCACAAACATGTACATAGGCTGCATCCTACGATCATTTGGAGATTGACAAAGTCACCAAAGACACCTTGTAGTCAACGGGAACGCCTTCTTCCACTGAACGAATATCATCGAAAAGCCTGAAATAAATTTAAAAAAATACGAGCATTAGCGCCAAGTCTAAGACTTGAACCCTAATAAACCGGGGATACCACTATTCTTCTATAACCATGTATCTAATAATAGGTTGGTTCAGGCCGCCACCCGAATCTAGTCTAGTTCTTTACAGGAGTCCTAAAGCTGGACGCGACACCACTCAGCAGTTGGCTGTAGGCGATCTGGCCCCAGTTAAATTGTCAATTGTCCCATTACATAGTACGCTGGTGACCGCGACGTGAACGGGCGAGAGAGAGAATCCTAGCAAGCCGTAGGGCCGGGCGCGCCAGCTAATTTGAGTTGATTAGTCTAGGCTGCTAACACGCGCGCAACAAACCAAAATGCTGGCACGCTCCGTGGGGCTTCCAATTGACGGCTGATATATATTAAGAAGACACGTACGGTAGGTCGGCAAGAATCGCAACCAATCGGCCATAGCCGGCGCTGCTACGTCCGACACGGACAGCTGAATGAATCATCGGTAGTGGGTGGTAGGCTTTCGCTTTGCCGAAATTTCATCAATAAGAAAAGATATATCCCCTGTGGCGCCGGCGCCGGCGCATAATAAAAGGAGAAGTTTCTTTCGCTTATTCTGGAATCGGCACCCCAAGCACCATTCATGGCGATGACGTCCTTCCGCCTCCTTCCCCTCGCGCTGCTGCTCGCCATGGCGCACGCGCGGCTGCAGCCCACCATCCGGCTGCCGTCCGACGACGGCTCCGTCGGGACCAGGTGGGCCGTCCTCGTCGCCGGCTCCAACGGCTACTACAACTACCGCCACCAGGTGCGCACGCTCTATGATGGATTCTACTCGTTGCTCGTTCGCGTCTCATCCCGCCCGCTCCAGTTTTTTCTTCCTGTCGGTTAAGAGTAAGTAAACCTGGGAAAGTAGTGGCTCATCTATGCTGTTCAAGAGCTATGAGATCGATGTGCCAAATTTGGAGCTATGCACGATTGTCTCCGTCTAGCAGTCTAGGTAGGCACCAAGTTGTCACTGAACTTGAACTGAAAGTGCACTATGGTCACTTAATACGGCTGGTGGTGATTATACGGTTCACCGGTTCATCATAGAGCTCCGTATGTTGTGTACGTGGCACTCTGTTTGTTGGCCGATCAAACAGTCCACATGGCTGCCCTGTCAGCTGGCAGCTCCCTCTACCCATGCGGGGCCCGTCTGTCAAGGGTAGAAGAATACATAAATGGTGCTAAAGAAACCAGGATCGTGTTCTTACTAAGTAGTAACTAGATGATTCCCTGCGCGTTGCTGCGAGATTGTATGGTCAAAAAATAACATTCGTGATTACGTAAAATGATAGTTTTGATGATCAAGGTACTCTTTTGGTTGGAATAATGTTATGTGTTTGCAGGAAGGGAAACTTACTTTTCACTCTCATCTATTTAGTTCTGTGTACTAACAACGGGAACATTTGGAAGTACATTATCAAAGACTTCTCCGTTACTTCTCCGTTACATACTTTCCAAATGCAACAGGTCTCAAAACAGCAACTTCCATAGCAAATAGCTTATTTATCTATTGTTCAACAACCTCTATCCCTCCAATAATTTAGATGCATTTTCTTCATGAAGGCGGGATAAAATGTCAGCATTGCAGGACAAATAAAAGAATCAAAGAAAAGTCCAGCTATATTCCTTTACATGAACATGACGTAAGGCACAAATGTAATCTAAGAGAACTTTTTTTTACAATGGACCAGATATTGTGTGTTAACTTTGACTTGAAGGAGCTGCCGAAAAATATCTTGCAACTGAGAACTTGAGCCAGCAAAAGATATCCAAAGTAAATTGAAATGGGTAGGAACTTGAGAGGTGCCCATAAGCTGCTTGTAGTTTGTCAATATGCAAAAAGAGAACATATTCACTCCACTTGTTTGACCAGGAGAGACCTCAATTTTTCGTATGCCCACCAAAGACACAAACCATGGTAGCAGGAGCCTTGTCGCTTTAGTAACAGTGGATGTTAGGGGACAAAGCTAATCACTAAGAATAAGGATGCGTGTAGTTATATGACAGCAATTAATGGACTACTGTTCACTTCACGTCATGCCATGGGAGGAAGAGAGATGCATCATGTAGCAAAGTCGGGCAAGAACTCAGCCCACTTTTGTTTATTTACATTTATTCTAAGCATAGATGAATTATACAGTTAGAAAACATAGTGCCAAGAGAGAGTACATAAAAGATCATCCCTTGCCAGACCACAAGTGAGAGAGCACAAAATTATCAAGAGTGAGGGTAATAAACAGAAAGAAATGTGTTCACAGAGCTCATGGCACCTACATTGGCAATGGCCTGTAAATGTAGGTTTGCCTAGATTTTGGTGCCAGGCCACAAGTGAAAGAGGTGCCTGCCTAGATTTTGGTGCCGATTACCATGGAGGTCACAACAATGGGGAATGAACAAATAATTGTATATGTGAAATCAGAAAATCATTCGGAATGTCATACCTTAAAAAGAGGATTATGCAATGCAGAAGGTTCACCATTGAAGAACTACATATAGGGTCGTAGCATAAATCTCCTTAGCCTATTATATAGACTAAAAAGTGATGAATTATCAAATAACGTGTGCATGATCACTTGGGTAGGTCAAGTGGCTAAATACATGGAGACAAAGATGTAACAAACCTGATCAAATGTTGCAACGGATTATGAATGTCTTACATGAACCACTGAGAAATAACATTGAAATAGGCGTTCTAGATTAATTTTTCTAAAGGATGATCTAAAGCACCACTATGCTGAATAGGAAAACATAAGAAACAAAAGATACTAACATCATGTTCGCAACTACAAATATAAAAACAGTGTTGTAACTACGAAGTTTTCTTAGCGAAAAAAAACATAATTGTGTTAATAAGGGGATACCTTATCCTTCTCATATCCCTGGCACGATCAACGGGTAGAGGCCAATATTACATTGATTAACATCTATGGAGGAGGATCAACATGTTTATGTAATTTGCTGGTGTAGCGAAATGAAGTCAAGTCCTTAACAGTGAGCTAAATTAGTCTTAATAAATGTAAGAAATTGTTACCTGACAAATAATGTCTAGAACAAACAATAAAATATACTTAGAAAATAAAAAAGATTTCACATGTGACTGTATCATATGCACAGATAGCTAAAACGTCGATCAGATGAAGTAACTGTCCAACAGAAAGCAACCATTTGAGATCATGATAAACTCGACATGGTGTAAAATGGAAAACATGAATGCACTTCTAATATGTAACTCAGATCTTGTTGGGATGGCAATATATACTCAAAGTTTGTCGGTACAGTGCCGAAACATGAGTGGTATGAAGACCAAATCCACTAATTTCTATCTTTGATACTTTAAATGAAAGTCGTCATGTGGAAAGTTCCCAACCAATTCAGGACAAAAAGAACGGATCTGCAACGATAGTAAAATAATCAAAATGGCATGGATCAGTAATCTATAATACAGGCAATAATGTGCTTTGAGATCAATAATGCAAGAGAACATTGATAATGCAAGAGGGAACACCAGATTACTGTGTATTACCTGGCCAGCATGAGGCGCAAACAACAACCTGATCGTTGGAGACGATGTGAGCGATGCCGCTCCACTTTTTAAAGGGGGGATTTAGCACGGGCAGGGGAAGTCGCCAAGAGGCGGCGGCGGCGCTCCTGTGTAGTAGGGAAGTGGTGGAGGTCATCCTTGAGGAGGCGGAATCGTCGAGGTGGCCGGGGTTGGGCACCTCGAGGCTGGAGGGTAGCGGCGTAGTGGCAATGTGCGCGCTGCACTTCTTGGCGGTGGATCTGGCCAGTATGCCTGAATCCGTGGAGGGCGGCGGGCTGTGCGCCTGAAGACACCCAGAGAAGTTCGATCCTTGTCTCTGGAGGTGGCAGGCGAGGGGGGTGCTGCCCAAGAGAATGCCGGAGGGATGGGCTGCGGCGAACAGCTCGGTGGTGCTTGACGGCGTCGCACGGGATGGTCCAGTTTGCCGCCCTTGATGCGAAACGGAAGAATAAGAGAGATGGGATACGGAAGAGTAAGAGACATGCGAAGGGATTGACCGCTGGGCTTCTCTTGGGCCTTTAGACTCATCGGTTCGGAAGACCAAAAAGGCCTCTTCGGTTACCACGAACCACCCAATTTGTTTTGGAAAAAATGTTGACGTGGTGAGCTGCATGATCAAGACAAATAGGAGTAATTGCTGATGTGGCAAGGTGCTGATGTGGATAGGCTGCATGTCAAGAGAAATAGGATAGTGGGGATGAACTATTTACGTATTATAGATATGGAAATGGCCAAGTGTTCCAATATTATAATTAATTACAAGTTAACAATTGAATGGAAGGAAGGTGTGCCCAAGTCCCAAATAATTGTGCATATTTTATTTTATTTTATTTTGCATCAATCTCGCAGAAAATTTGCACAAATCATATCTCTGGAGACAATCAGCCCGCCGTGTGCCGGTGCTTTCTCCGACATCATTACTGTGGGCCCATGAGCCGAGTCAGGGTATGCCCCTGAATTACTGTTCACATAGGCCTACAGCCCTGGCACAAATCTCAAAGCAACCAGCACACATGCAAACGGTCCAAATAAAGGTTACAATGCACCTAGGTTTAGAAAATCCACACTCGAAATTCTAATTCTTTTGTGTGCAGGGTTGTAAGAATAGGTCACAAAAAGTGTTCCGTGTTCGTTTGGTGTTGCTGCCTATCTCAGATTTTTTTTCCCTCCTAGTTTGTTTTGATGACGACAATGAATAGTGTGTTTTAATTTGTGGACCGAAACTTTGCACTTTGCAGGCGGATATTTGCCACGCCTACCAGATATTGAAGAAGGGTGGTCTCAAGGATGAGAACATCATCGTCTTCATGTACGATGACATTGCGCACGACCTGGAAAACCCAAGGCCGGGCGTCATCATCAACCACCCCCAGGGTGGAGATGTCTATGCTGGGGTCCCTAAGGTAATCATGCATGCGTCTTCATGGAAAACTTTTCAGTATTTGTTGATGTAGCAAAAAACTAAGATTGGTATAGATTACCTTATGGGATGATACAAACTGTTTGATGGTTGCAGAAAAATGTGAAAATATGGTATTACTCTAGAAATGACACGAACAGAAACTTCAATGGCAGTTTGTACCGCATTGAAAATGATTAAATGCCTAAATTGTGATCAGTCTTTATGTCATTTTCCAGTTGGTCTTTGATGGAATAATCCAATATATTCCAATGATCATGCACCCCTATCCAGTATCCACAATTTTCTGTCTGTTTGACTGAATCTCCACTGTAGGACTACACTGGGAAGGAGGTTAATGTCAAGAACTTGTTTGCGGTCCTGCTCGGTAATAAAACCGCTGTGAGTGGTGGGAGCGGCAAAGTCGTGGACAGTGGCCCTAATGATCACATTTTTGTGTTTTACAGTGACCATGGGGGTCCTGGGGTCATTGGTTAGTATTCAGAACCTGCCATTCTTGTATTGTCTTCTTTCGAGAATTTTAATATCTAAAACCAGTCAGAACAGATATTTCATATACATGCAGACGTACATACAAATCTAGACATGCACAATTACCTTATTAGTGTCATGGTTTTTCTGTTCTGGTAAAACTTTCAGGGATGCCTACCTATCCATATGTTTACGGTGACGATCTTGTAGATGTCCTGAAGAAAAAGCACGCTGCTGGAACCTACAAAAGCCTGGTACCCCATCGTCCTTTGGTTATTTTTGCTCGGCATGGTTTGCTGGTTGAAGCAATGGCTTGACTCTTGTTTTGTAGGTATTTTACCTTGAAGCCTGTGAAGCTGGGAGCATCTTCGAGGGGCTTCTGCCGAATGACATCGGTGTCTACGCGACTACCGCGTCGAACGTAGAGGAGAGCAGTTGGGGAACGTATTGCCCCGGCGAGTACCCAGGCCCTCCGCCGGAATATGACACCTGCTTGGGCGACCTGTACAGCATTTCTTGGATGGAAGACAGGTATCCCGCTTTGTTGTACCATGTTTTCCATTCATTCACATGCTAAAATCATGGTTTGATACAGTCAGTTCGAAGTTCGAACACACATGTGACACTCATGTCAGTTACTACTTTCTGGTACTGAACAGGTGTGTTGTTTCAAAATGCTTAACTAGTAACTAGTACGGCAGTTATCAAACTGCACTATAATAAAATGTAACCTATATCTAGATGTTCTCATGTTGGCTTCCATGGTAGTAATTGTTGCATTCACCATTTTATAGTTGAACCCTGAGTCAAAATCCTTGGTCCGTTTGTTTGAAAGGAACTAAGTTTTTCGTTATGGTTTTTAGTTGTGCTCAAATAACATGCAACTTTCAATGTTAATAGTGATATACACAACCTGAGAACTGAATCTCTCAAGCAGCAGTATGACTTGGTAAGTGCTTAAAGCTCCAAAAAAACAGCTTATTAATCTTGGAGCAGTTCTTTCCTAACATAACTAATTAATGGTTGAGCAGGTCAAGAAGAGAACGGCACCTCAGGACTCATACAGCTATGGTTCCCATGTGATGCAATACGGTTCTTTGGAACTGAATGATCAACATCTCTTCTTGTACATCGGGTCAAATCCTGCTTACGACAACACTACATTTGTTGAAGATAACTCATTGCCGTCCTTCTCAAGAGCTGTTAATCAGAGGGATGCTGATCTTGTTTATTTCTGGCACAAGGTTCCTAATTATATCATGAGAAATCTCTCATGCTGCTTTACCCACAACAATAGAATATTCATAAATAAACTCGGTAAAAAAAGATGGATAAACTAACTGATTGATTTCTTTCTTTTGTTCTGCATGTAGTACCAGAAATTGGCTACGAGCTCCCCTGAGAAAAATAATGCTCGGAAGCAATTGGTCGAGATGATGGGTCATAGATCTCATATTGACAACAGCGTCGAGCTGATTGGAAACCTTCTGTTTGGTTTTGCGGATGGTCCAATGGTTCTAAAGACTGTTCGCCCAGCTGGCGAGCCTCTTGCTGATGACTGGAGTTGTCTCAAGTCTACGGTAAGGCTCTATTTGACGTCTTTCTTTTCTTGCGCAACTATTTGACATTGCTTTGGTTGGTCATCTAACAGCATCTCTTAACTTGCTTATGCTTCTGTTGTGTTTGTTGCCTATTGGTCATGTGTTAATTGTCTGAAAATAGTGGGACACAATTCTGTAGATAAAATTGTTGTTATTGGTTGACTGGTAAATAGAAAATATCCCAATAGTACTGGAAGAATGTGATATATATTAAGGACTAATATTGTCCTGAATATATCCCAAAAATTACTCAGGGTCGATATTTCCTGGATTGAAACTTTGGATGCTCTAACTAGTTTCTTCACTTCAACATATTGTGGGCACACGGAAGGGTAATTTCCCAGGTGTCATATGGGATGTAATTAATGCAGTTACAGCATGTAACCCCGTGTGCATGACTAATATTGTGTCTTCCCTTTCTTCAGGTGCGTGCTTTCGAATCACAATGTGGCTCGTTGGCGCAGTATGGAATGAAACACATGCGGTCCTTCGCAAACATATGCAATGCCGGCGTCCTTCCTGAAGCGATGGTAAAGGTTGCTGCTCAGGCATGCACCAGCATCCCAACCAACCCCTGGAGTGCCACACACAAGGGTTTTAGTGCTTAAACCATAGGTGAAGCAACTTAGCTACTATTTCAGCTATTGTACCATATACCAAAGTCCCTTCCTATTCACAGGGTTAGTAGTGCTTGAACGAACCTTAGATGAATACGAATTATGCCATTACTTCAGCTATTCCACCACACCAAATTACCCTTCCGTGTGCCCAACTTATAATGTACATACACCATAGTAGAAAGGTGATTCCCTGTGATTGATGTACATACTCGTGATAACTTGTGATCAGATGTGTAGCTCACAATTACATATATGAAGAATGCGAGCGCTGCTATTTTCTATGTAGACTGAGTAATCCCATAGTACTATGAGCTGCTATTTTCCCATCCATTTGAAACCCCGCAGCTACTGAGTGACCTTCTTGTTCAGATGGAACAACACGATTTTGACATCCATGGATAACATGTATCACATTCTGATTCATGTGTTTTGCTGTAACATGCATTTCTTTTTTCTCTGGTTGTGCATAATGGACGGTTAAAACATCAAATCTGAGAAAGTACACGTCCTATCATCTTTGCTGACGCAATGGAATTGAAAAGGCACACTTGAAGACAGCAAGACATGGTAAATGAAATGATATAGTTATGAATAAGACTGATTATGTCTGAAGGACGTTTGGTGAGTCTCATGACTACTCAGGGTTCTGGTTTTGCCTATTTATGGGTGTAGATTTAATTTTGATGGTGTGCAAATAAATAATGTGTTGTATATGCAGACTTGTTTGCTAATGAAATAAAGTATGGTTTGGTTGTACCAGTTATTGATTACTTGTTGTGGGCTATTTCTGATGATATTATCTGATATACTCTTCTATGTATAGGTCCAACTTAGATTGATGGTGTACTTGCAAATTTATTGGTTAACTTATATTTCGAACAACTCATTGTATACCTACAATTTGGAACAATTACATGACTAACTACTTGAGCCATTTTTATTTTACTCGGATATTTCTTTCGTTATTTTCCTAGAATGGATGGCAACTTACCGCTACAATTATATAATTTTGTTATATTATTCTCCTATGAACAAATGTTTGCTTTGTTAATCCAAAACTTCAATTTGGTATTGTCCTTGAGTTGCAAACTACTTGGTTCATATTTAACCTGGGAATATTCCTACTATTTTACTAGAAAAAAAATAGACGGGCGCAGCAACTCGTGCCTTCATGATCTAGTAGGCTATATATGCGTAGGCGTGTATTCATGTTATACACCGGTTGTGACTTTTTAATCTCCTTAGTGTGTTTTTAGGGTAACGGGTGATATTATTCATAATTTAATAAACAAATTTAGATGTTTTTATCACAATTATAGAGCAAGGGTTTTAACATACTTTTTAGAAAAGGGCGCGTGATTTCGTTTGCTGATTCTTAACTCGTACGTACATGTGCATGCATGTTGCTCCTTGGTAATTAGAAGCTTGCAGTAACTAGTGTGTGATCACCTGCAACATCGATTAGTTGGGAATTTATGATATTGATCCGATTCTAGCCAGCACCCTCATAAGCATGGAGGACGTCGGCAAATGGCGCATGACTTCCGTCTTCTCTCTGCTGCTATTAGATGGAGCAGGCGCCGTACGTGTTTGGTTGTGTTCAGACATGTGATGGCTGTGAAGGTTAAGATTCAGGCTTTCGAGGAGGCCATGTTCGTCTGGTGTTTGTTTTTCTGGATAGAAGCGCCAGCGCGTGGATGCATGGTCATCTTCGCGTTTACGCCTTGATAAACATCTGTAACTAGTAATTAGCGGCGACATTCTACGCTAGGGCTATTCTGTGGATGAGTAAGCAACGGTATCAGATACCGTGTGATGTTGCTGCTTGAGTGCTTCTGGAGAAAGAAGGAAGAGTAGGATGGTCATGGGGGTAGTGGCAAAGCCGATGCAACAAAGTCGCTGAGGCTGCTTGCTGCCGCTGCTGCTGTTTGAATATTGAATATTGGATTGAACTGAATGGACGGAATCTCGCTGGCTCGTGGGATTCTGGACGGTGTTATTTTTCGTTCACTTCGGGCCACGACTTTTTTGCTCTTCTTTTTTTTCTTGATGATACTAGAATATATGGTGCCGTTTAGTCCGACTCGATATTCTGTTTTCACGCTGGAGAGTTGATACGGTGCACGTGGCGGCACGGCGACCACAAGGAGGGTAGGGGGGCAATGATGCTTACAGCTGAAGAAACTTTTTTTTAACATATTACAGACGCAAGCGCTCATATATACGCGCATACCTTCACCCCTAGTCCTCGTCTCATCTTTCCTTAGGGCCATATAGGCGTGGTGGTCCCGGCCATTATCGATGGGAGGGGTCCTGCTTCGTTTTTAGATTTTTTTTAGGTGTGTTTGGGTTTGTGTCCTGCTTAAGAAGGCAAAGCGGCGGCGGCAGCTCCCTGAAGAAGAAATACGATTCTCCTCGCCTACCCCATCCGGGGTGAAGCGTCTAGTATCGTCGGAGGGAGTGGAGATGTATCTCTAACGGCTGCCGCGAGGTCCTGGTCTTACATGGGTCTATTTGAATCGAGTCTTCATTCGTCGGCATCCTGTGTTTACATGTTAAACCCTTCCGGTCAATATACTCTTCACCGGCGACGATTGATGATCTGGTGCGCTAGTCCTTTTTTTTTCTTATGTTATACTTGATAATTGTCCGTGTCTTGAAATGGAATATAAATATTCTAGTAGTGATTCTATACCTAATGTGAAAGATAGGGACCTTTCATTATTCTCCTTTCGTCACCCCTTTATATCCGTTAATTTCGTGTTAAGTATAAAGATTGACGGCTGAGATCTCTTCTATTTTTTTTATCTCAGATCAACGGCTGAGAAGCCTTTTTTTTTTTGCGGGGAACGGCTGAGAAGCCTTTGGAGCACCTAACCTTAGGTGCTCCCATAGCAGCTGATATTCTCCTGTTACAGGACAGCAGCAGGCCATGACTTAACTGCATGGTCGTGGGTCGACCATCCACGACCTTAGTTCTACATACATCTCGTTCTAGATATATCTATCTTTATCTATTTCTCCGACAAGTAAGTATGGATAGAGGGAGTACTATTTTCTGCCTATCTGTATTGGCTTCTTTAAGTCATGGTATTTGGGAGAAAAAACATATAGACAGAAACAAACGGTTTGTCTGGTAATCACCGAAAAAGGGTTTCCCCGATTTATATTATAAAGCAACCAACACCGATCACAAGCAGCAGCTGGGGCGAGCAGCACACCAAGCCCCAAAAAAAAAGAAGAAGAAAAAGAACAAATACCAACAAGGGCAACACGACAAAGCGCGGATGACCCGTCACCGCTGCGCCCTCCGGATTTCCCACCACCATCCAAGACTCCGCACCGCCACGTAACAAACAGCACCTCCAAGAAGGAATGCGACGTCGACGACGCTTCTGCTCGGACGAGTCCTAGGGTTCCCCCGGCACACGGAGGGGAGTGGGGAATGGGCTCCACCGACACCCTTCGAGAAGGAATGGCGGCACCCGCAGGCGTCACCGCGTCTGTGTCAAAAGCACCGGCAGGAATTTCTCCCGCATCCCAAACTCCACTGCCCAACAGATCCGGAGCCAACCAGCCAATCTGCCGCCCACTAGCATGCATACTAACTTCAGCGAGTGGAGTGTCTCGTGATGGAAGGTGGAAGCCAAAGTTGCAAGTTACGCTGCTGTTCTGTTCCATTCGGTTAGACACCACTGTTGAAGTATTGAATGGCCCCTTCCTGGCCAAGGAAACAGGTCGGCCTTCTGGAATCTGGACGGCCTCCACCTCCTCCTTGCATCACATTTTCTAATGGGTGCCATACTCTGCTTCTGTGATGGAGAATGGCGCACGTACGTGGCGGCACCACGTGTTTGGCAATGTCCGAGATGATGGTCGGCTTCACACTCAAGTTACTCCCTCTGGTCCAAATATGTACTAAATCTCAGACAACTAATTTGATTAATTTGAATTGGAAGGAGTAGCATTATTATTTTTTGTGGCGATTTGAAGGAGTTCGTTGGTTGATAATGACAAGAGTCATGGCGCCTGGTTGGTTAGGACAGCTAACTGCACACACTCACACGGACCACAAGATATTAGTGACATTTTTTTTACTCTAGTGCTACGAGTAGATTCCGGAATATCACGAGACAATGGAGTAATTACCTTCAAATAACAATACTAATGGAGTACCTACTCTAAAAAATTTCTGTTTTGATTTGAGATTTTTTACATTTTGTTGTGCCGGTTTTGTACTACTACTAGTACCAGGGGACGGTTCCACTTTTCTGCTCCAAACGTCACCCTCTTTCCATCTTCCCAACACCGACACCGCCGACGCGCCTCCTCCTACATATACCCGTGGCCTCACCCTCCCCAATCCTCTGTCCAACCTGCCATTTTCCATCCTCCACGAGACGTACGGTTCCCATCCCCGCCTCATCTCCGCCGACTGTCTTCTCCTTCGCTCACTCTGGGCAGGCCAAGTAATCTGGTAAGTACGCCCCGAGTTCTCTCCGCTCGAATCTCTGCCCCACCTCACTTGTCCCGCACATCCTCTCTCGCCGCCGGCGTTGCGCTTTCCACCGGGCATCGCCACACTCGCTAGGGCCTGTAATGCGACGCCGCAGATTCGATTCATTTCGGTTAGAGATCTGGAACGTGGATTGATTCGCTGATTGATTGGGTGTTGGTTCTGTTGCAGATCGGCCGGTCGAAATGGGGCACGAGGGCACCAAGTACGGCGAGGACGGCCGCCCCAATGGCCCATTTAATAGCTCGGCACGGCCGATATACAATTTCAAAAGGCAAAAGAGCTTGATGGCCCATTTTGCGATCCGGCCGGTAGCATCACGGTTATTGATGATGTCATTTGCTGGCAACTCCGAGGCCACAGTGATTGAACACTCTTGAAAGTAGTGCTGCAGTTTACTAGAAGCCATGAACACTACTACAGGAATCAACTTTGGTAACACACCCCGGTAACACAAGAAAAGATTTGTTACTGAGTGAAATGTCTGTAACACAACATTTGTGTCCACAAATAAATTATAACACATTCTATGGGAAGTGTTACGAAGTTGTAACACATACTTCATACGCGTCAAATGTGTTACAATGTTGTAACACATTATTTATGCTAGTCGAGAGAGTGTTACAAGAATGTAACACATATATGAGATGTAATGTTGTGTTACAAATTTGTAACACATAGGTGATCTACGTAGGCAAATGTTACAAACATAATAATATTGGATTGGGTTTTTCTTTATTGTCATGAGAAGACTTGTTGCAACATGCATGCGATCAATTTTCGGGTCGATCTCATCGTAACACTTGGCCTTTGGGCTAATAGTTACGAAGTTATGGGTTTTGTTCTTTAAAAAATTGTTAAAAATTAAAAGGTGCGTTGGCTTCTTTTAAGTATTTTTGGACTTAATTTTAATATGCTTTGAAGATTTTATTGATACGTATTTTTTATTATAAAGTATAAAAGTATGTTGGTGTGTTGTATTTCGAAAGTGCTTTTTGATAAAAGATATAATGTATGTTGAAATGTTGCATCTGTGACTTTTTTTATTAGTTGGACCACACTGATCCACATAGATAATAGTCCCTCTGTCCCAAAATATAAGATAATTTTTGACAGTATGGTTTTTTTTGCTCAACTTGTCCAGATAGGGAGGCATATCCAATAGATACTATTTCGACTAATTGGAATAACGAAAAACTAAATTTGTATGGATTTTGATAGCTGGGTTCAAAGAGCAAAAAATGGTGAGAAAGCTGAGTGTCATCAACAAGAGAAGTATATGTGGGGAAAATAAAGCATTCACAGTGCTTCAGGACAGGTTCAGATTTAAAAGAAAAATTGGCAGCATGTGATCGCAAAACAGGATTTTTTAACATTGCAAGAGTATATCAATTTTGAACTGTTAACCAAAGTACAAAAGAAAGTTCCAGACAAGTGTATCTCAATTCTGAACTGTTGACCAAAGTACAAAATGATGTTCCAAACAAAAACTGTTGACCAAAGTACAAATTGACATTCCAAACAAGCACACGGCAGTATATCACCAAGCAATTTTGTCAACTAGCCAGCACAAAGCCACCAAGCAGAAAGGAGTAGGTTGTTATGTATCAACACAAAGCACACAGCCGACCATCCCCTCCATGCCTCCATGTAGCATGCAGTCTGAACCTGTAGCATGCAGCGAAAATAATTCACGACATGAACAAGAAAATAAAAGAAAGGTTTTGTGCTTCTTTTGTCACTAAAACTTCATATCTGGCATGAAAGATTCAACCCAAAATAAAAGAAAGAATGCACAAAACATAATCGAAGAGCAGGAAGATTGAACTGCAAATTTTATTGGAGATAAAAATCACATCTCAAATGTTGTGTTACAAATGGAATATGGAAAAGCCCTATATGAGTGCACTGTTCAAAAGCCCTATATGAGAACACAATAAGTTTTTGATAGTTGCTAGATCCATCGACTCACTGTGTTAAAGTAGCGAATGTCGTTAGCGAATTTATTATAATGCTAAAACAGTTGGAATTGTAATGTATATAACAAATGTGTTGTTCTATATACTAGTAATAAAAAGTAAGCAAGGGGAAATTAGTCTAATACATCCAAACCAAAATCAGCATTCTTATTGAACCATCTTAAATGTCAAACAGCAAATTTATTATAATACAGAATTAATTCCGCGCTAATGACCCCGACGCAAAATGCATGGTTGTGCTTTTTATGACAGAGGTAATAAAATGGTCTGTTCTAATGGTTGCAGACAGAGGACTGGGATTGTCAGGAATACATCCTACTTAGCTTTCCCGCTGTCACTACACAACTTAGCTACTAGCCACAACTTATGTTATGATAATGTTGCAGCGTGCCTATTGATTTCTGAACAATTTTATAATACTGAGCTAAGCCAAAGTGTACATCATATTCTGCAGTATGCGTTGTGACTCACAACGTTACAAATCCAATATTTCCTTTTGCAGCTCTAACAGCACAACAAGGCAAATGGAAGGCAGCTTTGATTGACAACCCAGGTAAACTGAGCTTACTCACTGCTGAACATTCAGAATGATTGCTGTCAATTTACCTTTTCTGCTCAACTAATGTACCAGAACATGAAAGCTCATATGATTTTCTTGTTCGTGCAGGGTACAGCTTGAAGCACATTGGCATTGAGCTGTGGCAGGTTAGTGTTCCACAAGTTATGGGAAACACGATTGGCACTGTGTGAAGGTTTTGGTCAAGCTTGAATCATCGTTTGTCACGATTGGCACTTTGTGAAGTTTTAAACTTGACTCAACGCAGCTGATGAGGTCAACGAATTCTGAAGATTATGATTTAGCGATATACCCAGCAGTATTATGTAATGGAACGCGTTGTGTGTTCCATTAAAAAAAACTTAAAGGAGAGGCACAACAACGAGTATATGAAGCTCGAGATCTCAAACCTCAGCTGGCTCGGCCTGACGACGTGGAGAAGCAGCGTCCAAGGTAATGGTCGGGCGGCGGCGATGTCCTGTGCTCCCGCCGTCTGACTGTGTCCCGTCCGTGGATTCTGGCGGCAGTTCCGGCGGCCGGTGGAGGTGTGGATTCGAGCGCCGAGCGGGGGCAACGTGGGCTGTGGACTCGAGCGGCCGGTGGAGGTATGGAATCGAGCGGATGCGGCGCTGGGCGTGGACTCGAGCGGCGGCGACACAGGCTCTCTGTGGCGGCGATGCGGCCAGCGGCCGACGCTCGGGTAGGGTAGGGCAGCGGCGGAACAGGGGATCGAGACAAGAGATGAGGTCCAGAATGAATCGATAAAGGGATGGAATTATTTTTGTGGTGTTTACTTTTTTGGGATATTATGTAGGAGTAATTCAACCGGCTGATTTGAAGCTTCGTGTCCTCGCGCAGGGAGCCGTCGGATCCAACTCAAATCGTGCGTGCGTTTATAACAGTTCTGTTTTTCATCACGGGAGCAAGTACTATTTATTTTAAAAAGTTCCCAAAAAATTGAATTTGAGTCAGTCGGATTTTATGGAAAGGAAGAAGGACACATGGCGGAGCACCGAGGCAATCGACGTAGGTGTTGGGCGAGCGTAGCGAGGCCCAGGGATGCTGGCAAGACCTTGGCCAGGAACGTCCTGTAGCCGGCAGCAGCTGGCGAAGGCGAGTCCGAAACTTTACGGTTCAGGTTGGGGGAGAGGGGTGTGCACGCTCGTGGAAAAAATCTGGTGGTTTCGTGGCTTAGAGCGATGGCTGTCGGCAGCGGTGAGGGGGAGGCCGTGGCGATGAGGTAGGCGTGGGAGTGCCGCCGGTCACAAGCGATAGAGGCTGGCGATGTGGCCGGTGGTCCGTGAGGCTGTTTGGGGAAGAAAATTAACATGGATTGCAGGAGTTTAACAATGTCATCTTGGCGTTGATTTTGCATCAGATGACTTAAAAACAAATCGAGGCCAAAAAATAGATTTTGCATCAGACGACTCAAAAACAAATCGAGGCCCAAAAATAGCTTTCAGTTCACTGACCTCTAGCCTATCTCTTATTAATGAACAAGTCTGACCAGAATTGATCAGTCGAATCTTCGTTGGAGAACATTGGTGATGAAGCACATCGAGCGGATATATCAGACGGTGATCGAACCAGTTGATCCATGTGTGGGATCAGCCAGTTGAGGCCTAGTGCTACCCTTTTGTCTGGTGGATATTTGTGGTGTTAGAAGTGAACCAGAGGTTTAGAGCATCGTCGGTTGTAGCTAAAACAATCCGGTCTACTATTTTTCATTGGTTCAATGGCGTCGATGGTTTGTAGCGTTTAACCTATTGTCGAGGTCGTAGGTGTCTGTCTTTCTGGACCGGATAGGGCCGAGTTTTAAAACTATGATGTGCTGGGCTCCTCTCCCACTATTCTCCGTCGCCACAGATGCGGAAGGAAGGAGGCGACTGTATCAATGCGCTACTTTCTTGAATCGATCGATTTAGGTGATTTGCAAGATGCTTTGGATGTTCATCTATTCTCTTTGTTCTGAGCTAGTGGAGATAGTGGTGTTCCCGGGAGTAGAAGTTTTGTGACTCCACTCACACCCCAATGATAACAAATATCACATTTAACTTATAGTCTGATCCCTTGTAACCTATGGTATGCCGGAACCGAAATGATCGCTGATGCTGGAAGAGTGGACCACGATGGCCCACGTTTATGCTGCAACCGGAGATGAGCGGGGGCTACAACCGGCGGCGCGAGATGCTTCGAGCGGGAGGTGGCGTGGTGCTTCATGCGGGGGACTACGCCGACCACTACTTCAACCGGTGAGTCAGTCGGCGGCCGGGAGGTAAGTAACTATTATTTTTACTGCATGTATTATGCAGATTCACAAAATTATATTGCTATATCCATTTAATAAAGTCATTGCTATTTATGACTATATATAAATTTCCTCACAAAAGTAAAATAAATTCAAAATATGCTGTATTTTTTCCATGTGAAAAAACTCTCGAATTATTGATAGATCTGATTTTTCCCAACTAAATTAGAAAAAAAAAAGTCAATTACTCCCGCAAAAAATTCCCTCCAGATCTCCGGCTCTCGATGGCGAAAATGCACATTTTCAGTTTTTCCCTTCGCAAAAGCTCACCAATTTTATTCCCGCTTAATTTTCCCTCCAGCTAACTAAAGAAGGGCATCCTCAAAAAAAAAAGCTAACTAAATAAGGGCTAAATAAATTAGATCCTAATCCTATCTCCATCAGCCTCGCCGCCCTCCAAAGCCCACCTCGGCCGCCTCTGGCGCCGCCCTTCAGCGGCAACCTCCATCGCCGCCCTTCAGCGTCCACCTGTCCAACGCCCACCACATCCTCACACAACGCTGCCCTTCAGCGCCCACCCATCCGCCGGCCCGCCCGTCAACCAGATTGAACCGTCGCAGCCAAGATCTGCCTCGGTGTGGTTTGCTTCGTTGCGGCGGCGACATCGTCGATCTTCAACTCCGGCGGCTACATCCAGAAGGACTACCACAATTCTCGCGTCTGGTATAGATCTACTCACATCTCCCATTCTCCCTGCTATGAATCCTGACTGATTCTCGTCCTCCTCCCTGTGTCTTCCTCTCTGAATTTGGTAGTAGGTGTTCGTTCATAGCAGGTAGTAAATCAGCCAGTGGCGAATCTAGGATAATAATGGAGGGTGGGCTGAAATCATTAGTCATTATGCTAAACTAATACGAGTACGATTTATAGTCTAAATTGTTGCACGGCAAAACTGTACCATGTTCTCTGAATTTTTTTATTCCTCTGAAGTTTTGTGTGCTACAAGCCTATAGCATTGGAATCTATATTCTGCATCTCTGGAAGATATTTGTGACATGTTGACTACCTTTTTTTCCCCTCTTTGCAGTTAAATGTTTCAGTCTTTCATCCCCTGTTTTTAGGCTATAATCCCCTGATTAGTACTGATATATGGAGTACTTATACAAAGTTGGGGGCACTAAATCTTGTACTCTGAAATTAGTAATACATCTTCTACAGTACTCATAGTACTATGGGATTCATAGTACTCTAATTACTATTAATATATGCAGCAGTGATACAAAATTGGGGGCCCCAGATCTTGTACTCTGATTAGTACTGATTTAAAAAAAATGTATATCCTCTGAAAGTCATAGTACACCTTGTAAAGTCAGTATTCAGTTTATACCCTTGATTTAGGAAATCAGTATTCAGTTTAGCCTGTAATGAGAGAAGAGCAGTTTTGGTTTGAAAAGTACTCCAACTGTTGACTATTTTCTCTAGAACAAGCAAATGGAGTAAATGAGGAAAAAATATGGAGATAAAACTCACAGCATAGTCATACCATTGTTACTAATGAAAGGTCTATGGTTCAGAATCATACAAAGTGCTCAAGGCGCTTGTGCGTACACTCTGCATACACTGAACATACAAAGTGCACACGGATGATATATTTCCCTCAATTTCTGTATGAATAAATCCTAGATCGTTACAATAACATGTCAACCTTCTTTTCACTTCATGCCACTGTAATGTTGGTTTGGTGCTGATTCTTCTTACATCCATGTCATTGTAGATGGCTATGGAAAGCTGGAGAATTTGCCTGTCCTATCCTATCAAGATGAGAACCAACAACATAAAGGGCTAGAAGGATTCATGGACAGAAAAGATATCTCCTTTTATGAGATAGTTCATTTTCAACTCTCACAATATTTCATTTTGCAGAGAGTTCATGCCAATGGACAGTGATCAAACCCAGAGATACAGTAATGGTAAATTTGTGTATTTACCACTACACTTTATAAGTTATAATAACTAATGCCTCTGAATGTAAAATGCAGAACAAAACTCACCCACCTCGACATGGCATGCATGAAGATAATGACATTATGTTAGGCAAACAAGTTAGAACCTTGTTGTTACTCATGTTATAAAGGATACACTACAACTTATTAATTGACTTACATTGTTGTACAGAAGCATCATCTTACACAAGAGGGTTGCAATAAATTCTCGTATCAAGAACCATCCTCACCAGCCCATCATGTCTCTGATGGAGAGGTAATGGTTAGCTCTTGAGAAATCTGCTTGCTAGGCAGCGATAATAAACATTTTCCATATATACTATTGATGGCGTGATTTCTTATTCACACACTTTTAGTTAAAAGATCAGGTTGTACTAGTGATATGTCATTAATGCACTATGAACTTTACATTGCATAATGACAAGGATAAATCATTTTTTCCTCTTATGTTTCTCCATAGATGATAACGAGCAAGGAGAATATGGTTGAGACTTTGACTAGACTAAGCAAACAAAGCACTCAAGACAAGTCTCTAGTCCATGTCTCCTCTAAGAAGAAACGCAGTCCTTCCATGGAGGTAAAAGAAATAATGTGTTCATACTATATTCGTGTTCACAAAATTGATTTTTATTATTCTGTAAACTATATTTTAAATCTCATTTTAGGTTGACACAAAAGTGATTCTGAAGTCTACAATATATCCAAACAAAAGGCATGTGGCACATGCTAATATTTTGGGTTGCAAATCAAATGAAATGGTTGGTGGTGTTGAGCTAGGTTGCCAGTTCATAGAAGTGCAAGTTGATCAACCTATTGAGGAATGTGAGCTCTTGGTAAGGGAAAGGGGAAACTGTAGGATAATTGGTGATGCTTTTACCTTTGGATTAAAAATTGCTTGGCCTTCAACATGTGTATGTTAATATTTAACTTCTTCAGTTTTGCTAAATTTATTAGGATATGCTTACTTATAGTTCTAATCATACTTTTCTTATTCAGATTGAGAAGTTCAATGGTTGAGTTGATTCAGATGCTTTGGCTCATAAGGAATCAAGATGCAAATATGACATATTGATGCAAGAAAGATTCGAGGGCCGCATTCCAATGAACATGAGTAGGGGTGTCACATGGTTTTAATGATAGGAAATCTTTTGCGTATAATAGTTTACATTACTAGGTTGAGAAATGTAATTTGTTGATACAATATGGATCTTCTATATGTTCATGTTACAAATATTATAGAATGACATGAATCGTATTAGTATTTTATATCCCTTGTCTTGTGTATACGCCAGCTTTATATCCATGATCTTTGTATAGTATACAATTTGTCATATGCTTATCGATTTCACTATGAGGAAGTATAAAAGGGAAAACTATTAATACAATAATATTTTATATGTAATAGCACATTCGACTAATTATCATGTGTTACTATAGTTAGGAAAAGGTGTTGCTAGGTTTGCTACCAATCACCACTAGAAATGTTACAATATATACAAAAATTGTGATACTGCTGTGTTGCTACAATAAAGAAAACGTGTTACAAACACGTAGTGTAATTACTGCCAATCATGAATAATTATGTTGCAATTATCATTGAAACGTGTTACTAACCATGTTGCTACACTAGGAAAAACATGTTACAAAGTGTGTGCCTATAGTTATAGAAGTGTGTTACGACGGCCCTCGGTAACACATATAGCTTGTGTTGCAAAAATACAATTGTAACACCTTTAAATACATATAGGAACAATTCTTATGTGCTACAATAGACACCATCTTGTAACATAGCCTACAGGGACACATATGAAAATGTGTTACTGAACGCATCAGTAACACAATATCTAAGCTATAGTAGCACATCATCGTGTTACAAGAGACCAGTCCTCCAGTAGAAGAAGACTAGGTAATGAGGGTACCTCGTTTTCCATGGAGTAAGTACCTCGAAAACATAGTATACCGGATGTTGAACCTTGAGTTTATGCCCATCCATCTCGCGCTCGACAACGGGGACTGCGTTGACAACTTGGTTTGTTGTCGAGATATATAATAACATTGGCTCACCCATGCTTGGGGCGACCAAGACTGGATTAGTGGCGAGGGGCGGCCAAGACTGGATTAGTGGTAGGGCTTTTTGCCTAGTCGTGGGATAAAGCGACTAAGGGAGGCAGCACACCCTGCTAGTCTTTGGATGTGCTTAATCTCTGTTGGCACCTCTAGCCGTGCCAACGCTTTGATCTTATCAGGATTTGCCTCTATTCCTCTATGGGATACGCTGAAGCCGAGCAGTTTACCAGATGGTACGCTGAAGAAACACTTTTCCAGGTTTAATTTGATGTTATATGCTCGAAGGTTTTTGAATGTCTGCCGAAGATCGTCGATGAGCTTGTTCGGCTGTATGGTTTTGATAACCACGTCGTCCACATATGCTTCGACTTTTTTACCGATCTGCGATTGTAGGCATGTCTGAATCATGCACTGGTATGTTGCGTCGGGGTTTTTAGACCAAAAGGCATTGTATTAAAACAGAATGGCCCATAAGGAGTTATAAAGGCTGTAGCCGCCCGGTCGGATTCCTTCATTTTTATTTGGTGATATCATGAGTAGGCGAGGAAACAGAGTAAATCATGACTTGCTGTGGCATCTACTATCTGGTCGATCCGAGGTAAAGGGAAGGGATCCTTTGGGCATGCCTTATGTAACACCCCTGTGTAATAGCCAATATGATCAACTGCTAATATTGCCAAGTCATATCATTTGCAGTGCTTAATCATAGTGGTTAACCAAAATAATTCAAACTTCATCCTGAAAATCAACTCAAATTCAAAAGTGCAAAATAAATTTGCTCAAACACTGTTGCAAAAATGTTCACTAAATAGCAAATATTCCAGAAGCACTCATAAAAATATCATCAGTAATACTTGGATTAATTAAATAATTCAAACAATATGAAACAGCACCAAAACAGCAATATATAATACATCTAAAATCATATCAATTTCAAAAGAAGCCCAACTTTGCTCAAACAATTTTTGGTGAATGTTTACATTGCATATTAATATTTGGACCAAGTCCCATATTTTAAAAAAGTGCACAAAAGGTCTAACTATTTCCAAACCGAAAAGAATAAAAGAAAAGGCAAAACAGAAAAACAGGAAAATAAAACGAGGCACTGTGCACTGGGCCTAAGTGCACAGTGCCCCGACCGCGGCCCACCTGGCCCAGCTCCTTCTCCCTCCTCCCCGTGTCGGCCGCGCCATGGCCGCGCGCGCGCGCCAACCGGGCGGCGACACGACGACGGCGCCGACGCCACCGACACGCTGGGGAGATAAGGTCGAGCTCGTGCGTTCCCCCTGGCCATCCTCGCTCACATCTCCTCTCTCTCCCCTCGCTCGCACGCTCTCTTTCTCTCTGCTCGCGGACGCCCGAGTGGGGCCGCCGCCGCGACGGTAAGATCCCGCGGCCACCGGTGCCGCCACGACTGCTCGAGCTGTTCCGGAGAACCGTCGTCGACCGCTCGTTCGCCTGGTGCCATCCGGTGGAGCTGGGAAGCACCGCTGACGCTGCACGACGCCGCCCCCTTCCGCTTCGGCTCCGGCGATCTCCTTCGACTCCGGCGACGCGCGCTGCTGCTATTAACCAGTCGCGGGTCTTTCTTGACCGCACGGTGAGCCACAGCGCCTCCCCACCCTCTTCCTTCGCTCCGGCTAGTCTGTAGAAGCCGCACCACGTGAGCCCGAGCCTGTTGCCGCGGAGCTCGTCGCTGGCGAGCCCACAGTGACCCAACGAGCTCGGGGCCGTGTCCATCACCCTCACCGCATCGCATAGAGCACGCCTAGGCCTCGCGCTCGAGCTGTTGCACACGGTAGCCCCGATCCCGTCGAAGCCCGAACTCCGGCGCCGCCTTTGCCCGTCGCCGGCGCCGTTCCGGCCGATCCCGACACCTCGCGCTAGTCCAATTCGACGCGGCACTCGCTGCTCCTTCGAACGCGCCCAACGGCACTCGATTTGGTGACCTGTAGGCGAAATCCGGCGAGGCCCGAGGCCTCCGCCGTGTTTTTGTGCACGCCGGCGACTAGCCACCGGCCAGCTGACGTGGCGAAGTGGGCCCCGCCCCTGGGTCACTGACCAGTGGGTCCGGGGGGCCCAGTTGACTGGGTTGACCCAGTCAACTGCTGACTGGGCAACCCAGTGTCACTGACACGCGGGCCCCACCGCCCTGTTAATTAACTAAAACATTTAATTAAATAAAAACTAATTAGTTAGACTAATCTCTCGCTGACATGTGGGGCTCGCCCGCTTAATTAGCCATGTTAATTAGATTAACTTATTGTTAGGCTCAACAGAGGCTGACATGTGGGTCCCACTTGACCCCACATGTCAGGTTTGACTCTGGTCAGCCGCTGTTGACTGCTGATGTCACAGTGACATCATGCTGACATCATATATCATTTTCTGATTAATTAAAATAATTCTAGAAAATCATTTAAACCTCGAAAATTCGTAACTTTTAAACCGTAGCTCAAATCGAAAAAGTTAAAACATGAAACTTGCTCAGACCGACGAGACGAATCTGATCGTGTCATCTATTCCTATGCCGGAACCCCCTACGTAGGTGAAACCATAACTTTAAGCCCGTATCCGGTAGATGAATAGTGCATGATCACCGGTAAATAAATCCCACCTTAATCCTTTAGTAACTAAAAATGACTTAGGCATACTTCAGGCAACCCTGCACTGCATCATAGTCGTAGTATACCCTGTGTTGCATCGTTGCTGTGTATTTATTTGTTTCCTCCCCCTCTTCTCTCTCGGTAGACCCCGACGTCGACGTAGCTCCCGAGGTCGACGCTGCTCAGGAGCCCGACGACGCAGTTGACGACCTTGCCCTTGCCGTCGAGCAGACAGGCAAGCACCCCCTTTTTGAGCATTCCGATATCGCCCACTCTCTTCTCTCTTATGCTTGCATTAGAAGTTACTGCTGCTACTGTTGACCTATATCTGCTGCATAGCCTGTTTACTTGTAACCTGTTGTTGATACTTTCCTGCTATCCTAAACTGTTTAGTATAGGATGGATAGAGCCCTATCAGAGACCCACTTGTCCCGACTGCCCCGCTGGACTCTCAGAAGACCCGAGCAACGGGATCGAAGATCAGACCCGGGCACCGCATGTCACTTTCCCCCTTAAATTGCTCGACACTACTGGGTTATTATCGAGTGCCGAGGGTGATACCTCGTCAGCACTTCTGATGATAACCTTGTAGGTTAGTTAGCCGGTCGTGGTAAGCGAGGGTGATTCCTCCTACACCACCCCCGACACCGACGCCGTCGTGCAAAACCTCAAGTGTGGACCTCGAGGGTGATTCCTCCTTCGTTCACCTTGACGATAACATCAAGTGGGATTCCATCGAGGGTGATTCCTCTGGGTTCCCTTTGGTGTCAGACACACGGAGACTTTGGTTACTATGACGGAACACTAAACCATGATACTAAAGACGGGTTGGCCCTGAGGGGTACCCGCGCGAGCATGTTGCGAAGTGATGTGGAGTCGGGTTGACCTGAGAGGTGCCCGCGAGATAACTACGAGGCATGGCCGGGCATTCTTAGCCCTTGTCGCAAGTCCTCGAGACGGGGCGACGGGGTCACATCGATTGTGAGTCTCTGCTCGTTACCGTGTGCTCCTAAACCACTAAACGGTTTGGATATTTGATCCAAGGGGCCTCTGGCCTGATAGCACTAACCATCATGTGGGCATAGTATGGGCGTTCTGCGTCGTATACTTCAGCCGAAGCTTAATGGACGTCAGCGATTGAGCGGCGCGCGCCGAGTTGGACTGGTTACGCAACTGCGCTTGTATTAAGGGGTTGCTAGGTCTGCTCTCGGCCTTGAACGTAACGTGCAGGAGTTCCCGGGGCGAAGGCCCAAGACCCCTGGGTGCATAGGTTTAGTCCGGCGTGCTGACCTCTCTATTAAGTATTTGGTCGGGTTGTGGCGTGTTGCTTAGCCGAGGCCGGGCATGACCAAGAAAAGTGTGTCCGGCCGGAGTTAAGCGAGCGTGGTGGGTAACTTGGTGCACCCCTGCAGGGAAGAACTAATCTATCGATAGCCTGTCCTACGGTAATGGACACTCGGAGTTGTATCCTGATCAGTACAACTAGAGCTGATAACTTGAGATGAACTGGATAGTATGGCTCTGGGATTGCTTTCTCGCAGGGAGTCGAGAAAGGATCTCTGGCCGAGGTTGATGATACTACAACTACTTTACATTATGTTACTCTGCACTCTTCTAATGCTGCAAGACTGATGAAGATGCTTGAAGATGCTAGTCTTCGATAGGACTAGGCTTTCCCCCTCTATTCTGGCATTTCTGCAGCCCAGACCA
Organism: Thinopyrum elongatum; assembly: GCA_011799875.1. Taxonomy (NCBI): domain Eukaryota; kingdom Viridiplantae; phylum Streptophyta; class Magnoliopsida; order Poales; family Poaceae; genus Thinopyrum; species Thinopyrum elongatum. Next base: position 664,009,017 of record CM022299.1, on the reverse strand, counting down.
CATATACAGCCCTCCTTTGAAAATGTTGCATATGTAGTGTAGATCCTTGCTTGCTGAGTACTTCGGATGAGTACTCACATTTGCTTTACTTTCTTTTTCCCCCATATCCAATCGACGCCGCCAGATGACGGAGCCCCTGAGTTAGCTGCCCCTGTCGACGACTACGGCTACTACTACTACCCTCCCGGCGAGTACTACTACAAGGAGCCGATAGACGACCAGGAGTAGGATTCGGAGGGTCCTAGGCAGGAGGCCTACGCCTTTCGATCATAGTATTTTGCTTTGCCCCGCCTCTGTGAAGGCTTATCTCTGTTCGGTAATATATCTATACCCAGATATCTGATGCTTCCGCTGACACTTGTATGCCATCGAGCTATGTATTCGAGCCCTCGAGGCCCTGGCTTGTAATATAAAGCTTGTATGACTTTATTTATGTTTTAGAGTTGTGTTGTGATATCTTCAAGTGAGTCCTTAGGCTTGATCGTGTGCATTTGCGTGTATGGTAAGTGCACGATTAAGTCGGGGTCGTCACACCTTATTGACGTCTTTAAAATCGACATAAGGGCGCCATGATTTGTCTTTATTTGGCACCATGACTAAGTTTGCAAGCCATTTGGGATGTTTGATTTTGCAGATAAATCCGGTCGCCAATAGTTTGGCCAATTCTTCTCCCATTGACAGCCTTTTGGTTCAGAAAACCTCCGGAGCGCCTGTTTAACACGGTTAAATCCCTCAATTATGTTGAGGTTGTGCTCGGCCAGATTTCTTGGGATTCCTGGCATGTCGGATGGATGCTTGGATAAAACGTCCCAATTTTCTTGAAGGAAAGCGCGCAGTGCCTTGTCCAGTGTTGGGTCTAGTCGTCCTCTGATGGAGGCCGTTTTAGAAGGGTCCTCGGGGTGCACCTGAAATTTATGATCTCATCAACTGGTTTAAACGGTGTAGATTTGGGCCTTTTGTCACGGATGACATCATCCCTATCCACGGTTGCGCAAAGAGTTGTTAATTCTTCGGCATCAAGGGCCTCGGCTTTTGCCTCCAAGGCAAGTGCCGCCGTTTTATCCTCAGCTTTAAGTGATCTCTCTGCGTTGCTTGTAGCTGTGATCACTCCATTAGGTCCTGACATTTTAAGCTTCATATAAGCATAGTGAGGGATGGTGTGAAATTTAGCAAACGCACTTCACCCAAGTAGGGCGTGGATAGCCTCTTCGGACGGGTACAATGTTAAAGGTTAAATCCTCAATGCGGTAGTTGTCGGGTGTTCCGAATACCATGTCTAGCGTGACCCTACCACTGTATCGTGCCTCTTTTCTCGGGATAATCCCATTGAATGTTGTTCGGCTTGGCTCCATGTGTGATTTGTCAAACTGCATTTTTCACGGAGTGTCCTTATAAATGAGGTTTAAGTTGTCGCCGCCGTCCATCGAGACCTTGCTTAGTCTGTAGTCGTCAATGATGGGGTCGAGGACTAGGGTTGTGACTCCTTGGCTGGGGTTGGGCATCGGTTGATCCTCTTGTCCGAAGGTGATTGGAGCATCTAGCCATCTGATGTCCGAGGTTACCGTGTCGAGCACGTGGTTAACTTCTCGGAGAGCTCACTTCTGCTTGTTCCTTCATGGGTGCATCTCATAGATCATTAGAATCTCCTCGTCATCGAACGATTGTTCCTCCTAGCTTGGAGATCTTCCTATTCTTTTCTGAGGTCCGAGGTTTTCTAGGAGATTGATCCCTCCTTTTTCCACATGCCTGACGATCCAAGCATGCTCGAAGTCTATGAGTTGTTTTTGTATTCAGTGAGACAGAGTGTATGGCACATGGTTCATCTAAGATTGTTTCAAGTGTATAATTTGGTCCTTTCTCTGGCTACTTCTTTTGGCGTCTGGGCTGATCGACCTGTTCGTCGTCTCTAGATCACTTTTGTCTTTGGCGTGTGCGCGTGTTATCGGCAAAATATAATAGACCCTGGATTGAATCTCTTTGCTCTTTTTCTGCTAGCCAGTGATGACCCACAAGTATAGGGGATCAATCGCAGTCCTTTCGAAAAGTAAGAGTGTCGAACCCAACGAGGAGCAGAAGAAAATGACAAGCGATTTTCAGCAAGGTATTTTCTGCAAGCACTGAAATTATCGGTAACAGATAGTTTGGTAGCAAGATAATTTATAACAAGTGACAAATAGCAATAGTAACTATAAGTGCAGCAAGGTAGCCCAATCCTTTTTGTTGCAAAGGACAGGCCGGAACGGTCACTTATAGTAAGTAAAACGTTCTCGAGGATACATGAGAATTTCATCTAGTCACTTTCATCATGTTGGTTTGATTCGCATTCGCTACTTTGATAATTTGATATGTCGGTGGACCAGTGTTTGGGTGTTGTTCTTACTTGAACAAACCTCCCACTTATGATTAACCCCTCTCGCAAGCATCCGCAACTACGAAAGAAGAATTAAGATAACATCTAACTATAGCATTAAACATATGGATCCAAATCAGCCCCTTACGGAATAGCGCATAAACTAGGGTTTAAGTTTCTGTTACTCTAACAACCCATCATCTAATAACTACTTCACAATGCATTCCCTTAGGCCCAAATATGGTGAAGTGTCATGTAGTCGACTTTCACATAACACCACTAAGGGAATCACAACATACACATCATCAAAATATCGAACGAATACTAAATTCACATGATTACTTATGACAAGACTTCTCCCATGTCCTCAAGAACAAAAGCAACTTCTCATAAATAATATTCATGCTCAAGATCAGAGGGATATTAAATAGCATAATGGATCTGAACATATAAACTTCCACCAAATAAACCAACTAGCATCAACTAAAAGATGTAATCAACACTACTAGTCACCCATAGGTACCAATATGAGGTTTTGATACAAAGATTGAACACAAGAGATGAACTAGGATTTTGAAATGAGATGGTGCTGGTGAAGATGTTGATGAAGATTGATCCTCCCACGATGAGAGGGTTGTTGGTGATGACGTTAGCTTCGATTTCCCCCTCCCGAAGGGAAGTATCCCTGGCAGAATCGCTCCGCCGGAGAGCAAAAGTGCTCCTGCCCAAGTTCCACCTCGAGACGGCGGCATTCCGTCCCGAAAGTCCCCTCCTTATTTTTTTTCTAGGGAAAATGGGCTTATATACCAGAAGATGGGCACCGAAGGCTGGCCAGGGGCCCCACTACCCACCAGGGCGCGCCGGGGGGGGGGGGGTAGGCGCGCCCTGGAGCCTAGTGGACACCTGGGTGGCCCCCCTTTGGTATTTATTTTCTCCAATAATTTTTATATATTTCAAAATAAATCTTCATAAAATTTCAGCTCATTTGGAGAGTGCAGAATAGGTATCTCTAACGTAGCTTTTTCAGCTCCAGAATTCCAGCTGCCGGCAATCTCCCTCTTTATGTAAATCTTGCATATTAAGATAGAAAAGGCACTAGAATTTCTCTACAAAGTGTTATAATGATTAAAAACACAATAAATAACAGTAGGAAAACATGATGCAAAATGGACGTATCAACTCCCCCAAGCTTAGACCTCACTTGTCCTCAAGCGAAAACCGATATCGATAAACATGACCACATGCTTTAGAGAGAGAGGTGTCGATAAAAACAAAATACAATAATAGTAGCATCATGATCATTATTATAATAGCAATAAACTTTATCATAAAACTTCTCATGAGCAAGTAACAATTCATCACAACATCAAAGTATAAAGAATGAACTTTCTTGAAAACTAACAAACGGTGTTCTTAGTCAACAATGCAATTGCAATTCATCATCTTTTCAAGAAGAGTCTCGTGTCGGAGCTTTTGTTTAGCAAGTTCACATACTCAACCATCATTTAGTCTTCTATGATTGCTAACACTCACAATATATATATGGAGCAAAAAGTTTCAGCCAGACACATAGAAAGATAGGGGCTTATAGTTTCACCTCCCAACCTATTCACCTCAAGGGTGATGTCAACAATAATAACTCATGATCACTCATATCCAACTGGATATATGTGCCTAGATCTTTTCCCACCACATGATGCTTGCAAAAGAGAAAAATAAAAATGAATAGAGGAGAACACTATTGACTCTTGCATAAAAAGTAAATACATAAAAGTAAAGGATAGGCCCTTCGCAGAGGGAAGCAGAGGTTGTCATGCGCTTTTTATTTTTGGATGCACAAGCTCTTAATGCAAAAGAACGTCACGTTATATTGCCCCTTATGATAGCAACCTTTATTATGCAGTTTGTCGCTTTATTTCTTTGCCATCACAAGTTCGTACAACGCTTATGTTCCCGTACAATAAAAGATCATACATATTTAGAAGCAATTTTTATTGCCTTATTCACCGATGACAACTTACTTGAAGGATCTTATTCAATCCATAGGTAGGTATAGTGGACTCTTGTAACATGAAACTGGGTTTAAGGTTTTTGGATGCACAAGTAGTATCTCTACTTGGTGCGGATTTTTGGCTAGCAAAGATATTGGGCAAGCACCACATGTTAGGGGATCTATGACAATATAACTTCTATGTGAATATGAACAAACATAAATCATTATGTTGTCTTCCTTGTCCAACGTCAACAATTTGGCATAAAATACTTAATGGGGCTCACAATCATAAAAGATGTCCAAGATAGTATATTTGCATGTGAATCTTCTCTTCCCTTATTAACTTTTTTCATGAATTGCATCATTGACCAATGCTATGTTCATCAACTTTCAATAAATTTTACCACTTATACTTTTCCTTATGTAATGTCATTACTTTCCATAAGATTAGCATATGGTCTTTTTAATTATTTTCATTCTTGTGATTGAAACATGAAAGTAAAGAAGCAAAAACTCAAACTAATCTTTATTATATAACTCTCACTCGATTACATAGATAGATAGAACACGAAACTAGCACTCGAAAATAGATCATACTAAACTTTTATTCAACTAAATCACGAAATAGCTAAGGGTCGAGCTAAAAACTGGTAAAGATAATAAAAGTGATGGTGATACTATACCGGGGCACCTCCCCCAAGCTTGGCGAAAGCCAAGGGGAGTGCCCATACCCGTGTACTCAAGTTTCTTTCGTCGGTGATGATGATGATGATGATGATGAAGTGGTGGGCTTGTCCTCTGGCTTCCATGGCATAGGTTCACCATCATAAAAGGATGCACGAGTCTCCAGGGTCCTGAAACTTGCAGTTAAACTCATACCTTTGAATCTTGCCACATACTCAAAATTTTGGTTTTGAAGATCATAAACTTGGCCTTGGAGATAATCCATCCATTCCTGGAGCTTAAAGACGGTGCCCTTCATTGATAGGCCATCCACTTTGTTGTCATGGGTGAATTCCATGATCAAGGAGTGGTTGGAACTAAGTCCACGTTCCACCATCCCTTGCCACTTGAAAATCTCCTGCTCCACCACCACGAGCCTGGCCTCCATGCTCCCTGTCTTCTTGGGCCCTTGAACGTCCAGGATGTGGATAACCCCCTCACGCATCTCAATGGCTTGAGGGTGCTTCATCACCTCCGGTAGGTAGGGATTGAGGACCTTCTCGTAGAAATTGTCCTTGAAGGAGCTTGGTGGAGCCGTGGCGATCTAGATCTGTCAGAAAAATAGCACGAAACAAGAACAGAGGATATTTCTGCGATGCGGTGGTCAAAGTGTCTGGGAGTATATATAAAGAACTTTTATCTTGTGAAACAAGTATACCAGAGGAAAACGGAGTCGGGAAGGCTCACGAGAGGCCCACTACCCACCAGGGTGCGCCAGGAAGGGCAGGTGCGCCCTGGTGCCTAGTGGGCACCTGGGTGGCCCCCTTGGGTGTTTCTTATTTTTGTATTTTTTCTAATATTCCAAAACTGACAGAAAATATTTTTTATGGAATTTTTCGAGTCGGTTTACTTACCGTATCACGTACCTCTTCCTTTTCAGGGTTCTGGAGTGTTCTGGAAGGTCTCTTTTATGTATTCTTCTGGTGTCATGGTTTGAATGATGTTAGTTTCAACATTAATAGGCGTACCTGAGATATAGTGCTTAATTCTTTACCCATTGACCAACTTCGGATTAGTACCTTCAGCATTATTAATCTTAATAGCTCCAGAGCGATAGACTTCTTCAATGATATATGGTACTTCCCATTTAGAGAGAAGCTTTCCTGCAAAAAATCTAAAACGAGAATTGCACAATAAAACATATTCACCCACTTTAAATTCCCGCTTTTGGATTCTTTTGTCATGCCATCTTTTAACCTTTTCTTTAAACAATTTGGCATTTTCGTATTCTTGGGTTCTCCATTCATCTAATGAGCTAAGATCAAATAGCCTCTTTTCTCCGGCAAGTTTAAAATGATAATTGAGTTCTTTAATTACCCAATATGCTTTATGTTCTAACTCAAGAGGCAAATGACATGCTTTTCCATAAACCATTTTATACAGAGACATAGCCATAGGATTTTTGTAAGTAGTTCTATAGGCCCATAATGCATCATCTAATTTCTTAGGCCAATTCTTTCGAGACCTATTGACAGTTTTTTGCAAAATTAAGTTTATTTCCCTATTGCTCAGTTCAACTTGACCACTAGATTGAGGGTGATAGGTGAAGGAAATATACCCTAGAGGCAATAATAAAGTTGTTATTTTATATTTCCTTATTCATGATAAAGCTTTATTATTCATGCTAGAATTGTATTGATCGGAAACTTAAATACATGTGTGAATACATAAACAAATACCGTGTCCCTAGTATGCCTCTACTAGACTAGCTCGTTGATCAAAGATGGTTAAGGTTTCCTAACCATAGACATGTGTTGTCATTTGATAATGGGATCACATCATTAGGAGAATGATGTGATGGACAAGACCCACCCATTAGCTTAGCATAATGATCGTTCAGTTTATTGCTATTGCTTTCCTCATGTCAAATACATATTCCATCGACTATGAGATTATGCAACTCCCGGATACCAGAGGAATGCCTTGTGTGCTATCAAATGTCACAACGTAACTGGGTGATCATAAAGATGCTCTATAGGTATCTCCGAAGGTGTTTGTTGAGTTGGCATAGATCGAGATTAGGATTTGTCACTCCGAGTATCGGAGAGGTATCTCTGGGCCCTCTCGGTAATACACATCATAAGCTTGCAAGCAAATGACTACGGAGTTAGTCACGAGGTGATGTATTATGGAACGAGTAAAGAGACTTGCCGGTAACGAGATTGAACTAGGTATGAAGATACCGACGATCGATTCTCGGGAAAGTAACATACTGATGGACAAAGGGAATTACATATGTTGTCATAACGGTTCGACCGATAAAGATCTTCGTAGAATATGTAGGAGCCAATATGGGCATCCAGGTTCCGCTATTGGTTATTGACCGGAGAGGTGTCTAGGTCATGTCTACATAGTTCTCGAACCCGTAGGGTCCGCACACTTAACGTTCGTTGACGATATAGTATTATATGAGTTATATGATTTGGTGACCGAATGTTGTTCGGAGTCCCGGATGAGATCACGGACATGATGAGGATTCTCGAAATGGTCAAGAGGTAAAGATTGATATATATAGGACGATGGTATTCGGACACAGGAAGTGTTGCGGAGGGTACCGGATACTTATCGGGTCATCGGAAGGAGTTTCGGGCATCCCCGGCAAAGATATGGGCCTTATGGGCCAAGTGAGGGAACACACCAGCCCACAAGGGGCTGGTGCGCCCCCTATAGGGCTGGACTAAGGGGAGGGAAAGGAAAGTAGAGGAGGAAGGTGAAGGAAATATGCCCTAGAGGCAATAATAAAGTTGTTATTTTATATTTCCTTAGTCATGATAAAGGTTTATTATTCATGCTAGAATTGTATTGATCGGAAACCTAAATACATGTGTGAACACATAAACAAATACCGTGTCCCTAGTGAGCCTCTACTTGACTAGTTCGTTGATGAAAGATGGTTATGGTTTCCAAACTATGGACATGAGTTGTCATTTGATAATGGGATCACATAATTAGGAGAATGATGTGATGGACAAGACCCATCTGTTAGCTTAGCATAATGATCGTTCAGTTTTATTGCTATTGCTTTCTTCATATCAAATACATATTCCTTCGACTATGAGATTATGCAACTCCCGGATACCGGAAGAATGCCTTGTGTGCTATCAAACGTCATAACGTAATTGGGTGATTATAAAGATGCTCTACATGTATCTCCGAAGGTGTTTGTTGAGTTGGCATAGATCGAGATTAGGATTTGTCACTCCGAGTATCGGAGAGGTATCTCTGGGCCCTCTCGGTAATACACATCATAAGCTTGCAAGCAAACGACTAAGGAGTTAGTCACGAGGTGATGTATTACGGAACGAGTAAAGAGACTTGCCGGTAACGAGATTGAACTAGGTATGAAGATACCGACGATCGAATCTCGGGCAAGTAACATACCGATGGACAAAGGGAATTACGTATGTTGTCATAACGGTTCGACCGATAAAGATCTTCATAGAATATGTAGGAGCCAATATGGGCATTTAGGTTCCGCTATTGGTTATTGACCGGAGAGGTGTCTTAGTCCTGTCTACATAGTTCTCGAACCCGTAGGGTCTGCACGCTTAACGTTCATTGACGATATAGTATTATATGAGTTATGTGATTTGTTGACCGAATGTTGTTCGGAGTCTCGGATGAGATCACGGACATGATGAGGAGTCTCGAAATGGTCGAGAGGTAAAGATTGATATATAGGACGATGGTATTCGGACACCGGAAGTGTTTCGGGGGGTACCGGGTACTTATTGGGTCACCGGAAGGGGTTCCGGGCAACCCCGGCAAAAGATATGGGCCTTATGGGCTAAGAGGGGAAACACACCAGCCACAAGGGGCTGGTGCGCCCCCCACATGGGCCGGCCTAGGAGGAGAAGGAAAGAGGGGAAGGGAAAGGAAAGAGTGGAATAGGATTCCCCTTCCTTCCCTCTCCCCCCCTCTTTCCTTCCCCCTCCGACAAATATGGCAGGGGGGGCGCCACTTGGGGAGGAGCCCAAGTAGGATTTGGCCTACTTGGGGCGCCCTCCTGGCTGCTCCCTTTCCCCCCCCCCCCACCTATATATATGTGGGAGGGGGCGCCTAGCACATCCAGACAATTGACTAGCCGTGTGCGGCGCCCCCCTCCACCGTTTACACCCCCGGTCATATTTTCGTAGTGCTTAGGCGAAGCCCTGCGGAGATCACTTCACCATCACCGTCACCACACTGTCGTGCTGATGGAACTCATCTACTACCTCAACGTCTTGCTGGATCAAGAAGGCGAGGGACGTCACCGAGCTGAACGTGTGCAGAACGCGGAGGTGCCGTTCGTTCGGTACTTGATCGGTTGAAGTGCGAAGAAGTTTGACTACATCAACCGGGTTGTGAAACACTTCCGCTTATAGTCTACGAGGGTACGTAGACACACTCTCCCCCTCGTTGCTATGCATCTCCATGGATAGATCATTGCGTCTGCGTAGAATTTTTTTTTCAATGCAACGGTACCCAACAGTGGCATCATGAGCCAGGTCTATGCGTAGATGATATGCACGAGTAGAACACAAAGAATTGTGGGCGGTGATAGTCATATTGCTTACCACCAACGTCTTATTTTGATTCGGCGGTATTGTGGGATGAAGCGGCTCGGACCAACCTTACATGTCCACGCACATGAGACCGGTTCCACCGACTGGCATGCAACTAGTTTTGCATAAAGGTGGCTGGCGGGTGTCTGTTTCTCCTACTTTAGTTGAATCAAATTTGGCTGCAGCCGGTCCTTGAAGAAGGTTAAAACAGCAAACTTGACGAAACACTGTTGTGGTTTTTGCCGTAGGTAAGAACGGTTCTTGTTGGAAACCCGTAGCAGCCACCTAAAACTTGCAACAACAAAGTGGAGGACGTCTAACTTGTTTTTGCAGGGTATGTTGTGATGTGATATACGTTATTGTATGAGATGATCATGTTTTGTAAGATATCAGGCAACTGGCAGGAGCCTTATGGTTGTCTCTTTATTGTATGAAATGCAAACGCCATGTAATTGCTTTACTTTATCGCTATGAGTTAGCAATAGTTGTAGAAGCAATAGTTGGCGAGACGACCATGACGCAATGATAGAGATCAAGGTGTCGAGCCGGTGACGATGGAGATCATGACGATGCTTTGGAGATGGAGATCAAAAGCACGAGATGATGATGGCCATATCATGTCACATATTGTGATTGCATGTGATGTTTATCTTTTATGCATCTTATTTTGCTTAGTATGGCGGTAGCATTATAAGATGATCCCTTCGCTAAATTTCAAGGTAAAAGTGTTCTCCCTAAGTATGCACCGTTGCTACAGTTCGTCGTGTTGAGACACCACGTGATGATCGGGTGTGATAGACTCTACGTTCACATACAACGGGTGCAAGACAGTTTTGCACATGCGGAATACTTGGGTTAAACTTGTTGAGCCTAGCATGTACAGACATGGCCTCAGAACACTCGAGATCGAAAGATCGAACGTGAATCATATAGTAGATATGATCAACATAGAGATGTTCACCATTGATGACTACCCCATCTCACGTGATGATCGGACATGGGTTAGTTGATTTGGATCATGTATCACTTAGATGACTTGAGGGATGTCTATTTAAGTGTGAGTTCTTAAGTAATATGATTAATTGAACTTAATTTATCATGAACTTAGTCCTGATAGTATTTGCATATCTATGTTGTAGATCAATGGCCCGTGCTACCGTTCCCCTGAATTTTAATGCATTCCTAGAGAAAGCTAAGTTGAAAGATGATGGTAGCAACTACACGGAATGGGTCCGTAACTTGAGGATTATCCTCATTGCTACACACAAGAATTATGACCTTGATGCACCGCTAGGTAAAAGGCCTGCTGCAGGAGCAGAAGCTGATGTTTTGAACGTCTGGCAAGCTCGGTCTAATGACTACTCGATAGTTCAGTGTGCCATGCTTTACGGCTTAGAACCGGGACTTCAAAGATGTTTTGAACTTCATGGAGCATATGAGATGTTTCAAGAGTTGAAGTTAATATTTCAAGCAAATGCCCGGGTTGAGAGATATGATGTCTCCAACAAGTTCTATAGCTGCAAGATGGAGGAGAACAGTTCTGTCAGTGAACACATACTCAAAATGTCTGGGTATTATAATCACTTGACTCAGCTGGGACTTAATCTTCCAATTGATTGTGTCATTGACAGAGTTCTTCAATCACTGCCACCAAGCTACAAAGGCTTCGTGATGAACTATAATATGCAAGGGATGAACAAAACAATTCCCGAGCTCTTCGCAATGCTTAAGGCTGCGGAGGTAGAAATCAAGAAGGAGCATCAAGTGTTGATGGTTAACAAGACCACTAGTTTCAAGAAAAAGGGCAAGGGAAAGAAAGGGAACTTCAAGAAGAATGGCAAACAAGTTGCCAATCCCGAGAAGAAGCCCAAAGCTGGACCCAAGCCTGAAACTGAGTGCTTCTACTGCAAAGGAATTGGTCACTGGAAGCGGAACTGCCCCAAGTATTTGGTGGATAAGAAGGATGGCAAACTGAACAAAGGTATATGTGATATACATGTTATTGATGTGTACCTTACTAATGCTCGTAGTAGCATCTGGGTATTTGATACTGGTTCAGTTGCTCATGTTTGTAACTCGAAACAGGAGCTACGGATTAATCGAAGATTGGCTAAGGACGAGGTGACGATGCGCGTCAGGAATGGTTCCAAGGTCGATGTGATCGCCGTCGGCACGCTACCTCTACATATACCTTCGGGATTAGTTTTAGACCTGACTAATTGTTATTTGGTGCCAGCGTTGAGCATGAACATTATATCTGGATCATGTTTATTGTGAGACGGTTATTCATTTAAGTCAGAGAATAATGGTTGTTCTATTTATATGAATAATATCTTTTATGGTCATGCACCCTTGAGGAATGGTCTGTTCTTATTGAATCTCGATTGTGGTGATACACATATTCATAATATTGATGCCAAAAGATGCAAAGTTGATAATGATAGTGCAACATATTTGTGGCAGTGCCGTTTAGGTCATATTGGTGTAAAGCGCATGAAGAAACTCCATACAGATGGACTTTTGGAATCACTTGATTATGAATCATTTGATACTTGCAAACCATGCCTCATGGGCAAGATGACTAAAACTCCGTTGTCCAGAACAATGGAGCGAGCCAATGACTTATTGGAAATAATATATACCGATGTATGTGGTCCGATGAGTGTTGAGGCACACGGCGGGTATCGTTATTTTCTGACCTTCACAGATGATTTGAGTAGATATGGATATGTCTACTTAATGAAACACATGTCTGAAACATTTGAAAAGTTCAAAGAATTTCAGAGTGAAGTGGAGAATCATCGTAACAAGAAAATAAAGTTTCTATGATTTATCGTGGAGGCGAATATTTGAGTTACGAGTTTGGCCTTCATTTAAAACAATGTGGAATTGTATCACAACTCACGCCACCTGGAACACCATAGCGTAATGGTGTGTCCGAACGTCGTAACCGTACTTTATTAGATATGGTGCGTTCAATGATGTCTCTTACCGATTTACCACTATCATTTTGGGGTTATGCATTAGAGATAGCTGCATTCACGTTAAATAGGGCACCATCTAAATCTGTTGAGATGACACCGTATGAACTGTGGTTTGGCAAGAAACCTAAGCTGTCGTTTCTTAAAGTTTGGGGATGCGACACTTATGTCAAAAGGCTCCAGCCTGATAAGCTCGAACCTAAATGGGAGAAGTCTGTCTTCATAGGATACCCTAAAGAAACAATTGGGTACACCTTCTACCATAGATCCGAAGGCAAGATCTTTGTTGCCAAGAATGGAACCTTTCTAGAGAAGGAGTTTCTCTCGAAAGAAGTGAGTGGTAGGAAAGTAGAACTTGATGAGGTAATTGTACCTTCTCTCGAATTGGAAAGTAGTACATCACAGAAAACTGTTCCCGTGATGCCTACACCAACTAGAGAGGAAGCTAATGATAATGATCATGAAACTTCAGATAAAGTTACTACTGAACCTCGTAGGTCAACCAGAGCACGATCCGCACCAGAGAGGTACGGGAATCCTGTACTGGAAGTCATGTTACTAGACCAAGGCGAACCTACAAACTATGAAGAAGCTATGATGAGCCCGGATTCTGACAGATGGCTTGAGGCCATGAAATCTGAGATAGGATCCATGTATGAGAACAAAGTGTAGACTTTGGTGGACTTGCCCGATGATCGGCAAGCCATAGAAAACAAATGGATCTTCAAGAAGAAGACTGACGCTAATGGTAATATTACTGTCTACAAAGCTTGACTTGTCGCAAAAAGTTTTCGACAAGTTCAAGGGGTTGACTACAATGAGACTTTCTCACCCGTAGCGATGCTTAAGTCTGTCCGAATCATGTTAGCAATTGCCGCATTTTATGATTATGAAATCTGGCAAATGGACGTCAAAACTGCATTCCTTAATGGATTTCTCAAAGAAGAGTTGTATATGATGCAGCCAGAAGGTTTTATCGATCCTAAAGGTGCTAACAAAGTGTGCAAGCTCCAGCGATCCATATATGGACTGGTGCAAGCATCTCGGAGTTGGAATATACGCTTTGATGAGGTGATCAAAGCATATGGTTTTATACAGACTTTCGGTGAAGTCTGTATTTACAAGATAGTGAGTGGGAGCTGTGTAGCATTTCTGATATTATATGTGGATGGCATATTGTTGATTGGAAATGATATAGAATTTTTGGATAGCATAAAAGGATACTTGAATAAGAATTTTTCAATGAAAGACCTCGGTGAAGCTGCTTATATATTGGGCATCAAGATCTATAGGAATAGATCGAGACGCTTAATAGGACTTTCACAAAACACATACCTTGATAAAGTTTTGAAGAAGTTCAAAATGGATCAGTCAAAAAAAGGGTTCTTGCCAGTGTTACAAGGTGTGAAGTTGAGTCAGACTCAATGCCCGACCACTGCAGAAGATAGAGAGAAAATGAAAGTCATTCGCTATGCCTCAGCCATAGGTTCTGTCATGTATGCTATGCTGTGTACCAGACCTGATGTGTGCCTTCGCATAAGTTTGGTAGGGAGGTACCAAGTAATCCAGGAGTGGATCACTGGACAGCTGTCAAGAATATCCTGAAGTACCTGAAAAGGACCAAGGATATTTTTCTCATTTATGGAGGTGATGCTAGCTTTGACACTGATCCGGATGACTCTAAGTCACAAACCGGATACGTATTTATATTGAATGGTGGAGCTATCAGTTGGTGCAGTTCCAAGCAGAGCTTCGTGGCGGGATCTACGTGTGAAGTGGAATACATAGTTGCTTCAGAAGCAGCAAATGAAGGAGTCTGGATGAAGGATTTCATATCCGATCTGGGTGTAATACCTAGCACATCGGGTCCAATGAAAATCTTTTGTGACAACACTGGAGAAATTGCCTTGGCGAAGGAATCCAGGTTTCACAAGAGAACCAAACACATCAAGAGACGCTTCAACTCCATTCGTGAATAAGTCAAGGATGGAGACATAGAAATTTGCAAGATACATACGGATCTGAATGTAGCAGACCCGTTGACTAAGCCTCTTCCATGAGCAAAACATGATCAGCACCAAGACACCATGGGTGTTAGATTCATTACAATGTAATCTAGATTATTGACTCTAGTGCAAGTGGGAGACTGAAGGAAATATGCCCTATAGGCAATAATAAAGTTGTTATTTTATATTTCCTTATTCATGATCAAGGTTTATTATTCATGCTAGAATTGTATTGATCGGAAACCTAAATACATGTGTGAATACATAAACAAACACCGTGTCCCTAGTGAGCCTCTACTTGACTAGCTCGTTGATCAAAGATGGTTATGGTTTCCTAACCATGGACATGAGTTCTCATTTGATAATAGGATCACATCATTAGCAGAATGATGTGATGGACAAGACCCATCCATTAGCTTAGCATAATGATCGTTCAGTTTTATTGCTATTGCTTTCTTCATCTCAAATACATATTCCTTCGACTATGAGATTATGCAACTCCCGGATACCGGAAGAATGCCTTGTGTGCTATCAAACATCACAACGTAACTGGGTGATTATAAAGATGATCTACAGGTATCTCCAAACGTGTTTGTTGAGTTGGCATAGATCGAGATTAGGATTTGTCACTCCGAGTATCGGAGAGGTATCTCTGGGCCCTCTCGGTAATGCACATCATAAGCTTACAAGCAAATGACTAAGGAGTTAGTCACGAGGTGATGTATTACGGAACGAGTAAAGAGACTTGCTGGTAACGAGATTGAACTAGGTATGAAGATACCGACGATCGAATCTCGGGCAAGTAACATACCGATGGACAAAGGGAATTACGTATGTTGTCATAACGGTTGATACGTCTCCAACGTATCTATAATTTTTTATTGTTCCATGCTATTATATTATCATTCTTGGATGTTTTACAATCATTTTATAGTCATTTTATATCATTTTTTGGTACTAACCTATTGACATAGTGCCAAGTGCCAGTTGCTGTTTTTTGCATGTTTTTTACATCGCAGGAAATCAATACCAAACGGAGTCCAAACGCAGCGAAACATTTTGTGAATTTTTTTTGGACCAGAAGACATCCAGTGGGCCAGAGAAGCGCCTGGGGGGTGCTCCGAGGGGAGCACAACCCACCAGGGCGTGCCTGGAGGCCCAGGCGCGCCCTGGTGGGTTGTGCCCACCTCGGGTGCCCCCCGAACCGCCTCTTTGCTCTATAAATACCCCAATATTCCAGAAACCCTAGGGGAGTCGACGAAAATCAATTCCAGCCGCCGCAGAGTCCAGAACCACCAGATCCAATCTAGACACCATCATGGAGGGGTTCACCACTTCCATTGGTGCCTCTCCGATGATGCGTGAGTAGTTCTTTGTAGACCTATGGGTCCGTAGTTAGTAGCTAGATTGCTTTCTCTCTCTCGTTTGATTCTCAATACAATGGTCTCTTGGAGATCCATATGATGTAACTCTTTTTGCGGTGTGTTTGTTGGGATCCGATGAACTTTGAGTTTATGATCAGATCTATCTTTTTATCCATGAAAGTTATTTGAGTCTTCTTTGATCTCTTATATGCATGATTGCTTATAGCCTCATATTTCTTCTCCGATATTTGGGTTTTGTTAGGCCAACTTGATCTATTTATCTTGCAATGGGAAGAGGTGCTTTGTAGTGAGTTCGATCTTACGGTGCTTGATCCCAGTGACAGAAGGGGAACCGACACGTATGTATCGTTGCTACTAAGGATAAAATGATGGGGGTCTATTTCTACATAAATACATCTTGTCTACATCATGTCATCGTTCTTATTGCATTACTCTGTTTCTCCATGAACTTAATACACTAGATGCATGCTGGATAGCGGTCGATGTGTGGAGTAATAGTAGTAGATGCAGGCAGGAGTCGGTCTACTAATCTTGGACGTGATGCCTATATAATGATCATTGCCTAGATATCGTCATGATTATTTGAAGTTTTAACAATTGCCCAACAGTAATTTGTTCACCCACCGTTTGCTATTTTTTCTCGAGAGAAGCCACTAGTGAAACTTACGGCCCCCGGGTCTCTTTTCCAATATATTTGCTTTCAAGATCTATTTTGCTATTCGCTCTTTTCTTTATTTGCAACTTTTATTTTCAGATCTATTAAACCAAAAATACAAAAATACCTTGCTGCACTTTATTTATTTGACGTTCGATCTATAAATATTTACTACTCTCTCACGTCCGTTTGCCAATTTTTGGCGCCATTGCCCGAAAGGGATTGACAACCCCTTTTACACGTCGGGTTGCGACTATTTGTTATTTGTGTGCAAGTGTTGTTTACGTAGTGTTGCTTGGTTCTCCTACTAGTTCGATAACCTTCGTTTCATCACTAAAGGAAATACCTACCGCTGTTGTGCTGCATCATCCCTTCATCTTTGGGGAAATACCAACATAGCTTCAAGCCGCATCAAAAGGAATTTCTGGCGCCGTTGCCGGGGAGGATCTTCAACATATACCAGGTTCCTAATCACAAATCTCATCTCCTCGCAATTTACATTATTTGCCATTTGCCTCTCGTTTTCCTCTCCCCCACTTCACAAAAATTTGCTGTTTTATTCGCCCTCTTTTTCGTTCGCTGTTTTCTTGCCGGATCAGTTTTTGAGTGCAATCTTGTTGCGTAGTCACAATGACTCAAGAGAACACCAAGTTGTGTGATTTCTCAAATACCAACAACAATGATTTTCTTAGCACTCCGATTGCTCCTCCCGCCACTAGTGTGGAGACTTGTGATATTAATACTTCTTTGCTAAATCTTGTTATGAAAGATCAATTTTCCGGTACTCCTAATGAGGATGCCGTGTCCCATCTTAACACATTCGTGGAATCATGCGATATGCAAAATAAAAAATATGTGGACAATGATGTTGTGAAGTTGAAATTATTTCCGTTTTCTTTGCGAGATCATGCAAAAATTTGGTTTTCTTCTTTGCCTCGTAGTAGTATAGATTCTTGGAATAAGTGCAAAGATGCTTTTATCACTAAGTACTTTCCGCCCGCAAAAATTATTTCCCTTAGAACCCAGATCATGAATTTCAAGCAACTTGAACATGAGCATGTTGCACAATCTTGGGAAAGCATGAAAATGATGCTAAGGAATTGCCCAACTCATGGGTTAAATCTTTGGATGATCATACAAAAAAATTATGCGGGGTTGATATTTGTTTCTCGTAATCTTTTAGATTCTGCCACGGGTGGTACTTTTATGGAAATTACTTTGAGTGAAGCCACCAAATTGCTTGATAATATCATGGCAAATTATTCACAATGGCATACCGAAAGAGCTCCTACTAGTAAAAAAGTTAATTCGGTTGAGGAAATTTCTTCTTTGAGTGAAAAAGTTGATGCTCTTATGAAATTGGTTGCTAGTAAAAGTGCTCCTATTGATTTTAATGATGTGCCTTTGTCTACTTTGATTGAGCAAAATAGTGATGCCGTAGATGTGAATTTTATCTCGCGAAACAATTTCAATAACAATGCTTATAGAGGTAATTTTAATCCTAGGCCTTTTCCTAGTAATTCCTCAAATAATTATGGTAATTCCTATGGTAATCCTTCTTATAATAATAATAGGAACACCTCTGATTTTGAGAATAATATTAAAGAATTTATCAATGCTCAAAAGAATTTTAACACTATGATGCAAGAAAAATTGAGTAAGATTGATGATTTGTCTAGAAGCGTTGATAAAATTTCTCATGATGTAGAAAATCTCAAGATGAAATTTTATTTGCCTAAAGTTGAGGAATCCATTAAAGCTCTTTATGTTTCTATGGATGAAATTAAGAAAAGAACCGCTATGCTTAGAGCTAGAAGAGAATTTTTAGAAAAGGCGTTTTCTAGTGATTGTTTTCATAAAAGTGATGAAGATCTTAAAATGATTGGTGTTTCTTCTATAGATTCCTTGCTTAGTAAAATTAAGATTGATGAAAAAGGGACTGGAGAAGTGTCAACTTTAGTTAGAAGGCGTCCCGATAATTTGGAGGATGAAAATCTTGTTGAAATTTTTGATAAAAGTGGGTTTGAAGAGGTCAAGACTTTAACTAGTGATGTGCCCACTATTTTGGATTACAAAGACTTTAATTATGATAGCTGCTCTTTGATTGACTGTATTTCTTTGTTGCAATCCATGATAAATTCACCCCATGCTTATGAACAAAATAAAGCCTTTACTAAACATATTGTCGATGCTATGATGAAAGCTTTGGAAGAAAAGTTGGAATTAGAAGTTTCAATTCCTAGAAAATTACATGATGAGTGGGAACCTACTATCAAAGTCAAGATTAAAAATTATGAGTGTTTTGCTTTATGTGACTTGGGTGCTAGTGTTTCTACAATTCCGAAATCTTTATGTGATGTGCTTGGTTTTACCGATATTGAAGAATGCTCTTTAAATTTGCACTTGGCGGATTCTACTATTAAAAAGCCTATGGGAAGGATTAATGATGTTCTTATTCTTGCAAATAGGAATTATGTGCCCATAGATTTTATTGTTCTTGATATTGATTGTAATCCGTCTTGTCCAATTATTCTTGGTAGACCGTTTTTACGCACTATTGGTGCCGTGATTGATATGAAAGAAGGCAATATTAAATTTCAATTTCCACTAAGGAAGGGTATGGAACACTTCCCTAGAACAATAAGTATGCCTCCATATGAATCAATCATGAGGGCATCTTATGGATCTCGAAACAAAGATGACAAAACTTAGATCCTTGCATTATGCCTAGCTAGGGGCGTGAAACAATAGCGCTTGTTGGGAGGCAACCCAATGAATAAAATTTATTTTTGATTTTTGCTTTCTGTTATTGAGTGTTTGCACAATTATGCTACTGTTATAATTGTGTTTTTTGTGTTTTAATTAGTGTTTGTGTCAAGTAAAGCCTTTAGGATTATGTTGGGTGATAGTTGATTTGATCTTGTTGGAAAACAGAAACTTTTGCGTCCAGTAAAATAATTTTGAAAATTCACAGCAGAGACGAAAAATTCTGAATTATTTTACACAAGATTGATATACAAATTTCCTCTGTTGTCCTAATTTTTCAGAATTTTTGGAGTTTCATACATATTCGAAATATTCAGATTGCTACAGACTGTTCTGTTTTTTGACAGATTCTGTTTTCTTTGCGTTGTGTGCTTGTTTTGATGATTCTATGGTTTTCCTTGATGAGTTTTTTCCATAGAAAAGTTGGAATACAGTAGATATAATGCAAGAATAAAATATGAATTGGTTTTCTACAGTACTTATAGTAGTGATTTGCTTTCTTATACTAACGGATCTCACGAAGGTTTTGTTGAGTTTTGTGTGATTGAAGTTTTCAAGTTTTGGGTTATCTTACGATGGATGAAGGAATAAGGAGTAAGAAGAGCCTAAGCTTGGGGATGCCCATGGCATCCCAAGCTATTATCCAAAGAAGCAAGCGACTAAGCTTGGGGATGCCCCGAGTGGCATCCCCTCTTTCTTCTAACGACCATCGGTATTTTACTCGAAGCTATATTTTTATTCGTCACATCCTATGAGTTTTGCTTGGAGCGTCTTGTATGATATGAGTCTTTGCTTGTTTTGCTTTATGTTCTAAGTTATGAATCCTTGCTGGACACACCTATTTGAGAGAGCCAAAATTATGCCATGACTTGTTAGAATTGCTCTCTATGCTTCACTTAAATTTTTTATGAGCTATGGATTTGCTCTAGTGCTTCACTTATATCTTTTTGAGCACGGCGTGCTTTAGTATTTTTTAAGAAATGCTCTCATGCTTCACTTAGATTTATTTGGGATTTAGTAAATTTTTTAAGAAATTCTCTCTTGCTTCACTTTACTTAATTTGAGAGAAAGAAGTATTATGCTCATGATCTTCACTTATATTTGTTTGAGCTTATCAAAAGCAACACATGAAAATTAGTTCCAAAGTGATAGATATCCAAGAAGGATATAATGAAAACTTTCATGAAGATCATTGGACAAAATAAACTTGATTCCTTGTAATAGTTTTGAGATATGATGATGTGATATGTGAGTTATGTTGATGAGTAATTGTGCTTTAGTAAGAATATTGGTGTTAAGGTTTGTGATTCCCTATGCAAGCACGAAAGTCAATAATCATGCAATGAAATTATATCCTACTTGTGGTGCATTATTCGGTGTTAATTATGCTTAATGCTCGCTTATGAGATTATTTGTTTTTTGGTTGGTCGCTTCTCAATCTTTTGCTAGCCTTCATTTTGCAGTAAGTATGATCATTACTTGTGCATCCAAAACCCTTTAAACCAGTTTTGCCACATGAGTCCACTATATCTACCTATATGCGGTATTCTTTTGCCGTTCTAAGCAAATTTGTATGTGCCATCTCTAATTTTCAAAATAAACTTCTCTTTTGTGTGTTCGTACCACTCGCGAGGCGGTGAGGGGTGGCTAATATTTTCCATGCTAGATGTGTTATTCTCACGATGAGTGTTTATTCACTTGTCATTGCACGAGAGTAAGGCAAAGGTATTAGGGATGCCCAGTCCCGAAATGAAAAAAATGAATTTACTTTATTTTGTCAAATAATAAATTCCTTGGAAAGTGTTGGTATGGAGGGCACCCGTGGATACGGCTAGCCATGGAAAAGTGAAAGAAATGGTGGAAAAAGGAATAAACTTTATTTTCTGTTTGGGAACCGCCTATGATATATCTAGCATGGAAAGTGTTGGGAACTCTAAGTCGTTTTCGTTGGTGGGAAAAGCACACCACCCAAAATGTTTTTATCTCTTTGTTTTTCGCTTTGAGCTCTGGCACCTCTACAAATCCCTACTTCCCTCTGCGAAGGGCCCTTCTTTACTTTATGCAATTTTTATTTTGAGTCTCCATCTTCTCTTATAAAGCACCAACTAGGAGGCACTATGATTGTACTTGAGCATTGGGTGTAGTTAATATTCGAGTGTCTTTCATGAATGGATCAATGGTTGAGCATGATGGGCTAGGGATAACTTATTTTAGCGTTGATATTTTGAAAGACATAGTTGCTTGTTGATATGCTTGAGTATTTAAGTCATCATGTCAGAACTAGACTATTGCTTTGAACCATATAAAA
Source organism: Thinopyrum elongatum (assembly GCA_011799875.1). Lineage (NCBI taxonomy): Eukaryota > Viridiplantae > Streptophyta > Magnoliopsida > Poales > Poaceae > Thinopyrum > Thinopyrum elongatum. Next base: position 663,987,306 of record CM022299.1, on the reverse strand, counting down.
GTCCAAATGTCCATGCTATAAAAGAAAGAATATGATATGACATGTTAGGCAGCATTCCACATCAAAAATTCTGTTTTTATCATTTACCTACTCGAGGACGAGCAGGAATTAAGCTTGGGGATGCTGATACGTCTCCAATGTATCTATAATTTTTTATTGTTCCATGCTGTTATATTATCATTCTTGGATGTTTTACAATCATTTTATAGTCATTTTATATCATTTTTTGGTACTAACCTATTGACATAGTGCCAAGTGCCAGTTGCTATTTTTTGCATGTTTTTTACATCGCAGGAAATCAATACCAAACGGAGCCCAAACGCAGCGAAACTTTTTGTGGATTTTTTTTGGACCAGAAGACATCCAATGGGCCAGAGAAGAGCCTGGGGGGTGCTCCGAGGGGAGCACAACCCACCAGGGTGCCTGGAGGCCCAGGTGTGCCCTGGTGGGTTGTGCCCACCTCGGGTGCCCCCCGAACCGCCTCTTTGCTCTATAAATACCCCAATATTCCAGAAACCCTAGGGGAGTCGACAAAAATCAATTCCAGCCGCCGCAGAGTCCAGAACCACCAGATCCAATCTAGACACCATCATGGAGGTGTTCACCACTTCCATTGGTGCCTCTCCGATGATGCGTGAGTAGTTCTTTGTAGACCTACGGGTCCGTAGTTTGTAGCTAGATGGCTTTCTCTCTCTCGTTTGATTCTCAATACAATGGTCTCTTGGAGATCCATATGATGTAACTCTTTTTGCGGTGTGTTTGTTGGGATCCGATGAACTTTGAGTTTATGATCAGATCTATCTTTTTATCCATGAAAGTTATTTGAGTCTTCTTTGATCTCTTATATGCATGATTGCTTATAGCCTCGTATTTCTTCTCCGATATTTGGGTTTTGTTTGGCCAACTTGATCTATTTATCTTGCAATGGGAAGAGGTGCTTTGTAGTGGGTTCGATCTTACGGTGCTTGATCCCAGTGACAGAAGGAGAACTGACACGTATGTATCGTTGCTACTAAGGATAAAACGATGGGGTCTATTTCTACATAAATAGATCTTGTCTACATCATGTCATCGTTCTTATTGCATTACTCTGTTTCTCCATGAACTTAATACACTAGATGCATGCTGGATAGCGGTCGATGTGTGGCGTAATAGTAGTAGATGCAAGCAGAAGTCGGTCTACTAATCTTGGATGTGATGCCTATATAATGATCATTGCCTGGATATCGTCATGATTATTTGAAATTTTATCAATTTCCCAACAGTAATTTGTTCACCCACCGTTTGCTATTTTTTCTCGAGAGAAGCCACTAGTGAAACCTACGGCCCCCGGGTCTCTTTTCCAATATATTTTCTTTCAAGCTCTGTTTTGCTATTCGCTCTTTTCTTTATTTGCAACTTTTATTTTCAGATCTATTAAACCAAAAACACAAAATACATTGCTGCACTTTATTTTATTTGGCGTTCGATCTATCAATATTTACTACTCTCTCACGTCTGTTTGCCAATTTTTGGCGCTGTTGCCCAAAAGGAATTGACAACCCCTTTTACACGTTGGGTTGCGAGTATTTGTTATTTGTGTGCAGGTGCTATTTACATAGTGTTGCTTGGTTCTCCTACTGGTTCGATAACCTTGGTTTTATCACTGAGGGAAATACCTACCGCCGTTGTACTGCATCATCCCTTCCTCTTTGGGGAAATACCGACATAGCTTCAAGCCGCATCAACGGTTCGACCGATAAAGATCTTCATAGAATATGTAGGAGCCAATATGGGCATTCAGGTTCCGCTATTGGTTATTGACCGGAGAGGTGTCTCGATCATGTCTACATAGTTCTCGAACCCATAGGGTCCGCACGCTTAACGTTCATTGACGATATAGTATTATATGAGTTATGTGATTTGGTGACCGAATGTTGTTCGGAGTCCCGGATAAGATCGCAGACATGACGAGAAGTCTTGAAATGGTCGAGAGGTAAAGATTGATATATAGGACGATGGTATTCGGACACCGGAAGTGTTTCGGGGGGTACCGTGTACTTATCGGGTCACCGGAAGTGGTTCCGGGCACCCCCGGCAAAAGATATGGGCCTTATGGGCCAAGAGGGGAAACACACCAGCCACACGGGGCTGGTGCGCCCCCCATATGGGCCGGCCTAGGAGGAGAAGGAAAGAGGGGAAGGGAAAGGAAAGAGTGGAATAGGATTCCCCCTTCCTTCCCTCTCCCCCACCCCCCCCCAACACCCAACTCACCCCCCCCCCCCCCCACCCCCCCCCCCCCCCCCCCCCCTTTCCTTCCCCTCCGACAAATATGGCAGGGGGAGCCACTTGGGCGCACTTGGGAGGAGCCCAAGTAGGATTCGGCCTACTTGGGCGCCCTCCTGGCTGCTCCCTCCTCCCCCCCCCCCCCCCCCCGCCCACCTATATATATGTGGGAGGGGGGCGCCTAGCACATCCAGACAATTGCCTAGCCATGTGCGGCGCCCCCTCCACTGTTTACACCCCCAGTCATATTTTCGTAGTGCTTAGGCGAAGCCCTGCGGAGATCACTTCACCATCACCGTCACCACGCTGTCGTGCTGACGGAACTCATCTACTACCTCGACGTCTTGCTGGATCAAGAAGGCGAGGGACGTCACCGAGCTGAACGTGTGTAGAACACGGAGGTACCGTGCGTTCGGTACTTGATCGGTTGAAGCGCGAAGAAGTTCGACTACATCAACCGCGTTATGAAATGCTTCCGCTTACGGTCTATGAGGGTACATAGACACACTCTCCCGCTCGTTGCTATGCATCTGCAAGGATAGATCATTGCGTGTGCGTAGAAAATTTTTGTTTTGAATGCAACGTTAGCCAACAGAAAGGAAAGAGTGGAGTTGGACTCCCACTTCCTTCCCTCTCCCCCCCCCCTCTTTCCTTTCCCCCTTGTCCATACAAGGAAAGGGGGGCGCGGGAGGGCAGGAGCCCTAGGGCCGGCGGCCAGCCCCTAGGGGCGCGCCCTGGCTGCCCTGGCGGCCCCCTTCTCCCCTCCCACCTATATATACATGGGGAGGGGGCGCCACACAAGTACACAACATTGTCTTAGCCGTGTGCGGCGCCCCCGTCCACCGTTTACTCCCTCGGTCATAATTTCGTAGTGCTTAGGCAAAGCCATGTGGAGATCACATCACCGTCACCGTCACCATGCCGTCGTGCTGTCGGAACTCATCGACTACCTCGCCGTCTTGCTGGATCAAGAAGGTGGAGGACGTCCCCGAGCTGAACGTGTGCACAACGCGGACGTGCCGTGCGTTCGGTACTTGATCGGTTGGAGCGCGAAGAAGTTCGACTACATCAACCGTGTTGTCAAATGCTTCTGCTTATGGTCTACGAGGGTACGTAGACATACTCTCCCCCTCATTGCTATGCATCTCCATGGATAGATCATTGCGTGTGAATAGAAATTTTTTTGTTTTCCATGCCACGATTCCGAATAGTGGCATCATGAGCCAGGTCTATGCGTAGATGATATGCACGAGTAGAACACAAAGAGTTGTGGGCGGTGATAGTCATACTGCTTACCACCAATGTCTTATTTTGATTCAGGGGTATTGTGGGATGAAGCGGCCCAGACCAACCTTACATGTCCACGCACATGAGACCGGTTCCACCGACTGACATGCAACTAGTTTTGCATAAAGTTGGCTGGCGGGTGTCTGTTTCTCCTACTTTAGTTGAATCGAATTTGACTACGGCCGGTCCTTGAAGATGGTTTAAACAGCAAACTTGATAAAACACCGTTGTGGTTTTTGCCGTAGGTAAGAACGGTTCTTGCTAGAAACCCGTAGCAGCCATGTAAAACTTGCAACAACAAAGTGGAGGACGTCTAACTTGTTTTTGCAGGGTATGTTGTGATGTGATATGGTCAAGACATGATGTGATATACGTTATTGTATGAGATGAACATGTTTTGTAAGATATGAGGCAACGGGCAGGAGCCTTATTGTTGTCTCTTTATTGTATGAAATGCAAACGCCATGTAATTGCTTTACTTTATCGCTATGAGTTAGCAATAGTTGTAGAAGCAATAGTTGGTGAGACGACCACGACGCAACAATGGAGATCAAGGTGTCAAGCCGGTGACGATGAAGATCATAACGATGCTTTGGAGATGGAGATCAAAAGCACAAGATGATGATGGCCATATCATGTCACATATTTTGATTGCATGTGATGTTTATCTTTTATGCATCTTATTTTGCTTAGTACGAAGGTAGCATTATAAGATGATCCCTTCACTAAATTTCAAGGTAAAAGTGTTCTCCCTGAGTATGCACCGTTGCTACAATTCGTCGTTTCGAGACACCACGTGATGATCGGGTGTGATAGACTCTATGTTCACATACAACGGGTGTAAGACAGTTTTGCACATGCAGAATACTCAGGTTAAACTTGACAAGCCTAGCATGTATAGACATGGCCTCGGAACACTGGAGACCGAAAGGTCGAACGTGAATCATATAGTAGATATGATCAACATAGAGATGTTCACCATTGATGACTACCCCATCTCATGTGATGATCGGACATGGGTTAGTTGATTTGGATCACGTACCACTTAGATAACTTGAGGGATGTTTATTTAAGTGGGAGTTCATTAGTAATTTGATTAATTGAACTTAATTTATCATGAACTTAGTGACGAGGACATGTATTGGGGGTAGGGTAACAAGCCTGACCTAAAAACCCTACCCTAGGACACCACACACCTTATACTAGGCCCCAGGGCCAGATCAGCAGTCAGATTTTCTGCAAAGTGACATTCACTCGAAAGGCAACAGACCACTCGGAGCATAGTACTCCACTCGACGAACTCATTCCACTCGGAGTACCTGATTTCACTCGGACGTACAAAGAAGAACAGTCGTGCATAGCAATTGAAGCTTCACCTTCGTAATGAATGGTATTAATGCTTGTGTAGTGGGCTGAATTACTTCCCTCACTTGTAACATAGGAGGTGAAGGGGTGGCGCACTCTATATAAGCCACCCCTCACCACTAGACTTGGGGGGGGGCTCTTTGCTCTCTCATTCTTCTCCCTCTACTCTCTCACCTCTAGTCCCAGGACTTAGCTCTGGCATGGGGATCCGTTCCTCTCTCCCTCTCTCATTGTAATCTCCGGATACACACTCAGATAAAACAAAGCCTCTCCGGAGCACGAGACGTAGGGTTGTTATCTCCACCGTGAGAGGCCCGAACTCGCTAAAACCACCGTGTCACCCATTTGCATCTCGATAGATCATGCTCCTTTACCCTATCCCTTATTATTGTCAGAATTGTTCCCACGACAGTTGGCGCCACCATGGGGCATGGCGTCTATCGAGCCATGATGCATATGGGTTTTTCTTCAATCGCCGACAACAGACTAATTTCGGCAGGCGACCCAAGCTTTCTTGGGATGATCCCCCGAGATCAACCAATCATCGCTACCAATTTTGACTACTGGAGTCCCGGCCATCACACAAAATACTCCTCATCGTACAAAAAGATCAGGGAGTTGCTCATCTCAACTTATCCTCTTTACAATCAACCATTAATCTAACTATTGTTTGTTCTTCTTCTGTATGCGCACGAGCTCATACAAAAGGACTTCTCTCTTTTCCGATTGGTGGCTCGGCTCCCAGACGATGAAGCGCCGTTGTCCGCCCGTCATAATCTCCGTCTTCATCTGCGGCGCTGTCGCTGAGCGCCCACACACGCACGGCTGCTAACGCTCGTCCTGGTTCCTCGGGCGGCAGAGCACGACGACCGGCGCTCAACCCATTTCCTCGGGCAGCGGGGCACGGCTGCCTCCACTCGGCTCGGCTCCGCGGGCGTCGAAGCACTACTTCGACCGGCACACAGCTCCGGCTTCCCGAGTAGTGAAACGCGGCCACCGGTGCTCGCGTCGGTCTCGCCCTTGGCTGCGCCGGCCCGCGTCTCCGGCCCCTGGGCTGTGGCCAGCCGCTCATCCTTCTCGTGATCCGGCAAGACCGGCAGTTTGCACCGCAGCGGAGCTCTCCGGACTCCAGGCTGCCTTCACAACTCTCCTAATTTCAACCCCCATCACATGCAGAAACTTCCATGTTTTAATTCCGGCTTAATTAGCGCTAATTAATGCCTCTTGCATGCAGATTCTGCATACATGGTCAAGACGTGGGCTACTCCTTCCATGCGTTGGCTAGCCAAGCAATTATGCCTAATTAACAAGGATTTATTGCTCCGTTACTGACCGAGCCCTGCACCAAGTTGACTTCTTCGTCCACCGCCCAGCTCCAGCACGGTATCGCGTCGCTGCGTCATCTGCATTGCACCTCCACAGCAGCGGCTGCGGTTCGCTCGGACGGGCGGGAACACTCGGATGAGGCGTCCGCTCGGACAGGGCTAACTCGACCGTGAGGTCGCGTGGTTCACTCGGCCGGTCCTCAACGACCATGACCACTGCATTCAACTCGTCTGCGGCTCGACTCCATGCGGCGAGCACACTGGTGGATTCGTCTCCCTTCGGTGCACGCGGTGACAGGTCAGGGCGACCCTCGACATCGACATCTGCTTCCTTTCGCTCAACGCGCCATCGACCTTCCTGTGGAGATTCACTCGACCGTCATGTGCATCGCCACTTCGCGGGATGCGTCTACTTCACTCGGACGCCCCGCGCATCGCCACTCCACGGGACGCGTCTACTTCACTCGGACGCCCCGCGCATCGCCACTCCGCGGGACGCGTCTACTTCACTCGGGAGCCCCGCGCATCGCCACTCCGCGGGACACGTCTACTTCACTCGGACGCCCCGCGCATCGCCACTCCGCAGGACGCGTCTACTTCACTCGGACGCCCCGCGCGTTGTCACTCCGCGGGACGCGTCTACTACACTCGGACGCCCCGCGCATCGCCACTCCGCGGGACACGTCTACTTCACTTGGACACCCCATCTGTCGCCACTCCGCGGGATGCTTCTACTTCACTCAGGACGCCCCGCGCATCGTCACTCCGCTGAACGCATTTGCATCGCTCAGACACCCCGCGCTTCGTCACTCGGTTGGTCACCTCATCACCACTCGGCCGCCCCGCGCGTCGCCATCGGTTGGTCAATCACTTAACTTGACAAGCCTAGCATGTATAGACATGGCCTCGGAACACTGGAGACCGAAAGGTCGAACGTGAATCATATAGTAGATATGATCAACATAGAGATGTTCACCATTGATGACTACCCCATCTCATGTGATGATCGGACATGGGTTAGTTGATTTGGATCACGTACCACTTAGATAACTTGAGGGATGTTTATTTAAGTGGGAGTTCATTAGTAATTTGATTAATTGAACTTAATTTATCATGAACTTAGTGACGAGGACATGTATTGGGGGTAGGGTAACAAGCCTGACCTAAAAACCCTACCCTAGGACACCACACACCTTATACTAGGCCCCAGGGCCAGATCAGCAGTCAGATTTTCTGCAAAGTGACATTCACTCGAAAGGCAACAGACCACTCGGAGCATAGTACTCCACTCGACGAACTCATTCCACTCGGAGTACCTGATTTCACTCGGACGTACAAAGAAGAACAGTCGTGCATAGCAATTGAAGCTTCACCTTCGTAATGAATGGTATTAATGCTTGTGTAGTGGGCTGAATTACTTCCCTCACTTGTAACATAGGAGGTGAAGGGGTGGCGCACTCTATATAAGCCACCCCTCACCACTAGACTTGGGGGGGGGCTCTTTGCTCTCTCATTCTTCTCCCTCTACTCTCTCACCTCTAGTCCCAGGACTTAGCTCTGGCATGGGGATCCGTTCCTCTCTCCCTCTCTCATTGTAATCTCCGGATACACACTCAGATAAAACAAAGCCTCTCCGGAGCACGAGACGTAGGGTTGTTATCTCCACCGTGAGAGGCCCGAACTCGCTAAAACCACCGTGTCACCCATTTGCATCTCGATAGATCATGCTCCTTTACCCTATCCCTTATTATTGTCAGAATTGTTCCCACGACAGTTGGCGCCACCATGGGGCATGGCGTCTATCGAGCCATGATGCATATGGGTTTTTCTTCAATCGCCGACAACAGACTAATTTCGGCAGGCGACCCAAGCTTTCTTGGGATGATCCCCCGAGATCAACCAATCATCGCTACCAATTTTGACTACTGGAGTCCCGGCCATCACACAAAATACTCCTCATCGTACAAAAAGATCAGGGAGTTGCTCATCTCAACTTATCCTCTTTACAATCAACCATTAATCTAACTATTGTTTGTTCTTCTTCTGTATGCGCACGAGCTCATACAAAAGGACTTCTCTCTTTTCCGATTGGTGGCTCGGCTCCCAGACGATGAAGCGCCGTTGTCCGCCCGTCATAATCTCCGTCTTCATCTGCGGCGCTGTCGCTGAGCGCCCACACACGCACGGCTGCTAACGCTCGTCCTGGTTCCTCGGGCGGCAGAGCACGACGACCGGCGCTCAACCCATTTCCTCGGGCAGCGGGGCACGGCTGCCTCCACTCGGCTCGGCTCGCGGGCGTCGAAGCATACTTCGACCGGCACACAGCTCCGGCTTCCGAGTAGTGAAACGCGGCCACCGGTGCTCGCGTCGGTCTCGCCTTGGCTGCGCCGGCCCGCGTTCCGGCCCCTGGGCGTGGCCAGCCGCTCATCCTTCTCGTGATCCGGCAAGACCGGCAGTTTGCACCGCAGCGGAGCTCTCGGACTCCAGGCTGCTTCACACTCTCCTAATTTCAACCCCCATCACATGCAGAAACTTCCAGTTTTAATTCCGGCTAATTAGCGCTAATTAATGCCTCTTGCATGCAGATTCTGCATACATGGTCAAGACGTGGGCTACTCCTTCCATGCGTTGGCTAGCCAGCAATTATGCCTAATTAACAAGGATTTATTGCTCCGTTATGACAGGCCCTGCACCAAGTTGACTTCTTCGTCCACGCCCCCGTCCAGCACGGTATCCGTCGTGCGTCATCTGCATTGCACCTCCACAGCAGCGGCTGCGGTTCGCTCGGACGGGCGGGAAACACTCGGATGAGGCGTCCGCTCGGACAGGGCTAACTCGACGTGAGGTCGCGTGGTTCCTCGGCCGGTCCTCACGACCATGACCACTGCATTCAACTCGTCTGCGGCTCTCCATGCGGCGAGCACACTGGTGGATTCGTCTCCCTTCGGTGCAAGGGTGACAGGTCAGGGCGACCCTCGACATCGACATTGCTTCCTTTCGCTCAACGCGCCATCGACCTTCCTGTGGAGATCACTCGACCGTCATGTGCATCGCCACTTCGGGATGCGTCTACTTCACTGACGCCCCGGCATCGCCACTCCACGGGACGCGTCTACTTCACTCGGACGCCCCGCGCATCGCCACTCCGCGGGAGCGTTACTTCACTCGGAGCCCCCGCATCGCCACTCCGCGGGACAGTCTACTTCACTCGGACGCCCCGCGCATCGCCACTCCGCAGGACGCGTCTACTTCACTCGGACGCCCCGCGCGTTGTCACTCGCGGGAGCCGTCTATACACTCGGGCCCGCGCATCGCCACCTCCGCGGGACACGTCTAATTCACTTGGACACCCCACTGTCGCCACTCCGCGGGATGCTTCTATTCACTCAGGACGCCCCGCGCATCGTCACCGCTGAACGCATTTGCATCGCTCAGACACCCCGCGCTTCGTCACTCGGTTGGTCACCTCATCACCACTCGGCCGCCCCGCGCGTCGCCATCGGTTGGTCACCTCATCACCACTCGGCCGCCCCGCGCGTTGCCACTCGGTTGGTCACCTCATCACCACTCGGCCGCCCCGTGCCTCGCCATCAGTTGGTCACCTCATCACCACTCGGCGCCCCGTGCGTCGCCATCGGTGTTGTCACCTCATCACCACTCGGCCGCCCGCGCGTCGCTACTCGGTTGGTCACCTCATCACCACTCGGCCGCCGCGCGCATCGCCACTTGGTTGGTCACCTCATCACCATCGGCCGGCCCCGCGCGTCGCCACTTGGTTGGTCACCTCAGCACCACTCGGCCGCCCCGCGCGTCGCCACTTGGTTGGTCACCTCATCACCACTCGGCCGCCCGGCGCGTCGCCACTTGCTTGGTCACCTCAGCACCACTCGGCCGCCTCGCGCGTCGTCATTCGGTTGGTCACCTCATCACCACTCGACCGCCCTGCGCGTTGGTCCCCTCATCACCACTCGGCCGCCCCGCGCGTCGCCACTTGGTTGGTCACCTCATCACCACTAGGCCGCCCCGCGCGTCGCCATCGGTTGGTCACCTCATCACCTCTCGGCCGCCCCGCGCGTCGCCACTTGGTTGGTCACCTCATCACCACTCGGCCGCCCCGCGCGCCGCCCATCGGTTTGTCACCTCATCACTGTAGGGAAACGCAGTAGAAAACAAAAATTTTCCGACCTACGCACCAGCCCAGGACCACTATGGAGACTGCATACAAGGTTTGATCATTTTCGTTACCGACTCGTAGCGCAGCGGAAGTAGAGTCGATGACGATCGTCGGTGCAGATCCCCGCAGCTAGGATTTACAACCTCCCAACCGCGAGGATGTACTCCCTCATCCGCCACTCGGACAGCCCTCCGGGAGGCGGTCGGACAGTCCCCCAGACGGTGTCGTGGACAGCCCTTCGGGAGGACTCACAGAACTCGGACCGTCACTCGGACAGCCCTTCGGGAGGACACTCGAACAACCCCTCGGGCAAAAGGACGAAACTACGACCTCTCTACGGGGTTGCACACATACGGTGCCATCTATCCGGCAGGGCTTCGCCGTCCAGAACTAGTTCCCACCGGAACCCAGACAGCCTTTCGGCACTACGAAACTATTTCGTGGGAGGGAGAGAGAATGCCAGATCATGCATGGCTTGTGTGAGAGAGTTGGAGTGGAGTTGGAGAGCACCTCTCCTCCTCCTTATATAGTGGTGGAAGGGGTGGAGGGGGCTGAAAATTCAGCCCACTAAACATGGGGAAAACATGTTCCCACAAAACAAGGAGAACATGTTCCCACCAAACAAGGAAAAAACATGTTCCCTTGTCCATGGTGTTCCCCCATGGGGTCCCACCTTCCTCCCAACACTCTCCACCATTTGTGGGGGCTGCCCCCCACCATGGGGGCCCCCCCAACATTTTGTCCAGCCACAAGGGGGCTGCTCCCAAAGGGGGCCCCCCCAAAAACAGCCCAAAAACAGCCCCCACGATCCGTGGGATCTTGTCCCCTCACGCTGGGACAAGATGTTTTCCGCGACTATTATTTCTGAAAAATTCCAGAAGGTCCCAGAACATTTCCGGCACCCTCTAAAATTATCTGGACGCGCTCTGGAACATTTCCAGTATGGTGGTTTAATTTAAAACCATCTTTGTTTACCCGGTAAACAACTCCGGCAGCTCCGAAACTTTTTTTTTCGGTTTTTTCTCCAGAAAAATTCCAGAAATTACCAGACCAATCTGGCAACCTCCAAAACATTCCCGGTGCTTGCCGAAACCTTTTTGGATCAATGGTTTTATCCGAAACAACTTTTCGGTTTTACCGAAACTTTTTCAGTGTTCTCTCTCCGGAACTCTTCCGTTGTCTCCGAAACTTTTCGGTGATTTTCTCTCAGACTCCCTGTCTAGTATTCAGCAGATAGATGACCCTTCAGCGTGTGACCCTATAGGTTCGGTGAAGTATAGACATGACACGGAACACCTTCCGATCAATGATCAACATCGGAGCCGTGGACACCCATATTGACCCCTATACCCACACGAATGAATATTCGAGTGAACCTCCAGTTGCCGTGTGCTATTCCTGTTGCTTCACGATATGTTACAAATACCCGAGGTTAGACATGTAGGCATTTCCGTGGATCAACAACTTGTCCACTATGCCAGTTACCTCGTTACCGGTATTGTTCTCTTTTCTCGTTACCGTGTTCCGGCATCCCTGTGATCAAATCACAAAGTGTCTGGCCAGACGATGATGGATACCGTAACACCGAGAGGGCCCAGAGATATCTCTCCATCGTCGGAGGAGCAAATCCCAATCTCGAGCTATCAAGTTACTTGACACACTTTTTCATGAACCCGTAAGCCGCCGTAATAGCCACCCATTTACGGATGACGTTTAACAAACCCCAAAGTTCATGAAGCAAGTATGAAGAAACTCGACACTCTCATGGTCTAAGGAATTTTGCAAACATTAACCATCTCTGTGTTATTAACCATTAATATGTGACGAATGTAACTCATAGCATAACATCAATTTGGGTCGATTCAACACAAATGTTCTTCTAACACTGTGCCCTCAAAATTGCTGGCATAGACATGCCCATGATCAGGAAAACAGAACCATCATGCAATACTTGAGCTAGTCTTAGAGGCCAGACTAGGAATACATATTACCGTTTATTATTCCACACGTGCATATGAGTCTTCCTCCGAGCCTCGTTTTATTTGCAGACTCAAGAACCATAGCAGTTATAGCATGGAACATAAACCTAATTATGAACAGGGAGATAAATAACATTTATTATTGCCTCTAGGGCATATCTCCTACAGACTCCCACTTGCACTAGAGTCAATAATCTAGTTAATGCTAATGCACTTTACACCTGTGGCACACCGGTGTAAATATGCTTCGCTTGTGGTATAGCCTGAATGTTCAACGGATCTGACGACTTCAGCTCCGTGTGTATCTTTGCATATCCTCGCGTTTTCACGCTTTCACAAAAGTCATATTTTGTGTGGACTTGGCTTGATATGTATGCGAATCACAGGTCGAACCTGGATTCCTCAGACTGAGTTATGGAGCAACTACTTGCAGTAGTGTCCCATTGACAAAAGCCATCTTGGAACCATACTAAGTTCATGAATGAACTATATGATTCAACATCTTCTTTGTCGCTTTAAAAGCGGCAACATACTTTGCCTCTGTTATAGAATTCGCCACAGTAACTTGTTTGAACAAATTCCAACTAACTGTGCCACCATATTGTGTGTTACACAAAACCGTCAATTTAAATCGAAAATCGCATGGAGAAATGATGAAGACTGTATCGATGTATCCTTTTACAACGAACTCTTCATGATCTCTACTTGCGAGAAAACTTGTCATCAGTGCTACTATAGTACTCAATGACCCTTTTTCACTGTTGTCCCTTGATCAATACTTTTGATCACTTTGGTATCTATACTCGCAACAACTTTGGGAGTATTGGACATATCTGGTTGTTATACATACCATGGAATACATGATTAATCCAAACACAAGAGTGTGTGGAATCCCCATCATGTATTTTGCTCATCAGTGTTTTTGGGACACCGAGTCTTGCAAAAACTCTTTCCATGTGACTTCGGCAAGAATCACTCCTTGGCGTTTTAAATGCTAAAAAGTTTTAGCATCTTGTCAATATGTATTTATTGCTTAGCCCCATTAGGTAAATCTATCTTCATAGATCATCATGCCTAATATTAAGGCTATTTAGCCCAAGCACTTCATCGAAAAACTATTTTCAAATGAAGTCCTAATTCGTGTCAAGAATTTTATTTCCAATTAACAATGTGTCAAGCACACAAGGTTTTTAGAAATGTTATTAGGCTCCCACTTACTTTCTTGAATTACAAGCATCTTCGTTATCCATTGATGAAGTCAAAACTCCTTTGACCATTTCATCAAAACACAAAGATTCCAACTCCACTTTGCTCTCTTTTGTCCATCGCTGGAACTTTGAAGTTTGCACCCTTTCTAGCATCCTCTGGATTGACAAAATACCTTGGACTGTAACACATGCAGGTCCTTGGTTTCATTTCCATCAGATGGAAATCCTTTTGTCATCCATTGTTTTATATCTCATGATATGAAATATGTATTAATTGCTAGTTCAACCCGAACCGAATTTAAGCATCGCTACGATGAAGCAACCTCATCGTAGTCAACTCCTTGAACTTGTATATTGCAACAAGTCGAGCTTTATGGATAAAACATTTTTATTCATATCAGTTATAGTTCCATAAATATTCGTCAGACTCTAAGTCTTCCGAAAGGTGTATCAAGGTTTTAATCTTGAATCACTTATATGGAAACTATCTCGGATTGTATTGGCATTTAGCCAATTCCGGAGTTAGGGCCCATCAACGCTTCCTTGTGTATCGTAGGTATACTGTTGTCTAACAACAATATCTCGTTTGCGCACCTGAGAGGTTTGCACGAGCCTTGCCTACGTGGTTCAGCTGCAAGTTCGACCGAAGTCCATACATTTTATTGTAGAGACTTCCGTATCAGTCGCAGTAGGAAACTCCGGAATTACTTCCAAGGTCTCTTTCCTTTGATCTGATGGCGAAGATACTGTTTATCTCGTCGAGTTGCACTGTTCTCCCACTCACCTTTTTCAAAGAACCATTTTCTTCAAAAAGCATACCGTTTTGTGGCAAAAACTTTTGCCTCGGTATAGTGGTGGGGGAATACCCAATGACTTGGGATAACCTACAAAGTAGCACTTGTCTGATTTGGAATAGGTTTGTAACCTTTTACACAAGCCCCATATTCCAAATGTTAAGAAAAGATATAACATGGTTGGGCGTACCATACCATGGTGTCATTTCAACAGACCTGATGGAGCTCTTTTCAGTGTAAAAGCCGCAGTCTCTAAAGCAACACCTTTTAAAAGGGATAATGGCAAATTTATTTATGTCATCTTTGATCTTACCATGTCATAAATGGTTCGATTACATCTTCACGGACTTTCCACTTGCAGTGGTGTTCCGGGAGGTGCAAGTTATGAAACCCCTTTCACAACGCATCAGACATTCGCTAAACTTGTAACTCAAATATTTCTTTCTGCAATCGAATTGTAGAAACATAATTTTCTTGTTACAATAACTTCTACTTCATTTTGAAAACCTTTCAAATGATTTCAAAAGATCCAGACTTACGTCTCATCAAGTAAATATCCATATATCTACTTGAGTCATTTCTGAAGATAGATAAATCCACTACTTGCAACAACATTTATCGGACTACATACATCAAAATGTATGATCACCAATAAGTTCTTTGCTCGTTCCTTATGGCCTGTGAACGGTATTTCAGTCACTTCACTTTTCGGAGGAAAGTTGCAAGTGTCAGGTGATTCAAAATCAAACGACTTCAAAATCCATCATAATGGAATTTTCCATGCGGGTTTCTCCAATGTGACCAAATGCAGTGCCACACTTGTGTGGTATTCTTTTAGTCTTATGACATTTAGCGTCAGTGTTATGGATGTATCATATTACCATCAATATTCATAACATACGTCCCATCGATGATGGAAGTATGGCCCTCATGTTATTCATAATACTGAACAGCAAAAGTTCTCTTATGAACAACCTTCTTGCAAGATAACTTATGCAATGGGCTAGAGTGTGTAAAACTCTAATTGAATTAGGAAAATAAACACAGACGGTAATACACCGATGGAAGGTACAGTAACATTTACTATGTTCCCTGTGTATACCTAAACCTCATTCCTGGCTAGTCTTTCAGGCCATAGTAGTTCTTACATCGAGTTGCAACAGAATGCAATCGAGCGGGTATCTTTGTGATTAACTCACAATACCCAAGAATCAGTGATTAACAATTTAATCATAATTCCCAAGAACTATATCTTTGACCAGCCTTCTATACATCAAAAACTTGTATGACATTCATACATGAGCTGGATATTCCAGTCTTCTTTCTCATTGCCTTTATACTTCTAACAGTTTAACTTTTAGTATTTCTCCTACTCT
Source organism: Thinopyrum elongatum (assembly GCA_011799875.1). Lineage (NCBI taxonomy): Eukaryota > Viridiplantae > Streptophyta > Magnoliopsida > Poales > Poaceae > Thinopyrum > Thinopyrum elongatum. Next base: position 663,971,533 of record CM022299.1, on the reverse strand, counting down.
CAGAAGAAGCACACAACTTAAGAGTGGCATCAGCCCTGGACTTCCTAGGTGTGAAAGTTTCACTGACACCCTTCGGACACTTCCTTTCTCTTTAAGTTGTTGTTTTATTCACCTTTCATCATATGACAGGCGTTCTTCTGGATCCCTCTCTTATCAGTCTAATGCATAGTAAACTCCTTTACTAATAGTTTGCAAACAAACATTTCTTTGGATATCTCATATCTTTTAGCCTTTGTCTGTCTCTGAAAATGATTTTCAGATTCCATGAATATCACATAACTATCCAAACTTTCGAAGTTCGGGTCTCATGGAAGCAAACATATTGCACTTGACTGAAATGGAATTCCAGCTTTTGGATCGAAGGACGAGAGTCACATGATCCATAGCATAAGCGAGAGAATACCGAAAGTATGCGATAGGACAAAGTCCTTCTCGGCACTCTTGAGGACAATCCTCACATTACGTTGCCAACCGTAAAGTTTTAACCAGATATTTAACAGCTATTCAATTTTAATAGGGATGGTGGAAACGCGAGCCATTATTCTACAACTATTTTGCAAATCACACTTAGACAGTGTTCAAAATTAATTGCACTGAGAATTAAACAAGTTAATTCAAAGTGCGCTCCCACTCAAATCAATATCTCTCATAATTGATTGTGAGTGATACAAGACCCGCATTTCCATTCAACGCCATTGAACGAGATGAACACTGATGGCGCGAACTTCAATCGGTAGGCAAACTTGCCAATCACATCTCTATGTGACTCTTGTTCATCTTTCGATGGGCGTGTTCCGAGCTCAGGGAGATCCTTCCAGAACGTCAAGACAACCAAGTGATCTCGCTGCGAGGTCTCAACTCACCCGCCTCAGACATCCCTAATCGTTCGCACCCAGGGAGATCCTGTGATGCCCAGAAAAGTTAGGTGCCGTGACGGTGCTACACTTGGGAGAACACTAACTACTTGATATTTTTGTGAGAGATCACCCTAATAAAAGCGACTACCGCGCAATCAAGAAGGGTGCATCATAAGGGATAAACATCTCAGGCAATTCATAATAGCATGATATGGTATAGCCCTTTCTGACGGAGAAGTCTTGTATTTCTTCGTCTTTGGCATTCGCGTCGGTGTTCACCTTTGCGAGGATTGCCACCACCTTGTCGATGCACCAGATAATATTGCTATCTCTATAGCTAATAAAATAAGTGCATTACATAAGGTTGACACGCAGGTCATTAAAGTGCAATCATATGGCTCCAGCCATCATGCCGAATCATGACACGCAGGTCATGTTAATCAGTTTACATCATATAGACATCTCATACATAATCAAATTATTATGAGCACTACTGTACCACATCATATGCACATGCAAACCCTCCTGCAAAACCAAGTTAGACGCCTCTAATCGGTTCATGCAAAAACTTGTTTTACGTGGCTTCTAAGGTTTCGAAACAAACCGAAGCTACCAACGTCCATCATCAAGTATGATAATTCAAGTCGCTAGATTAACTTTCCAGGGTGTATGAAAACCGAGATAATAAAATCTCGAGCCCCATACTAAACTTCGTCATACGCATGACCCCCGTACAGATCATATCTGCATTGCCCTTTTGTCTGCGAAATTTCATCTTTCCTTTTAACTACGGTGGAATTCAATGAACTGTTAGCACTTCGTTGATCAATCAGGATCGCGGATTGCCAGAACTTTGAAACTCCACCATACTGTTATCAAGATCAGAAATATGCAAATTCCAGGGAAGCAACAAGAACATCGGGTAACAGATTTCATCTGCTACCCGCACAAATAATTTTCAGTAATAGAACTCATCTACTACCTAATTATATTGTGCAACACCCATACATCTCTATGTATTCTAGATCGCAACCTGCATCTACGCATAGCACGGCTCATGATGCCACTGTAGGGAAACGCAGTAGAAAACAAAAAATTTCCGACCTACGCACCAGCCCAGGACCACTATGGAGACTGCATACAAGGTTTGATCATTTTCGTTACCGACTCGTAGCGCAGCGGAAGTAGAGTCGATGACGATCGTCGGTGCAGATCCCCGCAGCTAGGATTTACAACCTCCCAACCGCGAGGATGTACTCCCTCATCCGCCACTCGGACAGCCCTCCGGGAGGCGGTCGGACAGTCCCCCGGACGGTGTCGTGGACAGCCCTTCGGGAGGACTCACAGAACTCGGACCGTCACTCAGACAGCCCTTCGGGAGGACACTCGAACAGCCCCTCGGGCAAAAGGACGAAACTACGACCTCTCTACGGGGTTGCACACATACGGTGCCATCTATCCGGCAGGGCTTCACCGTCCAGAACTAGTTCCCACCGGAACCCAGACAGCCTTTCGGCACTACGAAACTATTTCGTGGGAGGGAGAGAGAATGCCAGATCATGCATGGCTTGTGTGAGAGAGTTGGAGTGGAGTTGGAGAGCACCTCTCCTCCTCCTTATATAGTGGTGGAAGGGGTGGAGGGGGCTGAAAATTCAGCCCACTAAACATGGGGAAAACATGTTCCCACAAAACAAGGAGAACATGTTCCCACCAAACAAGGGAAAAACATGTTCCCTTGTCCATGGTGTTCCCCCATGGGGCCCCACCTTCCTCCCAACACTCTCCACCATTTGTGGGGGCTGCCCCCCACCATGGGGGCCCCCCCAACATTTTGTCCAGCCACAAGGGGGCTGCTCCCAAAGGGGGCCCCCCCCAAAAACAGCCCAAAAGCAGCCCCCACGATTCGTGGGATCTTGTCCCCTCACGCTCGGACAAGATGTTTTCCGCGACTATTATTTCTGAAAAATTCCAGAAGGTCCCAGAACATTTCCGGCACCCTCTAAAATTATCTGGACGCGCTCTGGAACATTTCCAGTATGGTGGTTTAATTTAAAACCATCTTTGTTTACCCGGTAAACAACTCCGGCAGCTCCGAAACTTTTTTTTCGGTTTTTTCTCCAGAAAAATTCCAGAAATTACCAGACCAATCTGGCAACCTCCAAAACATTCCCGGTGCTTGCCGAAACCTTTTTGGATCAATGGTTTTATCCGAAACAACTTTTCGGTTTTACCGAAACTTTTTCAGTGTTCTCTCTCCGGAACTCTTCCGTTGTCTCCGAAACTTTTCGGTGATTTTCTCTCAGACTCCCTGTCTAGTATTCAGCAAATAGATGACCCTTAAGCGTGTGACCCTATAGGTTCGGTGAAGTATAGACATGACACGGAACACCTTCCGATCAATGATCAACATCGGAGCCGTGGACACCCATATTGACCCCTATACCCACACGAATGAATATTCGAGTGAACCTCCAGTTGCCGTGTGCTATTCCTGTTGCTTCACGATATGTTACAAATACCCGAGGTTGGACATGTAGGCATTTCCGTGGATCAACAACTTGTCCACTATGCCAGTTACCTCGTTACCGGTATTGTTCTCTTTTCTCGTTACCGTGTTCCGGCATCCCTGTGATCAAATCACAAAGTGTCTGGCCAGACGATGATGGATACCGTAACACCGAGAGGGCCCAGAGATATCTCTCCATCGTCGGAGGAGCAAATCCCAATCTCGAGCTATCAAGTTACTTGACACACTTTTCCATGAACCCGTAAGCCGCCGTAATAGCCACCCATTTACGGATGACGTTTAACAAACCCCAAAGTTCATGAAGCAAGTATGAAGAAACTCGACACTCTCATGGTCTAAGGAATTTTGCAAACATTAACCATCTCTGTGTTATTAACCATTAATATGTGACGAATGTAACTCATAGCATAACATCAATTTGGGTCGATTCAACACAAATGTTCTTCTAACACTGTGCCCTCAAAATTGCTGGCATAGACATGCCCATGATCAGGAAAACAGAACCATCATGCAATACTTGATCTAGTCTTAGAGGCCAGACTAGGAATACATATTACCGTTTATTATTCCACACGTGCATATGAGTCTTCCTCCGAGCCTCATTTTATTTGCAGACTCGAGAACCATAGCAGTTATAGCATGGAACATAAACCTAATTATGAACAGGGAGATAATCAATAACATTTATTATTGCCTCTAGGGCATATCTCCTACAATCACCACTCGGCCGCCCCGCGCGTCGCCATCGGTTGGTCACCTCATCACCACTCGGCCGCCCCGCGCGTCGCCATCGGTTGGTCACCTCATCACCACTCGGCCGCCCCGCGCGTCGCCATCGGTTGGTCACCTCATCACCACTCGGCCGCCCCGCGCGTCGCCACTGGTTTGTTTCACGCTCATTTGCCTCACCCCTGCTTCCTCCCCCTCGCTTCTCCGCCTCTTTTTTCACCCTCTCGCCCCCTCTTTACCTCCCCGCTCTGTCTCCACCTCTTTTTTTTTCACCTTATCACCACTCGCCGACCCGCGCGTCGCCACTTGGTGTCACCTCATCACCACTCGGCCGCCCCACGCGTCGCCATCGGTTGGTCACCTCATCACCACTCGGCCGCCCCGCGCGTCGCCACTTGGTTGGTCACCTCATCACCACTCGGCCGCCCCGCGCGTCGCCACTCGGTTGGTCGCATCCTCGCCATTCGGCCGCCCCACGTGTCGCCTCATGGTTGGACACATCTACATCAATCGGCCGCCCTGCGCATTGCCATCGGTTGAACATATCTTCACCACTCGGCCACTCGCGCGCCTTCAGACAGCTAAGTCATTCTACATGCACTACATTCTGTTATTTCCTCGTTCCCGAGTATCCTGTAATTCACACATCACGTTCACTCGGAGGCCACGCCACCGAGTGTACCTCTACGCTCGGCTGCTTATTTTCACATACTTGCTTAGTACTGGTTATGTGACTCCCGAGTCCAACTTCCATTCTTTCGCGTACATCATTCACGAACACCATGTGTTCTTCATTTCTAGTTTGCATCGGTCCTCCGGGGCTGCAACTCAGTCGAAACACTACACTTCCGTTTTATTTGAGACAGTACTCCAACGAGTTCAGTCAGATACTTCACTTCGACAAGTTCGAACGGATCCTTCGCTCTTTCAGACTCTTGCTGGTTCTGAACCAGCAAACCCCGCGCACACCCAGCGGGTGTCTATGGGTGTTAATCACACAAATCATTTCAGCACACATCAAATTTCCTCTTGCTATTTTTCATACACGAGTTATGTGATCACTCGACGGCCCTATGCGCCAACTTCATCGCTACTCAGACTCTCGGTCACCGTACCGATCCTAGCGCACCGCAACACTGACCTTGTCGCTCTGTTCACTTCAAACACATCCGGCCAACCCCTCTGTGGGATCCTCTTCATCGTATCAATAATATAGACCTCGTCAGGCATGAGACAGATAAGTCACTTTTGTAATCAAACAGCACACTTCACTCCTTTGCGAGTTTGCCTCTTTCGAACATCACTCAGAAGATTCTCCTCATCTTTACCCGAGTCCGACTCGATGAATTACAATTTATCCATTCAAAACTATATTTCTCATATTCCGACAATTCCATCGTCAAAGTCTATAGTACGCTCGGGGGCTACGCCGCACTCGGGGGCTGCAGCTCATTCAAAATCACATTCTCCTGAGTGGTCGAGTACCTCATCACCAGTCGGATCCTTCACTTCAATGAGTGCAGTCAGATCCGCTACTTCGACAAGTTTCATAATCACTCAGACACTTTGCGCGCCATCTTCATTCCTACTCAGACTCAGTTGTCACGCCGATCTTGTTGCGTCGCAACCACGCTACACCGACCTCGTCGCTACATCGGCTTCGAAAGCATATTGCTAACTCCTTCGAGGACCATTTTTGCCACTCGACTGCCTCACACGTCGTCACTCGGCCACCCCATGTGTCGCCACTGGGCTGGACACGTAGTCATTCACTCGGCCGCCCCGCGCGTCATCACTCGGCTGTACACATCCTCGCCCCTCGGCCGCCCCGCGTGTCACCATCAGTTGTGCACGTCATCACCACTACACCCCAACACGGGAACGAATAAGTTACTCATATGATCAAACCTCATATCGCACTCTGTAGCAAGCTTACCTCTTTCTAGCATCACTCGGGGGCTGCGCACCAAGCCGCCCTCAGGGGTTACGCCCATTTGATCAACCTGTTGATCACATCAGGAATATTTTTCTGACCATACATGCTCGGTCCGCCGAGGATCTATAAGGGTAGCATCATCCACTCGGACGATCGCCCAAATCATTACCTGGAGTCATCTTCAGGACTGCAAAAGGGTGAAAACGACGCTCCTCTACGGATACACTTGGCCTTTATTCTAGGCTCCAAGACGTCAGTTTCACAAACTTGGACTCAGAGATGGCATGTGCTGGTGTTCCCCCGGGATAATGAGTGGCCTCTCTCCGGAGAGTCAGCCCACACACTAGCCTCGCCACTCGGGTTTCATAGCACGTCCACATCGGACCACTAGTCTATCTCCTCCGGGAGACATACGAGTGCCACCAAGTTTTTCTTGCAGTCAACATACCCTGATCAGTCGGGAAGCACGTCCACTCGGACAAATACCCCTTTCAAGCAAAAGGGTGAAAACAAGAAGCTAACGGTCAATGTAAGAAGTACTACTGGAACAATTACTCCTCGGAGTGTCCAGCTCTTTTCTACAGTTGGCAGTTTCGAGACCGAATTCATTCGTCATGCCGAGAGCACGAAGATTCGCCTGCTTGACCCAGTTCCAGGCTGAACTTATTTACCATGCCGAGTGCACGAAGATCAGTCCGACTGATTCAGCTCTAGACTGAGCTTATTCACCGTGCCAAGCGCGTGAAGATCCATTCTGAATGCATGAAGACCCGCCATAGTTCTAGGCTGAAGTCATTTACCGTGCCGAGCGCCTGAGGGTTCACCTCTTTAATTCAGTTCCAGACCAGAAGACAGGCTCTAAGACTCTCGCCGACTGCCCGCAGTCGACGGCAATCTCGGGGACTACACCCAGTAGGTGCACTTAGCGTGCCCCCACTGGAATGGTATCCACTCGGAACGGTCCGCCCGGTCCGAGTGACGGCCAAATAACAACAAAAAAGACAGGCTCTAAGACTCCCGCCGACTGCCCGCAGTCAACGGCAGTCTCGGGGACTACACCCAGTGGGTGCACTCAGCGTGCCCCCACTGGAATGGTATCCACTCGGAACGGTCCGCCCAGTCCGAGTGACGGCCAAACAACAACAAAAAAAGACACGTTCCAGGCGTGAAGAAATTTCGAGTAATCAGTTACTCGATGCAGGACCAGCTCCAAATCACTGCAAAAAAAATTGCTATAAGGTGAGTTTAACGCTCCTCCGCGGAACCGTTTGAGCTCATTTCACTCGGACACCATGTAGTCCGGAATCCGTCAAGGCGACACGTGGAGATGAGACCGCCGGGTGACCAGAGGGAGTTCATGAGCGCCTCCGTAGCACTCGACTCATCTGGGAATTCACCTCGACTCGACCCGCTCAACCTCGACCGATTCGGGGGCTAATGACGAGGACATGTATTGGGGGGAGGGTAACAGGCCTGACCTAAAAACCCTACCCTAGGACACCACACACCTTATACTAGGCCCCAGGGCCAGATCAGCAGTCAGATTTTCTGCAGAGTGACATTCACTCGGAAGGCAACAGACCACTCGGAGCATAGTACTCCACTCGACGAACTCATTCCACTCGGAGTACGTGATTTCACTCGGACATACAAAGACGAACAGTCGTGCATAGCAATTGAAGCTTCACCTTCGTAATGAATGGTATTAATGCTTGTGTAGTGGGCTGAATTACTTCCCTCACTTGTAACATAGGAGGTGAAGGGGTTGCGCACTCTATATAAGCCACCCCTCACCACTAGACTTGGGGGGGCTCTTTGCTCTCTCATTCTTCTCCCTCTACTCTCTCACCTCTAGTCCCAGGACTTAGCTCTGGCATGGGGATCTGTTCCTCTCTCCCTCTCTCATTGTAATCTCCGGATACACACTCAGATAAAACAAAGCCTCTCCGGAGCACGAGACGTAGGGTTGTTATCTCCACCGTGAGAGGCCCGAACTCGCTAAAACCACCGTGTCACCCATTTGCATCTCGATAGATCATGCTCCTTTACCCTATCCCTTATTATTGTCGGAATCATTCCCACGACACTTAGTCTTAATAGTTTTTGCATATCTATATTGTAGATCAATAGCTCGCGATATAGCTCCCCTATTTTTGATATGTTCCTAGAGAAAAATAAGTTGAAACATGATAGTAGCAATGATACGGACTGGGTCCGTGATCTGAGGATTATCCTCATTGCTGCACAGAAGAATATGTCCTTGATGCACCGCTAGGTGACAGACCTATTGCAGGAGCAGATGCAAACATTATGAACGTTTGATAAGCTCGGTATGATGACTACTTGATAGTTTAGTGTGCCATGCTTTACGGCTTAGAACCGGGACTTCAAAAACTGTTTTGAACGCCATGGAGCATATGAGATGTTCCAAGAGCTGAAATTGGTATTTTAGACTCATGCCCATGTCGAGAGGTATGAGACCTCTGACAAGTACTTTGCCTACAAAATGGAGGAGAATAGCTCAGCCAGTGAGCATGTGCTCAGAGTGTCTGGGTACTACAATCGCTTGAATCAAGTGGGAGTTAATCTTCCAGATAAGATAGTGATTAACAGAGTTCTCTAGTCCCTATCACCAAGCTACTAGAACTTCGTGATGAACTATAATATGCAAGGGATGACGAAAATGATTCCCGAGCTCTTCGCGATGCTGAAATCAGCGAAGGTAGAAATCAATAAAGAGCATCAAGTGTTGATGGTTAACAAGACCACTAGTTTCAAGAAAAAGGCAAAGGGAAAGAAAGGGAACTTCAAGAAGAATGGCAAGCAAGTTGCCACTCCCGTGAAGAAGCCCAAAGCTGGACCCAAGCCTGAAACTGAGTGCTTCTACTGCAAAGGAAATGGTCACTTGAAGCGGAACTGCCCCAAATACTTGGCGGATAAGAAGGATGGCAAAGTGAACAAAGGTATATTTGATATACATGTTATTGATGTATACTTTACTAGTGTTCATAGTAGCCCCTGTGTATTTGATACCGGCTCAGTTGCTAAAATTAGTAACTCGAAACAGGAGTTACAGAACGAACAGAGACTAGTTAACGGCGAGATAACGATGTGTGTTGGAAGTGATTCCAAGATTGATAAGATCACCATCGCACACTCCCTCTACCTTCGGGATTAGTGTTGAACCTAAATAAATGTTATTTGGTGTTTGCGTTGAGCATGAATATGATTGGATCATGTTTATTGCAATACGGTTATTTATTTAAGTCAGAGAATAATTGTTGTTCTGTTTACATGAATAAAACCTTCTATGGTCATACACCCAATGTAAATGGTTTATTGAATCTCGATCATAGTGATACACATATTCATAATATTGATGCCAAAATATGCAAAGTTGATAATGATAGTGCAACATACTTGTGGCACTGACGTTTAGGTCATATTGGTGTAAAGCGCATGAAGAAACTACATGCAGATGGACTTTTGGAATCACTTGATTATGAATCATTTGATACTTACAAACCATGCCTCATGGGCAAGATGACTAAAACTCCGTTCTCCGAAAAAATGGAGCGAGCTAATGACTTATTAGAAATAATACATACCGATGTATGCGGTCCGCTGAGTGTTGAAGCACGCGGCGGGTATCATTATTTTCTGACCTTCATAGATGATTTGAGTAGGTATGGGTATATCTACTTGATGAAACACAAGTCTGAAACATTTGAAAAGTTCAAAGAATTTCATAGTGAAGTGGAGAAACATCGTAACAAGAAAATAAACTTTCTACGATCTGATCGTGAAGGCGAATATTTGAGTTATGAGTTTGGCCTTCATTTAAAACAATGTGGAATAGTTTCACAACTCACGCCACCTAGAACACCACAGCGTTATGGTGTGTCCGAACGTCGTAACCGTACTTTATTAGATATGGTGCGATCTATGATGTCTCTTATCGATTTACCACTATCATTTTGGGGTTATGCATTAGAGACAGCTGCATTCACGTTAAATAGGGCACCATCTAAATCAGTTGAGACGACACCGTATGAACTGTGGCTTGGCAAGAAACCTAAGTTGTCGTTTCTTAAAGTTTGGGGAAGCGATGCTTATGTCAAAAGGCTTCAGCCAGATAAGCTTGAACCCAAATCGGAGAAGTGCGTCTTCATAGGATACCCTAAAGAAACTATTGGGTACACCTTCTACCACAGATCCGAAGGCAAGATCTTTGTTACTAAGTTTGGGTCCTTTCTAGAGAAGGAGTTTCTCTCGAAAGAAGTGAGTGGGAGGAAAGTAGAACTTGATGAGGTAATTGTACCTTCTCTTGAATTGGAAAGTACTACATCAGAGAAAGCCGTTCCCGTGATGCCTACACCAACTAAAGAGGAAGCTAATGATAATGATCATGAAACTTCAGATCAAGTTGCGACTGAACTTCGTAGGTCAACCAGAGCACGATCCGCACCAGAGTGGTACGGTAATCCTGTCCTGGAAGTCATGTTACTAGACCAAAGCGAACCTACAAACTATGAAGAAGCTATGATGAGCCCAGATTCCGACAGATGGCTTGAGGCCATGAAATTTGAGATAGGATCCATGTATGAGAACAAAGTGTGGACTTTGGTGGACTTGCCCGATGATCGGCAAGCCATAGTGAATAAATGGATCTTCAAGAAGAAGACTGACGCTGATGGTAATGTTACTGTCTACAAAGCTCGACTTGTCACAAAATGTTTTCGACAAGTTCAAGGGGTTGACTACGATGAGACTTTCTCACCCGTAGTGATGCTTAAGTCCGTCCGAATCATGTTAGCAATTGCCGCATTTTATGATTATGAAATCTGGCAAATGGACGTCAAAACTGCATTCCTTAATGGATTTCTTAAAGAAGAGTTGTATATGATACAACCAGAAGGTTTTGTCGATCCTAAAGGTGCTAACAAAGTGTGCAAATTCCAGCGATCCATCTATGGACTAGTGCAAGCATCCCAGAGTTGGAATATATGCTTTGATGAGGTGATCAAAGCATATGGTTTTATACAGACTTTTGATGAAGCCTGTATTTACAAGAAAGTGAGTGGGAGCTCTGGAGCATTTCTGATATTATATGTAGATGACATATTGTTGATTGGAAATGATATAGAATTTCTGGATAGCATAAAAGGATACTTGAATAAGAGTTTTTCAATGAAAGACCTCGGTGAAGCTGCTTACATATTGGGCATCAAGATCTATTGATAGATCAAGACTCTTGATAAGACTTTCAACCAAATACATACCTTGACAAGATTTTGAAGGAGTTCAAAATGGATCAGTCAAAGAAGGAGTTCTTGCCTGTATTGTAAGGTGTGAAGTTGAGTAAGACTCAAAGCCCGACCATGGCAGAAGATAGAGAGAGAATGAAAGTCATTCCCTATGCCTCAGCCATAGGTTCTATAAAGTATACCATGCTGTGTACCAGACATGTTGTGTGCCTTGCCATGAGTTTGACAAGGGGATACAATAGTGATCCAGAAGTGGATCACTGGACAGCGCTCAAAATTATCCTTAGGTACCTAAGAGGACTAAGGAAATCTTTCTCGGTTATGGAGGTGATAAAGAGTTCGTTGTAAAGGGTTACGTCGATGCAAGCTTTAACATCGATCCATATGAATCTGAGTCTCAATCTGGATATGTATTAAAAGTGGGAGCAATCAGCTAGAGTAGCTCCATGCAGAGCATTGTAGACATAGAAATTTGTAGAATACATACGGATCTGAATGTGGCAGGCCCGTTGACTAAACTTCTCTCACAAGCAAAACATGATCACACCTTAGTACTCTTTGGGTGTTAATCACATGGCGATGTGAACTAGATTAGAGTAAACTCTTTGGGTGTTGGTCACATGACGATGTGAACTATGGGTGTTAAATCACATGGTGATGTGAACTAGATTATTTGACTCTAGTGCAAGTGGGAGACTGAAGGAAATATACCCTAGAGGCAATAATAAAGTTGTTATTTTATATTTCCTTATTCAGGATAAAGGTTTCTTATTCATGCTAGAATTGTATTGATCGAAAACTTAAATACATGTGTGAATACATAAACAAATACCGTGTCCCTAGTATGCCTCTACTAGACTAGCTCGTTGAACAAAGATGGTTAAGGTTTCCTAACCATAGACATGTGTTGTCATTTAATAACGGGATCACATCATTAGGAGAATGATGTGATGGACAAGACCCACCCGTTAGCTTAGCATAATGATCGTTCAGTTTATTGCTATTGCTTTCTTCATGTCAAATACATATTCCTTCGACTATGAGATTATGCAACTCCCGGATACAGGAGGAATGCCTTGTGGGCTATCAAACGTCACAACATAACTGGGTGATCATAAAGATGCTCTACAGGTATCTCCGAAGGTGTTTGTTGAGTTGGCATAGATCGAGATTAGGATTTGTCACTCCGAGTATCGGAGAGGTATCTCTGGGCCCTCTCGGTAATACACATCATAAGCTTGCAAGCAAACGACTAAGGAGTTAGTCACGAGGTGATGCATTACGGAACGAGTAAAGAGACTTGCCGGTAACGAGATTGAACTAGGTATGAAGATACCGACGATCGAATCTCGGACAAGTAACATACCGATGGACAAAGGGAATTACGTATGTTGTCATAACGGTTCGACCGATAAAGATCTTTGTAGAATATGTAGGAGCCAATATGAGCATCTAGGTTCCGCTATTGGTTATTGACCGGAGAGGTGTCTCGGTCATGTCTACATAGTTCTCGATACCGTAGGGTCCGCACGCTTAACGTTCGTTGACGATATAGTATTATATGAGTTATATGATTTGGTGACCGAATGTTGTTCGGAGTCCCGGATAAGATCACGGACATGACGAGCAGTCTCGAAATGGTCGAGAGGTAAAGATTGATATATATGACGATGATATTCGGACACCGGAAGTGTTTTGGAGGGTACCGGATACTTATCGGGTCACTGGAAGGAGTTTCGGGCATCCCCGGCAAAGATATGGGCCTTATGGGCCAAGTGAGGGAACACACCAGCCCACAAGGGCCTGGTGCGCCCCCTATAGGGCCGTCCTAAGGGGAGGGAAAGGAAAGGGGAGGAGGAAAAGAAAGAGTGGAGTTGGACTCCCACTTCCTTCCCTCTCCCCCCCCCCCCCCCCCCCCCTCTTTCCTTTCCCCCTTGTCCATACAAGGAAAGGGGGGCGCAGGAGGGCAGGAGCCCTTGGGCCGGCGGCCAGCCCCTAGGGGCGCGCCCTGGCAGCCACCCTTTCCCCTCCCACCTATATATACATGGGGAGGGGGCGCCACACAACTACACAACATTGTCTTAGCCGTGTGCGGCGCCCCCGTCCACCGTTTACTCCCTCGGTCATAATTTCGTAGTGCTTAGGTGAAGCCCTGTGGAGATCATATCACCGTCACCGTCACCACGCCGTCGTGCTGTCGGAACTCATCTACTACCTCGCCGTCTTGCTGGATCAAGAAGGCGGAGGACGTCCCCAAGCTGAACGTGTGCAGAACGTGGAGGTGTCGTGCGTTCGGTACTTGATCGGTTGGAGCACGTAGAAGTTCGACTACATCAACCGTGTTGTCAAACGCTTCCGCTTACGGTCTACGAGGGTACGTAGACATACTCTCCCCCTCATTGCTATGCATCTCCACGGATAGATCATTGCGTGTGCGTAGGAATTTTTTTGTTTTCCATGCAGCGATTTCCAACAATAGGGAGTTGCAATTCTATGGTTGACATCACATTTAGCAAGCAGTTTATGGAAAGCACCATGAATAAAATGTGAACCACCATCAGTCATTAAATATCTAGGGACTGCAAACCTCAGGAAAATAACTTCTTTGATCATTTTAATGGAAATGTTATGATCAGCACTACTAGTTGGAATAGCTTCTAACCGCTTAGTAACATAATCAACAGCAACCAAAATATGTGTATACCCATTAGAGGAAGGAAAAGGTCCCATATAATCAAATCCCCAAACATCAAATGGTTCAATAACAAGTGAATAATCGATTGTCGAGATCTGTTCGTTCCACAGCTTCTAGAAAACCTACATCATTAGGGAGGACATGTGGACTTGCATTATCATGTTGGATGAAGATTGTTGTCCCCTCGTCATCGTCGGATCACTTGTCTTGTATTGTTGGGATAACTTTATGGATCAGGTAATATCTGCAGACAGGTCTAGTTACTTTCACTGATTTAGCTCTTTCGTTTCTCTATCCCTATTGACTCGTCATCCTCCTCTAGCTCGCTCAAGTTGCCCGTACTAGAAGAGCTACGGGTTGAACACCTCGCTGGATGGCATCACCTATGCCATGGCTATGTTTTCAGAGTTGAGCTCGACATAGGCTATGGATCACTATATCACTTGATTATACTAAACTTTTTTAGCTTTTTCATGGATGATCTTAATTAAGATATTTATTCGGTTGTACACAGAAGCATTAGCCAAGAAGCATACTTGCAATATTCTTGATAAAACTATAGTGCATACTATTATACTCCCTCCTATCTATATTACTTGTCGCTGAAGCAGATGTATCTAGACGTATTTTAATGTTATATACATCCATTTGAGCAACAAGTAATATGGATCGGAGGGAGTATGACACTTGCAATGGATTGGAAATGTATTTAGCTGCAAAAGCTATGTTTTCATCCAGATTTTGTTGAGATGTTTCTAATAATGTAATTTTAAATTAAAAAAACCTTCATTTTTTCCTTCATATACTACTTTTACCATTTAGGTGCAATACAAATATTTATTTGTGTTTGCCTATCCGTTAGCATCTTTGTAGAGAGATCTACAAATGTACATGTCTAAGAAAATATCTTGAGTCTATAATTTGCTACCTCATGTCTAACTAAATAGATAATTATAGATTGCTCCTCCAATTCGTAGGGGAAGATGCTACACAACAAAAAAATATCTCGCCTGATCATGCCTAAGATCACTATGTGGTTATGGGTAATGAACATCTCACCCACAATTTTGCGCAGTGGCTGTGGAGGAAGAAGAGTTGATGAAGCGCGACAATTCCCGCAACAAGGTTATACGTCTCAGCCATGAGAATTTCTCCAGGACGATCCATCGATCTAGAGTCGACGTAGACAACTCCTCCGAGGTATCCATGCATATCAATCTAGAGGTACGGTGGCACTTCGTGGTCTAGCACAAAATTATGGCCGAGAAAACTAGAGAGAGAGAAGCATTCTACCGGCGTCCACCTAGAATAAATTTAGACTGGGGGAGAGAGAGAGGCGTACGGAGCAAGGGAGGTGCGGCCTCGAGGGGCTTGGTATACCTCTTTGGGTGCACTGGCCCCCTTTGCATAGGAGGCCTGAACGTCTCCAATATATATATAATTTTTTATTGTTTCATGCTATTATATTCTCGATCTTGTATGGTTTATATGAAATTTTATATCATTTTTGGGAACTAACCTAACCTAATGCACAATGCCAGTTTCTTTTTTTGTCTATTTTTTTGTTTCGCGGGAAAAAAGTACCAAACAAAGTCCAAACAAGATGTAACTTTACGGTCATTTTTTCTGGACCAGAAGGTACCCTGGAAGCTTCGGGAAGAGGCCAGAAGATATACGAGAGAGACACAAGCTCACACGGTGCGCCACCAGGAGCGCCACCTAAGCTTGTGGGCCCCTTGTAGCTCCGTTTGACCTAATTCCACCTCCAGAAATTCCCTAAAATCCAAGAACCACCAGAGCGAGACCCGAAACAATTATTCCATCGCTGAAAGCCTATGTTCTCCCATGATCCCATCTGGAGGACTCTGCTGATACTCTACCAGGGGGATCGATCTCGGAGGGCCTCTATATCAACCTTGCTGCACCTCCGACGATGTGTGAGTAGTTTCCCACATGACCTATGGGTCCATAGCAGTAGCTAGACGGCTCTCTCTCTCTCTCTCTCTCTCTCTCTCTCTCTCTCTCTCTCTCTCTCTCTCTCTGATCTTCAATACAATGTTCTCTTCGGAGTTCTATTCGATGTAATCCTTTTTATGCGGTGTGTTTGTTGGGATCTGATGAATTGTGGGTTTATAATCAGATTATTCATTGAAAATAGTTGAGTTATATTCTGAAAATTATTATGTGTGATTGTTATAGTTGTGTAATGCTTTCCGATCTATGAGTTTTCTTTGGCCAAGTTGATGATTAGATCTTCAGTGGAAGTGGTGCATAGTAGTAGGTGCAATCTTGCAGTGTCCTCACTCTGTGACAGAAGGAGTAGCAAGGCACGTATATGTATTCTTGCTACTAACGGTAAAACGATGGCGTTTAATCATATTGATTGGTTTTATTCTGCGTACATTATGTCATCATGCTTAAAGCGTTATTCTGTTCTTTATGAACTCTATACCATAGATGCAGGCTGGATAGCGGTCGATGGGTGGAGTAATTATAGTAGATTTAGATGGATGTCGGTCTACTTGTCACAGACATAATGCCTATGTACTGATCATGCCATGAATAGCATCATAACTATGTGTTTTTCTATCAATTGTCCAACAATAATTTGTTCATCCATCGTATCATTATGCTTATGAGAGAGATGCCTCTAGTGAAAGCTATGGCCCCGGGTCTATTTAAATTATAATATCAAAACCCTAAATACCTTGCTGCAATTTATTTACTTTTATTTTACTTTCCAATTTATATATCACCTACTATTAGATTTGATCCTCGCAACTAACGAGTACAAGGGGATTGACAACCCTCTTGCCCGCGTTGGGTGCAAGTATTTGCTCTTGTGTGTGTAGGTACTGCTAAAGGTCATTTGGGTGAACCCCCTGTTGGTTCGATAAACCTTAGTTCTTTGGGCTGGCCGACCTGGGATGGGACATTGTGGAGCCTTGTCCCCCAAGGCGGCAAGGATGGTGGGTAGGCCTAGTACGAACCCCCAGAATATTCCCGATGGTTTTATAACCTTCTAGAACCTTTCAGAGCCTTCTAGGGCCTTTTGTGACCTTCCCGAGCAATTCCGAGACACTCCCGACATCACCGGGACGCTCCCAGGACCACATGGTAGACTTCCGAGATCATCCGGAACACTGCCAGTGCCCATTCTATCATTCTCCTTCGTTTCCTAGTTCTCTTAAATACCACTAGTCATTAAGTGTGTGACTATAGGTTTCAAAACATGTGGACATGTCCGAAACACCTTCCGGTCAATAATAATTATCAATGGGATCTAGACACCCTTGATTATTCCTAATATTTATGATGATCATGATCAAGCAAACCTTCTCGTATACAATTCCCTTTGCTTCACGATACAATACAAAACCAATGCGAGATTTTTATTGGTATCCCTGTGATCAATACTTCGATCACTATATTATTTACTCTCGTGACAGGTTTGTACTCTTTTCTCCTTTTTTGTATTCTGGTATCCCCATGTCTAACACATAGTCACTGGATCTAGCCAGATGATAATAGACATCATAATACTGAGTGTACCCAGGGTGTAATTCTCTATCGTCAGAGTAGCAAATCCTAGTCTTGAACTATCAAGCAATACAACATATTTTCCCAGCATACTCGTAAGTTATCTTTATGATCACTCAGTTATGGTATCACATTTGGGAACCCAAATTAACCTTCCTATATCTGGGTCTATGATATTCTCATGGCCCAAGGATGCAAGTAACATTAACTCTTAATAAAAAATACCGACAACATATTGACGATGTTATCCCGCAGTATAACATACGTTGGGTCTATCCAATAGCGCTGTTACCCTAACAATGTGTTCTCATTATGGCATCAACAATGCCCATGGTTTTTAATAGAAAATACATGCGCTAGTCTACAGGCCTGACTAGAGATTAGTTGGTTGTTTATCTTTCAATAGATGCAAACATTCAAGAATACCATAGTGGGAGTTTGGGTTTTTCGTAATGACTGTGTTTTTAATAGAATAAGAATAACAGATTTTTATACTCCCTCTATCCATATATAGGGCCTAATTTGTTTTTTGAGGCAAACTTTGACCAAATGTTAAAGAAATAATACATGACATGCAAGTTACACAAAGCATACTGTCAAATTCGTAAATGAAAGGAGCTTCCAATGATATAATTTTCACATTATATATCTCATATACTTTTTTTTGCGGGAAAAACTTCCAATCTATTCATCTTCAATCATGACAGTACAACGAACACTAGAAATAATAAAAATTACATCAAGATCCGTAGACCACCTAGCGATGACTACAAGCACTGAAGCGAGCCGAAGGCGCGCCGCTGTCATCGCCCCTCCCTCGCCGGAGCCGGGCAAACGTTGTTGTAGTAGACAGTCGGGAAGTCGTCGTGCTAAGGCCACATAGAACCAACGCACCAGAACAGCAACCGCCGCAGATGAAGAGTGTAGATTAAAAGGATCCAATCTGAAGACACATGAACGAAGACGAACGACGAACAGATCCGAGCAAATCCACCAAAGATAGATCCGCCGGAGACACACCTTCACACGCGCGCCCACCGATGATGCTAGACGCATCATCGGAACAGGGGCTAGGCGGGGAGACCTTTATTCCTTCTTCAGGGGAGCCGCCGCCGTCTCATCTTCCTGAGCAGGACACAAACCCTAACAAAGCTCGAAAAATGATCTGAAAACGAAGCCCTCCCACCGGCAAGGGCCGAGATCCACTCTGTCTCCATGGCCCAAAGGCCACCGGAGACGGGACGGACCGGCGCCGGCGCTGGCGGGAGGCAGAGAACCCTAGCTTTTTGGAGGTGGCGGCTGGCTAGGACGTTGTGTCAATCTCATATACTCCCTCCGTTCCGATTTACTCGTCGTGGTTTTAGTTCAAATTTGAACTAAAACCACGACGAGTAAATCGGAACGGAGGGAGTACTTTTAATCTTATCAATAGTCAAAAGTAGTCTCAAAAAACGCATTAGGCCCTATAAATATGGATGGAGGGAGTAGCAAACATTCAAGGCTACAGGATGGATCAGTATGTGGTTATTACATCAGCGTATGAAACCGCATGAATATATGACTTTTAATTATGTCCAACCGGTGAAAGGCAATCTCACGGCATTTATTCAACCGGTTTGGACGGCAGTCCTTTAACATGCTATATATGCGTAGGCATGTATTCTGTTAACACAGGTTATGGCTTTTATCTCATTCATACTTTGAATAAATAAACAAACTTGAATGTGTGCCTCGCAATGATGCAGAGGCCAGAGTTTGAATCTATTAAAAAAAGGTGTGTGATTTGATTCGCCGATTCTTAACTCGTATGTAGGCATGCGCATGCATGTTGCTCCTTGGTAATTAGAAGCTTGTAGTAGTAACTAGCTAGTGTGTGATCACCTGCAACATCGATTGGTTGGGAATTTATGATAAGCTAATGGTGGACGTCGGCAAATGGTGCATCACCTCCGTCTTCTCTCCGCTGCTGCTTGCCGTCCTTGGGCGCTCACTTAATTATGCGGAAGAATCTGTCTGAATGTGGTGCTATGGATGGATATGCAGCATGCTAGGAGCTCCATGTGTTAAGCTATCTTGTGTAAGTGATACGCGTCACCATGGTAAGAAAGTAAGAATGAATTTGTGTGAAGGAAGGTCTCTAGAGGTTTCCGGATAAAAGCGCCAGCGCATGCATGGTCTTCTTCGCGTTTACGCCTTGATGGACATCTGTAGTTCCTAATTAGCGGCGACATTCTACGCTAACGCTAGGGCTATTTCTGTGGATGAGTAAGCAACGGTATCAGATACTGTGTGACGTTGCTGCGTGAGTGCTTCTGGACAAAGAAAGAAAGAAAGAAAGAAGCGTAGGATGGTCATGGTGGAATCTCGGGCCGGCCGACCGGCGAAAAGGAAGAAGCAGCGTGGTGGACGGTGGTGGCAAAGCCAATGCAACAAAGTCGTTGAGGCTGCTTGGCGCTTGCTGCTGCTGTTTGAATATTGAATATTGGACTGAACTGAATGGACGGAATCTCCTCGCTCGCTCGTGGGATTCTGAACGGTGATCTTTTCCTTTCACTTCGGGCCACGACTTTGTTGCTCTCTCTTCATTGACAGGACACCTGGTGTATAATAGTGCCGTTTAATCCGACTTGATATTCTGTTTTCGCGCTGGAGAGTTGATACGGGGCACATGGCGGAGCGGCGGCCACAGGGAGGGTAGGGGATGACGCAGCAGAATCTGGCTTCACACCTTTCTTATTTTATTCCAAAAAAAGAAAAAGAAAGAGGTAAAAAAAGCCATCGCACAGCAGCAGCAGTTCTCCACACACTCCACGCACTCCAGCTAGAAACCAGTCATTATCAGTCTCACCATTAGTTTCCGTTTTCCTATGTTTTTACTACCAATGTACGTGCACGGTAGCATGATTTTTTTTTTAAATGGTACTCCTCCATAAAGAAGCCACCGTGCACAGGAGCCACCCCTCCTCCTCTCAACCCTAGCCGCCCCTCCTCCTCAGCCCCGCCCCTCCTCCCAACCCTAGCCGCCCCTCCTCCTCACCCCCGCCCTCTTCCCTTCCTCACCGCCGCCTGAGGCAGCCGTCGGGCAAGCCCGGGGCGCCAAGGATGGTGGCGGCGGGGCCTCGGTTGCCCTGCCTCTGCGTGGGGAACCCCGGATCTGGAGTGGCGGCTTCATTGGCAAGGCATGGCCGGCTAGCAGCCGTGCGGGCGGTGGATCTGGCGTCCCGGCCGCGTGGGCGGCGGGATCCGGTGGTCGTTGGCGGCCGGCGGCGGCTTCTGCGGTGGTCGGTGCGCGCGATCTGGCGCCTCCCCTCCTCCCCTGTTCGGCGTGCGGGCCAGCCTGGTCGGGTCGCGCTTCCTCTTGGTCGCCGATTCTGTACAGGAGGCGCTGCTGGTGGCGGGGATCTAGTTCGGGCGAAATCCCTGGCCGGCCATGACCGGCCGCGCCGACGGCGACGCCTGAGGGCGCCGTTCCCCTCCTTGGAGGCGTCGGTATGGACTGATCTCCTCACTTCCCCTTCCCCTAGGTCTCCCGGACGAAAGCTCTAACTTTGTTGGGCGGCGGCGGCGCTCACAGCGTCGTTCCCTTCTTGAAGGCGCCGCTTTGGGAACCTTGGGGTTGGGTGGCGCTTATGGGTGGTGGGCGACGGCGGTGGTGCGGCCCTATCCTAGCATGGATTTACGTCCGTTGCTTGGAGATGGACTCGCGTAGGTGGAGGTCGTCGTCTGGCGTCGTGGTGGCGTCAATGGCGGAGGACCTGCCAAGGCTCGCGTAGGTGGAGGTCGTCATTTGGCGTCGTGGTGGCGTCGATGGCGGAGGACCTGCCAAGGTTGTCACCTCAATCTGCTCTGAAGATGGACCAGTGGAAGATGGCGGCGACGATACATGTGAGTGCATCGGACCGGTTTGATCCCCGGACCCGGCAGATGGCTCGGTCGGGGCCTCCGGCTTTAGATGTTAGGCTTAGATGAGAGGTCTGGGTATGTGGCCCAGCTTGCACCCCTTCATCATTTGGATAGGAGTAGCGGCAGATGTTGCCAAGATGGCGGATTCAGGCATATTGTTGTTATACTTTGTAAGGTCCTCGAGAGTAATCAATAAAATGGCCGCATGCATCTTCTAGATGCAGAGGCCGGGGTCATCCTCCTTTTCAAAAAAAAAAACTCCTCCATAAAGAAATATACTAAACGATCTAAACGCTCTTATATTTATTTATTTTACAGAGGGAGTACTAATGAAGTTGGATGTTCAAATACATGAGCAGCAGGGTCGTAAAATCGCCCCACGGGCCTCCCTTTTCAAGTCACGTACGTCCTGCTGCTGCCGGTGCAGGCCAAAGTTGCAACTTACGCTGCTCTTCTGTACTCCTGTTCAGTTCAACGCCACTATTCAAATGAATCGACTCTTGTTGGCCAAGGAAACAGATCGACTTTCTAAAATCTGGACGCTACCCTCTTTTCTCGCATCACATTTTGTTTGCTTTTGGTATGCGTTTTTAACACAGCTCTACCGGTGTAACAATTCAAGATTAGAGTTTGCTCAGACCGAGGATAAGTTTTTTTTTTCTTTGAATTGTTTGGATTTCTTACCATATATATCACGTGGTCAGACTGAGGATAAGTTGGTGGTACCCTGCCGCTGACACACCTCGTCTCATCTCCTTAGGGTCATAGAGGCGTGGTGGCCCTGGCCCTTGCCGACGGGAGGGATCTTGCTTCGTTTTTAGATGTTTTTTAAGGTGTGTTTGGGTTTGTGTTCTGTTTAGGAAGGCAAGGCGGCGGCGGCTCTCTGAGAATGAAATACGGCTCTCCTCGCCTACCTCCGCCCCGTTTATGTGTCTAGTGTCATCAGAGGGTGTGTGAAGATATATCTCTGACGGATGTCACGATATTCAATCGGTACTGGTCTTCAGTGGATCTATTTGAATCTAGTCTTCTCTCGTCTGCATCCGTGTTTTTACATGTTGGACCCTTCCAGGCTATATTTCTCTTCATCGGCGATGATTGTTGATCTGATCCACTGGTCCTTGTGGATTCTTTGTCATACTAGATAATTGTTCGTGCCTTGCAACAGAATATAAATATTCTAGTAGTTAGCCTATTTATCAGTCCATATTAATATGATTGTATAAATAAATATTTATCAAATTCTGCAATGTTTTACTTACCTAAATAAACTTATGCTTTTATTTGGTATAACTATTAGTCTACCAAATAAAATATATACATAATTTTCTTTGGTAAGTCAATAAAAGATGGAAAGTTAAGATGGATTTCAAGAGAAACTCCTGAAAAAACACGGACATAAGAGAGAGAAAATCAGAACAAAGGCAAAAAGGAGGAACGTATGTAAGGTTTGATGAAGCGTTTTGTCTCGCACAGAAGGAAACCTTACATCTTTTTTAAGTAGTATAGAGATACTGCTATAGAGTTTATTAATTTTAAACTTTTGAATCACAAAGCCAGAAAAGCCGTGTGAGCCATTGATAGAGGCCATCAGATGTCCAAATTGCTGGGATTCACAGCTACAGTGCATGCTCAGGTACTGTTGTTTTCTAGAAACATCGACATACTATTAGATCCATTTGCTTTGCTGCTACCATCCATTTGTGTGTGTAGTTGGTCTGATCAGCCGCTCCTCTCACCATACACACACGTCACGCACTGGCAGCCGGTCTGTGAAGCTGGCAGCGCATACCCAATTGCCTCAGTAAGGTTTCTTTTTTTAGCAATCACCGAGCAGAGAGGATCCTCGTCTTAATGCATTATTACTCAAGTGCCAAAGACGTAGCAACCAGCTAGAGGTCCAAAAGGACAAACCATCAACAATGTTTCTAAATGTATGCCTAGCATCATGGTTTTCTGCCCCGGACACCAAAGCAAGGCTGTGTTCCGGCCGGGCCTGCTTAAATCCATCCTCGCTGTATGGTCCACGATGTGCAGTTTCAACTTTGGCGTGATTTTGCAAGCATCAATGCACTAGGTGGCGGACCTAAACATTGAGATTTGCCGGGGGTGATGAACGGTGAGGAGCAGCGAGATGGAACGTGGACGGTGGCAAAGCAAGTGAAGCTGGCTGCTGTTTAATATTGAATATTGAACTGAAATGTATGGACGGAATCTTGCTGGCTTTCTGGGATCTGGACGGCGTTCTTTTCTTTATTTTTGGGCCACGACTCTCTTGCCTTTTTTTATTAATTAATTAGCATTAACACTAGTGGTGCATAATAGATCTCAAAAAAAAAACTAGTGGTGCATACTAATAACGCTATTTAATTAATGTGATAGGAGATTCTGTTTTGGCGCCGAAGAGCGATACGGTGCACGTGGCGGCACCGTGGCCAAGGGCGGCGACATGACGCACCAGTGGAATGCACATGCTACCACCGGATTTGGCTGGCTTCAAGCCTTTATTACACAACAAAAAAGGTAGAGAAAACATGTTGCTGGAAACGGCCTTTTAGTGCTCAATGGAAAATGTGTTGGCAGCACGGATGGCGCCTGATTACGAGTGTGACGGCTAACTTTTCATTACTACTACTTCCTTCCTTCATTTTTATAAGACGTTTCATACAGCTGACATTGAACTGTTTTGTGTGTTGTTTGAATTGTCTATAACGTTTTATAAAAGTGAACAGAGGGAGTACTATTTTTCTGCCTGTCTGCATAGGCTTCTTCGGGAGTGTGCATCTATATCTATATCTATACCAATATAAAAAGACCCAAAGGGGCAGATCCAACAAATCCCGACCGTCAAATCAGGTCAATCCAACGACTCAGGCTGCTCCAATGGTGAGCGCTCAACACGTTTAGAGTGCAGTTAATATCATACCAAATATTAATGCCAATGCTAATCACATAATTAATACGCAAATAATATCCTACCTAATATTTACACGTAATTAATATATTACCTAATATCAACGTTACACATTTACTAGTAGCATTTAGGAGAAAAACATAGAAAGGCAGAAACAAACAGCGTGTTTGGTAATCAGTGCATGCATGCTATACTAGCTTCAGTCAGTGGAGTGTGTGGTGGCCGGTTGAGCCCAAAGTTGCTGTTCTGTTCAACACCACTGCTGAAGTATTGGATGGACACTCCGTTTCTTGGCCGAGCAACGAGGTCGGCCTTCTGGGATCTGGACGGCGTCACACCTTTTTCTAATGGGTTAATTGGATCTATGCCACTCCAATTTTCATGAGTCGGAAAAATGCCATTACAAAAACACCTTTTTCTAATGGGTTAATTGGATCTATGCCACTCCAATTTTCATGAGTCGGAAAAATGCCATTACAAAAACACCTTTTTCTAATGGGTTAATTGGATCTATGCCACTCCAATTTTCATGAGTCGGAAAAATGCCATTACAAAAACACCTTTTTCTAATGGGGTGCGAAATTCTGTTTGTTTCTGCGATGGAGAATGGCGCCTGGCCCACGAGGCGGCTCCACGTGTTTGCCAATGTCCAAGACGATGGGCTGCTTGGCTTCACACCCAAGTTAGCATTATTGTTACCGTATTTTTCTTTTGTGGCGATTAGAAGGGGGAATTCGTTGGCTGCTAATGACATGAGTCATGGCGCCTGGTTCTGGTTGATTGATTAGGACATCTAACTGAAAGCACGCACTCACACCGACCACAAGTAAGTGCTACGAGTAGCTTCCGGAACATTGCGAGACAAATATAAATAAATTAAATGATGGGTTTTTATTCTGAGGGGTCTTATTTTTTTGTTGCGATTAGAAGGGGGGATTCGTTGGTTGATAATGACACGAGTCATGGCGCCTGGTTGGTTGATTAGGACAGCTAACTGCAATCACGCACTCACACCGACTGCAAGTTTGATCGGTGGCATTTTCCCCTCGAGTGCTAGCTACTAGTAGATTCTCGAACATCACGAGACAAAGATAGATAAATGATGGAGGGGTAATTACCATCAGTAAAAATGATGGAGGGCCCCGAATTTTGCCGGCCCGGCCCTGCAGGGTCGTCCAAGACCTGGGCTGCCGCCCCTGTCACTGAATGTATAGTAGACCTGTAAAGATGAATCAAGCTTCGATTGGAGTGCCATATGCCTGCTTGTTCTTTGTTTTTTCAGATAAAAATGCCAGCAAACAGTCTTGGTGGGGCGAACAGACAGCCGGCATCAGATGCTGCGTGACGTTGCTGCTTCTGAGGAATAAGAGTAAGGAAGAGTAGGACGACAGAATCTGTGGCCGGCCGACGAACAGGGAGACCAGCCGACGAGGAGCAGCGAGATGGAATGTGTACGGTGGCAAAGCAAATGAAGCTGGCTGCTGTGGCAAATTTGACAATTTTGATATGTGGATAAAATCATTTCATAAAATGAACTGCTCCTAAAAGAATTTCACTCAGCTAACCTTTTTGAGTGGCGCCTGACACGGAGGCGTCACACCCTACGGTGCAGCGCCTCGCTCGCAGGCGTTGCACTTCTGTCCAGCGTGGCAGCCCTGGGGCCCGCACCGAGCAGTGCAGCGCCTCAGAGCTAGGCGCCACACATGTAATATGCAGCGCCTATCCCGTAGGCGTTGCACTGTGCCTTAGATGCAGCCGCCGCGCTAGCCCTAGGTTACAGAAGCATCGCGTTGGCCGCTGTCTCCTCCCCCCCCCCCCCCCCCCCCCCTCTCAATCCTCCTCCTTAAATCCTTTAGATCTGGCGATTTGGTCCGTGAATTTCGTCACCAATCCATCCTAGAAGGTACTCTCCTCCGATCCCCTTCTTTCTATCCATAAAATGTATCTTATTTTGAATATTTGGGTAATCCTTGTTTGATTAGATTAGAATCTTGCATGTATATAGATTTGTGGGACTTTAAAATTTGTAGATGATTTTTATTATTTTGCAACCCTAGTTTAGTTTATTTCTGTTGAAAAGATATGCTTTGGATACATAGGTTGACATGTTATTTCTATGGAAAAGATATTTGTATTGAATCTTGCATGAAGTAGGCCTAGTTTAGTTTATTTGTATTGAAATTATATTCGTATTGACAAGAATGCTTTGGATACATATGCTTTGAATCTTGAATATAGTAGGCCTAGTTTAGTTTATTTGTATTGAAAAGATATTCGTATTGACAAGAATGCTTTGTTTGAAATTGTTAGGATGGTTTGGCTTCTCGATGATCACTGGGACACTCGACACCGGTCGTACTTTATGTCGGTGGAGCAGCGGGTAATAAGCAAAGTTGTTGGTATTTTGAATTTTGTGTTTATTTCAAACACAAATGCCCCATATGTAATATTCTGATTTGCTTGTTTGTAGGAGCTTGCACCTCTGAAGATTCGGTCTCACGGGGTCACCCTTGGGGGGATGCACTATGATGAGCGGTACACACCGTACGTAAGGGAGACAAGACTCCTCCCTTTCATTCAGTTGGTCAGCTGGTCGACGCCACCCCTCAATGCTGCAGCAATCACCGCGCTTGTTGATCGTTGGAGGCCGGAGACACACAGTTTCCATTTTCGGACTGGGGAGATGACCGTGACGCTCCAGGATATTGCTATGATCGCCGGTCTTCCTATCGAGGGGAATCCTCTTGTCGGAGAAAGCGAGACAACAATCTTGAAAATCATCGGCCAACTCCTTAAGGCCACATGCCCTATAGAAGTTGGAACAAAAGTGCCTCATGCACCATCGATGGTGCAACGGAGCATGCCCGGGAATGTCAATCTCCACCGCGTTAAGAATTCCTTGATGCCGATCCGATATGACACAAATTTCCATTTGAGCGGGTAACACTTTCGTCCTCAAAAGACACAAAAACCACTCCCAGTTGTCATTGTTCTCCACCTCAACCAAAGCAAATGCCAATGGCAACACCCGGTTATTGGCATCACTTGCTATCGCAACCAACAAGGTGTCCTTGTATTGTCCGGTCAAGAACGTGCCATCAACGGCGATGACCGGCCTACAGTGTTCGAAAGCCCTCACGCATTGCTCGAACGCCCAAAATGCATGGCCAAATACTCGGACTTTCCTTCCGTCATGAACCGTTGTTTTTTCCCCATGAGGCTCGACCACATGAACCATGCCCGGGTTTGTGGCGGCCATGACTAACAACAACCTAGGGATTCGGTTGTATGCTTCCTCCCAATTACCATACAACATCTTAAATGCGGCTTGCTTCGCCTTCCATGCCTTGCCGTATTTCACCTTGTAATGAAAGATGGCTTTCACAAGGTCCATGACATGTTGGATGCTCATTGTTGGAAGTGTGGACATTGAGTTGGAGAGCCTGTAAGCGATGAACTCGGACGTGAGTTGTCTGTGGTCTTGGGACACAACCTTGCCATCCACCCTTTTGCCTCGGCACATGTGACTTGGTACACAACTCACTACGTGCCAAGTTGGACCTCCTTTCCATGGTCTTGCACGCACAATCCACGGACATTTTTCATCTTCACATGCAACCGTGTAGCGCACATTGATGTCCGAGTTCACCACCTTGTGTGGACGATAATGTGTAACCGAGTAGTTGTCGAGCTACATCTTCAATTCCAAGAAGGTTTCGAACTTAGACCCGGGAGAAATCCCGTTCTTGGCGTCTTCCAAATCATGGTGAGATCTTGGCCTAACCCCAAGAGATATACCTTGGCCATCATCTACCACGGCTTCATCCGCGAGACTAACATCCTTGAACAATGGAGTCCGATGATCCCGCCCGAATACCTTCTTGAAAGCTTCGGCCTCCTTCACCGTGAACCCCTCCTCATCCACTTCTTCATCCGAACCTTCGTCATCCGAATCCGATGCATAGCCACGGGAATAAGGGATGGAATGGTCCATTGTCTCTTGCAAATGATATTTGTCGAGATCACCCACATTGTTGTCATGGAGATCAACTTCATTGTCATCGTCTGCATACTCATCATTCTCCTCTTGCAAAGCTTCATTTTGGTTGTTTGGAAACGGGCTCAATGTTGGCCTCACTTGTTTGGTCAAAAGAGGTTCAACAATTTCATCTCGGTTCAAGGGTGGGGGGCTACTAGCAACCAAAGGGGGGGGGGGGTTCCGGTTCAAGTCCAAATGCAAACTTGAATCAACCTTCTTCGTTGCAAATAACTCAAGAGCCTTGTCTAGTGATTCGGCCACCGTCTCCTTGTATGCAATCCAACGTTGCTCCGAGTTCACACGTATTGTCTTCCAACGAATGTGCATTCCAAAACCAACATTATGCCTTCCCTCCAACTCAACGATATCACTAGGGTCCATCCAATTCAAATCTTTCCTCACTTGTTCCAAGAGCTCCGCATAGCTAGGACTATTATCAAACACCATGTCAAGCTCATCCGGGTCCGGTTCAATATTGCCTTGCAAGAAGGCGTCTTTGTCCCCATGATGAACAAACACACATGTTCTTCCCATCCCTATAAGCATTGAAACAACAAAACGTAACATTTCTTCCATGAGTACTAATCCAAGGATTAACACGGAATACAAACCCTAACATAGATATAAAACAACCACCCTAACCCTAGCCCTAACCCTTGCCCAACATAACAACACCCATAACCTTAACCCTAACATACTAACAAGTCTAACCCTAGCACCAACATAAGCACACCCATAAGAATAACCCTAACATACTAACAACCCTAATTATAGGAAATTGGCACACAAACATCTCATATCTCCATACAAATCTCTAGATCCATAAAAAACTAGGGTTTCCCCAAACTAGCAACAAATGAGCAATTTGTTAACATTTCTTGGATCAAAACAAGGGGATCGGAGAAGTTTACCTTGAGGGAGGGATTGAGTTCGAAATCCACGGACAAAATTTTCAAATTTGGAAGATTTGGAGAAGGATTTGAGAGGGGGAGAGAGGGCAAATCTCGGGTGGGGATGGTTTGGGGGTTGGGGTGTGTGTGGGGGGAGTGGGGGAGGGGGGCCAGCCAGCCAACTAGTAACAGACAGTGCAACGCCTACGGGATAGGCGCTGCACTGCTCGGTGCGGGCCTCGGGACTGCCACGCTGGACAGAAGTGCAACGCATGCGAGCTAGGCGCTGCACCGTAGGGTGTGGCGCCTCCGTGTCAGGCGACACTCAAAAAGGTCAGCTGAGCGAAATTTTTTTTAGGGGCAGTTTATTTTGTGAAATGATTTCATCCACAGGTCAAAATTGTCAAATTTGCCGGCTGCTATTTAATACAGTACTATTGAATATTGAACCGAAATGAATGGACGGAATTTTGCTGCTTTCTGAGATTTTTTTTAACACGGTACAGACACAAGCGCTCATACATACGCGCATATATTCACCCCTGTAAACGCACACACACCTATACTAGCCTCAGTCAGTGGAGTGTGTGGTGTCCGGTTGAGGCCAAAGTTGCTCTTCTGTTCAGCACCACTGTTGAAGTATGAATGGACACGCCGTTTCTTGGCCAAGCAACGAGGTCGGCCTTCTGGAATCTGGACGGCGTCACACTTTTTCTAATGGGGTGCGAAATTCTGTTTGTTTCTGTGATGGAGAATGGCGCTTGGCCCACGTGTTTGGCAATGTCCAAGATGATGGATTATTATTAGTGTATTACTGTGTTATTTTTTTTGTGGGGATTACAAGGGGGGATTCGTTGGGTGATGATAGTGACATGAGCATGGCGCCTGGTCGGTTGATTAGGACAGCTAACTGCACGCACTCCCACCGACCACAAGTAAGTGCTACAAGTAGGTTCTGGACCATCGCGTGACAAATATGAATAAATGATGGATTTTGTAAATAAATGATGGATTAATTACTCTCTTCAAATAACAACACTGATTGATTCTGTTCTGATTTGAGAATTTATTTTTTTGAAAGTCTGATTTGAGATTTTTTTTATACGTTTTTTGTGTCGGTTGTGTACTAGCACCACACTTGACGGGAGGGGACGGTTCGTCACCTTCTTTCCACCCTCCTCCTCCGTCCCTCCCTACCCACGCCGCCGACGTGCCTCCTCTGGTCGGCCCGGTCTACATATACCAGCGGCCTCACCGTCCCAAACCCGCCATTTCCCATCCCCGCGTGTGCACTCTCTCCTCTCCGCCCGGTGCCTTCTTCATCTTCGCTCGCTCCGCGCAGGCAAACCAATCTGGTAAGTACGCGCTGAGTTATCTCCACTTCAATCTCTTCCCTCACCCGCCCGGCCGTCCCGTTTCTGTCGCCGGCGACTCCCCCGTTCTCCCGGGCGCCGCCGCGCGCTTGGACCTGTAATGCGACGCCGCAGATTCGATTTGTTTAGAGATCTGGACCGCGCCCCTGGCCGTGGCTTGATTCGATGACTGATTGGGCGTTGGTTCTTGCAGATCGGCCGGCCGGTCGAAATGGGCCACGAGGGAGCCAAGTACGGCGACGACGGCCGCCCCAGCTGCGACTGCCTCCTCTTCGGTACGTCGTCTCTCTGCCCTCTGCACTCTGCTCTGCGGCCGCCGCCGAATCTGTCCGTCAGGCTTTATTTCAGTTTCATACTCCCAACTTGGGTGCTACTGTACGTCTGATACATGCTATGCCTTTGTGCGCGTCTTCTTTCGCTTTCAGACCTCGATGACACGCTCTACCCGGTGGCCTCCGGCATCGGCCTTGACGTCATGAAGAACATCCAAGGTACATACATAAGCCAAACTCTGCTTGTTAGTTTTACTGAAAATCTGCACTAGCACATCAGTTTGCAGGGAGAGATGTCTGGATGCATTTCTGCTCTGTCTATGTATATATGGTGTTCATGAGTTCTCGCTTCTCTCTGACTAATTTGCTGTCTGGTGCTCCAGAATACATGGTCGAGAAGCTCGGCATCGACAAGAGCGTCAGCCTCGACCTCTGCATCCTGCTCTACAAGCAGTACGGAACCACCATGGCCGGTCTGCGGGTGCGTGTCGTTTCAATCCACACTCCACAGTATAGATTTTAGACCCGTTCTTTTGTTTGTTTCTACTCTTCTTACCTTGTTCCTCTGAACCTTTGATGTAGGCTGTCGGGTACCAATTTGACTACGATGATTTCCACGGGTACCGTCTGCCGGTTTTTCTCCAAACTTGCTGTTTCAGTGTTTGTTTTGCCCTGTTATTTGGGCAAAAAGAATGGAGTGCCAGATTCTTGACTGTTAAATTTGTTCTCTAGGTTTGTTCATGGAAGGCTGGCCTATGAAAAGCTCAAGCCGGACCCAGTGCTCAGGAACATCCTCCTGAGCTTACCCATCCGCAAACTCGTACGTACCGCAAGCTTGAAACTTTACATCAAAACTCCGAAATATTGAAATGTAACCATAATGCTGTAACTGCTCTGCTACTAGGTGTTCACGAATGGTGACAGGCTCCATGCTTCGAGGGCCATGAAGAGGCTTGGGATCGAGGACTGCTTTGAGGGGGTTCTGTGCTTTGAGACGCTAAACCCGACATCAGCCACCCCTGTGCCATCCAACAAAGTTGAGATCTTCGATATAATGAAGCACCTGGCTCATCCTGAGCCTGGGGTTGAGCTGCCAAGGTCACCAATCCTGTGCAAACCGAATATAGATGCAATGCTGCATGCCCTTAAGCTTGCCGACATCAATCCTGAGACTACTGTAAGAACCAAATAACTCAATGGTCACATTCAGAGATTCATAGGTACCTCACGTTGTATGGTGTGCTAACTGGCTACGAAACACGTACCAGATATTTTTCGATGACAGCGCCAGGAACATCCAAGCTGGGAAGCAGATCGGAATGCACACTGTCCTGGTACGTAAAATCACACGCCCAGTTACATTGTGCATGCGGCTTTGGTTGATGATCAGAGTTTGCTAATATGAATGTGTTGTCGACCAGGTTGGAACTTCTGAAAGGATTAAAGGTGCTGACCATGCCTTGGAGAGCCTTCACAACATGAAGGAAGCATTTCCGGAACTGTGGGTGGAGGCTGTGAAGGATGAGGACGTCAGGAACTCGAGCAAAGTCGGAATCGAGACATCGGTGATCGCGTAAAATCCTCATGAACTGACTCATCTTTTTGAGTGAATGGGCACATGAGACTAGCAGAGTCATTATCAGAGGCAATCTATGTATGCACTATCTGTTTGTCTGACAGTAGATGTACTGATTAGAACAAGAGAATTGTTGTAATCGTGAAGGCAAACTGATGCCACTTCCCTTATGTTTTCCCCCTGTAATAAAAAATAAATGTTCTGGTCGTCGGTGTAATTCAGTTCACGGGGCATGGCAGTCCCAATAGCGGTGCAAATAGTCTGAGTTTGAGCCATCTAGCCTAATCTTGGTTCTGCTTGCATTATAAAATGAGCGAGAGCTTGATTTGGCTTGAACGAAAAGTCTTGAGTTGCGGAGTGGGCTTGTACTCAACTTGTAAAGATCTCGAGTTGGTCTCGAGCCACTCTTAATCCTACTAATCAACCGAGGCTAAGGCTGAAATGCTTGCCTATGGTGTGGCGATCGAGGCCATGGATCCCCAGCCGCACGAGATTGATGAGCTAGAGATGAAGAATAAGGATGGCATCGCCGCCTCACTCGAGACTCAATGCGAGGAGCAGGAGTGGCTCATGGCTCGGGAGGAGAAGCTGTTTGAGGCTTCACAATAGCAGTACCGAGGCTTAAGAACAGCAGTACTAACGTGAGCTCTGCCGCTGCCACTACTACAAGCACTAGAATGATGTAGTGCTTGATGACGACGACGAGCTTGGCCTGGGGACACGGAGGTTGAATCGGATGACGCGCTTGACGGAGAAATCGTCTACATCTCATTGGACGACGGTGCGGCATAGGACGGCAGGGCACGGCGGCGGCTATGCTTAGTTATGTGTAGTAACAGTCTTTCTTTAGAGTATCAAACTTTTGTCAGAGCTATGTTTACGTCAACTAGCTCAAACTAGTAATTCCAAACTACGATAGTTAAGGTTGTTTTGTCTTTTATTTTGAGATATATTTTCTCAAAGGAAAGTGCTACTAGGAAGCATAGTTGAAACTGCAGTCTAATTATGGGTTTATGCAATGAATGTGGATGATCATAACATTTAATTAGGAGAATCGCACTAAAATTTGTAGGTTGTTATTCATTGCACGTAGGTAAATTAGGAATATCGTGTGCGTTGACCAACTATCGCACACGATTGTTTCAAATGATCGTGTGTGATGACATTTTCCGTGCCAGTTTTCCTCTCCACCTAGCGAAAAAAATTGCCAGAGACCAATATTCTTCTTCCCCACCAAAAACTACATCCCCCCGTCTCTAGCTTCTTACGCGCCAATTATACACAAAGAAGCTATTAATGTGATGTTTTTGTGCTATGTAGGTATTGCTGACATGAACAATTGCAGTGATGATGGACCCATATCATACCTCATTCAGTTACAACCCATAGACCACACAGAGCAGAAGAGGCAGCGGGAAAGGGAACGATATGCGCAGATGAGTACTGATAAGAAAAATAAACTACTACCAAGAAAACATGCCGCATATCAACAAAGGAAATCATTGGCAGCTAAGGATTGCACATTTAGATGCTAGATCGTCTAGAATGGGAAATTGAGCTATCTTCAACGAACAATGGGAAATCAAGAATGCTAACAAAATCTCTTACCTGCAAATTGATAGAGAAAACAAAGCAAAGAAGAATCTATATCCAATCTACATTAAGTATGCAACCAAGAACCAAAAAAGAACTAAACAAAATCAAGGGGAATCTGCACCAAATCTGCACCACTTCCATCATGTATAGGATTGGAGTGGGGGGGGGGGGGGGGGGGGGGGTAAACTAAAAAATGTGCAATATCGTGCGGGGTGCGTGTTTCCAGTCTACAAGTATAGGTGAGTGGGCCTAGTGCTATCCGGCGCGAAACCGGGACGTGTTTGCCTATGTGTCACACCCCGATGGTCTCGTCGTCATTTTATCATTTCACCAAGATAGAAAGTCAAATTCATGTGGTCCAGCTTTGAACAGATCTCAAAGCAACTTTTGCCCCGATTGATGGCTGAGATAGGATGCATACCCGCTTGTGTTGATACATATGCATTTCTGTTCATATAAAAAATTAAGTAAAATATTTTGTTATGATTGTATTTATACAACTTTGGGAGGAAATAGAAACATATTTAACTGAAAAGTTATGTTTTGTTTAGAATGTAATTTATTTTTTGATTTTGTAGAACTCCAACACCTTATGACTCAATTACAGACGTCCAGCCTGTGCAATCACGAGTTAATGCCACGGGGGAATGCGACACTCGCCCATCATTTTAAGTAGGCAATAAAAGTTAATAGGTCTTTCCTAAATAAGCGACAAGAGTTCTGCCTTTACCCAACTTCTCGATACAAGCCTCTTTTAAGAATTTCTCAGCAGTCTCCTGGCACCATTCCTCGATGAAATCCTTCACCTCTTCTATACCATTGACTACTTATAATTAAGAGATGGCACTTGTTTATACTGAACTTTTTTACTCCTCTATAAAAAAAAATCTCAACACACAGTCTTAATAAAAATATTTAGGGTATTATGCGTACTAAAATTAGCAAGAGAACCATATTTAAAAAATATTAAGTAGAAATATTCTTGTTATGATTGTAACTTTGGTTATTACAAGAAACTTGTGATTAGCTCAAAATACATATTAGTTGAGATTTTATTTGAGATATTTCTAAATTTATAACGACTAATTTTACCATTTAGATATATTGGGGTATTTATTTGTGTTTGCATAACCTTTAATATCTTTGTAGAGAGATCTACAAATATATATATGATTGTCTACCTCACCTCGCGTGCAAGTAAATAGATAATTCTAGGTTGTATCTATAAGTGATGCACGATGTCTACAAAAAAAAGACGACGATGTTTGTTTCTTGTTTCTTCCAGTCAAAATATATTGTAGAAAATTTCTAGTTACACATGTGTGATTTAGGCCCTGTTTGTTTGAGCTCCAGGAACCAGATTTAGTTTTGCCAGTGAAGCTGAATCTCAAACAAACAACCATTTTGAATCAGCTTTGCCATGAAACTGGATCTGCAATCTGGAACAAACAACTACCTGGAATCAGCTTTGCGAGTGAAGCTATGTCTCAGCGAAGCTCTTGTATTACTCACATAAAGTGATCTCAAAATTCTGTAAGCCATGCATTGGCAGCTTTTGGTAGGACGACGGGTCGAAATGCGGTGTGGCTAGGTTCAGGCCCGGATGAGATTGTTAAACTCTGTGAAACTAGTTGTAGCATTGCTGCGTGAGTAGTATAATGCTTTTCCGCAAAAAAAAAACAGAGTGAAGTTGAATCTGTAATCAGGCAATTTTCAGTACAATTTGCTGAAGCACATCAAAATGTACTTCCGTGCCACTGAGCGAATCGACAAGTGAGTTGAATCCAATCAAAGCTGAAACAAAAAAGGCCTTATACTTGGTTTCAAAACACAGCCATGTGTAACATGCAAGAGGACTTGGATCCTGAATAACATCAATAGCCTGAATTTTTTTTTGTGAGAAATTAACATAGACTTTGTCTATACAATCCAACATGTCAAAGATCTATACACATTTTTATTAAAAAAAAATCATCAATCCCATCGGAGGAAATGGATGTGAATGTTAGGACTACGACTCATGCAGACTTAGACCCTTGTAGACCATGGGCCTTGGGTGGACACTATTGCCGTGGCTTAGTGATTAGGATGTCTCTACGCTCATGCAATCTCGCCGACTGGTAGATACTCCCAAAGTTGACATACAAGAACCAATTATTCGGGCATATGCACATCTACTTAGGCTTGGAACTTCTGAAAAACTTATAGCTGTTGGCCATGTTGAATTGTAGATGAGCCTTGGGTCCATAAATGAAATAATTTGTAAAATATCACAAAGGCCCATGTGGGGTGTCATGAATTTCTCAAAAACAAATCTGGGGTGTAATGATGGAGGGAAGTTTAGTACCACCCCGGGAGTGGAGGAGAGTTTAGACCTCCTCATCAGAGATTCTCTTCCACATGCTATTGGAGTTTGAGAAGAGGAGTGGTACATGCACACTCCTCTGCCGCCTACCTCGCCTTGCGCACCTATTTTCGATGATCATATCCATATCCCACCCACTGTGTGCCTGTTTGCATGGGAGAGCAGCCCTTAGGAAGCTCGTCCTTTGTGATCCTGCACCGGGAGAAGGGCGATTAGGTTTTTGGGGTGCGTATTGGCATGACTACTTGATGTTGTTTGTCTTTGTCCTCTAATTCAACTATGTTCCCGACATCACCATGGTTGATGAAGCCACCAACAAATTTGTTGTTGCCGCCTCCGCAACTTTGTCCTTTCCTATTGGAGGGTATGATATGTTCGTCGCTCTCTTGTTTGTTCATGTGTTAGTCATACTAGTTGTCTTTTCTTGATCCTCTGGTCGAATTGGTATTTGAAAAAAAATCTAGAATTTCCATCAAGATAACATAAATAAGAATTTTTAGCCATCCTTTCCAATATTTCATTTATGAAGGGTAATGGGTAATGATCCTTCTGAGTCCACTTATTCAATTTCCTGAAATCAACACATATACCATATCCGATAACGGTCTTGGACGGGACTAAATCGTTATCTCCATTAGCAACAATCAAGATTCCACCTTTCTTAGGAATGCAATGTACTAGAGTAACCCATTTGCTGTCGGATAGAGGAAAATTATACCGACATCTAAGAGATGGATTACCTCTTTCCTTACCATATTTTCATACTAGATCTTTAGTCTTCGTTGACTTTAAATTATTGTTTAGCTCGTTCCTTCATAGGAATGACGTATAAATAGATGGAGGGATTTATTCCCTTAATGTTTTTCATTGAATATCCAAGAGCTTTGTGGTGTCTCCTTAACACCACCAAGAGCTTCTCTCTTTCTTTCTTTCCCGTCGGGCGCCTGTTGGGAATTTCTAAAACTGTATGCATTTTAAAAAAAATTGTTCGCGTTTATCAAAAAATGTTTGAAATAAAAAAAATCCCATGTTATAAAAATTCTGTTCAAATTTTAAATTTTATTCGTATTTTTAAATTTTGTTCGTTTCAAAAAATGTTCGGGAATGTTAAAAGTGTTTGTGCTTTAAAACAAATCAGAAGTTAATTTTTCTTTCTTATTTTCACCCTTTTTGAAAATTAAAAAAATTAGGATTTCAGAAAAGGTTCCCGCTACCAAAAAAAAAATCACAGATCCAATTCTTTTTTTTCCTTTTTCCCAAATTTTGGTCGGGGTTTAAAAAATGTTTGTGTTCTTTTTAAAATTTGTGTTTTTTTAACTTTTTCATATTTATCTATTTTTTGGAATTTTCAATTTTTGTTTGCATTTTTATAAACTATTTTTCCAAAAATTCTTCACAATATTAAAAAAACCATTTTTTAAAAAAAGTTTGGAGTTTCATAAATTATATTCTTTTTTAAAAAATATTCGACATTTCCAAATTGTTCGCATTTTTTCAAGAAAAGTTCATTTTTTCCAGAAATGTTTATATATATGAACGTGTTGTTTGTTCTTATAGAATACACAATCTAGGAAATGACAAGCAGCGTGTGGCAAGAGTTCAAGGTCCTGAGTTTGAGTCCTGGTGACTGCTTCGAGGGGGTTCTGTGCTTTGAGGCATTGAACCTGGCATCGCCCACTCCTGTGCCATCTGACAAAGTCGAGATCTTCGGTATAATGAAGCAGCTGGCTCATCCTGAGCCTGGGGTTGAGCTGCCAAGGCCACCAATCCTGTGCAAACCAAATATAGATGCAATGCTGCATGCCCTCAAGATTGCCGACATCAATCCTCAGACCACTGTAAGCACCAAATAACTCAATGGTCATATTCAGAGATTCATAGGCACCTCATGTTGTATGGTGTGCTAACTGGCTACGAGACATGTACCAGATATTTTTCGATGATAGCGTCAGGAACATCCAGGCCGGGAAGCAAATCGGAATGCACACTGTCCTGGTACGTAAAATCCTGCCTCCGGTTATGTCGCACGAATTTGGTTGATGATCAGAGTTTGCTAATGTTTGTGTTGTTGAATCATTGTACCACCAGGTTGGAACCTCTGAAAGGATTAAAGGCGCTGACCATGCCTTGGAAAGCCTTCACAACATGAAGGAAGCGTTTCCAGAACTGTGGGTGGAGGCTGTGAAGGATGAGGACGTCAGGAAGTCGAGCAAAGTCGGAATCGAGACATCGGTGATCGCGTAAAATCCTCATGAACTGACTCGTTTTTTAAGGCGAATGTGCACGTGGGACAAGCGTATCATTATCAGGGGCAATCTATGTATGACTATCTGTTTGTCTGACAGTAATGTACTGATTAGAACAAGATAAATGTTGTAATCGTTAAGGGGAACTGATCACTTTCCTCATGTTTGTCCCCTGTAATAATAAGAAATAAATGTTCTGGACGTCGTTGTAATTCAGTTGACGGGGCAATAGGCCTGCTATGCTAATACTGTTGAATTTACAGAGCATGCATGACCTTGCCAATAGGGGTGCAAATAAGTCTGATTTTGAGCAATTTATCCTAAATCTTCGTTCAGCTTGCACCATAAAACAAGCGCTTGATTTGGCTCATACTCAGTTTGGAATGTTGTGACGTTCTTGAGTTGCAGATTTGTTTTGTGGGCGGGGGGGGGGGGCGATTACTTGTATTACTCACCTAGCATAATTACACCATGGTGCGGCATGAAAGTTTCCTAACCTCATCAGGTCCAGATTCGAGCCACACCATGCTGCGGCCTGAAGTTGTATCGTAAGATGCCAACAAGTTGGCTTTCATTATTTTGACTCCCATAAATATGAGTAATACAGGTATTTCGTTGATCCATGAGTAACTTGATATCCTTATTTTTTTGGAAAAGGAGGATAACCCTCGGCCTCTGCATCAGAGTGATGCATGCAACCATATTATTAAACAAAGTGCAGCCCGGGGGGGATTACTTGTATTACTCACCTAGCATAATTACAACCAGAATTAGAAAGTTTCCTAACCTCATCAGGTCCAGATTCGAGCCACACCATGGTGCGGCCTGAAGTTGTACCGTAAGATGCCAACAAGTTGGCTTTCATTATTTTGACTCCCATAAATATGAGTAAATATGAGTAATACAAGTATTTCGTTGATCCATGAGTAACTTGATCTCCTTATTTTTTTTGGAAAAGGAGGATAACCCTCGACCTCTGCATCAGAGTGATGCATGCAGCCACATTATTAAACAAAGTGCAGAATATAGTCTTTTTTTATAACCGCCCTCTAAGGCACTTTATTCATTAATAATGTGACGGTTTTCATCCGATTGCACTAAGGCAATCAAAGAAGCAGGGAATACATCATATGATACCACACTCGAGGCACTAGCAAGGCCCTCTCTAGCATACCAATGAGCAGCCCTATTGGCCTCCCTCCTTGCGTAGCTGATGAATAAACCCTAAAAATTTGGGAGATAGGATTTGATCTCGCTGATGACTGGGCTCCCCATCAATCGGCACTCCCTCGCCATCCATTCCTCTGTGACAGTTTGGCATTCTGATTCGACGGTAACCCGCGTCCAACCCTTCTCCATAGCTAGACGCAGAGCTTCTCTTACCCCCAGCAGCTCTGCGCAATATGGATCGGTCACCCCCACCAGCTTATGGCTCCTGGCGAGCACAAATCCCCCGCCATGGTCTCTTGCCACTAACCCAATGGCTGATGATCCACCATTAACATCAACAGCAGCATCTGTATTAATTTTCAACCAATCTAGCTCTGGCAGTTTCCAGCTCACATTCTTCATAGCTTTCACTTCAGAAGTTTCAGACGGAATGTACAAGGCATGAATGAGCTCTTGCACTAGTACCATTGACCGACCAGGCTGGTATTCGACCTCCTCATGGGTATACTTGTTTCTACTCAACCATATTACCCACATAACAGAGATAATAATGGCCGCTCGGTCCTTCCTGATGAAACTTGAAACAAGCAAGTCCCTCGACCAAGTGACTGGGTGTAGCCGAGGCAGCTTGAAATCAAAGAAGCTCTCGGCTTCTCTCCAGAACAGCTTCGCGTGGTCACACATAATCAGAGAATGATGACGTGACTCCCCTTGGTGACCACACATTGGGCAGGTCAAATCCTCCCCTATATGTCTCCTGCATAATTCTTCCTTTGCCGGCAGAAAACCTTTGAGGACTCGCCACCAAAAGACTCTTATCTTTGGTTGCACCTTCATCCGCCATAGTGACTTCCAGGCCTCCTCGCCTTGAGAAGAGTTGCCTATTTGATTTAGATTCTCCTCTCGAGCTTCCATAAGCATATGATATGCAGACCGTACTGTGAAAATCCCAGACCGTTCATAGCCTCATGCCCAAAAATCAGATATGGCCATCCGTGGTCTTGGCATATTGAGTACAGCGTTCGCGCCCGAGGCAATGAAAGTCCTCCTGATAAGTTCTTCATTCCGTTCGCCACCCTCATTCATCAAGTCAGCAACAAGGTGGATTGGGTCGCTCCCAATGTTACACACTGGTTTGAAAGATGTGTTGCCTTGTATCCAACTAGAAGAACGCTCGTGCGTTGCAACGGGGCCACATTAACTTTAAGAGTTCAATATTAATATTCTCATACATATCAAGTGACATTGGCGACCTTTTTTACCATCAAATCCTCACACACACACTCTCTCCCTCCCTCTTCCTCACTCTCTCTCCCCCTCTCCCTCTCTCTCTCTAACACACACACATATCCATCTTATTGGGTACAGGACCATAATTCATCTATTTCACACACACACACACGCTAGTACATAACAATATGGATTATGTGTATTATATTTGTCACCACAACTGAGGGAATTAATTTCATGTAAATCGGCCAGCCACAGCTCCAAAAATACGGGGAGGAGGTGGCCCGGGGCGGCGTCGGCGCCGTCCGGCGCGGGCCACGGGCCCGCTTCCAAGTGCGTCTGCGCGCCGGCCACCCACGCCGGGTCCTTCAAGTGCCGCTTCCACCGCACCAACTCCCAGGGCCACGGCCACGGCCAGGGCCAGGGAAGCCGCCCTTCTTCGCCCCCTTCACCGGCCGCGGCCAACGCGGTGCCGCGGCACCCGGCCTCGCCATCCTCGTCCTCCGGCACCGTCGCGAGCCAGTGACGCAGCCCAAGCATCGGCCTCGAGAATCAAGAACGCTCGACAACGGAGAGGGAAGGGAAGATCATATACATGTCATAAGAAAGGGAGTTTATTTACTGCTCCCTCGATGTATTGTTTCCTTTGTTTGGAGATTGATTACCATCCGTGAGTTAAGGTAAGGTTAATGTGATTGAGTGATTTAAGGTAAGGTTAATTAATTTAGATTTGATCTTTAGAGATTGTTCGTGATTGA
The DNA here is from genome assembly GCA_011799875.1 of Thinopyrum elongatum. Taxonomy (NCBI): domain Eukaryota; kingdom Viridiplantae; phylum Streptophyta; class Magnoliopsida; order Poales; family Poaceae; genus Thinopyrum; species Thinopyrum elongatum. The sequence continues at coordinate 663,929,650 of CM022299.1, read as the reverse complement.
TTCTACATTACTAAATATAACTTGCGCCAGTATGGAAAGTTCTGATCTGTTCAGATTTCTTTCGTTGTGTGAGAGGGTGACGCGAAAATAAACCGATGAAGTGGGGGGAGGGGACGAAAAAAAATCTACGAAAAAAAACCAGCGAAGGTGGGAGGAGGTACCAAAAAAACCATGGGAGGTGGGACGAAAAAAAACCTGGAAGCGAGACTACCAACTGCTCCATTAGGAGTAGAGATTATCATGCCACACTTCCGTAGTCATCCCATCCCCGACTATGCGGACTAAACCCTTCTTAAGCACTTCTCTGCCGGTGATGATCGCTTTCCACATAGTGGACGCGCTCGCAGGGCATCCCGCCTGCAAAAAATCCCCATCTGGGTAGTACCGTCACTTTAGGATGCGTGCACATAGACCATCTGGCTTCTCCAATAGACGCCACGCCTGCTTTGCTAGCATTGCATCATTGAATAGTTCCAAATCACGGAATCCCAAGCCTCCCTTAGATTTGGAGACAGACATCTTTTCCCATGATTGCCAATGCATTCTTCTCTTATCTAGTGATTCATCCCACCAAAACTTTGACATAACTGCCGTTACTTTCTGACATAAGCCTTTTGTGAGCTTCAAACAGCTCATAGAGTAGGCCGGTAGGGCTTGAATCACAGCCTTAAGAAGAACCATCCTCGCCGCAATCGACATCAACTTCTCACAATATCCTTGTACCCTGGACCTTACTTGCTCCTTTATATGAACAAAGCTTTGTTCTGTAATCCTGCCTGCCGCTGTAGGCAACCCCAGGTACTTCTCATCAAGAGCTTCTCTATAGATTTGCAAGTTATTTCTTACCCCTGCCTTAGCCGACGCCCCACTATTCAGGCTGAAGAAGACCGAGCTCTTGGCTTTGTTTACACACTGCCTAGACCCCAAATTATAGGCTTGAAGAATTTCATTCAACCTTTGTGCACTCCTTGAATCTGCCTTCATGAAAACCAAACAGTCATCCGCAAACAAAAGATGCGAGATCCAAGGGGATCTCAAACCAGGACGGATTCCTTTATCAACCCAACCAGCATCATAATTCTTTAGCAAGCATGAGAGCCCCTCCCCACAAAGTAGGAACAAATACAGAGAGATAGGATCACCTCACCGTATACCTTTGGAAGGACGAAATGATGGCAGAAGTTCTCCATTCATCTTCACTTGAAACGATACGGAGTTGACACATCTCATAATAAGAGAAACCCATTCCTCAGAAAAACCCAACTGCAACATGATGCCTTGAAGATAAGACCACTTTACTCGATCATACGCCTTCATCATGTCTGGTTTGATCGCACACCATGTGACGACCCCGGCTTAATCGTGCACTAACCATACACGCAAATGCACACGATCAAGCCTAAGGACTCACTTGAAGATATCACAACACAACTCTAAAACATAAATAAATTCATACAAGCTTTATATTACAAGCCAGGGCCTCGAGGGCTCGAATACATAGCTCGATGGCATACAAGCGTCAGCGGAAGCATTAGATATCTGGGTACAGATATATTACAGAGAGAGAGATAAGCCTTCACAGAGGCGGGGCAAAATAAAATACTACGATCGAAAAGGCGTGGGCCTCCTGCCCTGGACCCTCCGATCCTACTCCTGGTCGTCAGACGGCTCCTCGTAGTAGTAGTACTCTCCGGGCTGGTAGTAGTAGTGGTCGTCGACGGGGGCGTCTGGCTCAGGGGCTCCGATGTCTGGTGGCATCAAAAGGGATATGGGGAAAAAGAAAGTAAAGTAAACATGAGTACTCATCCGAAGTACTCAGCAAGCAAGGATCTACACTACATATGCAACATTCTCAAAGGATGGCTGTATATGTGGACTGGGCTGCAGAAATGCCAGAATAGAGGGGAAAACCTAGTCCTATCGAAGACTAGCATCTTCAGCTTCTTCAACAGTCTTGCAGCATTAGAAGAGAGCAGAATAACATAATGTAAAGTATAGCAGTAATGTCATCAACCTCGGCCAGAGATTCTTCCTCGACTCCCTGCGAGAAAGCAATCCCAGAGCCGTACTATCCAATTCTCATCTCACGTTCTAGTTGTACCGATCGGGATACAACTCCGAGTGTCCGTTACCGTAGGACAGGCTATCGATAGAAGTTTCTTCCTTGCAGGGGTGCACCAACTTACCCACCACGCTCGCTTAACTCCGGCCGGACACACTTTTCTGGGTCATGCCCGGCCTCGGCTAAGCAACACGCCGCAACCCGACCAAATACTTAACAGAGAGGTCAGCACGCCGGTCTAACCTATGCCCCCAGGGGTCTTGGGCCTTCGCCCCGGGAACTCCTGCACATTACGTGCACCGCCGGTGAGCAGACCTAGCAACCCCTTATACAAGTGCAGTTGCGTTCCCAGTCCAACCCAGCGTGTGCCGCATCAGTTGCTGACGTCCATTAAGCTCCGGCTGAAGTATACGACGCAGAACACCCATACTATGCCCACGTGATGGTTAGTGGTTTAGGAGCGCGCGGAAACGAGCAGAGACTCACGATCGATGTGACCCCGTCGCCCCGTCTCGAGGACTTGCGGCAAGGGCTAAGAATGCCCGGCCACGCCTCGTAGTTATCTCGCGGGCACCTCTCAGGTCAACCCGACTCCACATCACTTCGCATTCATACTCGCGCGGGTACCCCTCAGGGTCGACCCATCTTTAGTGTCATGTTTCAGTATAAGTCACAGTAACAACAGTAACCGTGTGTCTAACACCAAGGGAACCCTGAGGAATCACCCTCGATGGAGTCCCACCTGATGTTCTCATCAAGGTGAACGAAGGAGGTATCATCCTCGAGGTCCACACTTGAACAGTTGCACGACGATGTCGTTATCGGGGGTGGTGTAGGAGGAATCACCCTCGCTTACCACGACCGAGTAACTAACCTACAAGGTTATCATCTGAAGTGCTGTCGAGGTATCACCCTCGGCACTCGATAGTAACCCAGTAGTGTCGAGCAACATAGGGGGAAGTGACGTGCGGTGCCCGGGTCTGATCTTCGATCCCGATAATCGGGTCTTCTGATTATCCAGCGGGGCAGTCGGGACAAGTGGGTCTCTGACAAGGCTCTACCCATCCTATGCTATACAGTTTAGGATAACAGGCAGGTATCAACAGTAGGTTACAAGTAAACAGGCTATGCAACAGATATAGGATAGTAACAGCAGTAGTAACATCTAATGCAAGCATAAGAGGGAAGAGAATAGGTGATATCGGAATGTTCAAAATGGGGGTGCTTGCCTGTCTGCTCGACGGCAAGGGTCTGATCGTCGGGGACGTAGTCGTACTCCGGAGCGGCGTCTGCCTCAGGAGCTACGGCAACGTCGGGGTCTACCGAAAGAGAAGAGGGGGAGGAAACTAGTAAATATAATGCAATCAAATGCAACACGGGCCATGCTATGCTATGATGTTGTGCAGGTTGCCTGACGTATGCCTAAGTCATTTTAGTTATTTTAGGATTAGCGTTGGATTTATTAACCGGTGATTAGGCACTATTCATCTACCGGATTCGGGCTCGGAGTTACGAGTTCTCCTACGTAGGAGGTTCCGACATGGAAACAGACGGCACGATCAGACTCGTCTCGTCGTTCTGAGCAATTTTCATGTTTTAACTTTTTCAATCCGAGCTACGGTTTAAAAGTTATGAATTTTCGAAGTTTAAATGATTTTTTGGAATTATTTTTATTAACATAATTGTATTATGACATCAGCATGACTCAGAGATGACGTCAGCAGTCAACAGAGACGCTGACTGGTCAAACTGACCAGTGGGGCCCACCTGCCAGTGACTGGACTAGTCCAGTCAGCAGATTGACCCGGTCAACTGGGCCAGGGGACCCACATGTCACTGACTGGGGCTAGCCCAGTCAGCACTTAGACTGGTTAACTAGGTCCAGTGGGTCCCAGCTGTCAGCCACTATTAGTTTAAACAGGGTTTTAAGCTAATCTAACTAGCTAATTAGTGAGATGGGGCCCATTCGTCAGCGACACAGTAGCTAACAGGTTAGTTTAATTTAATCCTAACTGCTACAGTGCAAGGGCCCGCGGGTCAGTGGCTATTAGTGTTTCCGGTTAGCTGCTAATGACCTAGCAGGCGGGACCCACCGGCGTTTAAACCTGAGCGCGCGCTGCGCGCCGGCGGCGAGCTACAGAGGCGGCGGCGATGGCCGGGCTTTGCCCACAGGCGACGAAAACGTGCACCGCGAACACCTACGGGACGAGACGACTCGCGCTCGTCGACCTGCACCAACGGCAGCAGCTGAGACGGCCGGAAACACCGAATGCGACGGCGGCCGTCGGCGGCCATGGGCGGAGCTCGAGCAGCTAGTGGCTGCGGGGCATGGATTGACGCACGTGGTAGCTCTACGAGTAGCTCGGAACCGGCCGCATCCAACGGTGCCCTTAGAAGGGCCAGAGAGGAACAATAGCGACGGCGGTGTTAGATCGAGCGGCGGCCGGAGTACGGTGATGCACAGGCGTGCGGCTACGACGGTGGAACAGAGGGGAAAAGAGGGGGAACGGGCGCGGCTCACCGAGAGGAGATCGGTGGCGAGCTCGTACGGGGCCGGGGTGGTCGGGGTGATGCAGAACGACAGCGAGGCCGCGGCGGCCGGAGCTGGAGAAGACGGTCGATGGCGACGATGCCGACCTCCCCGGCTCCAGCTGGTAGTCGAGGACGAAGGAGCGGAGGACGGCGCACCTCCCAGCTACCAGCAGGGGTCGCGCGGTCGCCGGGGACCGCTAGCGTGACGAGGGCGCGGCGGCAGCAGCGTCGGATGAATGTGGGGAGGAAGAAACGGCGCGAGAGGAAGAAGCGTGCTAGGGTTCCAGGGGAGGTCCGGGGCTCGTCCTTATCCTCGTTGGGAGCCGGCGGATGCCCGGCGCGTGCGGCGCCGGCGATCTGGGCGGCTCCAGCGCCGACACGGGGAAAAGGAAGACTGTAGCGGTGGTTTGGGCTGGGCCGTGCTGGGCTTTGACAGGTAAGTGGTCTCTGGCCTTTTCTTTTTCTCTGTTTTTCTGTTTTTCTTTTTATTAATAAACAGAGGGAGAAAAGGACTTATTTAGGCATCCTAATCACTTAGGAAAAATATGGGAAAGGTCCCAATAATTCCCTGGTGATTTTAGACACTGCCACAAAAAGATTGGGAATGTTTTGAATTCTCTTGGATTTTGCATAAATGAAAATGAATTAAATTAGGGCTGTTTTTTACTGTTTGAGTTTCCAGGGGCAAAACAAGAACCCAAATGATGTCAGCTTTATTTTTATAAAAGCTTTGGGGATTATTTTTAATATGTTGAACATTTTTGTTTTGCTGTTTGGAGAAGTGAATATTTGATTTTTGTTTTAAGTTGAAATTTGAAGTGAAAAGATTTCTTAACTGTTTTTCTTATGGCATAATGATGATGGCTTGTCATGATTAAGAGGTGATCACTGTGGTGTGATGCTGGGGATATTACACACCATCCTTGCTTAGTCATCTTCCTCTTCATTGCATGAATGCACTCGTAAGCAGTGATGACGTTATCAGTAATCAAACGCCCTGGAACAAACGCGCTTTGCTCCTCCACAATAATTTCATCTAAAATCTCTCTCAACCTGTTTGCCAAAACTTTTGAGCAAATTTTGTAAATAACATTACAGAGGGAGATTGGTCTATACTGTGAAATATTTCTCGGATAATTAACCTTTGGAATAAGCACTATTACAGTTTTATTTATGGCCTCCGGCATGTGACCGCCGTTTAAGAAATTTAAAACAGCTCGCGTAACATCCTCCTTGATAAGTGACCAATGATGCTGATAGAAACACGCATGGAAACCGTCTGCTCCAGGTGCCTTTGACGAGGCACATGGTGCAACACTTCATCAATAAGCACTTCCTCTTGAGCTGTATATAATTGTGTATAAAAGTTTTGTACCTCAGCTCTCACCTCGTCCTTGCTGTCAATTACCACTCCATCCGCCTTCTCAAGTACCAATATTTTGTTCTGATGCTTCCTCCTTGATGCTTGAGCATGAAAGAACCCTGTGTTCCGATCGCCGACCTTCAGCCAGTCTGCCCTCGACCTCGCACGTGCCATGATTTCCTCGCTCAACATGAGGTCGTTTAGCTGTCTCGCGAGCTCCTTCTCCCTTCTGGATGATCCACGGTATAGAGAGTTCGCCTTCTCCTGCTTAAACTCCTGGCGTACCTTCTTCAGCTTTCGCTTAATATCACCAAACTGTTTTTGCTTCCAATCAGTGAGGTGGACCTGCATGTCATTTAGCGAGGAGTTGAGATCATCAAGTGTAAAGGCCCCTTTATTCTTCTCCCATGCAGCCATCACTGTGGATTCATACGATGCCTCTTGGCGCCATGCTTCTTCATAAATAAAGCAGTGTGGGCCGCTGTCCTCCCACTCCAGCTGTTACTTCATTCTAACTACCAACATGCAGTGATCAGATTGTGGCATTGGAACATGCCTCACACCCGTTGCTCCATAATGCTGGATAAAAGCAGGGTCAGCAAGGTAACGGTCTAGCCGTACTTTGACATTCACTGCACCCTCCTGATGGTTGTCCCAAGTATATGGAATCCCGGCAAAGCCCAGATCCTGAAAATTGCACACATCAATGGCCTCTCGAAAGCCTTGCATTTGCCATTCAGCATGTTCATTTCACCCAAAATACTCTGCACTATTCGTGATCTCATTGAAATCACCCCCACACAGCCATGGAACATCACTTTGACACCGGAGCCATTTCAATAGTGTCTAGCTCTCACTTCTTTCACTTCTCTTTGCTTTGGCATAAAAACTTGTGAAATGCCACTCTTTCTGGTCGCTACCCACATTCCGCACCATAACATCAATATGATGATTAGACAAGTAGTTTAGCTTGACATCCACCTCTCTAGACCAGAAAAGGGCAAGTCCCCCACTCAACCCGTTACTACTGACTGGTATACACCCCTCAAAACCTAATCTTGCTCGCAAATCCGCTGCTTTATTCCCCTCAATCTTCATTTCAGACAAGAAGACCAGGGTGGGTGCTTCCAACCTCACCAAGTGGTGAAGTTCACGAACTGTCTCCGGGTTCCCAAGCCCGCGACAGTTCCAAATAATGCAATTCATTGCTCCTTGCGGGTCTGTCTACCAGCCTCCGCCTATTAACTGGGAGTTTCCCCTTCAACTACTTTCTTCTTCTTAGAATCTCTACTATCCTCCTTCGAAGTACTCACTTGCTCGCTCTCCATTGCTCTCTTCTTATTCAAGGTATCTTGGTCCAAGATCATGAGCTGGTTCGAGCGATTTGCAGGACCCTTTGTACCAAGTTCCACTCGACGGTAAACTTTGTTCTGGCCTCTTCCATGAGATCTATCAAAACCCCTTCCAGAACCACTTCGGCCACCAGCAGCGCCACCACGGGAGTTAAATTGATACACTGCGTTTCTGACCAGACCTGTGTTATTTTTCAATGGTGAGGTCACCTCCTCTCCCTTCTCTACTTCCTCTTCTTCTTCATTCCATTCTTCTTCTCTCCTGACTCCAGACCCGCCCGCGTTACCGCTCATTGGGGGTGCAGTCCCCCAACTCTTGCGATTCCCGGACCATCTAAGCTTCTCCCCGTAGGGTAGAAAGCCATCAGCATCACGTTCCCTTGTGTCCGGGCAGAAAGCTTCTACATGTCCAAGACAACCACATGAAAAGCAGAAGTACGGCAGTCCCTCATACTGAATATCATACATGATAGTGTCCTTGGTCCTGGTCGATTCCAACTACACCCATCTCATTAAAGGTTCCTGGACTTTGATCCATATTCGTGCTCTGAGGGATTCTCCAAACGCAAAGCCCTTCGAATCCACATCCAGCTTAATTACTTCTCCCACCATGCCCGCAATCCTCTCCGACCATGGCGGAAGCCGGAGGTTAAACGGCAGGTTGATCACCCTAGCCCATATCTGCATTTTCTCAAACTTCCAATCAGAGGGCCGCGGTCTGCAATCAAACAGCTCTAGGATCACCGCATGTTTCCCCACCATCCATGGTCCGCCTCCGTAGATGCTATCTCTATCACGTTGGTTCTCCAGATTTGCCACAAACATGTTTTCCCCTACCAGATTGAAATTCAGTCCCCGCGGGTTCCCCCATGTAGGAAGAAGGGCCTCTGCAATTGTGCTTACATGAAGAAACTTCCGGTACATAACCTTCCCCACCAACGCCCACTGGGGGCCTATCCTTCCTCCTCCTGATCATCCACCACCAGCTTCCTACTCTCCTTCTCTGTCAGCTTCATCTTCTCCATCATGTGCTCCAACCTCTCTCTCGACTTCCTTGATTCCTCAGACGCCATGTCGACCCTCCCGAAACCCTAGATGTCACCCCTCCTCGCGCTCCAAGGGTGAGCAGGGGCACCAGGGCCCCCCTAGATCACCCTGAGAGCAGCCGCAGGAGAAGCGCTGATCAGGACTCGAAGCGAGTGCCTACCGCGGCCGGGATAGCTCGCAAGCGCGTCGGAGACCGGAATCGCCGCCGCCGCCTAACCTGCCACTAAACCCTAGAAAACAGTTCATGCAGAATATAGTTTGAGGTCCAAATCTGGCTCACAAACCGAGCTCAACAAAAAGGAAAGTAAAAGGCGCCAAGTAACTTGATCTCCCGAACCATGAAGCTACGCACTCATCTATCCCTTTCTCCCTTGACAAGATTTATATCCTCCAAACAATCTGACTCAATCACTAAGGCAGCTCACTCCATTGCAAAGCAAGTAACAGTCCTTCCCTAATGGCCACAAGTTCGGACTCTAGAGCATTTTGGCAATGGTAAAGATGGCGACAAAAAGTTCGGACTCTAGAGCATTTTGGCAATGGTAAAGATGGCGAAAACAAGCACTGAAGATTATATTTCCGGTGTGGTCACGTAAGATCATGCCGCTGCCAGCAAGCAGTACCATCCGTCGATAAGAAGGAACTATCAGTATTAAGTTTGGCCCAGCCTTCGTCGGGTCTCAACCAAATAGCAGGTGACCTCGCTGGATCCGACACCCTACCAGGTACAACAGTATATCCACAACCAAGTACAGCAGATTTCCCCTTAAGATGAGGATCCTTCTCTGGCTCTTTGGTAATTGCCAAAATAGACTGAACATAGCTTGGAGAAAATGTACAGAAACCTCAACAGGAGGTGTTGGTTTATCATGAACTATCTCATTCCGAACGTACCATATTCTCCATAAAAGCATGATCGGGTCCAGACGCTGCTCGTGCTCGTCAGGTATATTACGTGGTGTTGGAAGAAGTCACTCAGATCCTGTATTCATCATGTTTTTTAGGTTCGGCAGAGGCCAAACGACAGACATTGCAAGCCACAGTTTCCTTGCATTTGGACACCAACACAGGACATGAAATGTGTCTTATTTCTCTTTTTTTTGCAAGGGAAAAGGAGTTTTATTTCATATTGAGAGAGTTACAGTCGAGAGGTAAAAGATCCTCAATACATGGTGGTCCCACATGCATCCACACAGCCGTGGTACACTCTATACGACTATAATTTGCCAAACGATCGGCAACTCTATTTTGATCCCTATTCAACTTCTGAGGAATAAACTCCCTATGTCTCATCAACTCCTTAATTTCAGCCACGAGATGACCATAGGCAGAACGAAGAAGTCCGTTTCCTAATAGACATAACAACGCCTTACTTGAGTCAGATTGAACGATGACCAGAAGAGTGGAATGTTGTATAGCTAGCGCCATCCCTTGCATGATTGCATGAATCTCAGCTTCCAGAGAATCATTACAATTGAAAATAAACCGATATGCTGCAAAAATAAGTGAACCATCATGTCCTCCAAGAATCATTCCTGCCGCCGCCGCGCCGGATTCCACTAGAAAAGAATCATCAACTGATAGAGCAACATACTCAGTAGACGGAGGAGGCCAAGGTTTAGGACCAGGGGCAGGTCTCACTTCAGGCAAAGCCCAATCAGCAACCGGCATTTTACCTTTAATTATTTCCTCTGTACCGAACATTCTAGCATCTCGAATAGACTTCATTTAACTGTCCAAAAAATCAACCGTAGTTGCCACCGGTGGAACCTCTTTATCATGAATAAGATCATTCCGTAATTGCCAAATACGCCAAATTAGCATAATCATACGGTCACGCTCTGCATTGGTACAATTAAGCAGCACGTTCAGTAGCCATTCTTTGCCACTATTAATAAGTAGCTGGTCCTGGGGGAGCGGCCAGACCTTCCTCATGGCCTCCCAGATTGCACGTGCATGGCTGCACGCAATCAAAGCATGGTAGCTGTCTTCATCAACAATACCACAAATTGTGCACGTACTGCGCGTCGCTAGGTGCCTATATTGCATGCACGTAGCAGTAGCGAGTGCTCCTAAAGCCGCTCGCCACGCCGCATGCTTCATCCGCAGCGGCACCGAAGATTGCCATATCAGGTTCCAGATGGATCGGTTCCCGTCAGGGTTAGCGCTGGACGCCCCTCCGGTGAACCGGTCATCATGCACTGTCATCGCCAAGTGGTACGCACTTTTCACAGAGAACTGGCCATTCTTCTCCGGATGCCAGGCAAAAAAATCTTGACATTGTCTCGGTGATGTACGGATTTTGAGGATTTCACGTACGTCCATCGGCCAGAAGTGGTCGTTCAATCGTTGCACCATCCATGCACCGTTCTCATCAACAAAATCAGACACCCGATTGAATCGACAATTCCTTTTAGGTGTAACAGGTCGGAAATTATGGCCACGGGGAATCCAAGGGTCCCTCCATGTCCGTATCAAAGAACCATCTCCAACCCGCCAAATGATCCTTTTTTTAACCAGCTCTAGACCATGTTCAATGCCCTTCCATACGATTGAAGGATTTCCGGTAAAAACTGTATCCAACAAGTTCCCATTGGGGTAGTACTTCGCATGTAATAAGCGAGCACACAAACTGTCCGGATCATCAAGTAGTCGCCAGGCCTGCTTTGCAAGCAACGCCTGATTAAATGCACGCATGTCACGGAAACCCATACCACCTTTGGACTTTGGGAGTCTCATTTTATTCCAACTCAACCAAGCCATCTTTCTTTTTCCTTTCTCCACTCCCCACCAATATTGCCGCATTAACCGTGTGAGATCATCCAGAACAGACAATGTGTCTTCTTACTCAGTTCCGCATGCAGGACACAAATCAACAAGCTCAAGTTTTTCTAGACATTTTTAGATCCCAAGTCGGAAGCAAATTGATAGCAACGCGTCAAGCAAAATGAAGGTCTTTTTTTTTTTTGCGAGTGGAAAAAAAATGAAGGTCTTTGACGGAGCTTTACAGGACCATACGGCCAGTAGCGGTGCCAGGATTATCGTACGCCCCAGGCAGGCCTCGTCGCTACATACTCCCTGTGTGCCATAATATATTTAAACTGCTAAAACGTCATATATTAATACTCCACCAAAGGAACGGAGGGAGTATTACGGTACGGAGGGAGTAGTAGATACAGTCAACAAACCGCTTTTCCACCAGTCATCAACACGCGCACGGGGTCTCTCTCGGTCTCTCCAGAGTGCTACTGTAGAAAAAGGAGAAAAGGGGAGAAGCGAGAGGTGTGCTCCTCCGGCAGCGATTCCGCTGCTCCCCTCCGCCTCCGGCGGCCGTTTCAGCGCCGGGAGGCTGGGGGGAGCACGGATCTCTGCGCGGAGGGAGGTTGTAGGCTGTTAGGGTCTAGGTGTTGGGTCTCTACCGGCGGTGTCCAGGCGAGGATGGTGCCGCCGTGGGGTAGAATAAGGGATCCCTCGGGCCTCTTCCTCGTGCTACCGGCGAGCTCTCCGTCGATGGTGGAAGGCCAGCGAGGTTGGGGCGCTCGGGTTTGGCTTTGGAGCGTTCGTGTACAGGAGTCTTTTGCTGCTGCTCCTGGCTGTGGATGCAGCCTCTTCTTCCTCTACGTCGAGCTCGTCTGTGCTTCTCCTCTCTTTCTTCTCCTTGCAGTGAATACGAAGGTTTGGCCTGCGCTGCCCGGGAAGTCTTCCCGGCCGATGTTCCGGAACCGGCTTTTTAGCTCTCGTCCTCCGGGACGGGCACATATGCGGTACTTAAAGCCCATGGTGGCGACGGCTCTTGCAGGCTGGTGGATGCGTCGCGTCTACTGTCCTTCGGTGGCTGCTATGGAGAAGAGAAGGTGGAGCATGGAGGGATTGAGGCAGAGGTTGAAGATGATGTTTTTTGCACTTTGGGACCTAGAGGGGCGTTGTTGTTATTTTCTTTTTTCTAGGGTCTTTTGTGCAAATGTGCCAGGACAGCTGTGCTGGAAGTTTCCAGGCGTGTGCTGCGTGTATGTTGTATGTGCTTTGGCTGTTTGAATGGAACACGTGGCTCTTTCTAAAAAAAAAAAAAAAGCGCTTTTCCACCACGCTCGGCAGCCCGGCATGCCTGGGGCCTCACGCCGCAGATGCATATGTACGGCTCACCATGCAGTACGTTCATCACCATATGGCTGACCATGCAGTACGTTCCACCTTGAGTTGCAGAGTTGGCCCATACTCATTTGAAATGTTGTGACGATCTTGAGCCAAACAAAAATACACTAAAAAGTAAATAATTTGACAAAGAAAAACCCAGATTGGAGCACACACATAGCAGCCTTTAATATATTTTTCGTTTTTTTGCAAAATTCATATAGGGGGTGTTTTTTTTGCCATGATGAATAATAGTAGTATTAATTTTCAGAAAGTAGAAAACGTGAGGAGGACAAATATCACACAAAATTGACATGATATATAACAAGAAAAATGACAAATGTCTATATGAAAAACTTTGTCGTCGCTATCGCAATTTTTCTCTCTAACACGCATGGCAAACCTATGAAAATGGGCCTAATATTTGTACACCACGGCAATGTATTTTTTTGTGTGCATGATTTTCCTGGCAAAACTTGATAGTGGACCAAGTCAAATCCATTTTTTATGTTATGCTTTTTACTCATTGGCAGATTCACTTTAAAAATATTGTTCTTTAAAAAAAAGGTTGCAAATTTGTAAAAATTTACTCTTTGAAAAAAAAGGGTGGCAAATTTATAATTTTCCATGGGAATATGAAAAAATCGGAAAAGTTGTTTTCTCAAAAAACATGGTACTCCCTCTGATCCAAAATAAGTGTCGCTGTTTTGAACTAAGGTTGGTTCAACCATACTTCAAAACTTGACACTTATTATGGATTGAGGGAGTACCATTTAAATAAATTTAGAATTCTCCATGTGAAAAATTTATAAACTAGAATGGTCAAACTAATGAAAATGTCATGGCCTAAATAATAAAGGTACCATGGACTAATTAATGGATTTGTCGTGGTCTAAAGAATTTCCCATGGGTCCGGGAAAAACTAAACTACCATGATTCTGAAAATAAATTGCCATGCTATAAGAATAAGTTGCCATGTCTTCGAAAATAAATTTTCCATGGTCTTGCCATTGTTAGAAAGTTGCCATATCTAAGAAAATAATTTTCAATTGATTTGAAAGTAAAATTGCATGGTCTAGCAATGCAAAATTGGCATGGTATAAGAAATTAGAAACGACCTCTAATTCATGGGAAATATAGAAAAATATATGTTATGGCAGATTTAGAACTTTTGTTCTCTAATTGATGGCAAATTTAAGAATTTTTGCCATTTTCTATATCTCAAAAAAGCATGCCCAAAAATATTCTAACAACATTTTTTATAATGTTCACATGGCGATTTTCCAAAATTACCTTGGCCAAAAAGTTATGTTCGGAAATTGCCGTGGAAAAAAATGCCATGGAAAAATAGAATGAACAGTACATAACACAAAATTATGAACAAAAGTTGCTATAGCAGATGCATATTATAATTTGTGATAGTATTTTATTTCAAATTGCCATGTTTTGTATAAGAGGTTTGCCATCTTTGCAAAATGACACAAATTATGACCAAAAATTGTCATGGCAGATGCAGATTAAAAATTGCCATGGTATTTTAATTAAAATCTCCATGTTTTGTATAAGATATTTGTCTTGTGTGTAAAATGGCACAAATTAGGACCAAAAATTTCCATGGCATATGCGTATTAGAATTTTCCATGGTATTTTAATTAAAAAATACCATGCTTTGTTATAAGAAAATTGCCATGTATGTAAAATGATTTTGTTTGTCTCATTCATATAGTGGAAAAATGCCATGACCCTAAACTACATTTTCCATGCTTCATCGACTTAAATTTCCATGGTCCCATTAAAAATATTTTTTTCCATTTTTGGAAAGGAACAAGAAGGAATTTGCCATGATCCATAAACTACATTTGCCATGCTTCCATGAACTTAAATTGCCATGCTTCATTAAAAACTAAATTTGCCATGGAAAAAAAGTGGAGACATGCCAAAATAAGATTAGTTGTTGTGTGATCATGGCCAAATTTTTTTTGCCATGTGTTGAGTAAAAATATGTTAATACTTTGCCATGAGACATATGGGGAAACTTGATATGTCTCTGTCGTATCTATAATTTTTTATTGTTTCATGTCAATATTATACAAGTTTTATATACTTTTGGCAACATTTTATACTATTTTTTGGGACTAACATATTGATCCAGTGCCTAGTGCCAGTTCCTGTTTGTTGCATGTTTTTTGTTTCGCAGAATATCCATATCAAATGAAGTCTAAACGTGATAAAAAATTTACGAAGAATTATTTTGGAATATAAGTGATTTTTGGGAGGTGGAATTAACGCAAACGAAGGCCCACGGCCTCCGCAAGATACTAGGGTGTGGCCTCCCCCCTGGCGCATGGTGGTGCCTTGCGGGCACCCCGTAAGTCGGTGGGGGTTCTACTTTGGGCGCAAGGAAGCTTATATCTGGAAAAAAATCGTGTTAAAATCTCAGCGCAATCAGAGTTACGGATCTCCGGATATTTAAGAAACGGTTTTCAGCCAGAAAACAGGAACGCGAAACAGAAGAGAACAGAGAGATAAATCCAATCTAGGAGGGGCTCCTGCCCCTCCATCGCCATGGAGGCCATGGACCAGAGGGGAAACCCTCCTCCCATCTAGGGAGGAGGCCAAGGAAGAAGAAGGAGGGGGTTCTCTCCCCCTCTCTCCTGGTGGCGCCGGGGTGATGATACGTCTCCAACGTATCTATAAATTTTTATTGTTCCATGCTGTTATATTATCAATCTTGGATGTTTTACATTCATTTTCTAGCAACTTTAGATCATTTTTTGGGAATAACCTATTGACATAGTGCCCAATGCCAGTTGCTGTTTTTTGCTTGTTTTTTACTTCACAGAATATCCATATCAAACGAAATCTAAGTGCAGCGAAACTTTTTGGTGTCTTGTGGGCCCCACGGGCCTCCTCTGGTACACCTCCTGGGCTCCCTGGGTCTCTTCTGGGCAGAAGAAAATCTCCAAAAAGTTTCGCTGCCCTAGGCGCGCCCTGGTGCCTTGTGGGGCCCACAGTGATCTTTTCCACTGCCTCTCAGCTCTATAAATACCCAGATATTCCAGAAACCCTAGGGGAGTTGACGAAACACAATTCCAGCCACCGCAAGTTCCAGAACCATGAGATCCAATCTAGAGCCCTATTACGGCACCTTGCCGGAGGGGGAAATGATCACGGAGGGGTTCATCATCCTCATTGGTGCTCCTTCGATGATGCGTGAGTAGTTTACCACAGACCTACGGGTCCGTAGGCAGTAGCTAGATGGCTTCTTATCTCTCTTTGATCTTCAATACAATGTTCTCCTCGATGTTCTTGGAGATCTATTTGATGTAATGACTTTTTGCAGTGTCTTTGTTGGGATCCGATGAATTGCGAGTTTATGATCAGTTCTATCTATGAATATTATTTGAGTCTTCTCTGAACTCTTTTATGAATGATATTTATAGCCTCGTATTTCTTCTCCGAAACTTTGGTTTGTTTGGCTAACTAGATTGATTTTTCTTGCAATGGGAAGAGGTGCTTTGTGATGGGTTCGATCTTGCGGTGCTTATTCTCAGTGACAGAAGGAGACATGACACGCATGTATCATTGCCATTAAGGATAAAAAGATGGGGTCTATTCCTACATGAAAAGATCTTGTCTACATCATGTCATCATTCTTATTGCATTACTCCGTTTTTTCATGAACTTAATACACTAGATGCATGCTGGATATCGGTCGATGTGTGGAGTAATAGTAGTAGATGCAGGCAAGAGTCGGTCTACTAATCTTGGACGTGATGCCTATATACATGATCATTGCCTTGGATATCGTCATGATTATTTGCGTTTCTATCAATTGTCCAACAGTAATTTGTTTACCCACCGTATGCTATTTTCTCGAGAGAAGCCACTAGTGAAATCTATGGCCCCGAGTCTATTTCCTATCATATTATTTTCAGATCTATTATTTCAAAAACCCGAAAATACCTTGCTGCACTTTTTCTTTATTTATTTTATTTTGTGTTTTTGTCAGATCTATTTATCAAATCACATACAATTTTATCTATCTCAATACAGAGGAGGGATTAACAACCCCTCTTACGCGTTGGGTTGCAAGTATTTGTTATTTGTGTAAAGGTGTTGTTTACATATTGTTGCTTGGCTCTCCTACTGGATTGATAACCTTGGTTTCATAACTGAGGGAAATACTTACCATTGCTGTGCTGCATCATCCTCTCCTCTTCGGGGAAATACCAACGCAGATACAAGCAATCAAGTGCCGCCGG
Source organism: Thinopyrum elongatum (assembly GCA_011799875.1). NCBI lineage: Eukaryota > Viridiplantae > Streptophyta > Magnoliopsida > Poales > Poaceae > Thinopyrum > Thinopyrum elongatum. Next base: position 663,912,898 of record CM022299.1, on the reverse strand, counting down.
GGCAAGGATCGTGACGGCGATCTACATCAACAATCTTGCTACCGTCAACACCAACTTTCTCCCCCTCTATGCAGCGGTGTAACCTCTCTTTTCCCGCTGCAATTCTCTACTTAAACATGGTGCTCAACACTATATATTATTACCCAATGTTATGTGGTTATCCTATGATGTTTGAGTAGATCTGTTTTGTCCTATGGGTTGATTGATGATCATGATTAGTTTGAGTTGTATATTTTATTTTGGTGCTGTCCTATGGTGCCATCTGTGTCGCGCAAACGTGAGGGATCCCCACTGTAGGGTGTTGCAATACATTCATGATTCGCTTATGGTGGGTGGCTAGAGTGATAGAAGCTTACGCCCGAGTAAGAGGGGTTGTTGCGTATGGGAGTAAAGAGGACTTGATACTTAATGCTATGGTTGGGTTTTACCTTAATGATCTTTGGTAGTTGCGGATGCTTGCTAGAGTTCCAATCATAAGTGCATATGATCCAAGTACGGAAAGTATGTTAGCTCACGCCTCTCCCTCATATAAAATTGCAATAATGATTACCGGTTTAGTTATCGATCACCTAGGGACAAATAACTTTCTTGTGTGACAAAAGCTTTCTACTAAACTACTACTTTTTTATCTTGCAATTTATTCATAGTTTTATTCTTCCAAAGTACTTCTAGTTTATTCTTGTTCTAGGTAAAGCAAACGTTAAGTGTGCGTAGAGTTGTATCGGTGGTCGATAGAACTTGAGGGAATATTTGTTCTACCCTTTAGCTCCTCATTGGGTTCGACACTCTTATTTATCGAAAAAGGCTACAAACGATCCCCTATACTTGTGGGTTATCAAAACTCCAAGAACTTGTCATGTAACTGCTACAAAAAACAGGAGTCTAAAAATCTCCCATGATTAAGGGTACATTTGCTGGTACAATTGCCATGGACTTGAACAAAAACTTTACTAAACTTCGTCCTACGAAATTTACTAAAACAAGACTCTAATTATATATACATGCAAGTGGAAATGCTCTGCATTTTTTTGGCGAATATGTCATGATATAACTTCCATTTTTCTAAGATTTCTTGGCTGAGAGTTCAGTTTTATCGACCTGCATTCATAGTTATCAAGTATTCGCCGTGGTACATTATACGGGAATTGAGTGTTTTTTTTTTGCAAAAATATGGGAATTGAGTGTTATGGAGTATATTTTCCGATGTTATGATTCTCCGTAATTATTTTATACATAAGAGCCACCAACATGCCACAAAATAAAATTGTGTTTTGTTAGTTTAACTAGTAACCATGAACAAAGAACTTTCCTTCAAAAATCAATCAACCATGGGCCAGATGTCTTACGTATGATTTTCTTTAGTCTTTTCTTTTTTTGCATCACCCCATTTTTGTATTTGTATAATGCTAGGAAAAGAAATTGCAAGAGTAGGAAGCCAACAGTAGTAATGTTGATGTTGTTTCTACTTGTGTCGCAAGAAGTCCCCAAAATTAAGGCTAGTATAAGGGAGAAGTACATTTATCTATGTTCAGTGTGCAACCAAAACAAATGTCTATGCACGAAGGAGTCACCGGAGCAATGCATGCAGCATATGCTACGTTAACATCGCCCACGAGACTGCCCGCAATATAGTTTATTTTTATTTTGAGAAGAAGGATTAGCTGAAAAGTGATTTGTTTTGTGTGTTTGCCATGACATACCTATGTTCTAAAGGTGATATAAATTATACAAAAAGTTAGTAATATGAACAACTACAATCTAATGTCATATTTTTGTTGCACTGAGTTAATTTTTAAATAACTGGTGTCACTTATTTATATCAAACTTTTTTACTCTTTATAAATTGTTTTCTCAGCCCATTATGTTAAATAATATATTTATTCTATTATACATACTAGAATTAGCAAAAGATCATGCTAATAAATATTAAGTACAATACACCATTTGTAATTTTTGTTATTATTTAGAAATATATTTAGCCTTTAAAGGTTATGATTTCATCAATATTGTGTTTGAGATGTTTCAATAATGTATTGTAACACTTTAAGTAGACAAAAAATTATTTCTTCGTAGACTAATTTCTACCATTTACAAGTATTATAGTATGTTCATTTGTGTTTGCATTTTCCTTTAATATCTTTGTAGAGAGATCTACAAATAAACATTTAAAAAAAATCTCAAATTAAGGTGATTGATGTTAGATAATTCTATAGTGTCTCGACAAGTGAGTTTGCATTGGTACGCAAAACAATGATAACCTCTCTATAACATACAAGTGCATTCAGGTATTTGTGTTTGCTTGATCGGCAACCCGCATAAGGTGTGCAACTCAGTCCCAAATGACATCAACTTCACTCTCCCTATACCAACTTAAACTTATCCAACATGTCAAGATGTCCACATTGTGTGTGTGTGTGGGGGGGGGGGGGGGGGGGGGATCGATCCTTTGAAGATGATGGGCCCTGTGCGGGTGATAGCATTGCCCTGGCTTAATGATGATGGTATCACTACGCCGATGCAATCTTATGAAAGTTAACCAATTAGTTGGACATGTGCACATGAACTTACGCCCCCAAAAAACAAAAGAATTTGGAAGCACATGTTTCTTATAGGAAAAGTTCATTTGAAATATTTTAGAACGAATGAATTACTATTTTGGACTCTCTTGAAATTCCTATGAAATAAAATCTATAAGAATTTTGGAGGAAACCGAACGTGAGGTGTTTCCTAGTGTGTTCTCATGTTTTTATCTTTGCATTCACCGCGTTTTAGTTAGGCCTGGGCGTTCCATTTTTTGCAAATTCGGTTAGCGAAAGTGGAAACCGAAATAGACATACAAATCAACTAACCAAAATTCGGTTAACCAAAAAATCGTTTCGGTTTTCGGTTTTTGGTTTAAAACTGAAATTTTATAGAACATGAATGTGTAGATTTAAGTTTCAAATCTTGTCACTTTGAAGAAGAATTTAGACAAGAAAATGATGGAACAGAAACAAGAAAAAGAAATAAACGTAGCACATGTGGTGCAGCGCTCATCCTCGATGTTCCGGTGCGGTGGTGATGTGATACGGGTCTGGATCCTATAGAGAAGGAAGATGAGGGCATATGGCAGCGGCGAGCTGGCACCGACTAGGGCTTGTCACGGCCGGCGGGACGAGCGGTTGTGGCGGTGTAGTTGCTGAGGTGGGCCGAAGCTCGAAGGTGGGTGGGCGCACGGATGTGCGCCGGCCAGTCCTTGTTCCGTCTCCTCTGGTCTTCTCCTTAGTGCAGCGAGTCCAGCGGGGGACGACGGTCTATGAGAAAGCGGGGCCGAAGATGCCAGCCGCCGGGAGTCGATGTCATGGATGGCCGGGTGAGGGAAAATTGGGTGTCGGCTCAGCCGCTAAGATGGGTAGCAGCGGCGGCTGAGTAGTGGTGGGAGTGGTAGGGCGGTTAGGTCTTGTGTGCGTGTGTGCAGGCATGGGGTGATGCCTTTTTTTGTTGAGAAAAGCATGGGATGCTGGCTAGGTCTAGTTTTGTTTTCGAGGGAAGCCAAGTCTTCATTGCTCAAAGATCACACAGTTTGCAATACAAAAAGAATCATGGGGTTGTCCCAGCCAAACATGGCGGCCATGTTCTAAAGATTGAGAGTACTTGGCTAATGAATGAGCATTGAAATTAGAAGCTCAACCTTCAAAAGTAAAGATACAGTTGAAGTTTCCTGTTCTAAGCTTGATTTCACTTACGATCTTACCATAGCTACCATTACATCCCTTTTTAATATCCCTCGAAACCTGCTTGCAATCTATTGCAACAACGAAGTCATGCAGAAGGAGGTCTTCGGCTAGGGAAAGAGCCTCTCTACATGCAATTGGTTCCAGTGTTGCTACATCACGAACTCCATGGACAACAAGTGATGGCGACCCCAGGAAGAATCCGTTCGAGTGGGAGATGGAGGGGCCGATGGCTAGGTCTACTGGTCTGGGATGTGTGGTTGCGTGGGGTTGGGCCTCTATAACTCTAAATGGACCGAGGCGGGAAGGGTTCGTCGCAAGTCGACCGGGATCTAGGAGGGCTGGGATTAATTCGGCCTTTCGGTTAATAGATTAAAAATACTGAACCGACCGGATTTGATTCGGTTAGTAGCATGGGAAACCGAATTTTTCTACACACAATAAAAAACAAAAAATTTGGTTTATTCGATATCGGTTACGATTCAGTTTTTGGTTGGTCGGTTTTTATGCCCACCCCTAGTCATTTACATGCAAGTGAGAAATAAAATCAGGGGTAGACTCATCCCACAAACCAGATGATTTAGTACTATAGCAATATCTAGCTAGTTCATTTGCCGTAGCATTCGCTTCCCTAAATCAGTGCGTCAAGATCACCTTTGCAAAATCACTTGATAAGTCTTTGCACTCTGCCAACAACGCAATATCAAGTCCCTGGTAACTGTCAGGTTGTTTGATCGCGTCCACTGCAAAGCTACAGTCTGATTCCACTTGCACGCTATTACATCCAATCTGGCCCACCAAGTATAGCCCATTTCTAATGGCATGAATTTCTGCCGAGTCCACAGAAGTCACGGTTCAGTTCTCGGTTGGTCGGTTTTTATGGCGCCCACCCCTAGTTTCAGTTTTGAAGTTTTCCTCCTACTTTGGTTCCTATAAAAGTATGGTACATGTCACCTCAATTCTCATAGTTTTAATGTGCATGTATTTGGAGTTCCAGTGTTTTCATCAAGTACCTTCAAATTCCATGAACTCTATATGTGACCTCCTAAATCGATATTATTCTCGGGATCAAATTCCATGAACTCTATATGTGACCTCCTAAATCAAGTTCGGGATTTGCTATCAATGTACAATTCTAAAAATATCTTAGTCTAAGGTGTATGGTTGTTAGATAATTCTAGATTGTTTCTACAAGTGGTTTTGGCGATGCTGCTTGTTTCTTGGCTTTTTCGCGGTTAATTATGTTAATGGGGGATTATAGCAAATCGCTAGAAGCGCATGTGTGATTTGCACTTGGTACGCAGAACACCATCTGTAACATGCAAGGGAGATCCGAGAACGGATGTTTGGCTCTCGGCCTCCATGGAGGCCTTTTTCTGGAAAAAAAATCAAAATTCAAACTTTTCAGTTTAAAAAAAACTGAAAAAAATGGTGCAAGTAAACAAGGATGTTATGTGTGTGTGTAAAATTTCAGGATGAAAAACGTTGAAATGCGACCTCTACAAAAAAGACAAATTCATGGCCTAGGAGGATGAATAGTATCATGTGTTAAAAAACCCCAGATTTGTCTTTTTTGCACAGCCCTCATTTCAACGCATTTTGCCCTGAAAATTTACGCACATGTGTGTTATGCCTTCATGTATATCTGTGCCTTTTTTCATAATCTTTTGAAATGTAGAAAATATAAAATTTGACGAAATTAGAATTTTTCAAAACCGAGCTCCATGGCCTCGAAAGACAATATTCGGCTTAGAAACTCAATCTATATTTTGTAGTATATACGGGTCCAGGTTATCTTTTCTTCGCTTGACCAGTCAATCCTGAATGCACATCAACTTAGGCTCCAACTACTTATCACCCTCTGGGGACCGGGTGAGTTTGAGCAGTGTTTTTTTCCAACGTTAATAGCATTCCGCCAGAAAAGTTATCTACTGATGTTGTCAGCGGAGTCCCTCGTCCATCCATGTAGATCTCCATAAACCAATTCAATATGCAGATGTATGCAATTATTTATTTGCAAAAAAAAAAACATCAATCTCATCAGAAGCCATGGATGTGCAGTGTTGGGACTACGACAAAAAGTTCATCTATGACCTATACATAGATGAAAAACCATTAGTCTCATCCTTTGAATCAAATGAAACCTTTGTGGCGGGCAATCTCCACGTCGATGCAATCTTAATGTTGACAACCTTGAAGTTGGCATGCAAGAACCAACTACTCAGGCACATGCACATTAATTTACGCCCGAAGAAACATAGGAAATCCGGAGGATATGTTTTCTGTAAGAAAAAATCATTTGATAAACTTTGTAACATAAGAGTTGCTATTTTAGATTCTCTTGAAATTCCTATGGAACTAGAGGTTTCTCTAATGTTCCTGCATAACATCCAAGCAATAGTTTCGGAATTTTCCTGTTTTTATCAAATAACTTCAAAACTGAGAGTAGGTTCATATTCTATCATTCTATGAACTATATATGTCATCTCCTCAACCACATGGTATTATTCTTGGGAAACAGGGCACAAAGGTGAGTTCAAAGGGGAAAATGGGGAGCAGAGAAATACATGGAAGTGGAACTAGAGGTGCAGATTGGTGCCCCTCACCAGTTTTGCACCCCTACATGCAACAATGATAGAGATGATACTTTTTTAGCATGACTGGGTAGACCAAACACTATTTTCTCACCACAGCTATAGCTCGATGAAGACGTTGTTCTATATTACCATGGCATTACATCCTTGATAACTAATTTTACAAAATGGTAAATGAAAAATTAACAACGTTATCCCATGGCATGTTTCTGCGGACGGGCTTCTCAGAAGTGAGCCAAGCTGTATACTAGAGTCCATGAAAGCTGCGACCAAGAGAAGAGTCTGTTAGTAATTGATGGCGCCCAATTTGTTCAACGTGCAAATACGAAGACGCAAGAACTTAAGGAGTTGATTTGGTATTACAAGCTTGTGTTGTTTATTTGACACCTCCTACTGACAAAGTAGTATAGGTGATAGTGCTAGTTTTATGTGCATGTAGCGGTTGTTAGTTAGGAGGCAAACCGATAACATGTGAAAAGAAATCACTTCGGTGACATGTGCATGTGTGGTAGGAATGAATTCGATGTCGGTGCAACTAGGAGGAGGTGATGGAACATAAATGATTATTAATGATGGCTTACCAGGAACAGGGTGAACGAAGCAAAGAGCCCCTCCTGAAGTAGGGCGGCGTGACCCCCAAAGTCTTCTTCATCAATCTTCAGCAAATGCGCATAGTACAAATGAACTATCACGGTGGAAATAGTAAAGAATCTGCAACAGAGAAAAACAAAATATGCCACATGGTCAGTTTTGCTGAAACAAGATAAATCATCCTGCACTTATCAAAAGGGTGCTAAAGTTATCCTAAGACGGCATGCAGATTTCTGAAATCAGGGACCCTGGAGTACTAAATTCTCTGGCTAACTTGTACCAAACCATACGAGTTATGATAGTCCTGAATTGCTGATAGTAAAATACAATCATAATCCAGTATGCCACGCGCTATAAGCAAACAGGCATATTACTGGCCATGGAAATGTCAAGCCATGATTTCTAAGTGTCTGAATATAGAAAATGCTCAGGTGTTCAACAAAGATGAGTAATCAGGCAATATCACTGCTCACAACACAATTATGCACCAGAATTTATCCCCTGCTGAAGGGAGCAGATAAATATACTCTTATGGATTGAAGAAAAGGCACAACTCATATCTAAATGTCGATGTTTGCATTTGGTTTGAGAGTGTTGATCTTTCCAAGAAAGTCTAGCAAGGCGAACAGAACAGGCCAATCATAGAACGCCAGCCCTTTGCCAATCTATTCACTAATAAACACCTAGAAACTAAGAGCAGTTCATATCCCATTGCGCGGCAACTGTGTTTGTTTGTTAATGGTACAAATGAATTATGACGGTGGGAATAGTAAAAAATTCTGCAACTAGCAAAAGAAAACATGGTCAAATTGGCTGAAAAGAGGTATAGCAGTCTTATTTATCGAAAGGGTGCTAAAGCTATCCTAAGACGATATGCAGATCTTGAAAATAGGCACCATGTTACAAAATTCTTCAGCCAACTTGCAATAGACCATCTATGTTATGATAATCCTGAATTTTCGGTACCAAAAATACAATCGCAATCCAGTATGCTACGTGATGTAAACAAACACACATATTCTTGACACACGAGAGATGTAGAGCCATGGTTTTTAAGTGTTTGCATATGGAAAATGCTCAGCTGTTTGACAAAGGTCAGCAATCAGGACATTCATCACTCACAATGCAATTTATACTCTCATGGACTGAATAAAGAGACCTCATATTTTGTTTGAGAATGCAAATATTCCCATGTAACGCTAGCAAGATGAACAAAACCAGCAAATCATATATCAGCAGCCCTATACCAATTTATTCAACTAATGCACAGAGAGAAACTAAGAGCAGTTCATATCCCACTATATATGTGCGGCAATTGTGTTGGTTTACTGACGGCCATGCCAAACAAAGGACTAATTGAACAGCTCATGTCACATCTAATACCAGACAAAGCGAAGAACCACCTCGACTCTTGTTGCCGAGCTGGTGACCAGTACTCGGAAACGAGACAACCGAACCTACAATTCACAGTGCATCTAACACTCACTTCACATCCTCTGACCTATCGCAGCAATCAATGAACGGCGGAACAAAGCGGCCTTCTGAAATTACGCAGCTAACAGATATCGCTAGCCTCATCTACTAATTCATTCATGCGAGACTTGCTAGTACTATACCACAAAATGGAGAAGAGATCCTGAATTCAGTGTGAGATGAGCTTATGAATTCAGTTAAGAGTGAACCTGAATCTATGACTATGTCTCAAGGAAAAGATAGAGACCAAGATGGGGGCTTTGAGGAGGGAGGGAGGGACTGACAGGGCGATCCAGAAGGCGCCGACGAGGGGGACGGCGCCCCAGAGCAGGCCGCAGGCGAGCCCCACCGCCTGCCGGATCCAGTGCACCGCGTCCAGCAGCTGGTCCTGCAAACCAAGACCAAGCACCGAACCAATCAGAACCCCACGGAATCACTAGGAGACACGGCGGCGGTGGCACACATACCTTGTCCAAGGACGCGTCGGGGTCGAGGTACCGGGCGAGCCGGGACGGGAGGGCGTGGCCGTTCTGCGCCGCGTGGTGCGGCTGCTTCGCCGCCGCCGCAGCCGCCTTGGACTTCCTCATGCCTCCGGCTCCTCCGCGGCGGCGGTTCTCCACGCGGGCGGCAGCGAGATGAGAGCGGCGGTTCTCCGGGCGGGCGGGCGGGCGGGCGGCGAGATGGGATCGCTGGTGGGCGTGGGAGAGAGAAAAGACGGAGCTTTGCTCGGTCCGGTCGCCGACGGACTCCTTTTGGCTTCCGCCTTAGCAGGCCGTTGGCGTATTCCAGGACTCCGTTTTTGTTGTCCAACAAGATCCTTCTCTCACACGTTCTAATAACTTCTAACTGAAATCACCATTCTCCCTCAAATAAGCTGAAATCACCATTAAAAATTCCCCTTAACTGATTTGATTGAAATAGAAATACCATGCCCGTCTGTCAGATCCTTTGCCTCTTGAAAAAGCCCACATGTTGTATTGTTAAGTTGATTCATTGAGTGTGTCTTCGCGGTAATTGCCTTTGGAGCTCGGCCTTCATGGAGGCCTCAAAATTTAAACTTCAAATTTCATTGAAATTCATATTTTTACATTTCAAAAAATTCTAAAAAAAATACAGATATACATGAAGGCATAATACACATGTGCGTAAATTTTCAGGGCAAAATACGTTGAAATCAGGGCTGTACAAAAAAGACAAATCTGAGGTTGTTTAACACATGATTTCAGATCCTTCGCCGCCGCAGCAGCCGCCTTGGGCTTCCTCATGCCTCCGGCTCCGCCGCGGCGGTGGTCCTCCACGCGGGCGGCGGCGAGATGGGATCGGCGGTGAGATGGGATCGCTGGTGGGCGTGGGAGAGAGAAAAGACAGAGCTTTGCTCGGTCCGGTCGCCGACGGACTCCTTTTGGCTTCCGCCTTAGCACGCCGTTGGCGTATTCCAGGACTCCGTTTTGTTATCCAACAAGATTCTTCTCTCACACGTTCTAACTTAACTTCTAACTGAAATCACCATTTTCCCTCAGAAAAGCTGAAATCACCACTAAAAATTTCCCTTAACTGATTTGATTGAAATTGAAATACCATGCCAGTCCCTCAGATCATTTGCCTCTTGAAAAAGCCCACATGTTGTATTGTTAAGTTGATTCATTGAGTGTGTCTTCGCGGTAATTGCCTTTGGAGCTCGGCCTTCATGGAGGCCTCAAAATTTAAACTTCAAATTTCATTGAAATTCATATTTTTACATTTCAAAAAATTCTGAAAAAAATACAGATATACATGAAGGCATAATACACATGTGCGTAAATTTTCAGGGCAAAATACGTTGAAATCAGGGTTGTACAAAAAAGACAAATCTGAGGTTGTTTAACACATGATTTCAGATCCTTCGCCGCCGCAGCAGCCGCCTTGGGCTTCCTCATGCCTCCGGCTCCGCCGCGGCGGTGGTCCTCCATGCGGGCGGCGGCGAGATGGGATCGACGGTGAGATGGGATCGCTGGTGGGCGTGGGAGAGAGAAAAGACAGAGCTTTGCTCGGTCCGGTCGCTGACGGACTCCTTTTGGCTTCCGCCTTAGCACGCCGTTGGCGTATTTCAGGACTCCATTTTGTTATCCAACAAGATCCTTCTCTCACACGTTCTAACTTAACTTCTAACTGAAATCACCATTTTCCCTCAGAAAAGCTGAAATCACCACTAAAAATTTCCCTTAACTGATTTGATTGAAATTGAAATACCATGCCAGTCCCTTAGATCATTTGCCTCTTGAAAAAGCCCACATGTTGTATTGTTAAGTTGATTCATTGAGTGTGTCTTCGCGGTAATTGCCTTTGGAGCTCGGCCTTCATGGAGGCCTCAAAATTTAAACTTCAAATTTCATTGAAATTCATATTTTTACATTTCAAAAAATTCTGAAAAAAATACAGATATACATGAAGGCATAATACACATGTGCGTAAATTTTCAGGGCAAAATACGTTGAAATCAGGGCTATGCAAAAAAGACAAATCTGAGGTTGTTTAACACATGATTTCAGATCCTTCGCCGCCGCAGCAGCCGCCTTGGGCTTCCTCATGCCTCCGGCTCCGCCGCGGCGGTGGTCCTCCATGCGGGCGGCGGCGAGATGGGATCAGCGGTGAGATGGGATCGCTGGTGGGCGTGGGAGAGAGAAAAGACAGAGCTTTGCTCGGTCCGGTCGCCGACGGACTCCTTTTGGCTTCCGCCTTAGCAAGCCGTTGGCGTATTCCAGGACTCCGTTTTTGTTGTCCAACAAGATCCTTCTCTCACACGTTCTAATAACTTCTAACTGAAATCACCATTCTCCCTCAAATAAGCTGAAATCACCATTAAAAATTCCCCTTAACTGATTTGATTGAAATAGAAATACCATGCCCGTCTGTCAGATCCTTTGCCTCTTGAAAAAGCCCACATGTTGTATTGTTAAGTTGATTCATTGAGTGTGTCTTCGCGGTAATTGCCTCTAAACAACTTCGGTGATTTCAGCTCCGTTGAACCCTCCGAGCTCGCCTCTAAACAACTTCGGTGAGGTCTCCTTTCTCGCTGCAGCCACCACGTCATTACTGATACCACCTTATTATGGTAACCAGTTGGTTGGGGTCTGCTCTATAGTTTCTATACCTATCGCTGTCAAGCGTCGTCGGTGGTCTCGACTAGCTCTTCGCCATTTCGGAGGTTGATGGTCGACTACGCTTTATAGAAAAATGCAAGCGGTGATTCATTTTACCAAAAAAAATAACAAAATTCATTCCTATATAACCTGCATCTCCGTCCATAATATAAGATCGTTTTGCAAGCTATTGGGAGTAGTTGTAAAGAGCAAACCTTTTTCTACCACCAAAATGCGCAAACGAGTGTCTCATTTATATCATAAGGACCATAGTACAAGCCACGTACATACCGACTGATAAAATTGAAAAAAATAGCAGAACGCTAACCTTTGCACAAGGAAACACTAGCCAAGAAGTAAAATTACGAATCAGACCGGGGCAACACCCCGGAGATGCCATTGAACTCTAGATCTGGCACCCCCATATGACTAAGACGCCGGAAGAGGAAACTATATCTGCCATCCACGTACCACGAACCCAGCACACAATCAACCATCTTACAGATGACGCTGATGCAGAACACAATCTGCATCCGCTCCTGGACTACCTCCCGAACTCCGCACCGAGGCTGAAGCAAACATCGTCGCAACGACGAAGCCCGAGGACACAAGTCCACCACAAGGATGTCGCCGCACCATCCTTGCTTGAACAGACTGGATTTCAAATACATCCCCAACCATAGGATCGATTGCCTCGTCGAAGTAGGATCTAAAGAAACTTTATTCATCGCCGCCGCCGAAGCCAAGACGATAAACAACCTAAAAACTAAGTTACTTTGGCCTAAAATTATCCACACATGTAGATCCGGCGACCCCCTCATCACCGACGACCGAGGTCATTAGCGGAGGGGAGCCATCGGGAACCCCCCGGCGACGGGCGGCGGCGAGATCACCTTTTCCTTCTAGAGGAAAAAAGAACGGTATGCCGAGTAGCAATGAATTACTAGCAACAAAAGACAATGATGCACGTACATTGTCTTTGGAGGCCGAGCTCCATGGAGCTCGGTTTTAAAAAAATTGAATTTCATATTTTCTATGTTTCAAAAAATTCTAAAAAAAACATGAATATACATGAAGGCACAACACACATGTGTGTAAGTTTTTACGGCAAAATACGTTGAAGTGAGGGTTGTGCAAAAAAGACAAATCTGTGACTTTTTAACACATGATACTATTCATCATCCCAGGCCATGAATTTGTCTTTTTTGTACAAGTCGCATTTCAACGTTTTTCATCCTGAAATTTTACACACATACACATAACATTCTTGTTTACTTGCACAATTTTTTCAGATATTTTAAAACAAAAAATTTTGATTTTTGATTTTTTTCAAAAAAATGCCTGCATGGACGTCGAGAGTCAAACGTCCGTTCTCAGTGATGCAGTCGTATGTACTAGTACTAGTGGTTGGGGCCCGCCATTGCGGGTCTCTTGAGAGGAAGTTGTGCGTGTATTACTCCCACTCAAAGAAAAAACCTGAACTTCATCTCAAAATTAAAAAGAAAACTTTCTCACAACACGTGAACATCACATCCATCTCAAAAGAAAAAAAGAAAAGCCTAAAAAGTATTCTTAAAATGAAAAAGAAACAAAAGTCTCACTTCCATCTTTCAAAAAAAAAAATCTCCAAAAAACTTTTCTAAAAAAAAGGTCTCAATTTTATATTCAAAAAAATCAAAAGTTTCTCAATTTTATCTTCCAAAAAAATTCAAAAGGTTTGTTGCCATGGCCAACCAGCATGCGCCACGTGGCCATGCTGGTTGGCCACCATTCTAGCGTAGGTTAATGTGTTTGATAAGGAAGAAAAAACAGCTAAGAAACTCGGACGCCATCCAGCACTGGCGAGATTGGATCGGAGGCGTCGCCACAAGCAAAAAAATAAACTCAGTTGGATCATCACCATCACCGTCATCATTTTTCTTTGAAAAGTTGTGTGGTTGTCCCCCCACCAAACGTCTATGCACCTTCTTATCTGCCGAAAATCTCCCTGCATCTACCTATCTGCTGGAGAACCAACCACTGCCTAGCTAGCTACAAATTTCTCTTCTCAGTCTAGTTATTAGAACAAAATAATGTATTTTTCCTGAATTGATGTGCGTTGATCTCACATGGTGTAGCTAGCTAGCTGTTTAGTTCGATCTCAAAACCGTGTCAATTCGTGTTCAGTTCGAGGTTTAAGTTTAATCATTAATCTGACCAATAAAACCGCGTATATATGCAAAAGGAATTTGGACCGTCGAATTTGTGCTCGAAAGAAGTTACCAGGAATGCTCATTTTATACTGGAGTCTCAAAATAAGTGTCGTTAATTTAGTACAACTTTGTGCTAACTTTATACTAAATCAGTTACACTTATTTTGAGACGGAAAAAGTATGACATTACTTACATACTATTGATGTAACAGATGACCAATTGAAAAAACTATTCGAGAAAAACCCCAGCGTCACCCTCCTCTGGAGACATCGGGAAACCCTAGCCACCCCCGCAAGCAGGGCCGGCCGACGTGCCGCTTCTGCGACCACGGGCATTCTCTCTGTTGAGGGGTTCGAGTATCCGGGGCTGGTGTTGTTTATTCTTTGTTTTGGCGGTTCTGATCGGGGTTTTCCCTTATGTCGGCCTTGTTGGGTGGCCTGCGGGCCATGAGATGTGGAAGGGCGGACATCTCGCTCCCGCATGCGTGCGGGCGGCTACCTTGCCCCAGCAGTGTCTGCCAGCCTTTTACAAGTGGTCTCTCCTCTCATATATATATATATATATATATATATATATATATATATATATATATAGTAGTTTCCAAAAAAAAAAACATCCACCTCGGTCGACTTAGTTCTCCCCTTTCAGGATGGGTTGTCCAAGATGACCGTCTTCTAGGCGTCACATCATCTCATCCTGTCCATATGTCATGCCCACCGACGTCAGCCGACTCCGACCATTCTTACCGTACTTGGCCATATATTAAGCACAACCGGACCACCCCTCTTGCCTCCCATCAAGACCACATCATGCCAGTCTGGACGGAACGAGCTCCGGCGGTCGTGACGTGATCGTCATCACTATACGGGTCCGCCGAGAGTTGGCCAACCACGCCGTGTCTCGTGAGGGACGTCTTCGGGGTCCTTGGTCCCCGAGGGTTCTCTCATCCATTGAGCCTCTGGGTGGCGCCACCTAGTGCTTGTCGTCTGGATACGGTGATGACCCGTCTCAGCTGGGGCCCAGCCCCTATATTGCTGAAACTTCATAGTCATTGTCCTCGGTCTTCACCATCAGCTGGCAGGATCGGGGCTCCATGGCCTAGAGCGAGAGGACAGGTAACCCTCTCCGGCGACTTCCCAAGGAGCCAAGGAGGTGATGTCTCATTCCTGGTCAGTGGTCTCGGGTTCTTGTTGGGTGTGGCTACTCCCGTACTCTTGCTTGAGTTTGAGTGGGTGGTGTTTTTGCTATTCTCTAGAATGTCGATTTTATTTTGACCAGCTTCATAGGAGGATTTCTTCATCACCTTGTATCATTTCGGCAGTTTGACTTTATTTATAAAGCTGGGTAAAAGCATGTTTCGAGAATAGATGGACAAGTTAAAACTCAAACTACGAGGACATCACATAAATGAAACAATTAAAAGACTACTAAATATACCATAGCGCACTGGTCACAAGTGATGCTCGTCCGCACTTATTTTGGTACCAACATTTTTCCAACCGCCATGAATTCGACTGAAAATGTCACACCCGTGGGACGCGTATGAACACCTAAGTCAGTCACAGACAATTACACGTACTACATTCTATTATTACAGACCAAGGGAGACTATATGGATGTGAGATGTTGATTGGCATGACAGGAAGTCAATGATCCAGACTTGCAGAGTACTAGTAGAAATTTAGGATAATGTTGTAGGAGTATTATACGTTGGCTCACTGATTGCATTCTAAAGTTATCAATTCCAGCCGTATAGCTAGCTAGATCTTTTTTTTCGTGGTAATATGTTTCTCATTTATATATCATAAGGATCATAGTATAAGCCACGTACATACCGACCTGGCAAAACTGAAAAGCTAGCCTTTGCACAAAGGAACACTAGCCAAGAAGTAAAATTACAAACGAGACCGAAGAATCCTTTCAGCTTGACACCAACGTCCGTCACCTGTCTCTGGCACCACCACATCAGGGACCATAAGAAAAAATGACAGATCACCTCCATACCCGAGCTCGAAGCGGCTTCATCGCTGATATGCAGCTTTGCGGACCTCCAAGGTGGTTCACCAAAGACGAAACCATTACCGTTGAACGAATCAGACCGGGGCAACACCCCGGATATGCCATCGAACTCCAGATCTGGCACCCCCACATGACTAAGACGTCGGAGGAGGAAACCATACATGCCATCCACGAACCACAAACCCAGCACACCATCTACCATCTTCCAGATGCTGTTAATGCAGACCATAATCTGCATCTGCTCCTGTACTACCTCCCAAGCTCTGCGCCGGCGCTGGAGCAAACGCCGTCGCAACGGCGGAGCCCGAGGACACAGGTCCACCACGAGGATGTCGCCGCCGCCACACCATCCTTGCTTGAACAGACTGATTTCCAAATCCATCCCCAACCATAGGACCAATCGCCTCGTCAGAGTAGAATCTGAAGAAACTTTATTTAGCGCCGGCATCGTTGTCGCCGAAGCAAAAACGGCGAACAACCTAAAAACCTAAACTACAAGAGCCTAAAAAATGATCCACACGCGTGGATCCGGCGACCCCCTCATCACCGATAACCGAAGTCGCCGGCGGAGGGGAGCCGCCGAAGGCCGGCGGCGGAGGCGAGTCTGCTGGCGGCAGAAGCTAGCTAGATCTGCACATTACAGCCTAACTAACGAACCCTATGTATACAAACACATATAGTATGAAATACATATATAGTAAAATAGATCCTTGGGGACCTTGGTGCATGCATGGGCCCACGCGGCAGCGTCACCGGCAGATTACGTGGCACATAGAGATGGTCTAATCCACAAACAAATAAATCCTTATCTCAACAGGGATAGCCTCCCCTACCATGGCATAGCTACTCCATCCATCCATCCACCTCCGATCCCCTCACCGGCCATCATAATCCGTGGGAAAGCATCTCCATCCCCATCATCTTATCCCCTCTTGCCAAATTTAATAGTGATGCTAAATGTAGTTCAGACCAAAATTTATTATATGTCGGTAGACACAAAATTTAATTCCCATGCATGCTTGTTAAAACCAATTTCATTAATTAAGAAAAAAGAAACTTCAGCACACCTGTCCAAAATATTAAAAAGAAGAGTTTTTTTTTTTGAGAAAAGAATTAGCTTGCCCTAGTTTTTTCCCACTTTGCAGCAAGATCTTTGTTTGATATTACGGCATAAATAGTCAGAGACATATACTGTATTTAATAGCAAGTACTCCCTCTGTAAAGAAATATAATAGCATTTAGATAGTGATCTAAACGCTTTTATATTTTTTTACCGACGGAGTATGTGATGCTCAATAAGATGCCTAAAAAATCAAAAAAAAAAAACTTGACCACAGGAAGACACATTCTATATAACTATTTATTCATGGAGAAACTATACATTATTAGGGAGAAGATTCCTTGCTTGGAAAGCGATGTGCTACCCTTCCTCACCAACAAGACGCTGCGTGCACTTCCTCAAGTGGAGCACAAGAAAGCTGCTGCTCAAGAAAATGCACACAAGAAAAAGAAGAAATCAGTGGTTTTTTTGTGATCGGCTACTGACAAGTTTTTTGATGTCAAAACCAAAGCCACATTGTGCTGGGCATTTGTTATCACTAAGTGCTGTTTTGACACGTAATTGTGTAGATTAATGATGCTGGATCTTCTTATGCAAACACAGCTTTGTGCTAGCCCATTACAAAATCAGCACCGATTTGTCTGGCTTGCACTATTAGTTAATGATATAATTCTAGCAAATCTTGGATCTTAATCATCGGTGACATGTATGATAGTATTTGATCAGCAAAGCGTTTTTGTCCCATGTAATGAGCAAGACAGCTTTAAGCAGGGAAAAAAATCGTGCCCACCTTTTTGTTCACAAGTAAAACGAAAAATGAACAGATTTGATCTTAAATATTGCATAATATGTACTCCCTTCGTTCCTAAATATAAGTCTTTTTGGATATTTCAATATGAACTACACACTGATGTATATAGACGTATTTTAGAGTGCAGATTCACTCATTTTGCTCCGTATGTAGTCCATATTAAAACCTGTAAAAAAGACTTATATTTAGGAACGGAGGGAGTACTACTCTGTACTGTACACACACTTGAAACGATAAAAAATAAAAAGGGAAAACAGAATTTCATGGCAAACTGGCCATAGTCACAGACTCACAGTATGGAAAATTAGCATTCAGTAGTGAGCTAGATAGTGGACCAGACATACTCACCAGCAAGTTACCCCTACTATAGGTACTAAAGAAAATTCATGTCCCCCGTTTTGCCCTCAAATAAAACAAAATAATTAAATATTGCATGATTGTAAGTAGTACTCTATAGTGTACACATACACGCACACGCACGCGCGTGCGCGCACACACACACCACACAATAGAAAAGATAAAAGTAACAACAACAAAAAACAAAAATTCATGGCAAATTGCCCTGGTTGGACACGGAAAAAACACTACTATAGAAACAAATGATACAGTATGGGAAATTGGCATTGAGCATTGAGCTAGTTAGTGCACCAGGCATACCCACCAGCAAGTTACCCTACTAGGTGGTTAGCTACACACACACACTAAACACCCCTGGCCTAAATAGCACTGCAGTGCAACAGTCCTCCCTTTTGCATTTTGCTAATTTTAAACATACATCCCCACATGACATCAGCCTACATGCATGTGACACATCATCGCCATCATCAGATCTGATCTGACCGGGCTTAGACTAATCACCAAACAAACTAATTAATTAAAAGGGAGGATAATGAGGACCAAATGTAGATCTGGATCATACATACATACGGGTTAGGATCCTCTAGAGTAGCACACCATGCAGTACAGTCACTTCCATGTGGACCCGGCCCCATATGTCATCCGCACTACAGCACCGTACAGCATTGCAGAGGATCTCAACCCCATACACACACACCAGCCCAGCACATCACAACCCCTCCCTAGAGAGTAGACTACAGTAATAATTAAGCAAATGGTGGTAGATCTGCTGCACCCACTGAACATAACATAACATAACATACAGTAGTACTGTCAAGCAGCCGTTAACAACTGGGTGAGCACACACATTTTTTTTTTCTTTGAGGGAGGGCGAGCACACACTTAAGGGCATGTTCGGTTGACAGGAAAAATGGAGGGGTTTGGCAGGGATTACACCCTCTACAAGTCAAAACCTCCTCCAATCCACCCCAATCCCCTATGAGGAGGTGTAATCGAACAAAGCCTAAAGTAACACTAATCAGAACCAAAACTTGTAGCAGCAGTTAACAAAGTGAGTACCACTTAAAAGTAGCCAGCAGTTACCAGTTAAAAATGTGAGCTTTCTTTTGTTTCTGTATTACAACTGCTACTTGCATCTACTGCTCTGAACATCCGAGGCAACCAGAAGGAAAAGCAGGGGAGCGGTTCAGGCGGGGCGGGCTGGACCGGCGGGCGGGTCGGGGGAGCGGAGAACCGGAGGGAGGGAGAAATGGGGGAGTGGGTGTGGACGGTGGTATAAAGGAGGAAGGAGCGAGCGAGAGGATAGCCGAGGGTTTAAGCGACAGAGAGAGAGGAAGCAGAGGAGGAGGGGCAGAGGAAGGAAGCAGTTCGTTCCGCCGATCCAGGACGGAAACCGCAAGGGTACGTACACGACGCATCCATCCATGGCGCCGCCGGAGATCCGGCTAGAGCAGCGGGGAAACCCCGAGATTTCTGCCGTTTCTCTCTCTTTTTCGCCGGTCGTCTTCTCCCCGCGGGTTTCTTCTTCCCCGATCCTCCTCTGCTTCGGTCGCCTGGTGGGCCCGTTGCCGCTTTGGCGCCCGGCGCGGACGGGGGAGGCGCCGGATTTGGGCGGGCTCGGCGGGAACCGCTCGAATTATGCTCCCGGATTTGGTTTGTGCCCGGATTGGGCGAATTATGCTCCGCGATTTGGTTTTCTGTGGCCCGATTCCCTCCCTCCCGGCCATGACCGGCGGGAGCTTGCTTCTTGACCGCGCCGGATTTGCTCGGTCCTGTTGTTGCGTGCCGATGCGGACACAGACATCGCTTCTTGCCATTTCAGACTTTTCCCCCGGGTTGAATTTCGCCATGTTCTTGATTCGTCCCAATATTGCAAACAGTTTTGCTAGTTTTGCTGGAACTCATCTAGATGAGATATAATTTGGTCTCATTCACCTTTTATAGCCATTGGATGTGACCCTTTTGTAGCCATGAACTCATCTAGATGGACTGAGTTGAAGCAGGTGTGGTTCCCCCTTGTTCGATGTGGTTGGGATTTTTGGGGTTTTCCCGATTCAGAATTCGGCTCTTCCGATGCAGTTTTTTTTTATTTCTGGATCTGTACAACGACTTGCCTTGCTGATTCAGAATTTGGCTTCCTTGTTTGGTGCGCCAGCCAAAGAATTTGAGTGCATAATAATATAGCACTTTTTGTTTCAATTCATGGAGCTGACCACCGGCTTTGATTTCTATTGATTTCTATTTGTTTGCAGAAACCGATGAAAAGGATTCCTGGGCAGGTGCTCATCAATCTTGGGTGACTCGTTTCAGATGCTCCTTGGAGGTGATCTCACTCCCCTATAAAACCCAATCAATCTCCACCGTTTCTTCCCCTACTATGGCTATGGCAACTCCTCCTCCTCCATCAAACCACCCGGCTTCAGGTTGCCCTGCCCTGTTGGCATACATACACAAAACATCTTATAAAGTACTGTATTATTTCTTCGCCGGGATTCGACGGAAGACGATATTTCCGCTCATTTTAGAATTGTTAGTTAGTCTCTGTGCTCTGGTTGGGGCCAAGCAGTTCCAGCTTTGCTGTGTGAGCAATCACTAGTTGGGAATCCTCACTGAATTCCATATATTTATTGCAGATAAAGATTACATATGCGCTCGTTTGCTGCCTGCAAAAGCCGTCCTTTGGAGTGAGATCAAGACATGGTGGTGCGGAAGAGGTTGGATTATGGATCTCGTGGCCACCAGGTTCCGGCCATGCCACGCGTTCCAAGCTCTGCTCGGGTACATACGCATTCGATACCCTGTACTACCTGCCATGAACCCCCGCAATTTGCGTGTTGGATATTATGTATTAACGGCCGGTGGTGATTCAGGGGAAACGCTCAGCCAGGAGAAAGAAAGATGAGATGTCCCCGTTTGATTTGCTCGTGACCGTCGCAGGAACGCTGCTAGTGGATCATGAGAATTCATCTAATGCTCCTAGCATCAATGCAGCAGCTTTGACCTATGCCAGAAAAAGGAAATCAGTTAAAGCTGAGCAGTGTGATGACGTTCCGCCGCTCAAAAGCATGGCCGTGGAGAACTGTATAGCGGGTTCTGGTGGTGTGTGTGCCTCTCCTAGGCAAGCTAACATCTGCTTGGCAGAAAACTCGTCGACACGAAATGGTACTGACCCAGTATTAGAGTCACTAACCGTGAAATCAAACATGTTGGTTAGGGACTCGGTGTTTAGTTGTACAAAATCATGTAACCGTGCCCATGGTGTTGGCGGAATTCAAGAGTGTGGATCTTCACGGTCAATAGATGCTAATCAAGTGCAGGTGCAGCAACCTATGGATGGTGACACCACAGCCTTGTACAGTTTGGTTAGCTCTGTGGATTTGGATGGCAGACCTCCTGCATTGGTTAGCTCTGACAGTAGCTCAGGAGTGCCTTTGTGCATCCATGACAAGGACCGCAACACCTCCCCCTTGTGCCATGCTGAAGTGAGGCATGCTGCAGATAGAGATGATGACGAAAATTCTTCCGGGTGCACTCATCCATGCACCACCGGAAATAATAAGGGCTATATGCCACAGTATACAGGCGATAGCAGGATAAGGAAAATGTTTGCCTCCAAGATAAGGAAGGCAGCTCGTAATAAGATGTGTGGAGAGATGTCCAATAAAGGTATGGCAATCATCATCACAAAGTTAACTTTTCGCTTCTCCACAGGCTTCATAGTTGCCATATACTAGAGAAGCATATTTCTTTTACATCTTTCCACCACCATTATTATGGGACTAACTAAATATTGCAGGAATTGGACTAAATACGGGCTATTGTGTTTTTTTTTTGTGCTCAACTAGGTAGCAAGCTAAATTTATGTGGAAAAAAGATATCCACCACACGCCAAAGAGTACAAAGAGCAATGTTCAAGAGACAAAAGCCAGTGCGCCGTCATTTTACACCATCTTCTGCTAAAGGGATTCTAACTGAAGGTATGCTGCATCACCAATTCACGTTTACCTCATACGGTGATACAAATGTTACATTGCACAGAGTCATTGAAACTTGCCTTCTATATGCCATCTGATAGCCTCAATCCTTATTTTGGTATACTTCCTAAAAGAAAATGCCGCTTGCCATTTCAGCTAGCGGGGCATCATTTTCTGTGGAAGGTCAAAATCCATTATGTGGATCTGAGGACTACAATGGTATATTTTGGATATATAGATTTGTTACTCACTTCGTCAACATGAGAGCTTATCATATGTGTATTTTCTCTTTTTTCAGTTAAGCTAAGAATCAAGTCATTCACCATCCCGGAACTGTTCGTCGAGATCCCTGAGAATGCAACAGTTGGTTCATTGAAGGTAAAGGCTATACTGGCTTCTAGAAGTAAACTTGTTGGTGATATTGCATTGCGAACTGTGATTGGTGAAATCTGCAACAGTTCTTCTTTGAACTCTGTTTTGTACTCTGTTCTACCTAGTTCTGTACATAGTTAAGAAATGCACAAGTTACTTCCTGTAATTGCTGAGTCAAGAGGTCATGGTTAGATTTCTAAATTAAAGCAACGGGACAAATTCATTACACAGTGAAATTTGTCCCCTCATGACAGTTTTAATTGTTCCCCATTAATATTCTTCACTTTCTCTACAGAGAACTGTAATGGACGTTGTTACTAGTATAATTGAAAGCGGCCTCCGGGTTGGTGTGCTTCTTCAAGGAAAGAGTATTCAAGATGACAACAAGACACTTCGTCAAGCTAGAATTTGCCATGGAGAAAATCTAGAAAACATAGACTTCACACTGGAATGTGAAGCTGGGCAAAACTCTTCCCCTGGGGTCAGAATACCAGAGGAAATGGATTTTCATGGTGCAGATGCCATGAAACCATTAGCCATGTAAGGCATAATGAAGTTGTTTCTTGTGTCTTTATATGGTAGTTTTGGTTTAGGAAGACAATTGTCAAGATGCATCTGACAGTTTCTATATTATGTACGCTCTGGAGCATAAACCAAATCTGAAGACCATTGATGGTTTTGGTATCCCATGGTTTGCAGGGTAAAGTGTGAAGAGCCTTTTTCTGAGACCAAGGCCGGTTATAACAGCCAGCAGCGCGTGCAGGCTTCTCCCAACCGTGTTCAGAGTGAACATGGTTCTGTTCAGTCTCTTTTCGAAACGACCGCTCACGAAGCATCAGCTAGCTCACAAGCCATTGTCCCGGTTGCCTCTCCAAGCTCAGAGGCTCTAGCCATTGTGCCTGTTTGCAAGTCAAAGCGGCCCGTTATTGGGCAAAGACGCATAAGGAGGCCCTTCTCCTTGCCTGAGGTGGAGGCGCTAGTGGAAGCTGTCGAACAGCTTGGAACAGGAAGGTTCGTGCACGAATGATTTCTCTCTATTGACACAAGGTCATTGCTGCAAACATGTTCTCATATGTTGGCCTCTTGGTCTGTTTTGCTCAGGTGGAGAGACGTTAAAATGCTCGCATTCGACAATACTGATCATAGGACCTATGTTGATCTTAAGGTAATTCAGTACCACAGCCTAAAAACAGCCGCTATTGCATTGCTTTTTATTTCAACATAGATGGTGAAGAATGAGGATTTTCAAATGTGCTAAACTGTGAAACATTTTGTGGATGAACCAGGACAAGTGGAAGACCCTGGTGCACACGGCGAGCATATCCCCGCAGCAGAGGCGGGGCGAGCCGGTGCCGCAGGGACTGCTCGACCGCGTGCTGGCGGCGCAGGCATATTGGTCCCAGCAGCAGCAGCAGCAGATCTCAGGCAAGGCTTCAGGACAAGGCTGCTCCTCCAGCTGCTGAAGAAATCCTTCTCTGCCTTGCCTGCCTAGAGAGGAAAACTGATACTCTTCTGTAAAAAAAAAATGTTTAAAGGAGGTTGACTAATTTCTGTATTTATTCCAAAACTCACAGATCATTTTATTTTCCCTTTCTTCTCTGTTTGCTGCTCAGGCCGGGTGCTCTCTTTCCTCTGTCGATTAATAAGAGAAACTAAACGCCTGGTCTCGACGGCCCCTTTGTAAATGATTTTATAAACTGTTTGGAATGTTTCAGTTTTCACCAGGTGTTCATATAAAAACAGTTCAACATTCCAGTTCTTGCACATTTTTCTCATTAAATTAATTATTATCACACTGTCTTGCATTGGAGTTCTTTTTTCTCGAGAGAAATCGGATTATTGTTTTTTTTTTCCTTCAGAAAGATTGGATTGTTATTTTTTCCTTGTGTGGTTGGATTTGGTAAATTTCTACTAGTACATGTACATATTTTTAGGAAATGGTACAGTAGTTGCTAGTAAAAATAAGAGGAGTTTTTTTGTGAGAAAAAAAAGTGTTAAACTGTCCCAACTATTTTTTTTGAGCGAGGGCTATATTTTTGTTGGTGAGGCCAGGCTGAATTAGCTAGCCCAGTGGATGAGGCCCATTAGCCCAACAACATCCAGCACTTCCAGTTACCCACTCCTCTGCCCCCTCTCCCGAGCCGGCGGCGGCACATGGGCGGGAGCCTCGCCCAGCTGCTCCTCTCATGCCTCGCCGGCGACCGCCTCCGCCTCGTCCTCCCGCCGGCGCACGCCCGGGCCGTCGTCTCGGGCATCCTCCCGGACCTCTTCCTCGCCAACCTCCTCCTCCGCGGCTACTCCAAGCTCGGCCGCCTCCGCGACGCCCGCGCCCTGTTCGACGGTATGCCCGGCCGGAACCTCGTCTCCTGGGGCTCCGCCATCTCCATGTACGCGCAGCACGGCCGCGAGGACGACGCGCTCGCCCTCTTCGCTGCCTTCCGGGCCGCCGCCGACAATGACGGCGAGCTGCCCAACGAGTTCCTGCTCGCCAGCGCCCTCAGGGCCTGCGCGCAGTCGAGGGCGGCCCGCTTCGGCGAGCAGGTGCACGGCGTCGCCGCCAAGCTCGGCCTAGATGCCAATACCTTCGTCGGGACCGCGCTGGTCAACCTTTATGCCAAGGCTGGCCGCATCGACGCGGCGATGCTTGTCTTCGACGCCCTCCCGGAGAGGAACCCGGTCACCTGGACCGCGGTGATCACGGGGTACTCGCAGGCTGGGCAGGCTGGGGTTGCCTTGGAGCTGTTTGGGAAGATGGGACTCGACGGTGTCCGGCCCGACCGGTTTGTGCTGGCGAGCGCCGCCAGTGCTTGCTCTGCGCTTGGGTTTGTAGAGGGTGGCAGGCAGATACATGGCTACGCGTACCGAACCGCAGCGGAGTCAGATCCGTCGGTGGTCAATGCGCTGATCGATCTGTACTGTAAGTGCTCCAGGCTCTCGTCGGCTCGCAGGCTGTTTGATTCCATGGAGAACCGCAATCTTGTGTCTTGGACGACGATGATCGCTGGTTACATGCAGAATTCGCTTGATGCTGAAGCCATGTCCATGTTCTGGCAGCTGAGCCGGGCTGGGTGGCAGCCGGATGTTTTTGCTTGCACTAGCATCTTGAACTCGTGTGGTTCTTTGGCAGCGATATGGCAAGGAAGGCAGGTGCATGCTCACGCCATAAAGGCCAATCTAGAGTCTGATGAGTATGTCAAGAATGCTCTGATTGACATGTATGCTAAATGTGGGCATCTCACAGAAGCAAGAGCGGTATTTGAAGCCTTGGCAGAAGATGATGCGATTTCTTACAATGCAATGATCGAAGGGTATGCAAGGCTGGGTGACCTTACAGGAGCAGTTGAAATATTCAGTAAGATGAGATATTGCTCACTAAAACCAAGCCTACTGACATTTGTTTCTCTGCTTGGGGTGTCGTCATCTCGGTCAGACCTTGAACTGAGCAAGCAGATTCATGGTCTAATTGTCAAATCAGGGACTTCATTGGACCTATATGCAGGGAGTGCTCTGATCGATGTCTATTCAAAGTTTTCCCTTGTGGACGATGCAAAAGTTTTATTCAGCCTGATGCACAACAGGGACATGGTAATCTGGAATGCTATGATTTTTGGCCTTGCACAGAATGAGCGAGGGGAAGAGGCTGTGAAGCTCTTTAACCAGCTTCGTATCTCTGGGCTAACACCTAATGAGTTCACGTTTGTTGCACTGGTAACTGTGGCAAGTACTCTGGCAAGCATGTTTCATGGACAGCAGTTCCATGCCCAAATCATCAAAGAAGGTGCAGACAGTGACCCCCATGTTTCAAATGCTCTCATAGACATGTATGCAAAGTGTGGCTTCATCGAAGAAGGACGGCTGTTGTTTGAGTCAACATCGGGAAAGGACGTCATCTGTTGGAACTCGATGATTTCGACCTATGCGCAGCACGGTCATGTTGAGGAAGCTCTTCGTGTTTTCGGGATGATGGGAGGGGCTGGAGTAGAGCCGAACTATGTGACATTTGTCGCTGTGTTGTCAGCATGTGCTCATGCAGGCCTTGTGAATGAAGGCTTACAGTATTTTAACTCCATGAACACAAAATACACGGTTGAACCAGGCACCGAGCACTATTCTTCTGTGGTCAACCTTTTTGGTCGTTCAGGCAAACTGCATGCTGCCAAGGAGTTTATTGAAAGGATGCCGATTGAACCAGCTGCGGTTGTTTGGAGGAGCTTGCTGAGCGCCTGCCATCTGTTTGGTAATGTTGAAATCGGGACGTATGCCGCTGAAATGGCACTCTTGGCGGATCCTATGGACAGTGGCCCCTCTGTTCTTATGTCAAATATTTATGCCTCTAAAGGACTGTGGGCTGATGCACAGAAGTTGAGACAGGGGATGGACTGTGCTGGCGTTGCGAAGGAAGCAGGATATAGCTGGTGAAGGAGGTTCATACATTCTTCACAAGAGGACGAGAACACACAGAGGCAGAAGTGATACATGCAGTACTGGATGAGCTGACAAGTCTACTTAAAAATTCTGGGTATCTCCCTGATACCTCTGAACTTTACTTTGCTTGATGAGAATGGTTGATGGTACTTACTGAATGATAACTACATAGTTTTCAGTTTGTAGACAGATGGTCTTGGATGAACTGTTCTAGCTACGTCCCCACACACAACTAATACTGGGAGGATGATGCTTTGATATTGTAGTTCTGGCTGTATTCTTTGATAACTTTAGTGTGTTTTACAACAGCTTGTCCAACGACTATCTGGCTAATTACTACTTACTGAAAGAGACCAGAGTTGGAATGACTTGATCAGATCAAATGCAAAATATCCGACCGCGCATGTTCACTGTGGGCTTGACAAATGCACCACTGCACATAGCCATGGTTAACTCTGATTTGAAGGTTCAGTGTAGTTAGCTACTCATGAGGTAACAAGAATACAATATTTTCCTTGCAGTAATCTGAATCTTCTTGTTTCTAAGAGAAAATGGGAAACTTGAATCTTCTGTACGGGAAAATGATTTTTCATTGGATAACATTAAACTACTGCTTGACTAGCCAATAATACTGGAACATTAGCGTGCTTTGATTCAGGTGAACTTGTTCCTGAAAAAGTGAATTAGAAGTTGCTATTTATCTATCTAATAAGATAAAGGCACGCTGGAGGGTTCTACATTGTCTTTTTTCTACTAGACTGCGGCTCCGGCGAGGTCGAGTGCCACATCGTCTGGGCCAGCATGCTCACAGAGTTCATCCTTGATGACGATGGCTGGATGGACTTTGACAATGTCAGCCTCGTCGACGGCTACAACATGCCCATGCCATGTTGATCCCAACAGGCGCTGCCCCCTGTGAGCTCTGCTCCAGTTACGACTTACGAGGACACCATCTCCACGTTCGCTTGCAACCACACCAACTACAGCATGACCTTCTGCCCACAGTCCAATCCAAACAGGTACTTTCTTAAATAATTTCGTGACAAGTAGAGTCCTTCATCATCGTGCTGTAAATCTCATTCAACTCAACGGGTATCTTTCCTGAGCTAGACACACAAAAAAGAGAGAATTTGATTTGGAATGTAAAATGGGGAAGGAGAGAGGAAGAGACAAACTTAGTTTTCAGCAAAGAAAATAATTTTTGATTGAGTTGCTCTTTCTTGGATCCCCGCCTTGTATGTGGTCTTGACTAGAAAGCCGCAGTTGTATAGTTGAAACCTGGAAAAGCAAGACCACATCATAGAAGTGCTCATGATCATGCGTTTGTTGGTCTAACTCATCATTTGAGGGCAGTGACAATCGATAAAAAAAAATACTCTTTGTGTTAGACTTCACCTAAATTGCCACAACATAACACTGAAACTGTGGTGCATATGGAGATTTTGCTTGAGGTTCAGTATATTGCTGGCATGTATTCTTTGCTGTACTGACGATAGAAGCTGCTCCCAGATTATGTAACACGAGAAGCCCCTCAATGGCCTAGCAAGGTGAAATAAAAATAAAAACATCGCACGTTGTTTCTGGAGTTGTTGTACCGTTTTCTGTATTTTTTTTTACCTGTTCATGATCTATTAGCAGACCTGTCCTGCAACTTTTGTGTGCTCATACCTGCTATCCATTCGACAGTCAGTGTGGTTATAGTGTATATTTACGTACCACTGCAGGAAAAGTGAGGAGAAACTTGCAGAAAAAGTGAAGAATAGTGAAACAAAAAGGAATTTCTTTTTGTGGGTGGAACAAAAAGGAATCTATCCAGCTTGCTATGGCCGAGTTGTGTAAATTTTCTAATGCAGGTCTGCATCCATGACAATCCTTTCATCACACTTTTAGGTGTCTTTCCCTCAGCTGCAACTGCTGTGCCAATTTTTTCCTCAAAAAGAAAAAGAAATAGAAATTGACTGCCTTCGGATGCCTTATCTGCTTTTACTCCAACCCAGTAGCTCTGTTTGACCCTTTTGTCACTGTGTATTCCCCATATGAATCAAACTTTGAGACTTCCCTCTTTCTTTCTTTATGTTCATAACCCTCACTTTGATTGATTCTTTTTTTCTTCTGATTTTGTATACCTGAAGCATATGGGGATTGATATGCTGAGTACGAGTGGTTACATGTATTCAGACAACTGGACAAGGAGCATGGGAAGAAAGCTATAATTTTTGGTGTTCCGGCTATAGCTGAATGGTTCAGAAGCAAAGTCCATTTTGTGCCATCTGTAGCTGCCCTGGGGTCTGCCCTTTTGGCTGCAGTGAGTTCTTCTTTCACTCTTCTTGAATTGGCATCTGTAGCTATTTCTTGGGTGGTCACTTGGTAATTACAAGTTAACCTCGCCATGTACTTGCATTATCTGCTAATTGTAGATAGTATTTTGCTCTGTCCAGGTTAATTACTCATACAAGAGATGCATTTCTAGCTAGCTAGTTTATGCAGCAGCTGTGACCTATGCTCCCAACTCCCTACGGTAATCTACTGTGGTTCCTTGGCTGGTGTTCCAAAATTATGTGGTGTGCTTATATATACTGTCGCTTTTCTATTTTTTTTCTCCCAGCAACTGTAGTCTTTAACTATCAATTAAATGCCACTGAACTTAGACATTATGATAAGACATCAGTTTTCAAGAAAGAAATGAAAACGATGAAGCCGTAACTCCAAACATTAATATTCTTTGTAACTGCCGTGTCAATGCTGACAAGTTTTTCCTATATATATGAACCATGAAGCATTTGATGGTCATACACTCATCAGTCCCACTTACAGGAGTACTCAACATTACTTCGGATCCTCAGCAACGATGGCCAAGTACATGAGAAACAGTGGCCAAGGATTTGTGCTACTTTGTTTCATTCTAGTGGCGTGTTTTGCCTGTCTTGGACACGCACATGGTAATTAACAAATCAAAGTTCTTTTTATTGGGCAATAGATTTTTGGCTTTGTTTTTTTGTCATTTTGTTGTTGACTGTATCAGGTGTTCTTAACCAGAAAAAAAAAATCTAGTTGTACATATATATATATATATGCTATACACCCTCTTTTTGTATGTTGAGAGGATAAGTCTTTTCTTTTATGCATGTTAGGTGAAGGCACAAACAACAAGGAGGTCAACAGGAAGATCCAAGTAAGCCACGTGGTCCGCCCCCCTTGTTACAAGGACGCGCACCAGGTCCTAGGCCAACCATTCTGCTGTAAAAAGGATAAGCTGTGCTGGCCGAATCTCGGAGAATGCTTCATAAACTGCCCGTGCAAGATTAGATGCCTACGACCAGCAGCAACACACTAGTTTTATCGTCTCTTCCTTGTGTGGATAAATATCACCTTATGGATCTCTAAATAAGGATGTGTTGATCTATGATGGACACATGAAAATATGGAATTTAATCTTTCTCTACTCTAAATTATATACATTAAAATATACATTTTTTTTGTTATATTTCATTACATTTTTTTTGGTGTACAGAAGCTTGATGTGGAAAAATATTTTATTTGTGCTTATGATGACTCATTGCAATTTCCCATTGATGACACATTGCAGTGTCCCATTGATGTGCAACAATGCATTAGCATCACTGTTAGAAGTTTTGATTGGATGAGCATAATTTTTTACTGAAAAAGCAGCATGTCAAACATGGCCTGATCCGTTTATTATTGAACAATGTAGTTTACATTGCAGATGCTGCTAGGGCTTTAGGCCATTAGCTAACACCCTATGTGGTCTTGAGTTAACCAGGTCCTAGTTTCCTGTGTATGCTCAACAAGGCTTTGCTTCTTAACACAAACATGCTTATTCTGTCGCAGGTTTAGATTGATATGTTCAGTGAAGTATTGAACTCGACTTATGAGTAACAACCTGCCGGGAGACACTATTTACCTTCAGGTCCATGTACATCTATTTTTTTCAAGCTTAATCAGAAGGGAAATTATGGCTTCAACTTTGCTGTTGAGCAATCAGTAATAATCAGTAATTGCTGAGTGTTCAATATATCTGAGTTCATTCGTTGCAGATAAATATTATGAATATGTTTTTTGTATTTATTTATTGCGAGTCAAAGCTGTTTAAGTGCGATCAAGACAATATGGTATGGAAGATGTTGGATTATGGATCCTGTGGCTACCAACCTCCTGCTATGCTGCATGTTCCAAGCTCAGCTCAGGTACATGATTCTGTGCTGTCATGAACCATAATTCTCATATTGGCTCTGTAAGAGTTGATGATAATCCATGGGAGCAGCTCTACGCAAACAAACAAATACGTGTGCATTTTATTTTCTTTGTAACTGTTTCAGGAGATCAGGAAAATTCATCCTATGTTACTGATGTCAGCAAAGCAGCTGCAAACAATGCGGAAAACAGGAAATCAGTCAAAATCTCAAAGCCAAACAGTTCGATGAAGTCCTGCTGCCCAAATGTGTAGCTATGCAGGAGGGTGTTCTGGTCCTGTTTGATGAGAAGGACCTAGACCTTACGGTAATTATTCATTAACCACGAATGCCTTTCTGCCACATTTCATTTTCAGCAATTATTTGAAAATCTGTGGTGGTGCACATACTTCAAGTTCCACCTATAGAATTAACAGTACTCAATATTTTTTATTGTGATTAATAAACAATAAAATATCAGTAGCCAGACAATATCTGTTGCTGATCAATCATGAAATCCGGCCATTTGAAATGAGGGTGTGGTGCCTAGTTTTTTTACTCCACCATTTGAAGTTATGAGACTGGTGAACATGAATTGATCATGTCCCGCAGGAGCTAGGGAAGCATATGATTGAAGTGGGGAGGCTTCAACATAAGAAGGTTGAGACAAAATCCGGCCCAAAAAACCCGTTTCGATCAATGTATTTACCTTTTTTTTTTCAAAACACCACATATAGATGCATATAATATTGGAAATTCTTTCACACATATTTGTATATTTACATTTGCTTCTTCAGATAACAAAGTTTTTGTAAAGATCTACCTAAAGTCCAAGCTCTGAATACTTTGGTGACGCTGAATCATTATTTCGATGGGAGGGCATTTCAGACATAATTTCCTCAATGACCAGTTGAGTTTGTTTTCTTTGATTATTTTGGTGATTTTTGCCTTCAACATTTTTTCCATGAGAGAGGGGTAGTGGGACGGACGATGAAAGTGTGGCTTTACAGTAGAGATAGAAGATAGAAGGTAGATAGAGATATAGAACAGAGATAGAAGATAGATAAAGATGTAAAATAGGCATAGAAGCTAGAAAGAGATAGAAGTAGAAGAAGATAGAAGAAGATAGAAGTTAGATAGAGATATAAAATAAAGATAGAAGATAGATAAAGATATAAAGTTGGGATAGAAGATAGAAGATAGATATGATAGAAAATATAGATAGAAGATAGAGATAGAGATAGAGACGACAATAAATCATTTTTCACAAAAGAAAGAAATAAGTGGACTAAAATTGGTCGTCTGGACAACACCTGCCAATGTCAACACACTCTCCTATAAATATGAACCATGGAGCAAGCATTCCATGGCGATCCAGGCACCCGTCCAACTTAGAAGAATACCAGACATTACCTTGGATTCTCAGTAATGATGGCCAAATGCATGAGGAACGATGTCCAAGGACTTGTACTACTTTGTTTTGTTCTTGTGGTGTGCTTTGCCTGTCTTGGATGCACAAACGGTAATTAATTAATAGTTAAAGTTCGTTTTATTTGGAAATAGATTGTTGGCTTAGATTGTTTATATATCTAGACTGGAGGATAAGTCTGTTATTTCTTTTTTGTTAATCAGGTGAAAGCATAAACGACAAGGGGAGCAACGGGATGATCGAAGTAGTCCGCCCCCCTTGTTACAAAGACCATCACCAGCCCTCAAACCTGCAATATTGTTGTCAAACGGATAAGATATGTTGGGTAGACCTCGGAGAATGCTTCACAAACTGCCCGTGCAAGATTAATTGCCCACCGCCACCAGCAACACAGTAGTTGTGCCATCTCTCATTCTTTGGGTTAATAAATCCCAACTTTATGGGTCCCGATATAATCATGTGTTGATCAGCTAGCAAATTTGCTAGAAAATTTTCCAGAAATTTGATTTGCCGTTTAAATAATTAATAAAAAACTAGCGAGTTGCGCTCCTTAATTGCACCTAGATTGGTTACATACCATTTTACATATTCCATACTTTTATCTTCAGGTTGGCTTAACTGCTCTCCCAAAAGTACCCAAATTGAGTTTTTTGGTAGTCATGGATCGCTGTTCATCTATCATTTGTGAGACGCTGACACGGACGTATCCCTTGGTACAAACTATTTTGTTTTCTAGCCTTTTTCTCATCAATCCGTCAGCTAGAGACGGCCCTGCATATTGATGATGTGGAAGCCTCTCAGCACCGGTGTAGCCGTGAATCACATGACGACGGCCGGCCCATATGCACTAGTAGAAAACAGGGCTTTTGTCCCGATTTCAGAGGGCCTTTAGTCCCGGTTTGCTTACGAACCGGGACTAAAGGGGCTCCACGTGGCCGCTGGCTGAAGCGGGGCTGGAGGACCTTTAGTCCGGTTGGTGTTACCAACCGGGACTAAAGGAATTTTTTTGAAATTTTTTTGAATTTTTTTCTTCTGATTTTCAAATCTTTGAATTATTTGACAATTTAATCTCTAATCACCCCTCCTCACTGCTTCAGAATTTAATCTCTAATCTCTAATCAGCACTCATTCCAACTCATCTAACTTCCCGGCCGGTCACCCATCCTCTCACTACTCCAGCCGGTAACTTTCAGGTTCTATCACCTCTAGTTTTCAAGTCTGCATTTGTTGTTTTCCTGGCAATAGTAAGCTATCAATCCTGTTAACCCTTAGGTCTTGATGTCACATGATTTAATTTTTTGAATTCCAAATAATTATTAAAATAAACAAAAATGATTAACAAACAACAATAATTAATTTAAAACCTAAAAAATACTTCCAAAAAAGGAAAAAATTACAAAAAAATCAAAAATTCTCAAAAAAAAAAAATTCAAAAAATCCAAAATAATACAAAAAGTTCAAAATAAAATAAGTAATAATAATACTGAATTTCAATGAAAATGAAATAAGTAATAATAATAATAATATTATTATTATGCCATTTATTCATTTAATATCTTTAAATCTGTAAATCGAAATTCGACAAATAATATATCCATTATTATCAGAAAAATGTGACCATGATGTCACACGCTTCACCGTTTGAGTTTGAAATTATTATTCTAAAAAACAATAATTATTTAGTAACACTAATATTTATTGAATAAGTAGTTTGACCAGAGTTTGACCATGTTTCATTTTTTTAAACTTATATTAACTGAAGAATTTTTGTGTGTTCAATATGAACCATTCAAAGCCACATCCTTATATTTCAACCCTTTTTGACATCATTTGCTATTTTTTCATGCATTTAATGATTCTTTGAGCTAAATTAGCCTGAAATTGAAAAGCACTACAAATGAACTCTGAAAACCCTGAAACTTGGCATGGTATCATCATTTCACCCAAATAGCTTGTGCTAAAAAGTTGAGAGGGTTATGGCAAAAACTGGATGCACTTCGTGTACAAACTGGACCATCTCTTTCGAAGTAACAGAGTTTCGGACGAAAACTCAGCTGTTACAAAGACATTTCTTTTTTTAATCTTATTTCAACTCCAGAATTTTTGTGTGTTCAATATGAACCATTCAAAACCACATCGTTAAATTTCAACCTTTTTTGACTTCATTTGCTATGTTTTCATGGATTTAATGATTTTTTGAGCTAAATTAGCTTGAAATTGAAAAGCACTACAAATGAACTCTGAAAACTCTAAACCCGGGACTTAAAACGTCCGAAGCTCTATTCTAAACAGTAAACATTAAAGGTTCAAACCCTAAACTTAGAAATCTAAACCCTAGCCCCTAAACCCTAAAACGTCTAAAACGTCCAAAAACTCTATTTTCCCTTTGGAATTTGATGATTTTAAAAAATTGCTGAAATGGAAAAACTTGTTGTTTCATTGGAGAAATCTTTTTTGTTCTGCAAATTTTGATATATTATTTGTATTTTTCTGAATTAGAATGATTTAGTTATGATTTTTCTAAGATTAATGTGGTAAAGGGGGTTTAGGGGCCCCCATTTAGTCCCGGTTGGTGTCTTCAACCGGGACTAAGGGTTGGGAAAATTTTTTTGAAAAAAAATTTTGAATTTTTTTTCCAGTCCCGATTGGTATCTCCAACCGGGACTAAAGGGAGGGGGGGGGGGGGGGGGGAGGGGGGCTTTAGTCCTGGTTGGAGATACCAACCGGGACTAAAGGTTGTGGGCCAGGAGCGAGGCCCATTGGTCCCGATTCGTGTCTGGAACCAGGACCAAAGGGGTCATACGAACCGGGACCAATGGCCCCCGAGGCCCGGTCGGCGCCCTGGCCTCACGAACCGGGACTAATGCCACCTTTGGTCCCGGTTCGTGAGTGAACCGGGATTAATGCCCTTACCCGGCCTGGATCAAAGCCTTGTTTTCTACTAGTGATGATCGCCGATAATGGTGTGGCCTTGAGGGAGTAGATTTTATACCGCACGTGGTACTTGTCCATATGTATGTCATAATCATAAAGAGCAAAAATGATGGTGTGGCATATGTACTTCATTGAGCACCACGGATGGACTACATGGTCGTGACCCGGACAACTCCGACTGCATGGACACGTCTACCCGAAAAGCTCTCTGGCGCTCCTGCCACGTTTTCACGACTGCACCATCTGTATGCTGGGCGATGGGAGGCGCATAACCTTCCGGCGTGACATGTTTCACTAGTGCAGAAAAGCCTAGTTATGGCGTGCCAAAAACAGTCTTGCTGGCGCGGAAGCTCGACGCCATTGTAAAGAAATAGTGGTGGTGTTGGAGGCTACGCCAGCAGTATTATATGTGTTGCTGGCGTGCCATGTTTGCAACGCCACCACTATATTCAGTCACCTAGCGGCGCACAATGTAATTTGCACACCACGAACGTTTCTTGCACCCCCCAAAAATATTTTTTTTGACACCATGTAACATTTAACATTTCACATTAAAGCTAAGCACCTATATAACATTACACAGTAGAACAGTACCAGATAATAGAACATTACGAGTTAATAATTAAGTGGCAATCTCACAAACAGTACGTAGTAGCTAGCTAGATCTTACAAACATTACCAGCTAATAGAACATTACGAGCTAAAACACTAATAGATAGCGCTAATACATAAGCAATTCATTTAGCATCTACGGCCTCGCCACACACATAGTTCTAAATGAGGTCGATGACGATCATCATCCTCAAGTCATGGCGTCGGGTGTTCTTGATGGTGACTAAGATGGCATGTCCAACCTGGAGATTCTTGCCAGCAAGGAAGTTGTTCCACCTCGCGGCGCTGAAGACAGTGCGATCGTCCATGTCCACTGCGTAAGCATCGTTGGTGATGGAGCCCCTTGCGGTAAGGTGTAGTCTAGCAATGCCTGCTTCAGCCGGCTCGATGCCGCATCTCTCACTTAGCCTCTTAGGTAATTTTTGAAAGAAAAAACATATATGATAAATGAGCATGTCACATTACTACACACTAAGCATATCATCACATTCTACACTAAGCATATCACGTTACTACATACTAGCATATCCTCAAATTCTACACTAAGCATATCACAACACATTACTACACTAACACTAGTAGAAAAAGGCCCATTTGTCCCGGTTCATAAGGCCCATTTGTCCCGGTTCGGGAACCGGGACTAAAGGGTCGGGACTAAAGCCCAACACCTTTAGTCCCGGTTCTTATACGAACCGGGACAGATGGGGCTCCACGTGGCCGCTGCTGCGACCCAGAGAGGAGGGCCTTTAGTCCCGGTTGGTAACACCAACCGGGACCAAAGATCATCCACGTGTCAGCAGCTCAGGAGCTGGGGTTTTTTTTTTATGAAGAACCGGGGGGGGGGGGGGGGGGGGGGGGGTTTGGGGGTTTTGGGGTTTTTGTAGGGTTAATTTAGGGGTTTCATATATTGTGTTAGCTAGCTAATAGTCTAGAGAGAAGTGTCCTCTCTTATCTCCGTGCTTGGTCGACGCTACGTACTATACGTATAGAGAGGACTCGACACGCTATCAGTAAGCAAATGAAGGAAACCATTAAGTACACAGATCGTCATGACATATACAGAGAGAAGTGATCGACCTCCTCCTTCTCCAGAGTTGGTCGAACAACAAGTTTTCGTATACTATCCGACGCTACTAGCTACATATATACAATATAAGATTTCTTACAATCCCTAACATTTGATGTCAAGTTCCACATAGTATTCTCCGGCTGGATTGATGACGTGGTCAAGAAAGAATCCCGCCAATTCCTCTTGAATTGCTTTTATGCGATCTTGTGTAGGAGTTCATCCCGCATCTGCCAAATCTAATTTGAAGAAGGGGGTCAATACATATTATGAATGAAACTCAACACAAATGATGGTAATAAAATAAAATTGTGAATTTATTGCTTACGCACTTCATATTGTTTTTCAGAGTAGCCCCGCTTAGAGGTCGTCGCGTTGTAGATGTACTCGCAAATGTAGTATCCACAAAAATTATTCCCGCCTTCCTGCCACAACCACTTTACGAGAAATAAATGTCAATCAAACTGATAATCAAGCATTATAAATGGTATTGATGAAACTAGCTAGAATCAATGGGAGATGCGCGGAACTAGCTAGTAGTACTTACTTTCGGGTGTGTAAATCGCAGCTCCCCCGGCAGTCCCGGAGCTTCTGTGGTGAACACTTTCCAAACCCTGCGAGACAAAGAAAATAATTACTTGATATCAGGAAATGACCAAAGTTGCCGATATGGTGCGATAATGATCGATTGAACTTACTTCTGGAGCATTTCAGTCATGGCCGCATACTTCTTGGGATCTTTTCGTCTTGAGTCTAAGACGGTTACTAGTCCCTGCTCAAGCTTAATCTCTAGGAGAATAAAGTGGAAGCTGCGCACACATGCATAACTCATCAATTACATTACTATAACCTCGAGTAATAAGGGAAACCGAATATGCAGAAGACAGTAACACTCACTTGAAGTTGTAAGGAAAGAGTATTTTATCTTTGTTTTGATTTTTAAGCAACGATTGTAGCAAGTTGGCCTCGGTTTCTTTCGCATGATATGTAACCGTCCATTCATCTATGAGATTTGTGTTAATGAACCCAATATCATAGATTTGTGCATTTCTGCATTCGACGATCTTCAATCTGCATAATATAGTGAGGATAATTATATATACATGCAATGAAAGAGCTGAGCTATATATAGAGACTTAATTACAGAAGTATAATACTTACAAACAGTAGCAAGTGATGATTATTTTATCGAGGTCCTTTTGATTGAAAAACTGGAAGAACTCCTCAAATGGAACAGACAACAGATCAATTCCAACGAGGTCGTGCTCCTCTTTAACTCTCAACGTCAAAATATCCTTCCCGGACTTGCAGGTGTCCATGTACTACTTATGGAATTTTCGCATCATCGTTGTTAGAGGAGGATCACCAGGTCTGACGAGAGGCTTCCCGTACTGGTATTTGTGTTCGTCCACCTCCATTGTATCAAAATGTGCATCGTCGGGCAGGTAATCACAAGGATTGGTACCGGGCAGCATCCCCGGCAGATTTGCGACGATATCGCTAGACACCTTGAGCGGGGGGCACGATTGGTTTGCCTGTTCGCCGAGCTGTTCAATTTTTTCCCTCTTATTCGTTGTTGTAACCTTTTGTCACTTGAAGTAGTTCCCGATCGGCGCGCTCCTTCCACTGCCTTTTTCAGAGCATGGACATGGTTGTCATCTGGCGGAGGCGGTGGTGGTCGCTTCAGGTTCTTCACAGTGCGCTTCAATTTCACCGGATCCATCTTCTCCTCCGGAGGTGGATTTTTCTTTGCAAAAAAGTCCTTCACTTGGGCTTGACAGATCTCCTCGTTTTCCTCCTCGGTCATCTCGTATGGTAATCTATCTAGAGGCTTGATAGATGGACCGAATTTGTATTGCCTCCCGCCTCTGGCTGTACTGCTAGACGCCGGCCGAGCAGCCGGAGCGGCTGCGGCTGTCTTCCTTTGTTGCTTACGAGGCGGAGAAGGAGGCGGAGTGCTACGACGCGCCGGAGCAGCCGGAGCGGCGGCGGCTGTCTTCCGCTGTTGTTGACGAGGCGGAGAAGGAGGCGGGCTGCTCGGACGTGCCGGCGCAGGCAGAGAAGGAGGCGGAGTGCCGCCACGCGCCGGAGCAGCCGGAGAAGGAGGCGGAGTGCCCTGATCACTCGCCAGAGGAGGAGGCGGAGTGCCCTGACTCACCGGAGGAGGAGGCGGAGGCGTTCAGTTCGGAAGGTTGATGAGCTCCTTCCGCCATAGACATGGAGTCTTCAGAGCAAGACCCAGCTGAGTCTCCCCTTCACCGGTAGGGTGGTCAAGCTCGAGCTCCTCAAATCCCTCCGTTATTTCATCGACCATCACAACATCATAGCCTTCTGGAATCGGAAGGCAGTGAAAAGTTGCGCCGGGTCCAGAAGGTGCAACAGAGCCGACAGCCGCCTTGACTTTGAGGTGCTGCCATTGCGCCATAAGGTGGTAATCTTGAGCCTCCGTGATAGCATCCACGGGGTAGCTGGGAGCCGTGAAGTGAGGCTACTGAAGGAGCTCGGTGGAAGCCACGCTGCTTCTCAGCTGAGATGGCGGGGTAGCTTCTGGGGTAGCTTCGACAGGTCGCTGCCTCTGAACTAGTGCTTGTTCCTCTAGCGCTCGTACCCTTGCATTCAGCTTCTGCAGTTCGGTCTGCTCCACTTTCCTCCTCCTCTCCCGGGTTTTGTAACCGCCTGCGCTGGGAAACCCTTCCTTCCACGCAACGGAGCCTGCCATGCCTCATGTTCGTCCTGGGTGCTCAGGATTCCCGAGGGCCTGTGTGAGCTCGTCGTTCTCTCTGTCAGGAACGAACGTCCCTTGCTGCGCTGCGGCGATATACTTCTGAAGCTTCTTGACGGGTATTTCAAGTTGCTCCTTCGTCCAACGGCACTTCCCTGTTTCAGGGTCCAAGGTTCCCCCAACCCCGAAGAACCAAGTCCTTGAACGGTCTGGCCAGTTCAATGTCCCTGGTTCGACCCCTTTATCAAGCAGGTCCTTCTCAGCCTTGTCCCACAACGGCCGGGCTTTGAGGTAGCCACCTGACCCCGTGCGATGGTGATACTCCTTCTTTGCAGCATTTTTCTTGTTTGTCGCTGACATCTTCTTACTCTTCTCCGATGTCTTGTGGGCCACAAATGCGGGCCAGTGATCTCTTATCTTCTCAAATCGGCCGGTGAATTCTTGAGTCTTCCCTTTGTCGACAAACGTTGATTTCAACTCATTCTTCCACCTCCTGAATAGATCTGCCATCTTCTTAAGAGCATGAGCCTTGACCAATGGCTCTATAACTGGCTTATCCGGATCCTCCTCTGGCGGTAGGGTGAAATTTGCCTTCAGCGCGGTCCAAAGATCAGCTTTCTGTCTATCGTTGACAAAAGACACTTGAGGGTCTTCGCTCTTAGGCTTATTCCATTGGTGGATGCTGATCGGTATCATGTCCCTAACAAGAACCCCGCACTGAGCAGAAAATGCTTCCTTGGTCCGGCTGGGTTCAATCGGTTGGCCATCGCCCTTGATTGCTGTGATCATGAACCTTTCATCCTGGCGCAACCTTTTCTTCGGGCCTCGTCTCGTTACCGAAGTTTGGCTCGATCCGGAGGGCTAGAAAAGAAGAAAGAAGAGAGTTAATATGTGTACATACCAAAACAATTAATGCATGAATTAGCTAGTCAGCACAGGCTTAATTAATATATATACCTCGCCGGACTTTGCAACAACTCCTTCCTCCGTTCGCTCAC
The DNA here is from genome assembly GCA_011799875.1 of Thinopyrum elongatum. Lineage (NCBI taxonomy): Eukaryota > Viridiplantae > Streptophyta > Magnoliopsida > Poales > Poaceae > Thinopyrum > Thinopyrum elongatum. Next base: position 663,872,246 of record CM022299.1, on the reverse strand, counting down.
CGGAGCAGTCATCACGGTCTCCTTCCACCGGCATTCCGTCACTGGAGCCATCATAATCATGTCCTTCCACCTCCATTGTTCGATCACCGGAGCCTGCTTCACCCTCTCCTTCCAGACCATCGGTGTCGTTGAGATACGACAAGACATCACCTTCGCCGAGGATTATGTCCCCCAACAACTGTTCTGCTTCGATGTCTCGGTGCTCCATAGTTTCTGCAAATATTACAACATGGCAATTAATATACAAACATGACAGATGTATATATTAGTGCAAACGTAGACCTAGCTAGCTCGACGCTTCTACGGTTTGGGGTGGCCTCGACAACGCTTCTAGGGTTTGGGGTGGCCTAGGCAACGCTTCTAGGGTTTGGGGTGGCCTCGACAACGCTTCTATGGTTTGGGCCGGACCGCCTCTCTCATGAATGTCCGACGTCCGGACCGACAAGGGATTTAACAAAATGACGTCATTCTGGATGTGCAGAAAATGGTCCATATTTTTCCTGATCTCATCTACCCTTCTATATGTCACGTTGTCTAGTGTCAAAGAATTCAAGAAAACCATGACTTCATCATTAGCCGGAAATGACAGGCGTATAATGGTACGAAGCTCTTCAAAGTTGTTTTGGAACGGAGTTCCCGATAGAATAATTCGCTTTTTGGTACAAAGTTCAGCAAGAGCCTTCCGAATATCGCTATTTGGAAGGCCTTTGTTGAAATTCGTACCAAAAGGAGAATTATTCTATCCGGAACTCCGTTCCAAAACAACTTTGAAGAGCTTCGTAGCATCATACGCCTGTTACTTCCGACTAATGATGAAGCCATGGATTTCTTCAATACTTTGACAGACAACGTGACATATAGAAGAATATATATATAGATGAGATCAGAAAAAAATTGGATCAACTTGTGCACATCCATAATGGGGGCATTCTTGATAAATCTATATATGTCAAAATTCAAACTTTGACATATGATCAAACTTTGACATATGATCAAATGTTGGATATGTCAAAATTCAAACTTTGACATATGATCAAACTTTGATATATGATCAAATGTTGCATATGTCAAAATTCAAACTTTGACATATGATCAAACTTTGATATATGTCCACCGCGATATAAAATAATACATAGACTTGTTCGGGCGAGAGGGGGTTGATCGACGTCCCCCCTCATGTCGAAGTGAATGAACAACTTTGAATTTTTTTACATGTACTCCTACAACATGAAAATTTCTAAGTGATTGCCAAACTGTTTGCTAAACTTTTATGCTTCATTTATATGAAGATCAATTGTCCAATATAACTATGTTCGCGATATGAGGCATTGGACATTATCTAGATCACATGCCTCAAAATCAAAGGAAAAACTCCTCTCACAACTATCCGCGGTGCCCAACAATATGAAATCATTCACAAATATTGATGTTGGACTCGACTAAATATGCACTCCATAGTCCAATCAAGTATATAAGTCCACGGTGATCAAACACATACAAGTTACAAAAATTTGTATGCTCACAAAAATATAAGCCCGAGGGGAATTGAAGTTATCGGGGTTATGTTTATACAACAAATGGACATCTCATCTCATTTCATCTCATCTGAAAAAACATAGCACATCTAAAAAAAATACATACATACATGGAAAAAAATTGCTATGAACAAAAAAAACATCATATATGAACATTTTCTATATCCATCCATCCATACATACATACATACATTGAAAAAAAATGCTATGAACAAACACATCAGTAGTAATTATTTTTATAATGATTTGGCCTCAAAAAATTCTTTTATCAGTATTTTCATACTCTAGAATGACCCTGTTGCACTAGAACTATTTCAAATAATTCTTTTCAAATGCCACAATTTTTTTTGAGAAGTCCTCTGATGCCTATAGATCATTTTTATGCAAAAACCCACTTTGGTCATTTGAAACTTTTGAGAACAACTTCCATTTTTCAATTTTGGTCCAATCTTGGCATTGAACTTCAACCCTATTTTTTCCTTACTAATTTTTTTTGAAAAAATTACACCAACTTCATGACAGTACCCACACTCCATTTCACCAAAAACCTTCTGATCCATAGTTCAAAATTTTCAAATTTCGTTCAAATGAAATTTGAACCAGATTCAAATTCCTTGCTGAAAACCTATTCTAAACCACTCCAAAAATTCTGAAATTTTGCCATCACCTTTGTCTTGCATCAGTACCTCACCACAAAAAAATTCAGAAATTTCAAAAATGCCCAAAGCCATCTAGCATTTCATCAAACTCCTTCTATGCATTTCATCAAAAAGGGCAGGGGCGCGGTGGCTCACTGGGGGCGGCGTCGGCGACGGCGAGGTCGGGGCAGGGCTGAGGCAGAGGCGGCGCGCGCGGGGCAGGGCAGGGGCCTGCGTGGGGACGCGACGACGAGGTCAGGGAGGCTGTCGGCGACGGCGAGGTCGCGGAGGGGAGTTGGCGATGGTGACGGCGACGAGGCGTGGGCGGCAGACGGCGTTGGCGTGGGCTCGGGGGCGGGGCATGGGCACGGGCGACGGCGACGGCGTTGGGCAGCCTGGCGGCGTCGAGGAGGTCGGGCAGCCTGGCGGCGTCGAGGAGGTCGGGGCCGTCGGAGGGGAACTGCAATGAAACTGAAAATTTTCACAAGTCTTGCTTATATACACGAAGCATTGGTCCCAGTTCGTGGCAACAATCAGGACCAATGCCCCCCTTTAGTCCCGGTTGGTGCCACCAACCGGGACTAAAGGGGGCATTGGTACCGGTTGGTGCCACCAACCGGGACCAAAGCCCACCTTTAGTCCCGGTTTGGTGGCACCAACCGGGACCAAAGGCCTTGTGCTGCTCGCGGCCAAAAGTTTAGTCCCACCTCACTAGTTGAGAGGGGCGCGGAGTGGTTTATAAACCCCACTGCCGCTGCCCTCTCGAGCTCCTCTCAAATGCAGGCTTACAGTCCTAACCTAACTCTCCTCTGCCTGTGGGCCTACTGGGCCTTCTGCGGGCCTGAATCCTGGCCCGTGGTTGGGTTTCTAGTCGTATTCAGGCCGTGGTGGCCCAGTAGGTGGCATTTTTTTCTATTTTTTTCCAGTTTTCCAGTTTTTCTGTTTTGTTTTTTGCTTTATTTATTTTATTTTATTTTTTAATTCTTTTTTGCTTTTAGGTAATAAATATTATAAACTTTCTGTTAGTGCCATTAGTTTTCCAATTCGAATAGTTTAAATTTGAATTCTTTGAAATTTGTGTGAATCACTAGTTTGTGATTAACTTTACTATAAAAATAGATTTTTGAGTGATTCTTTTTACTGCTATTTAATATTATTGTGTTTTATCATTATATTCAAAAACAGTTTTTGTTATTTTAGTTTCTAACAAAAAAAATCTTTATGATAAGTCTTTTTGCTATTAAAGTTTCTAACAAAAAAAGTTCTTTTTGAAAATTCTTTTTGGTTTTAATGTTTTGAACAGAAAATACTTTGCTAATTTTAGTTGCATAAATTTTAGTTGATTCCTATTGCTATTAGAGTTTCATTAAAGTTTTCTAACTCATTCTTTTTTCTATTAGAGTTTCATTAAAGTTTTCTAGTTCATTCTTTTAGTTTATTATTTTTGCTATTAGAGTTTCGTAAAAGTTGAGAGGGTCACGGCAAAAACTGGATGCACTTCGTGTACAAAATGGACAATCTCTTTCGAAGTATCAGGGTTTCGGACGAAAACTCATCTGTTACAAAGGGATTTCATATTTTTGAACTTACTTGAACTCCACACTTTTTCTGTGCTCAAAATGAACCATTCAAAGCAACATCATCAATTTTCAACCCTTTCTGAGTTCATCTGTTATTTTTCATGCATTTACTGATTTTTTTGAGCTAAATGACCCTGAAATGGAAAAGCACTTCAAATGAACTCTGAAGAGGTTGAAAATTGGCATGATATCATCATTTCACCCTCATAGCATGTGATAAAAAGTTGAGAGGGTTACGGCAAAAACTGGATGCACTTCGTGTACAAAATGGACAATCTCTTTCGAAGTATCAGGGTTTCGGACGAAAACTCATCTGTTACAAAGGGATTTCATTTTTTTGAACTTATTTGAACTCCAGACTTTTTGTGTGTTCAAAATGAACCATTCAAAGCCACATCATCAATTTTCAACCCTTTCTGACTTCATCTGTTATTTTTCATGCATTTACTGATTTTTTTGAGCTAAATGACCTTGAAATTGAAAAGCACTTGAAATGAACTCTGAAGAGGTTGAAAATTGGCATGATATCATCATTTCACCCACATAACATGTGCTAAAAAGTTGAGAGGGTTACGGCAAAAACTAGATGCACTTCATGTACAAAATGGACAATCTCTTTCGAAGTATCAGGGTTTCGGACAAAAACTCATCTGTTACAAAGGGATTTCATTTTTTTGAACTCCAGACTTTTCGTGTGCTCAAAATGAACCATTCAAAGCCATATCATCAATTTTCAACCCTTTCTGACTTCATCTGCCTTCACTTTTTCTTCGCTTGTGTCCTTTGCTTATTGTGCCGTAACCATGGATATTCTTCATCGCTTAACAGGGTGCTTGGGTCAGCCTTGACTTTGAAGGGAGGAATTTCATGAAACTTTTCATAATCTTCAGACATGTCTGTCTTACCCTCCAATCCCACGATGTCTCTTTTCCCTGAAAGAACTATGTGGCGCTTTGGCTCATCGTATGATGTATTCGCTTCCTTATCTTTTCTTTTTCTCGGTTTGGTAGACATGTCCTTCACATAGAAAACCTGCGCCACATCATTGGCTAGGACGAATGGTTCGTCTGTGTACCCAAGATTGTTCAGATCCACTGTTGTCATTCCGTAATGTGGCTCTACCTGTACCCCGCCTCCTGACAGAATGACCCATTTGCACTTAAACAAAGGGACCTTAAAATCATGTCCGTAGTCAAGTTCCCATATGTCCACTATGTAACCATAATATGTGTCCTTTCCCCTCTTGGTTGCTGCATCAAAGCGGACACCGCTGTTTTGGTTGGTGCTCTTTTGATCTTGGGCGATCATGTAAAATGTATTCCCATTTATCTCGTATCCTTTGTAAGTCAATACAGTCGAAGATGGTCCCCTGGACAACGAGTACAACTCATCAGAAATAGTGTTGTCACCTCTGAGACGTGTTTCCAACCAACTGCCGAAAGTCCTGATGTGTTCACATGTAATCCAGTCGTCACACTGCTCCGGGTGTTTGGAGCGCAGAATGTTCTTGTGTTCATCGACATACGGGGTCACCAAGGTAGAGTTCTGTGGAACTGTGTAGTGTGCTTAAGACCAAGAATGCCCGTCCCTGCATATTATTGAGTCCCCTCCTAGCGTGCCTTTTCCAGTCAGTCTCCCCTCATACAGCGATTGAGGGAGACCAATCTTCTTAAGGTCAGGAATGAAGTCAACACAAAACCCAATGACATCCTCTGTTTGATGGCCCATGGAGATGCTTCCTTCTGGCCTAGCGCGGTTACGGACATATTTCTTTAGGACTCCCATGAAACTCTCAAAGGGGAACATATTGTGTAGAAATACGGGGCCCAGAACGACAATCTCGTCGACTAGATGAACTAGGACGTGCGTCATGATATTGAAGAAGGATGGTGGGAACACCAGCTCGAAACTGACAAGACATTGCGCCACATCACTCCTTAGCCTTGGTATGATTTCTGGATCGATCACCTTCTGAGAGATTGCATTGAGGAATGCACATAGCTTCACAATGGCTAATCGAACATTTTCCGGTAGAAGCCCCCTCAATGCAACCGGAAGCAGTTGCGTCATAATCACGTGGCAGTCATGAGACTTTAGGTTCTGGAACTTTTTCTCTGGGATATTTATTATTCCCTTTATATTCGACGAGAAGCCAGACGGGACCTTCATACTGAGCAGGCATTCAAAGAAGATTTCCTTCTCTTCTTTGGTAAGAGCGTAGCTGGCAGGACCTTCATACTGCTTTGGAGGCATGCCGTCTTTTTCGTGCCAATGTTGCAGGTCCTCCCGTGCCTCCGGTGTATCTTTTGTCTTTCCATACACGCCCAAGAAGCCTAGCAGGTTCACGCAAAGGTTCTTTGTCACGTGCATCACGTCGATTGAAGAGCGGACCTCTAGGTCTTTCCAGTAGGGTAGGTCCCAAAATATAGATTTCTTCTTCCACATGGGAGCGCGTCCCTCAGCGTCATTCGGAACAGATAGTCCGCCGGGATCCTTTCCAAAGATTACGTGTAAATCATTGACCATAGCTAGTACGTGATCACCGGTACGCATGGCGGGCTTCTTCTAGTGATCTGCCTCGCCTTTGAAATGCTTGCCTTTCTTTCGACATTGATGGTTTGTCGGAAGAAATCGACGATGCCGGCCCCAGGTACACATTCTTCCTGCATTTGTCCAGGTATATACTTTCGGTGTCAGCTAAACAGTGCATGCATGCGTGGTATCCCTTGTTTGTCTGTCCTGAAAGGTTACTGAGAGCAGGCCAATCATTGATGGTTACAAACAGCAACGCATGCAGGTCAAATTCCTCCTGTCTGTGCTCATCCCACACACGTACACCATTTCCATTCCACAGTTGTAAAAGTTCTTCAACTAATGGCCTTAGGTACACATCAATGTTGTTGCCAGGTTGCTTAGGGCCTTGGATGAGTACTGGCATCACAATGAACTTCCGCTTCATGCACAGCCAAGGAGGAAGGTTATAGATACATAGAGTCACGGTCCAGGTGCTGTGATTGCTGCTCTGCTCCCCGAAAGGATTAATGCCATCCACGCTTAAACCAAACCATACGTTCCTTGCGTCACCTGCAAACTCCTCCCGGTAATTTCTCTCGATTTTTCTCCACTGCGACCCGTCAGCGGGTGCTCTCAACTTCCCGTCTTTCTTACGGTCCTCTCTGTGCCATCGCATCAACTTGGCATGCTCTTTGTTTCTGAACAGACGTTTCAACCGTGGTATTATAGGAGCATACCACATCACCTTGGCAGGAACCCTCTTCCTGGGGGGCTCGCCGTCAACATCACCAGGGTCATCTCGTCTGATCTTATACCGCAATGCACCGCATACCGGGCATGTGTTCAAATCCTCATACGCACCGCGGTACAGGATGCAGTCATTAGGGCATGCATGTATCTTCTGCACCTCCAATCCTAGAGGGCATACGACCTTCTTTGCTGCGTACGTACTGTCGGGCAATTCGTTATCCTTTCGAAGCTTCTTCTTCAATATTTTTAGTAGCTTCTCAAATCCTTTGTCAGGCACAGCATTCTCTGCCTTCCACTGCAGCAATTCCAGTACGGTACCGAGCTTTGTGTTGCCATCTTCGCAATTGGGGTACAACTCTTTTTGGTGATCCTTTAACATGCGATCGAATTTCAGCTTCTCCTTTTCACTTTTGCACTGTCTCCTTGCATCAACAATGACCCGGCGGAGATCATCATCGGGCACATCATCTGGTTCCTCTTGATCTTCAGCTTCCCCCGCTGCAGCATCACCGTATTCAGGGGGCACATAGTTGTCATCGTCCTCTTCTTCTTCGCTGTCTTCCATCATAACCCCTATTTCTCCGTGCCTGGTCCAAACATTATAGTGTGGCATGAAACCCTTCTCAAGCAGGTGGGTGTGAAGGATTTTTCGGTCAGAGTAAGACTTCGTATTCCCACATATAGGGCATGGACAACACATAAAACCATTCTACTTGTTTGCCCCAGCCACTTCGAGAAAATTATGCACGCCCTTAATGTACTCGGAGGTGCGTCTGTCACCGTACATCCATTGCCGGTTCATCTGCGTGCATTATATATAATTAAGTGTATTAAAAACCGGCGACGAGAATTTTTTTCTTTTAGAAAGAAGATAAGAACAAGAGGCTCACCACGATTATGCCGGCGACGAGATCGGCGTGGGCGATCGACGGCGGTGAAGACGGGGACGGGACGTGACGGACCGCTAAACCTAGACAAATCTTGAGGAAAATGGAGCTTGAAGGTCGAGCTTCAAGAGGAGAAAGCTTAACTAGTGTGGCTCGGGCATTTCATCAAACACCTCATGTGCATAGGAGGTGAGCTAGAGCACCACAAAGCTCTCCCCTCGCCGGCTAGAAAAAACAGAGCAGTGTGGAGTGCTCTGCTCGCCGGCGATGGGGTATATATAGCCACCTCATTGGTCCCGGTTCATGCGTGGAACCGAGACTAAAGGCCCCCCTTCTGTCCCGGTTCAAGCCATGAACCGGGACCAATGGATGTGGACTAGGAGCGAGGCCCATTGGTCCCGGTTCATGCCAGGAACCGGGACAAATGGGTCCAGACGAACCGGGACCAATGCCCACGAGGCCCCGGCCGGCCCCCTGGGCGCATGAACCGGGACGTATGCCCCCCATGGGTCCCGGTTCATGACTGAACCGGGACTAATGGGCTGGGCTGGCCTGAACCAAAGCCCTGTTTTCTACTAGTGTAAGCATATCACATTACTACACACTAAGCATATCACAACATTAGTACTAAGCATATCACATTACTACACACTAAGCATATCACAACATTAGTACACTAAGCATATCATATTACTACACACTAAGCATATCACAACATTAGTCCACTAAGCATGTCACATTAGTAACATACCATGACATGGCGGTTAACATTTGTCCTTGTCAGGCGGGTCACGAATGGCATCCCGATGTAGTCATCACGTGGAGGAAGTATGTACCAGAGATTGCCCGATTCGTCCTCGCTCAACCTGATTCCTTGGGCATAGAGGGCTTCATCAAGTGGGTCCTCATCATCTTCATCCTCCGAGTTGAGGTAGATAACAATCAGCCTTGGAGTTTGTCTTCTGAAGGAGAAGCTGATCAGTTCACCCCCAGTGAGATGCATGTGGGCGATGAAACGATCCCATTCATCTCCTCCAATCTGGGATATCTTTCGTCCCTTGTGGACCTCCATAGTGTAGGGCCCCCTAGGAGCGTCGAAGATCACGGTGTCTTCGGTAATGAGCCCATTAAACTCCAATCTCACATTGTAAGGGATGATCTCTGTAAGAAAAGCCAAAAAACAAACAGATTGCATTACTGGAAATAACAAGAAAAATAAAAGAACTAACTGTTAGAAGGTTCATGTAATGTGTTACCACTCCAGGAACAAAACACGGCTGGAAGTAGATGCCAAACAGCGTGCCACTTGCAAGGTTGGTTGCGCACCTTGACTTGCACAATAGACATGGTGGCGGCTGCGCCATTCTACACAAAATATAATTGAAACAAAGTATATAATCAGTTTGTACACTAGTAAATTAATTTTTACTAAACATAATTAGAGTTCATTTTACACAAAACATATTGAAAACATATTAAAAAATAAGTATATAATTCTACACTAGTAATTATATACACAAATAAACAAAATTCACGGAGGGAGACACAAATAAACAAATTCTACACTAGTAATTTATAGGAGTTCATTTTATTTATTCCTAATAATCTAGACACTCAAAATATTTCTAATCAAAATGCATTATAAATATCGGATTCTACACGATAGCAATCGGATTATCGCTAAAATTTCTACACAAAGCAATCCATGCGACTAACTTTGGATTCTACACGACACAAAGCAATCCATGATATATACTAATTTTTTTACATAAATTAAAGCAATCCCCTAAATCAACTACATGAATCCCAATGGATCCCGTGTGGCGTGCCTGCAGATGGAGGACGTGGGAATGGAGAGGAAGGAGATGCGATGAGAGGAGTAGTGGATCGATGGTTTGCAGCAGCGGTCGGTCCTTGTAGCTACCCATGGCCGGTTTGCAGCAGTGGTCGGTCCTTGCCTGAGAGTGCAACATGGTACTCCCTCCATTTCTAAATATAAGTCTTTTTAGAGATTCCACTACGGACTACATGCGAAGCAAAATAAATGAATGTACACTTCAAAATATGTCTATATACATCCGTATGTAATTCGTATTGAAATCTCTAAAAAGACTTATATTTAGAAACGGAGGAAGTAACATTTTTGCTACTGCTGTTGGATGGTTAGGTGGACAGTGGTATCCCCATGAAGGAAATATGCCCTAGAGGCAATAATAAAGTTGTTATTTATATTTCCTTATATCATGATAAATGTTTATTATTCATGCTAGAATTTTATTAACCTGAAACTTAGTATATGTGTGAATACATAGACAAACAGAGCGTCCCTAGTATGCCTCTACTTGACTAGCTTGTTTATCAAAGATGGTTATGTTTCCTGACCATAGACATGTGTTGTCATTTGATGAACAGGATCACATCATTAGAGAATGATGTGATGGACAAGACCCATCCGTTAGCTTAGCATAATGATCGTTAAGTTTTATTGCTATTGCTTTCTTCATGACTTATACATATTCCTCTGACTATGAGATTATGCAACTCCCGAATACCGGAGGAACACTTTGTGTGCTATCAAACGTCACAACGTAACTGGGTGATTATAAAGATGCTCTACAGGTGTCTCCGAAGGTGTTTGTTGGGTTGGCATAGATCGAGATTAGGATTTGTCACTCCGAGTATCGGAGAGGTATCTCAGGGCCCTCTCGGTAATGCACATCACATGAAGCCTTGCAAACAATGTGTCTAATGAGTTAGTTGCGGGATGATGCATTACGGAACGAGTAAAGAGACTTGCCGGTAACGAGATTGAACTAGGTATGATGATACCGACAATCGAATCTCGGGCAAGTAACATACCGATGACAAAGGGAACAACGTATGTTGTTATGCGGTTTGACCGATAAAGATCTTCGTAGAATATGTAGGAGCCAATATGAGCATCCAGATTCCGCTATTGGTTATTGACTGGAGATGTGTCTCGGTCATGTCTACATAGTTCTCGAACCCATAGGGTCCGCACGCTTAACGTTCGATGACGATTTGTATTATGAGTTATGTGATTTGATGACCGAAGTTTGTTCGGAGTCCCGGATGAGATCACGGGCATGACGAGGAGTCTCGAAATGGTCGAGAGGTAAGGATTCATATATTGGAAGTCTATATTCGGATATCGGAAAGGTTCTGAGTGATTCGGGTATTTTTCGGAGTACCGGGGAGTTACGGGAATTCACCGGGAGAAGTAATGGGCCTTATTGGGCCATACGGGAAAAGAGGAGGCAGGCCAAAGGGGAGGTGGCGCCCCCCCCCCCCATGTGTCCGAATTGGACTAGGGGAAGGGGGCGGCGCCCCCCTTGCCCTTTCCTACTCCCTCTCTCTTTCCCTCTTTCCTTCTCTCCTACTCTGAAAAAGGAAAGGGATTCCTACTAGGACTTGCAAGTCCTAGTAGGACTCCATAGACTTGGCGCGCCCCTAGGAGGGCCGGCCTCTCTCCCTCCCTCCTTTATATACGGGGGAGGGGGGCACCCCAAAGGTACACCAAGATTTGTCTTAGCCGTGTGCGGTGCCCCCCTCCACAGTTACACACCTCGGTCATATCGTCGTAGTGCTTAGGCGAAGCCCTGCGCCGGTAACTTCATCATCACCGTCGCCATGCCGTCGTGCTGACGAAACTCTCCCTCGTCCTCAACTGGATCAAGAGCTCGAGGGACGTCATCGAGCTGAACGTGTGCTGAACTCGGTGGTGCCGTACGTTCGGTGCTTGATCGGTTGGATCGCGAAGACGTTCGACTACATCAACCGCGTTAAGCTAACGCTTCCGCTTTCGGTCTATGAGGGTACGTGGACATACTCTCCCCTCTCGTTGCTATGCATCTCCTAGATAGATCTTGCGTGAACGTAGGAATTTTTTTGAAATTGCACGTTCCCCAACACCCCAGCCCACCAGTGTTCAAGTCCTGGTGCTCGCATTTATCCTGAATTTATTTCAGGATTTCCGGCGATGCACGTTCAGTGGGAGGAGACGTTCCCGTCGACTGCGAGGCGCCTACGGTGACTTCGTAAAATCTCAAGATGATATGCCGACTCAGTCTCTCGTAGGTGCTCATAGAGGTAGGGTGTGCGTGTGTGCGTTCATAATGATGAGTGTATGCGTGTATATATGAGCGCTTGCGTCTGTACTGTGTTAAAAAAAACTATTAGTACTAGTTTTTTTAAGTTATACTATACTAGCTAGCGCATGAGCTAACATTACAGCGTGAAAAAATGATGTGATGTTAAAAAAAAAGGACTGTGCTAATTTCCGACCGTTCCGAATTTAAGCAACAAAATCGAACAAACCATTCCTAGCTCCACGAGTGCATGTAGAGGAATTTCTATTCACATGCATGTGATTATTAGTACATCTCTTTCTTCATATACGTGTGCATCACACTTATTAGAAACCCTAATTACATGCATGCATGTAAGATAAAACTGATGACATCACTCTAAATTCTCTAATATGTCAAAACTTCAAAATGTTTTGTATCTCAAACCGTTGGCCTGATTCAAAAACTCCTTTCACATAAAAGATTTGTCACGATGAGACCTTCAAAACTAGATCCCATGTTGGTATGTTCCGATGACTTTCTTTTCAGGTAAAAAGTTATCAGGGTGTGCTATGAAAGTTATCATGTCAGCTGAGCATAAGTTATTATGTTGATTACACAAAATTATGGGGGCATAAAAATTGTTCCACCAACCTTCTCCTTATATGCACATGTGTTCATACATTAGAGTGCATGCATTAGTGGGGAGAAATTTGATGTCATCCTAGATTCTCCTCTATTTCATTGTGTTCATACATCTAAGTATTGCACATCTAAGTCCTATGTCATTGATTTTACGCTAAGATTCGTGCAAGCATTTTCTTTTATCTCTTCTCCTTTTCTTTCTAGTTTGATTGAGTCACTTAGATGTGCAATAACTAGAGCACATCTAGATGTGCCCTAGACGGACCCAACTTCAAATGTTTTATAGCTCATACAGTCTGTCTGATCGAAAAATCGTTTTCACAAAAAAAATCCGTCATGACAAGATGTACAAAATTAGATCCCATGTTGATATGTTCTGAGGATTTTTTCGTACAAATAGTTACTAGGCCCAGGCTAAGTAAATTATCAGCTCTGATGTGTGTATATCATCATGTTATTTACATATGAGTTACCGTGGTACGTTTTCAACAACATTTTTCCAGGACAAAGTTACCGTGATGTTTGTGCGTGAGTTACCACGCATGCGGTCCATATATTACCACACTATTTACACCTAAGATATCGAGGGTATGTTTTCGAACAACTTCCTCCCCCAGGGTCAAAGTTATACGGTGTTTGTACGTGAGTTATCAAGTCTACAATGCGTATATACCATGCTATTTACACGAAAGTTATCAGGAGGGCGGGTGTATGTTTTTAAACAACTTCCTCCCCTACCCCCACCCTCAGTCGAAATTACCGTGGTGTTTGTACGTGAGTTAGCATGTATATGATGCGTATAGTACCATGTTACTTGGACGGAATTTATCTAGGATATGTTCTAAACGACCCCCAACCCCCCGGGGTGAGGGCCCAAAGTTACCGTGGTGTTTGTGCGTGAGTTATCAGCTCTATTGTGTGTATGTTACCATGCTATTTATAAAGAATTACCATGGGTATGTTTTCAACAATTTTTTGCCCTGGTCAAAAGTTACCGTGGAGTTTGTGCGTAAGTCGGATCCGCGATTCGTATATTACCATGCAATTTACACAGAAGTTATCGGGGCATGTTTTCAACATCTTTTTCTACTGGGTTAAAAAGTTACCATGATGTTTGTACTGTAGGAGATATGCCCTAGAGGCAGTAATAACAGTTATTTTGTATCTCCAAAGTTTGTAATGAATGTTTATGTCCCATGCTATAACTGCTATGATTCTCGAGTCTACAATAACACGAGGCTCGGAGGGAAACTCATGTGCACGTGTGGTATAATAAACGGTAAAATGTATTCCTAGTCTTGCCTCTAAGACTGGCTCAAGTATTGCATGATGACCCTGTTTTCCTGATCATGGGCATGGATATGTTGGCAATTTTTGAGGGCACAATGTTGGTAGAACACTTGTGTTGAATCAACCCGAATTGATGTTATGCTTTGAGCTACATTCGTCACAAGTTTATGGTAAATAACACAGAGATAGTTAATGTTTGCATAATTCCTTAGACCATGAGAGTATCGAGTTCCTTTGTGCTTGCTTCGTGAACTTTGGGGTTTGTTAAACGTCATCCGTAACTGGGTGGCTATTACGGCGGCTTACGGGTTCATGGAAAGGTATGGCAAGTAACGAGATAGCTCAAGATTGGGATTTGCTCCTCCGACGATGGAGAGATATACTCGGGCCCTCTCGGTGTAATGGTATCCATCATCGTCTGGCCAGACACATTGTGATTTGATCACTGGGATGCCGGAACATGGAAACGAGAAAAGAGAACAAAACCGGTAATGAGGTAACTTGCATAGTGGACAAATTTGTTGATCCACGGGGATGCAATAAATCTCACCTCGGGTATTTGTGACATATCGCGAAGCAACAGGAATAGCTCACAACAACTGGAGGTTCACTCGAATATTTCATTCGTGTGGGTATAGGGGTCAATATGGGTGTCCACGGCTCCGATGTTGATCATTGATCCGAAGGGGTTCCGGATCATGTCTATACTTCACCGAACCTATAGGGTCACACGCTTAAGGGTCATCTATCTGCTGAATACTAGACAGGGAGTCTAAGAGAAAGTCACCGGAAAAGTTTCGGAGACAACGGAAGAGTTCCGGTGAGAGAGAACACCGAAAGAGCTTCGGTAAAACCGAAAAGTTGTTTCGGATTATATTATTAGGTCAAAAAGGGTTTCGGCACCGCATGGAAATTTTTAGAAGGTGCCAGAATTGGTCTGGGAACTTCTGGGAATTTTCGGAGAAAAAAAACCGGAAATGTTCCGGAGCTGCCGTAACCGCTGTTGTTGCTTTTCGCTGATAAAAACTACCATACCAAAAATGTTTTGGAACATGCCCAGAATAATTTTAGAGGGTGCCGGAAATGTTCTGGGACCTTCCAGAATTTTTTTAGAAAAACATTCGCGGAAAACATCTTGTCTCAGCGCGAGGGGACAAGATCCCACGAATCGGGGGTTGCTTGTTTGGTGGCTTTTTGTCTAGGGAGCACCCTTGTTTCAAGGGAGACATGTTGGTGGCTTGTTGGCCCCCCCCCCATGGGACGGGGCAAGGTTGTGGCCGGCCAAGGGGTGCCTCCTTGGTGTCCCCTTGGTGCCCCACTTGAGTTACCTCTTTACCCTTCCATGTGGGACATGTAGCATGAGTTTTTTGGTATTTCCTCCACCACCCCACCCCTTGCCTTGGCCTATAAAAGGAGGAGAAGTGGCTGCCATTCTCCTCATCCTTGCTCTCATACACATGCCATGACTTGTCTGGCCTCTCTCTCCCTCCCCACAAAATAGTTTCGTAGAGCCGAAAGGCTGTCTGGGTTCCGGCAGGAACTAGTTCTGGACGGCGAAGCCCTGCCGGATAGCTGACACCGTATGTGTGCAACCCTGTAGAGAGGTCGTAGTTTCGATCTTTTGCCCGAGGGGCTGTTCGAGTGCCCTCCCGGAGGGCTGTCCGGGTCTCCGTTCAAGTTTCGAGGGTCCTCCCGGAGGGCTGTCCGTGACATCGTCCGGGGGACTGTCCGACCGCCTCCCGAAGGGCTGTCCGGCGAGGGAGTACATCCTCGCGGTTGGGAGGTTGTAAATCCTAGCTGCGGGGATCTGCACCAACGATCTACACTGACTCTTCTTCCGCTGCGCTTCGAGTCGATACGGAACAGATCAAACCTTGTATGCAGTCTCCATAGTGGTCCTGGGCGTGCTCGCTATACCGAAAATTTTGATTTTCTGTCGCGTACCCCTACAGTGGCATCAAGAGCCAGGTTATGCGTAGATGCAGGTTACGATCTAGAATACATGGAGATGTATGGGTATTGCATAATATAATTTTGGAATAGATAAGATCTATTGCTGAAAATTATTTATGCAGGTAGCAGATGAAATCTGTTACCCGATGTTCTTGTTGCTTCCCTGGAATTTGCGTATTTCTAATCCTGAAACAGCATGGTGGAATTTTACAAAGTTCTGGCAATCCGCGATCCTGATTGATCAACGAAGTGCTATCAGTCCTTTGGGTTCCACCATAGTTAAAGGAAAGATGAAATTTCACAGATGAAAGTGCAATGCAGATATGATCTGCACGGGGGTCATACGTATGACGAAGTTTAGTATGCGGCTCGAGATTTTATTATCTCGTGTTTCATACACCCTGGAAAGTTAATCTAGCGACTTGAATAATCATACTTGATGATAAACGTTGGTAGCTGTGGTTTGAGTCAAAACCTTAGAAGCCACGTAAAATAAAATTTTGCATAAACCGATTAGAGGCGTCTAACTTGGTTTTGCAGGATGGTTTGCATGTGATGTGGTATAGCAAAGCTCATATTCAATTTGATTTTGTATGAGATGACTATATGATGTAATTAACATGACCTGCGTGTCATGATTCGGCATGATGGCTGGAGCCATATGATTGCACTTTAAATGACCTGCGTGTCAACCTTAAGTAATGCATTTATTTTATCTGCTATGGAGATAGCAATATTATCGGGTGCATCGACAAGGTGGTGGCAATCTTCGCGAAGGTGAACACCGATGCGAATGCCGAAGACGAAGAAATGAAAGACTTCTCCGTCAGAAGGGGCTATACCATATCATGCTATTATGAATTGCTTGAGATGTTTATCCCTCTTGATGCACCCTTCTTGATTGCGCGGTAGTCGCCTTTTATTAGGGTGATCTCTCACTTATAATATCAAGTAGTTAGTGTTCTCCCAAGTGTAGCACCGTCACGGCACCTAACTTTTCGGGGTGCGCCATGCTGACATGGGTACGAACGATTAGGGATGTGTGAGGCGGGTGAGTTGAGACCTCGCAGCAAGATCACTTGGTTGTCTTGACGTTCAGGCATGAAAGTCATGAGCTCAGAACACACGCATCGAAAGACGAACAAGAGTCACATGGCGATGTGATTGGCAAGTTTGCCTAACGATTGAAGTTCTCGTCATCAGTGATGCTCACCATCAATGGCGTTGAATTGAAATTCGTGTCTTGAATCACTCATAATCAATTTTGAGAGATATTGATTTGAGTGGGAGCGCACTTTAGAATAATTTTTTTATTCACTAGTGCTTTTTCATTATAAACAAAGTCTAAGTGAAACCTGTGTTTTCTGTTGTAGATCAAATGGCTCGCAACACCGCGTTCAACTTAGGCCCGATGTTAGAGAGAGAGAGAAGTTAGCTGCGACTGGAAACAACTATGCGGACTGGGTCCGCAACGTGAGGATTGTCCTCAGAAGTGCTAAGAAATTGTATGTGCTTGAAATTGCTCTTCCAGCTAAACCGGCGGCAGATGCCCTGGAAGATTTACAAAATATCTGGGCCACTAAGGATGATGATCACAACTTAGTGCAGTGCCTCATGCTAGCTTGCATGAGTGCAAAGCTTCAAAAACGTTTTGAATTCCATAAACCCCGTGATATGATCCGGGAATTGGATGCTCTGTACAAGGAAACCGCAAAGTCTGAACGATTTGATATCATGAAGGCTTTGATGGATTGCAAGATGGCTGAGGGTAGTTCAGTTGGCGAACACGTGGTCAAAATGATTGGCTATTCCGAAAGGCTTAAAACCCTGGAATTTCCACTTCCACCTGGCCATATGATGGACATGTTGCTTTCTTCACTCCCCCCGTCTTACGACGGTTTTGTCTTGAACTACAACATGAGTGGGATGGAGAAGGAACCGGAAGAGGTGCTCGCCATGCTGAAAACTGCAGAAGGAGGACTGCGGAAAAATCGCAAGCAAGTGTTGCTTGTGAATAAAACCGCCAGTTTCAAAAAGAAGAAAGGCAAGCCAAAGAAGGGCAAGGGCGCCGGTAAGACCGGCTCCCAAAGCAACTCTAAGGGTGGAGCCAAGAATGAAACTGAGTGCTTCTACTGCAAGGGCACAAGACACTGGAAGAGAAACTGCAAGAAGTATCTGGAAGATAAGAAGTCCGGGAAAACCGGAAAAGGTATAATTGTTATACAAGTTAATGTCATTGACGTTTTGCTTGCTAGCGAAAATTCTAAGTCTTGGGTATTTGATACCGGATCGGTTGCTCACATTTGCAACTCGATACAGGGGCTTCAGAAGGTGCGCAAGCTGGCAAAGAACGAAGTCGTGATGCGTGTTGGGAACGGCGCTGGGATTGCCGCTCAAGCCGTCGGCATTATTCCTCTACGTCTCCCTTCAGGATTTATCTTAGAACTAAGTAACTGTTATTTTGTTCCACTGTCGTGTAGAAACATTATCTCCGGATCATGTTTAGTACACGATGGGTATTCGTACAAGTCTGAGAACAATGGTTGTTCACTTTATTATAAGGATATGTTTTATGGATTTGCACCCATTGTTGGGGGCCTTTTCATACTAAATCTTGAATGTGGAAATGATGTCTTTAACGTGAATGCTAAACGCCTTAAGAAGGCTGATACCACCACCACTTTCTTGTGGCACTGTCGGCTTGGCCACATTGGAAAGAAACACATGCAAAGACTCCATAAAGATAGAGTTTTACCGTCCTTTGATTTTGAATCATTTGACACATGTGAAGCTTGCTTAATGGGGAAAATGACCAAGACGCCGTTCACGGGTCATCCTGAACGGGCGGGTGAATTGTTGGAAATAATACATAGTGATGTATGTGGTCCAATGAACACAGCCGCACAGGGTGGGTATTTCTACTTCGTGACTTTTACTGATGATTTAAGTCGGTATGGCTATATCTACTTAATGAAGCATAAGTCGGAAACCTTTGAAAAGTTCAAAGAATTTCAGAATGAGGTAGAAAATCATCGTGACAAAAGGATTAAGTTTCTGCGGTCTGATCGCGGAGGCGAGTATCTTAGTCATGAGTTTGGCCAACATCTGAGTGACCATGGAATTGTTTCATAGCTTACGCCTCCCGGAACTCCACAGCGAAACGGAGTATCGGAATGATGTAACCGAACCTTGTTGGACATGGTAAGGTCGATGATGTCTCTTACGGATCTTCCGATATCTTTTTGGGGTCACGCACTACTTACTGCCGCTCACACACTTAACACAGCACCGTCTAAGTCTATTGAGACGACACCATACGAGTTATGGCATGGGAAGAAACCCAATTTGTCGCATCTCAAAGTTTGGGGTTGTGAAGCTTACGTAAAACGTTTACAACCAAGCAAACTCGATCCCAGATCAGACAAATGTATCTTTGTAGGTTATCCAAAGGAAACCTTTGGGTATTCCTTCTACCACCCATCCGAGGGCAAAATGTTTGTCGCAAAAACCGGAATCTTTCTTGAGAAAGAGTTTCTCGCTAAAGAAGTGAGTGAGAGGACAGTACAACTTAATGAGATTAGTGAATCTTCGGCAACCGTTGATATGGCTAAGGAACCGGAAGAAATTCCGCTAATTATCCCTACAACTGAACCAAAAGTTGTCGCATATGATGCGGAGACTTCAGACAATGTTGTGACTGAACCGCGCAGATCAGGTAGGGCTATCCAGCCACCTGAATGGTTTCATAATGAAATCTTCATTCTTGAAGACGATGAACCTGCGCACTACAAGGAAGCGATGGCAGGGCCCAGCTCAAAGGAATGGCACATGGCCATGAAATCCGAGATGGAATCCATGTACGTAAACCAAGTTTGGAACTTGGAAGAACTTCCAGAAGGCGTTAAGCCGATTGGTTGTTAATGGATTTTCAAAAGGAAGACGGACGCGGATGGTAACATTACTATCCACAAAGCTAGACTTGTCGCGAAAGGGTTCACGCAAGTTCCAGGAGTGGACTACGATGAGACCTTCTCGCCCGTAGCTATGCTTAGGTCTGTTCGGATATTGCTAGCAATTGCTGCTTATTTTGATTATGAAATATGGCAGATGGATGTCAAAACGGCTTTCCTAAATGGAAACCTCAAAGAGGATGTATACATGATACAGCCAGAAGGTTTTGTCATTCATAAGGATGCTGGAAAGGTATGCAAACTTTAGAAAGCCATTTATGGTCTGAAGCAAGCGTCAAGGAGCTGGAACATTCGTTTTGATGAAGTGGTCAAAGAGTTTGGCTTCATCAGGAATGACGAAGAATCTTGTGTTTACAAGAAGTTTAGTGGGAGCGCAAAAGCATTTCTGATCTTGTATGTGGATGACATATTGTTGATTGGAAATGACGTGAATTTTCTTAGCGAAATAAAAGACTCATTGAAGAAAAGGTTTTCAATGAAACACTTAGGCGAAGCGGCATATGTGTTGGGCATCAAGATCTATAGAGATAGATCAAAACGCCTGATAGCGCTTAGCCAAAGCACGTACATTGACAAGGTGTTGAAAAGGTTCAACATGGAGAACTCCAAGAAAGGCCTACTCCCCATGTCACCTGGCACAGTGCTTTGCAAGAATCAGTGTCCTCGGACCCTTGATGAGCGAGTACAAATGAATGATGTTCCATATGCTTCGGCAGTTGGTTCTATTATGTATGCCATGCTATGTACAAGACCGGATGTTTCCTATGCGCTAAGTGTTAGCAGCCGGTACCAAAGTGATCCAGGATTGGAACACTGGGCCGCAGTCAAGGGTATTCTTAAGTACCTCAGAAGGACCAAGGATGTACTCCTTGTGTATGGAGGTGATGAAGAGCTCATTGTAAGTGGTTACACTGATGCAGGCTTCATGACTGACCCAGATGACTTCAAATCTCAATCAGGCTATGTTTTCATATTGAACGGTGGCGCAGTTGATTGGAAAAGTTCCAAACAGAAGACTATGGCGGATTCTACGACGGAGGCGGAGTATGTTGCCGCTTCAGAAACCTCCAAGGAGGCGGTATGGATCAAGCAATTTCTTGAAGACCTTGGTGTGGTTCCTAGTGCCCAGGACCCGGTGGAGATCTATTGTGATAATAGTGGCGCCGTGGCTCAGGCAAGGGAGCCAAGTTCGCACCATAAGACAAGACATATTCAACGCAAATATAAACTCATTTGACATCATGTCGAAGAGGGTTTAGTGAAAGTACGCAAAGTTCACA
This sequence comes from Thinopyrum elongatum, assembly GCA_011799875.1. NCBI lineage: Eukaryota > Viridiplantae > Streptophyta > Magnoliopsida > Poales > Poaceae > Thinopyrum > Thinopyrum elongatum. Next base: position 663,851,115 of record CM022299.1, on the reverse strand, counting down.
CAGATCTGAATGTGTCAGACCCGATGACAAAGCCTCTACCATGAGCAAAGCATGAGCAGCACCGAATAGCCATTGGTGTTAGGGAAGCCATGTAACTGGATTATGACTCTAGTGCAAGTGGGAGTCTGTAGGAGATATGCCCTAGAGGCAGTAATAACAGTTATTTTGTATCTCCAAAGTTTGTAATGAATGTTTATGTCCCATGCTATAACTGCTATGATTCTCGAGTCTACAGTAACACGAGGCTCGGAGGGAAACTCATGTGCACGTGTGGTATAATAAACGGTAAAATGTATTCCTAGTCTTGCCTCTAAGACTGGCTCAAGTATTGCATGATGATCCTGTTTTCCTGATCATGGGCATGGATATGCTGGCAATTTTTGAGGGCACAATGTTGGTAGAACACTTGTGTTGAATCAACCCAAATTGATGTTATGCTTTGAGCTACATTCGTCACAAGTTTATGGTAAATAACACAGAGATAGTTAATGTTTGCATAATTCCTTAGACCTTGAGAGTATCGAGTTCCTTTGTGCTTGCTTCGTGAACTTTGGGGTTTGTTAAACGTCATCCGTAACTGGGTGGCTATTACGGCGGCTTACGGGTTCACGGAAAGGTATGGCAAGTAACGAGATAGCTCAAGATTGGGATTTGCTCCTCCGACGATGGAGAGATATACTCGGGCCCTCTCGGTGTAATGGTATCCATCATCGTCTGGCCAGACACATTGTGATTTGATCACTGGGATGCCGGAACATGGAAACGAGAAAAGAGAACAAAACCGGTAACGAGGTAACTTGCATAGTGGACAAATTTGTTGATCCACGGGGATGCAATAAATCTCACCTCGGGTATTTTAGACATATCGCGAAGCAACAGGAATAGCTCACAGCAACTGGAGGTTCACTCGAATATTTCATTCGTGTGGGTATAGGGGTCAATATGGGTGTCCACGGCTCCGATGTTGATCATTGATCGGAAGGGGTTCCGGATCATGTCTATACTTCACCGAACCTATAGGGTCACACGCTTATGGGTCATCTATCTGCTGAATACTAGACAGGGAGTCTGAGAGAAAGTCACCGGAAAAGTTTCGGAGACAACGGAAGAGTTCCGGTGAGAGAGAACACCGAAAGAGTTTCGGTAAAACTGAAAAGTTGTTTCGGAATATATTATTAGGTCAAAAAGGGTTTCGATACCGCATGGAAATTTTTAGAAGGTGCCAGAATTGGTCTGGGAACTTCTGGGAATTTTTGGAGAAAAAAAAACAGAAATGTTCCGGAGCTGCCGTAACCGCTGTTGTTGCTTTTCGCTGATAAAAACTACCATACCGAAAATGTTTCGGAACATGCACAGAATAATTTTAGAGGGTGCCGGAAATGTTCTGGGAGCTTCCGGAATTTTTTCAGAAAAATATTCGCGGAAAACATCTTGTCTCAGCGCGAGGGGACAAGATCCCACGAATCGGGGGTTGCTTGTTTGGTGGCTTTTTGTCTAGGGAGCACCCTTGTTTCAAGGGAGACATGTTGGTGGCTTGTTGCCCCCCCCCATGGTAGGGGGCAAGGTTGTGGCCGGCCAAGGGGTGCCTCCTTGGTGTCCCCTTGGTGCCCCACTTGAGTTACCTCTTTACCCTTCCATGTGGGACATGTAGCATGGGTTTTTTGGTATTTCCTCCACCACCCCACCCCTTGCCTTGGCCTATAAAAGGAGGAGAAGTGGCTGCCATTCTCCTCATCCTTGCTCTCATACACATGCCATGACTTGTCTGGCCTCTCTCTCCCTCCCCGCGAAATAGTTTCGTAGAGCCGAAAGGCTGTCTGGGTTCCGGCAGGAACTAGTTCTGGACGGCGAAGCCCTGCCGGATAGCTGACACCGTATGTGTGCAACCCCGTAGAGAGGTCGTAGTTTCAATCTTTTGCTCGAGGGGCTGTTCGAGTGCCCTCCCGGAGGGCTGTCCAGGTCTCCGTTCAAGTTTCGAGGGTCCTCCCGGAGGGCTGTCTGCGACATCGTCCGGGGGACTGTCCGACCGCCTCCCGAAGGGCTGTCCGGCGAGGGAGTACATCCTCGCGGTTGGGAGGTTGTAAATCCTAGCTGCGGGGATCTGCACCAACGATCTACACCGACTCTTCTTCCGCTGCGCTTCTAGTCGGTACGGAACAGATCAAACCTTGTTTGCAGTCTCCTTAGTGGTCCTGGGCGTGCTCGCTGTACCGAAAATTTTGATTTTTTGTCGCGTACCCCTACATGTACCTGAGTTATCAGGTCCATGGTGCATGATTTACCGTGCTATTTCCACAGTAGTTACCAGGGGCATGGTTTGGACAACTATTTTTTTCTTCGGCTCAAAAGTTATCATTGTGTTTGTACGTAAGTTATCAGGTCGGTGGTGTGTATATTATCATCTATTTGCACAGAAGTGGCAGGGCTATTTTTCAAATAACTTTTTCGCCCCCGGGTAAAAATTACCGCGGTGTTTGTATCTAAGTTATCAAGTCTGCGGTGCATATATAACCGTGCTATTGACACAGAATTTACCGAGGGTATATTTTGCTACAACTTTTATCTCTATGTCAAAAGTAACCAGCCCTGGGTGCATAAGTTATGAGGTATGCGCTGTGTAAAATACCATGCGATTTACATAAAAATTACCGAGGTACTCCCTCCGTATGGAAATACTTGTCGGAGAAATTGATAAAAATGAATGTATCTAGAACTAAAATACGTATAGATATATCCATTTCTTTGACTAGTATTTTTGGATGGAGTATGTTTCAACTATTTTTTGCCGGGTCAAAATTACCATGATGCTTGTATGTAAATTATCACATCTGAAGACACCCGCCCTAACTTTTTTTTCATATTCATATGGTACAAGTGGAATGTACCTTGTTTGTATCTATATCTATATCTATATCTATACTAATATAAAAAAACCCAAAGGGACAGATCCAACAAACCCCGGCCGCCAAATCAGGTCAATCCAACGACTCAGACTGCTCCAATGGTGAGCGCTCGACACGTTTTATGTGCAGTTAATATCATACCAAATATTAATGCCAATGCTAATCACATAACTAATATGCAAATAATATCCTACCTAATATTTACGTGTAATGAATATATTACCTAATATCAACGTGCATTGCACATACACATTTAGTAGTATTGGAGAAGAGAACTAGTCCAACCAGTAGTTGGCATAGGAGTAGTTATTATAGGTCGTGGGTTCAATTGCTATTAAGAACAGCATATTTTGCCTATTTAAATTGGTGTGTGACGTGATGAGTTGACTTTGCCTATTTAAATTGGTGTGCGACCTGATGAGTTGACTGGATAGAACAGTTGGCGATTAAAATGAGGGCGTGATTTGTGGAGTAATCCACGTGGGTCCGCGTCAATTAATATTAGGACAATTATAAATTAGTAGTGATTTGCGGAGTTGACCAGACATCAATGGGGCCGCAGGCGGTAATTGTGACAGTTGGATGAGGAACGAGAGGGTCGCTGTGGATGCTTCGATTTGGATCGAACGGTAACCACGTCGTTCGGATCTGAAGCGAATATCATGCCGTCCGGAAAATACCACGCACGTGATAAAGCAAACGGACGGGGCTTGCCTGCTCCCGTCCCCTGCTCCCATCCGTGTTCCCTGTGAGTTATTTTACATCCGACGGCTGCGCAGCTTATCTCTACCCACACTAGTAGAAAACAGGGCACTAGTTCCGGTTCCAGAGGGCCTTTAGTTTCGATTCTGGAACCAGGACAAAATGGTCGGGACTAATGCCCACAACCTTTTAGTTCCGGTTGGCTTACGAACCGGGACTAAAGGAGCTCCACGTGGCCGCTGTGGGGCGCCCAGGCAGGAGGACCTTTAGTCCCAGTTGGTAACACACCAACCGGGACTAAAAGGCAGCCACGCGTCAGCAGCTCCCAAGCGCTGCGGTTTTTTTTAAGGGGGGGGGGTTGGTGGGGTGGGGGGGGGGTTAGGGGTTTTGGAGGGTTTAGGGGTTTCATATTGTGTTAGCTAGCTACTACATATAGAGAGAAGTGACCTCTCTTTCTTCGTGCTTGGTCGACGGTAGCTACTACATATAAAGAGAACTCGACGCTAGCTAGTAAGCAAATGAAGGAACCATTAATTACACAACATCGTCATGAACATATATAGAGAGAAGTGACCTCTCTTTCTCCGTGCTTGGTCGAACAACAAATTTTCGTATATCTATCCGACGCTACTACATATATACAATATAACATCCCTGACATCATCAAGCGCCAAACTCCCATTGAATTTCCGTATGGTATTCTCCCTTTTCATGTATAACGTGGTCAAGAAAGAATACCGCCAATTCCTCTTGAATTGCTCGTATGCGATCATGTGGTAGGAGTTCATCCCGCATCTGCCAGATCTAATTTAAAGAAGGGGGTCAATACATATATATGAATGAAACTCAACACAATTGATGGTAATAAAATAAAATTATGAATATTGTTTACGTACTTCATATTGTTTGTCAGACAAGGCCCGCTCAGAGGTCGAGTGGCGAATGAACTCGTAAATGTAGTATCCACATAAATTATTCCTGCTTGCCTGCCACAAGCACTTTACGAGAATAGAGTTCAATCAAACCGACAATCAAGCATGATAATGGTATTGATGAAAATAGAATCAATGAGAGATGCGCGGAACTAGCTAGTACTACTTACTTTGGGGTGTGTAAATCGCAGCTCGTTCTTCAGACCTGGAACCATTCCGGTGAACTTTTTCCAAACCCTGCCAGGCAAAGAAAATGATTACTTGATATGAGAAAATGAACGAAAGTTGCCGATATGGTGAGATAATGATTGAACTTACTTCTGGAGTATTGCAGTCATGTCCGCATAATCCTTGGGATCTTTACGTCTCGAGTCTAAGACAGTTACTACTCCCCCGTCAAGCTTAATGGATAGCAGAATAAAGTGGAACCTGCGCACGCATAACTCATCAATTACATTACTTAACCTTGAGTAAGCGAAACCGAATATGCACAAGATAGTAACACTCACTTGAAGTTGTAAGGAAAGAGTATTTCCCTTTTGTTTTGGTGTCGAAGGAACGCTTTTAGCAAGTTTTCCTCAGTATCTTCAACTCTATTTTCTACCGCCATTCATTTACGGTATTTGGGCTAATGAACCCAATGTCATAGATTTGTCCTCTTTTGCATTCAACGATCTTCAATCTGCATAATATAGGGAGGATAATTATATATACATGCAATGAACGAGCTGAGCTAGAGACTTAATTACAGAAGTAATACTTACAGATAGTAGCAAGTCATGAGTTGTTTTTCGAGGGCGTCTTGATTGAATAACTGAAATAATTCCACAAATTCAACAGGCATCAGGTCGACTCCAATGAGGTCGTACTCATCTTTAATTCTCACCATCAAACTATCGGTCCCATTCTTCCTGCAACTTTCCAAGTACCAGTCATGCAATCTTCGCATCATCGTTGTTAGAGGAGGATGATCAGGTTTGACGAGAGGCTTCTCGTGCTCGTATCTAAAGATCTCTACTACCTTAGCCATTTCAAACTGTACATCATCACCCACGTAATCACCAAGAGTGGTACCGGGCAGTAGCCCTGGAAGATTAGCGATATCACTAGACACCTTGAGCGGGGGGCATGATTGCTTCTCCTGTTCGCCGAGCTGGGGAATTGTTTTCCCACTTCTTCGTCTTGCAGCACTGGTAGTACTTTCCGACCGCCGCGCTTCATCATATGTCCTTTCAATACAGCGGTCATAGTTGGATTGCGGCGGAGGCGGTGGTGGTCGCTTAAGGGCATCCATAGTGCGCTTAGCTTTCACCGGATCTATTGTTTCCTTCGGAGGTGGACGTTTCCGTTCAAAATGGGCCTGCACTTCAGCTTCCACGATGTCCGTGTTTTCCTCGTCAGTCCTCTCATATGGTAACTTTGGAAGAGGCTTGAGGCTTGGACCAAATTTAAATTTCTTCCCGCCTTTTGTACTGCTATCCGCCGGAGCGGCGGTGGCTCTCTTCCGCCGTTGCTGAGGCGGCGGAGTCAGCTGACGCACCAGAGGAGGCGGAGGAGGAGGCGGAGTCCGCTGACGCGCCCGAGGAGGAGGAGACGGAGTCCGCTGACGCGCCGGAGACAGCTCACGCGCTGGAGACGACTGAGCTGGACTGTGAGGAGTCTGCTGAGGGGCCTCATCCGACTGAGTCTGCTGAGGCGGCGTCCTTTCTCCATAGACAGGTACTCCTTAAAGCATTTTCCTGAAGAATATCCCCTTCACCTGTAGGGTAGTCAAGCTCCAGCCCCTCAAATCTCTCCATTATTTCATCCACCGTGACAATAGCATAGCCATGTGGAATCGGACGGCAATGAAAAGTTCCCTCAGCTCGAGGAGGTAAAACAGAGCCGACCTCCACCTTCAAGGTCAGGTTCTGGCATTTCGCCATTAGCACACAATGTTCAGCCTCCGTGATACTATCCACGGGGTAGCGAGGAGCCGTGAAATCAGGCTGAACGAGCTCCGTGGAAGCCATGCTGCTTCTCCGCTGAGATGGTGGGGTAGCTTCTGGGGCAGTGTCGACGGAAGGATCTTCGTGCCGCTGAGATGGTTGGCCGGTAGCTCGCTGGTTCTCAAGTTCCTCTAGTTTCGCTAATCTTGCACCGAGCTTCTGTATTTCGCTTGCTTCCTCTTTCTTCTTTCTCTCTCGGCTTCTATAACCACCGCTGTCGGGAAACCCATGCACCCACGGAACGGAGCCTGATGTGCCTGGTGTTCGTCCAGGGTGTTTAGGATTCCCGAGGGCCTCTGTCAGCTCGTCCTTCTCTCTGTCGGTAATGAACGTCCCTTCCTGCACTGCCTTGATTGCTTTCTCAAGCTTCTTGATGGGTATTGCAAGTTGATCATTCGTCCAAACACACTTCCCTGATTCTGGGTCCAAAGTTCCCCCAACTCCGAAGAACCAAGTCCTTGCCCGATCTGGCCAGTGCAAAGTCGCTGGTTGGACCCCTTTAGCAAGCAGGTCTTACTCAGCTTTGTCCCACAACGGTCGGGCTTTGCTGTAGCTTGATAATCCCCAAGTGCAAGGAATCATCGTAGCAATTTCCAAAGATGAAAGTGATAAGTATGGAGTGTCGAACCCACAAGGAGCTAAAGGTAAGATCAATATTCTCTCAAGTCCTATCTGCCACCGATACAACTCTACGTACACCAAGCGTTTGCTTTCATCTAGCAACGAGAAATAAAACTACGTTGTGGGTATGAAGAGGATAGCTTTGCATGATATCGGAGACCTAAAATATAAAAATAGGTGCTGTTAACATAAAGTTAGAATATATTACTATATATTACAAATAGCGAGTGTGGAATAATGATGGATCGGTGTGCGGAATTATCCTAGGCAATTGTTAACAAGATCGGTAATCATTATTGCAATTTTATATGAGGGAGAGGCATAAGCTAACATACTTTCTCTAATTGGATCATATGCACTTATGATTGGAACTCTAGCAAGCATCCGCAACTACTAAAGATCACTAAGGTGAAACCCAACCATAGCATTAAAGTATCAAGTCCCCTTTATCCCATACGCAACAACCCCCTTACTCGGGTTTAAGCTTCTGTCACTCTAGCAACCCACTATAAGCGAATCATGAACATATTGCAACACCCTTCAGCGGGAATCCTTCACGTGTGCACGACACGGAAGGCACCATAGGACAGCACCAAAATAAAACATACAACTCAAACCAATCTAGATCATCAATCAACCCAAAAGACAAAAGAAATCTACTCAAAACATCATAGGATGGCAACACATCATTGGATCATAATATGTGGCATAAAGCACCATGCTCAAGTAGGGGATTACAGAGGGGTGCGGGATAGTTGACCGCTTAAAAGAGATGAGGACGGTGATGAAGAAGGTGATGTTGATGAAGACGATCACCGCGGCGATGGTTCCCCTGACGGCACTCCGGCGCCACCGAGAGAGAGGGGGAGAGAGTCTCCCTCTTGTGCTTCCTCCTCCATGCCCCCCCCTAGATGGGGAGAGGTTCTCCCTCTGGTCCTTGGCCTCCATGGTGATGATAGCCCCCTCCGGCTTCCTCCTCCATGGCCTCCGGTGATGATGGCCCCCTCCGGCAGGGTGCTGGAGAGGGCCTAGATTGATTTTTCGTGGCTACAGAGGCTTGCGGCGGCGGAACTTCCGATCTAGGGTTCTTTTCGGTGGTTTGGGTATTTATAAGAAATTTTGGCGTCGGTCTCACGTCAAGGGGGTGCCCGAGGTGCCCACAAGCCGTAGGGGCGCACCCTACCCCCCAGGGCGCGCCCTGGCTGCTTGTGGACACCTCGGTCACTTCTTGGCCCAGCTCCGGTGCTTCGGGGATCTCTTTTGGTCCATAAAAAATCACCGTAAATTTTCAGCCCATTCCAAGAACTTTTATTTCCGCACAAAAAACGACACCACGGTAGTTCTGCTGAAAACAGCGTCAGTCCGGGTTAGTTCTAATCAAATCATAACAAAACCATATAAAATTGTTGTAAACATGGCATGAATACTTCATAAATTATAGATATGTTGGAGACGTATCACTGGCCAACGAGTACAGCTAATCTGCAACAGTGGTGTTACCCATGAGATGTGTTTGCAACCAACTGCCGAAAGTCCTGATGTGGTCACATGTAATCCAGTCGTCACACTATTCCGGGTGTTTGTAGCGCAGAATATTCTTGTGTTCATTGACATACGGGGTCACCAAGGTAGAATTCTGTAGAACTGTGTAGTGTGCTTGAGCCCAAGAATGCCCGTCCCTACATATTATTGAGTCCGCTCCTAGCGTGCCTTTTCCAGTCACTCTCCCCTCATACCGCGATTGAGGGAGACCAATCGGCTTAAGGTCAGGAATGAAGTCAACACAAAACCCAATGACCTCCTCTGTTTGATGGCCCATGGAGATGCTTCCTTCTGGCCTAGCACGGTTACGAAAATATTTCTTTAAGACTCCCATGAACCACTCAAAGGGGAACATATTGTGTAGAAATACAGGGCCCAGAATGGCAATCTCGTCGACTAGATGAATTAGGACGTGCGTCATGATATTGAAGAAGGAGGGTGGGAACACCAGCTCAAAACTGACAAGACATTGCACCAAATCATTCTTGAACCTTCGTAGGATTTCTAGATCGATTACCTTCTGAGAGATTGCATTGAGGAATGCACATAGCTTCACAATGGCTAATCGAACGTTTTCCGGTAGAAGCCCCCTCAATGCAATCGGAAGCAGTTGCGTCATAATCACGTGGCAGTCATGAGACTTTAGGTTCTGGAACTTTTTCTCTGCCATATTTATTATTCCCTTTATATTGGACGAGAAGCCAGACGGCTGAGCAGGCATTCAAAGAAGGTTTCCTTCTCTTCTTTGGTAAGAGCGTAGCTGGTAGGACCTTCATACTGCTTTGGATGCATGCCGTCTTTTTCGTGCACATGTTGCTGGTCCTCCCGTGCCTCCGGTGTATCTTTTGTGTTCCCATACACGCCCAAGAAGCCTAGCAGGTTCACGCAAAGATTCTTCATCACGTGCATCACGTCGATTGCAGAGCGAACCTCTAGGTCTTTCCAATAGGGTAGGTCCCAAAATATAGATTTCTTCTTCCACATGGGTGCGCGTCCCTCAGCGTCATTCGGAACAGATAGTCCGCCAGGACCCTTTCCAAAGATTACTTGTAAATCATTGACCATATCAAGTATGTGATCACCAGTACGGAGGGCGGGCTTCTTTCGGTGATCTGACTCACCTTTGAAATGCTTGCCTTTCTTTCGACATTGATGGTTGGTCGGAAGAAATCGACGATGTCCCAGATACACATTCTTCCTACATTTGTCCAAATATATACTTTCGGTGTTATCTAAACAGTGCGTGCATGCGTGGTATCCCTTGTTTGTCTTTCCTGAAAGGTTACTGAGAGCAGGCCAATCATTGATGGTTACAAAGAGCAATGCATGTAGGTCAAATTCCTGCTGTTTGTGCTCATCCCACACACGTACACCTTTTCCATTCCACAGCTATAAAAGTTCTTCAACTAATGGCCTTAGGTACACATCAATGTCGTTGCCGGGTTGCTTAGGGCCTTGGATGAGCACTGGCATCATAATGAACTTCCGCTTCATGCACAACCAAGGAGGAAGGTTATAGATACATAGAGTCATGGGCCAGGTGCTATGATTGCTGCTCTGCTCCCCAAAAGGATTAATGCCATCTGCGCTTAAACCAAACCATACGTTCCTTGCGTCACCTGCAAAGTCCCCCCACCTTCTCTCGATTTTTCTCCACTGCGACCCGTCATCGGGTGCTCTCAACTTCCCGTCTTTCTTACGGTCCTCTTTGTGCCATGGCATCAACTTGGCATGCTCTTTGTTTCTGAACAGACGTTTCAACCGTGGTATTATAGGAGCATACCACATCACCTTGGCAGGAACCCTCTTCCTGGGGCGCTCGCCCTCAACATCACCAGGGTCATCTCATCTGATCTTATACCGCAATGCACCGCATACCGGGCATGGGTTCAAATCCTCGTACTCACCGCGGTAGAGGATGCAGTCATTAGGGCATGCATGTATCTTCTGCAGCTCCAATCCTAGAGGGCATAGAACCTTCTTTGCTTCGTACGTACTGTCGGGCAATTCGTTATCCTTTGGAAGCTTCTTCTTCATTATTTTCAGTAGCTTCCCAAATCCGTTGTCAGATACACCATTGTCTGCCTTCCATTGCAGCAATTCCAGTGTGGTACCGAGCTTTGTGTTGTCATCTTCGCAATTTGGGTACAACCCTTTTTTCTGTTCCTCTAACATGCGATCGAACTTCAACTTCTCCCTTTCACTTTGGCATTGTCTCTTTGCATCAACGATGACCCGGCGAAGATCATCATTGGGCACATTGTCTGGTTCCTCTTGATCTTCAGCTTCCCCCGTTGCAGTATCACCATATTCAGGGGGATAGTTGTCATCATCCTCTTCTTCTTCGTTGTCTTCCATCATAACCCCTCTTCCTCCGTGCTTGGTCCAAACATTATAGTGTGGCATGAAACCCTTCTCAAGAAGGTGGACGTGAAGGGTTTTCGAGTCAGAGTAATCCTTCGTATTCCCACAGACAGGGCATGGACAATACATAAAACCATTCTGCTTGTTTGTCTCAGCCACTTCGAGAAAATTATGCAGGCCCTCAATGTACTCGGAGGTGCGTCTGTCACCGTACATCCATTGCCGGTTCATCTGTGTGCATTATATAATTAAGTGTATCAAAAACCATTATAGAACATCATGAATAGAGAAGTGACCAAATTAATACAAGTTCATCATCACATTAAAACCAAAGTACAGTAGTGATCAAAAGTTATTACTGAAAAAATAAATACATAAAGTTCATACATAGTTCTCATTGAACAACATATAGCTCTCTAGAGCATCTAATTAAAACATACATTGGAACTATGTAAAACATTTCAATGCAACAATAAATGCGATCATAATCGTAACTAAGGTAACAATTGATCCAACGACATAATGATACCAAGCCTTAGTATCAATGGCATATGTTCTAATCTTTCTAATCTTCAAGCGCATTGCATCCATCTTGATCTTGTGATCATCGACGACATCCGCAACATGCAACTCCAATTCCATCTTCTCCTCCTCAATTCTTTTCAATTTTTTCTTCAAGTAATTGTTTTCTTTTTCAACTAAATTTAACCTCTCGACAAGAGGGTCGGTTGGAATTTCCGGTTCACATACCTCCTAGATAAAAACATCTATGTCACGTTGGTCGGCATAATTGTCAAAAACACTAAATGAAACAAATAGTTGTAAAAGATAATATACCACATCTGAATCATAGACATGACGAGGGCCGACGGGGGCAGATACCAAAACCATGGCACTATATAATAACAAACAATAATAAAAGTAAGAAAATTATACAAGTATATATCTATCTAAATCATACAAGTAAGAAGTTTTTTCTTTTAGAAAGAAGATAAGAACAAGAGGCTCACCACGGTGGTGCCGGCGACGAGATCGGCGCGGGCGATCGACGGCGGTGAGGATGGGGACGGGATGGGACGGACCGCCAAACCTAGACAAATCTTGAGGAAAATGGAGCTTGGAGACGAGAAAGCTTAAGTGTGGCTCGGGCATTTCATCGAACACCTCATGTGCATGCATAGAAGGGAGAACAGAGCAGCGCATGCACACCTCCCACACGGCCAAAAAACAGAGGAGAGGGTGGGCAGGGGCGAGGGTATATATAGGCATCTCTTTAGTCCCGGTTGGTGGCCAGAACCGGGACAGAAGACTGACCTTTAGTCCCGGTTCTAGCCACCAACCGGGACTAAAGGTGCTGCGCCAGGAGCGAGGCCCATTGGTCCCGATTCGTGTCTGGAACCGGGACCAAAGGGGTCAGAAGAACCGGGACCAATGACCACCGAGGCCCAGCCGGCGCCCTGGCCTCACGAACCGGGACTGATGCACCCTTTGGTCCCGGTTCATAAGAGAACCGGGATAAATGCCCTTATCTGGCCTGGACCAAAGCCCTGTTTTCTACTAGTGCCACGTCCCTTTTCCAGCGAAAGAAAACACATGAAAAACTCATATTCTCTCTCTGTTATCTGTCCATAATACTTGGCACAACTTATCTCCACCCACGTCCCTTTTCCAGCAAAAGAAAAAACATTAAAAAAACTCATATTCTCTCTCTGTTACCTGTCCATAATACCTCGCAAGACTTTCGCTGCACTAATCTAGAGGGAAAATGAGGATAATCTCAATTTTTGCCGCCAACTTACAGAACAAAGAGGTTTGGGCACCAAACCTCTTAGACCTTTGTTAATCCAGACGAAAACACACATATTCCTGATTATCCATATATGAAACACGCAAATGTCACCATCACCCACATCAATCAGGAACAAGATCCTTGGCAGAAGCACATCAAACAAGCTCAATATTAGGCGGAAGAAGGAAATTCACAAGGCTAAGGTGCGTCAATCGGGCAGAAGCAAGGCAGCCTAGGGGCTGAAGGAAAGGGGCATCTTGTTCCCCATGGCTTCTTCTGTTGGAAATATGCCCTAGAGGCAATAATAAAGTGGTTATTATTATATTTCCTTATTCATGATAATTGTCTATTGTTCATGCTATAATTGTATTAACCGGATACCGTAATACATGTGTGAATACATAGATCACAAAATGTCCCTAGTAAGCCTCTAGTTGACTAGCTCGTTGATCAATAGATGGTTATGGTTTCCTGACCATGGACATTAGATGTCGTTGATAACGGGATCACATCATTAGGAGAATGATGTGATGGACAAGACCCAATCCTAAGCATAGCACAAGATCGTGTAGTTCGTTTGCTAGAGCTTTTCTAATGTCAAGTATCATTTCCTTAGGCCATGAGATTGTGCAACTCCCGGATACCGTAGGAATGCTTTGGGTGTGCCAAACGTCACAACGTAACTGGGTGGCTATAAAGGCACACTACGGGTATCTTCGAAAGTGTCTGTTGGGTTGGCATGAGTCGAGACTGGGATTTGTCACTCCATGTGACGGAGAGGTATCTCTGGGCCCACTCGGTAGGACATCATCATAATGAGCTCAATGTGACCAAGGAGTTGATCACGGGATGATGTGTTACGAACGAGTAAAGAGACTCGCCGGTAACGAGATTGAACAAGGTATAGGGATACCGACGATCGAGTCTCGGGCAAGTATCATACCGGTAGACAAAGGGAATTGTGTACGGGATTGATTGAATCCCCGACATCGTGGTTCATCTGATGAGATCATCGTGGAACATGTGGGAGCCAACATGGGTATCCAGATCCCGCTGTTGGTTATTGGTCGGAGAGATGTCTCGGTCATGTCTGCATGGTTCCCGAACCCGTAGGGTCTACACACTTAAGGTTCGGTGACGCTAGGGTTGTTATGGGAAATAGTATGTGGTTACCAAATGTTGTTCGGAGTCCCGGATGAGATCCCGGACATCACGAGGAGTTCCAAAATGGTCTGGAGGTGAAGATTTATATATGGGAAGTCATCATACGGTCACCGGAAGTGTTCGGGGGTTTTCCGGTATTGTACTGGGACCACCGAAGGGGTTCCGGGGGTCCACCGGGAGGGTCCACCTGCCCCGGAGGGCCCTATGGGCTGTATGTGGGAGGGAACCAGCCCCTAAGTGGGCTGGGCGCCATCCCCCCCTAGGGCCCATGCGCCTAGGGTTGGGGGAAACCCTAAAGGGGGGGCGCCCCCTTGGCTTGGGGGGCAAGCCCCCTCCCCCTGGCCGCCGCCCCCCTCTAGATCTGATCTAGAGGGGCCGGCCCCCTTCCCCCTTGGCCCTATAAATAGAGGGGAGGAGGGAGGGCAGCAGCACCTCATCCAAGGCGCAGCCCTCCTCCTCCGTTGAGCTTGGCGAAGCCCTGCCGGAGAACTGCCAACTCCACCACCACGCCGTCGTGCTGCCGGAGTTGTCTTCCCCAACCTCTCCCTCCTTCTTGCTGGATCAAGGCACGGGAGACGTCACCGTGCTGCACGTGTGTTGAACGCGGAGGCACCGTTGTTCGGTGCTTAGATCGGAATCGACCGCGATCTTAATCGCTACGTGTACGACTCCTCCAACTGTGTTCTTGCAACGCTTCCGCATCGCGATCTTCAAGGGTATGAAGATGCACTCCTCTCTCTCTCGTTGCTAGTCTCTCCATAGATTGATCTTGGTGATGCGTAGGGATTTTTTTTGATTTACTACTACGTTCCCCAACAGTGGTATCAGAGCCAGGTTTATGCGTAGTTTCTATGCACGAGTAGAACACAAGTTGTTGTGGGCGTCGATTTTGTCAATTTACTTGCCGTTACTAGTCTTATCTTGATTCGCGGCATCGTGGGATGAAGCGGCCCGGACCGACCTTACACGTACGCTTACGTGAGACAGGTTCCACTGACTGACATGAACTAGTTGCATAAGGTGGCTAGCGGGTGTCTGTCTCTCCCACTTTAGTCGGATCGGATTCGATGAAAAGGGTCCTTATGAAGGGTAAATAGAAATTGGCATATCACGTTGTGGTTGTGGCATAGGTAAGAAACGTTCTTGCTAGAAACCTATAGCAGCCACGTAAAAGTTTTGCAACAAGAATTAGAGGACGTCTAACTTGTTCTTGCAGCATATGCCGTGTGATGTGATATGGCCAAAAGGATGTGATGAATGATATATGTGATGTATGAGATTGATCATGTTCTTGTAATAGTAATCACGACTTGCATGTCGATGAGT
The DNA here is from genome assembly GCA_011799875.1 of Thinopyrum elongatum. Classification (NCBI taxonomy): domain Eukaryota; kingdom Viridiplantae; phylum Streptophyta; class Magnoliopsida; order Poales; family Poaceae; genus Thinopyrum; species Thinopyrum elongatum. The sequence goes on along the minus strand of CM022299.1, from coordinate 663,835,784 downwards.
ATGACAACCGGCAGGAGCCATAGGAGTTGTCTTAATTTATTGTATGACCTGCGTGTCAATGAAAATGCCATGTAATTACTTTACTTTATTGCTAACCGTTAGCCATAGTAGTAGAAGTAATAGTTGGCGAGACAACTTCATGAAGACACGATGATGGAGATCATGGTGTCATGCCGGTGACGATCATGATCATGGTGCCCCGAAGATGGAGATCAAAAGGAGCAAAATGATATTGGCCATATCACGTCACTTTATGATTTGCATGTGATGTTTATCATGTTTACATCTTATTTGCTTAGAATGACGGTAGCATAAATAAGATGATCCCTCGCTAAAATTTCAAGAAAGTGTTGCCCCTAACTGTGCACCGTTGCGAAGGTTCGTTGTTTTGAAGCACCACGTGATGATCGGGTGTGATAGATTCTAACGTTCGAATACAACGGGTGTAAGACAGATTTACACATGCAAAACACTTAGGTTGACTTGACGAGCCTAGCATGTACAGACATGGCCTCGAAACACGGAAGACCGAAAGGTCGAACATGAGTCGTATAGAAGATACGATCAACATGGAGATGTTCACCGTTGATGACTAGTCCGTCTCACGTGATGATCGGACACGGCCTAGTTGATTCGGATCATGTATCACTTAGATGACTAGAGGGATGTGTATCTGAGTGGGAGTTCATTGAATAATTTGATTAGATGAACTTAATTATCATGAACTTAGTCTAAAATCTTTGCAATATGTCTTGTAGATCAAATGGCCCACGCTAATGTTGCCCTCAACTTCAACGCGTTCCTAGAGAAAACCAAACTGAAAGATGATGGTAGCAACTACACGGACTGGGTCCGTAACTTGATGATCATCCTTATAGCTACCAAGAAAGCATATGTCCTTGAAGCACCGCTAGGTGACGCACCTGTTTTCCCAGCAACTCAAGACGTTATGAACGCCTGGTAGTCGCGTAGTGATGATTACTCCTTGGTTTAGTGCGGCATGCTTTACAGCTTAGAACCGGGGCTCCAAAAGTGTTTTGAGCAACACGAAGCATATGAGATGTTCCAAGAGCTGAAAATGGTTTTCCAAGCTCATGCCCGGGTCGAGAGATATGAAGTCTCCGACAAGTTCTACAGTTGTAAGATGGAGGAGAATAGTTCTGTCAGCGAGCATATACTCAAAATGTCTGGGTTGCACAACCGCTTGTCTCAGCTGGGAGTTAATCTCCCGGATGACGCGGTCGTTGACAGAATCCTTCAGTCGCTTCCACCTAGCTACAAGAGCTTTGTGATGAACTTCAATATGCAGGGGATGGAAAAAACCATTCCTGAGGTATATTCAATGCTGAAATCAGCGGAGGTGGAGATCAAAAAGGAACATCAAGTGTTGATGGTGAATAAAACCACTAAGTTCAAGAAAGGCAAGGGTAAAAAGAACTTCAAGAAGGATGGCAAGGGAGTTGCCGCGCCCGGTAAGCAAGCTACCGGGAAGAAGCCAAAGAATGGACCCAAGCCTGAGACTGAATGCTTTTATTGCAAGGGAAACGGTCACTGGAAGCGGAACTGCCCCAAGTACTTAGCGGATAAGAAGGCCGGCAATACCAAAGGTATATGTGATATACATGTTATTGATGTGTACCTTACCAGCGCTCATAGTAGCTCCTGGGTATTTGATACCGGTGCGGTTGCTCATATTTGTAACTCAAAACAGGAGCTGCGGAATAAGCGGAGACTGGCGAAGGACGAGGTGACGATGCGCGTCGGGAATGGTTCCAAGGTCGATGTGATCGCCGTCGGCACGCTACCTCTACATCTGCCTTCGGGATTAGTTTTAAACCTCAATAATTGTTATTTAGTACCAGCTTTGAGCATGAACATTGTATCAGGATCTCGTTTGATGCGAGATGGCTACTCATTTAAATCCGAGAATAATGGTTGTTCTATTTATATGAGAGATATGTTTTATGGTCATGCCCCGCTGGTCAATGGTTTATTTTTATTGAATCTTGAACGTGATGTTACACATATTCATAGTGTGAATGCCAAAAGATGTAAGGTTGATAATGATAGTCCCACATACTTGTGGCCCTGCCGCCTTGGTCACATTGGTGTCAAACGCATGAAGAAACTCCATGCAGATGGACTTTTGGAGTCTCTTGATTATGAATCATTTGACACATGCGAACCATGCCTCAAGGGCAAAATGACCAAGACTCCGTTCTCCGGAACAATGGAGCGAGCAACCAACTTATTGGAAATCATACATACTGATGTGTGCGGTCCAATGAGCGTTGAGGCTCGCGGTGGTTATCGTTATGTTCTCACCCTCACTGATGACTTAAGTAGATATGGGTATGTCTACTTAATGAAACACAAGTCTGAGACCTTCAAAAAGTTCAAGGAATTTCAGAGTGAGGTTGAGAATCAACGTGACAGGAAAATAAAGTTCTTACGATCAGATCGTGGAGGGGAATATTTGAGTCACGAGTTTGGCACGCACTTAAGGAAATGTGGAATTGTTTCACAACTCACACCGCCTGGAACACCTCAGCGTAATGGTGTGTCCGAACGTCGTAATCGCACTCTATTGGATATGGTGCAATCTATGATGTCTCTTACCGATCTACCGCTATCATTTTGGGGTTATGCTTTAGAGACTGCCGCATTCACTTTAAATAGGGCTCCGTCGAAATCCGTTGAGACGACACCGTATGAATTATGGTTTGGGAAGAAACCTAAGCTGTCGTTTCTGAAAGTTTGGGGATGCGATGCTTATGTCAAGAAACTTCAACCTGAAAAGCTCGAACCCAAATCGGAAAAATGCATCTTCATAGGATACCCTAAGGAAACTATTGGGTATACCTTCTACCTTAGATCCGACGGCAAGATCTTTGTTGCCAAGAATGGATCCTTTCTGGAGAAAGAGTTTCTCTCGAAAGAAGTAAGTGGGAGGAAAGTAGAACTTGATGAGGTAACCCCTCTTGAACCGGAGAGTAGCGCAGCTCAGGAAGATGTTTCTGTGGTGCCTGCACCGACTAAAGAGGAAGTTAATGATGATGATCATGAAACTTCGGATCAAGTTGCTACTGACATTCGTAGGTCCACGAGGACACGTTCCGCACCAGAGTGGTACGGCAACCCTGTCCTGGAAATCATGTTGTTAGACAACGGTGAACCTTCGAACTATGAAGAAGCGATGGCGGGCCCGGATTCCAACAAATGGCTTGAAGCCATGAAATCCGAGATAGGATCCATGTATGAAAACGAAGTATGGACTTTGAAAGACTTGCCCGATCATCGGCAAGCCATAGAGAACAAATGGATCTTTAAGAAGAAGACAGACGCGGATGGTAATGTGACCATCTATAAGGCTCGACTTGTCGCTAAGGGTTATCGACAAGTTCAAGGGGTTGACTACGATGAGACCTTCTCACCTGTAGCGAAGCTGAAGTCCATCCGAATCATGTTAGAAATTGCCGCATTCTATGATTATGAGATATGGCAAATGGACGTCAAAACGGCATTCCTTAATGGTTTCCTTAAGGAATAATTGTATATGATGCAACCGGAAGGTTTTGTCGATCCTAATAATGCTGACAAGGTATGCAAGCTCCAGCGCTCAATCTATGGGCTGGTGCAAGCATCTCGGAGTTGGAACATTCGCTTTGATGAGATGATCAAAGCGTTTGGGTTTACACAGACTTATGGAGAAGCCTGTGTTTACAAGAAAGTGAGTGGGAGCTCTATAGCATTTCTCATATTATATGTGGATGACATACTATTAATGGGAAATGATATAGAATTCTTGGAAAGCATAAAGGCCTACTTGAATAAGTGTTTTTCAATGAAGGACCTTGGAGAAGCTGCTTACATATTAGGCATCAAGATCTATAGAGATAGATCGAGACGCCTCATTGGTCTTTCGCAAAGCACATACCTTGACAAGATATTGAAGAAGTTCAATATGGATCAGTCCAAGAAGGGGTTCTTGCCTGTATTGCAAGGTGTGAGATTGAGCACGGCTCAATGCCCGACCTCGGCAGAAGATAGAGAAAAGATGAGTGTCATCCCCTATGCCTCAGCCATAGGGTCTATTATGTATGCCATGCTGTGTACCAGACCTGATGTGAACCTCGCCGTAAGTTTGGTAGGAAGGTACCAAAGTAATCCCGGCATGGAACACTGGACAGCGGTCAAGAACATCCTGAAGTACCTGAAAAGGACTAAGGATATGTTTCTCGTTTATGGAGGTGACGAAGAGCTCGTCATAAAGGGTTACGTCGATGCTAGCTTCAACACAGATCTGGATGACTCCAAGTCACAAACCGGATACATGTATATTTTGAATGGTGGGGCAGTCAGCTGGTGCAGTTGCAAGCAAAGCGTCGTGGCGGGATCTACATGTGAAGCGGAGTACATAGCAGCCTCGGAGGCAGCACAGGAAGCAGTCTGGATGAAGGAGTTCATCACTGACCTAGGAGTTATTCCCAATGCGTCGGGCCCAATGACTCTCTTCTGTGACAACACTGGAGCTATTGCCCTTGCCAAGGAGCCCAGGTTTCACAAGAAGACCAGGCATATCAAGCGTCGCTTCAACTCCATTCGTGAACATGTTCAAGATGGAGACATAGATATTTGTAAAGTGCATACGGATCTGAATGTCGCAGATCCGTTGACTAAACCTCTTCCACGAGCAAAACATGATCAACACCAGAACTCTATGGGTGTTCGATTCATCACGATGTAACTAGATTATTGACTCTAGTGCAAGTGGGAGACTGTTGGAAATATGCCCTAGAGGCAATAATAAAGTGGTTATTATTATATTTCCTTGTTCATGATAATTGTCTATTGTTCATGCTATAATTGTATTAACCGGATACCGTAATACATGTGTGAATACATAGATCACAAAATGTCCCTAGTAAGCCTCTAGTTGACTAGCTCGTTGATCAATAGATGGTTATGGTTCCTGACCATGGACATTAGATGTCGTTGATAACGGGATCACATCATTAGGAGAATGATGTGATGGACAAGACCCAATCCTAAGCATATCACAAGATCGTGTAGTTCGTTTGCTAGAGCTTTTCTAATGTCAAGTATCATTTCCTTAGACCATGAGATTGTGCAACTCCCAGATACCGTAGGAATGCTTTGGGTGTGCCAAACGTCACAACGTAACTGGGTGGCTATAAAGACACACTACGGGTATCTTCGAAAGTGTCTGTTGGGTTGGCACGAGTCGAGACTGGGATTTGTCACTCCGTGTGACGGAGAGGTATCTCTGGGCCCACTCGGTAGGACATCATCATAATGAGCTCAATGTGACCAAGGAGTTGATCACGGGATGATGTGTTACGAACGAGTAAAGAGACTTGCCGGTAACGAGATTGAACAAGGTATAGGGATACCGACTATCGAATCTCGGGCAAGTATCATACCGGTAGACAAAGGGAATTGTGTACGGGATTGATTGAATCCCCGACATCATGGTTCATCCGATGAGATCATCGTGGAACATGTGGGAGCCAACATGGGTATCCAGATCCCGCTGTTGGTTATTGGCCGGAGAGATGTCTCGGTCATGTCTGCATGGTTCCCGAACCCGTAGGGTCTACACACTTAAGATTCGGTGACGTTAGGGTTGTTATGGGAAATAGTATGTGGTTACCGAATGTTGTTCGGAGTCCCGGATGAGATCCCGGACGTCACGAGGAGTTCCGGAATGGTCCGGAGGTGAAGATTTGTATATGGGAAGTCATCATACGGTCACCGGAAGTGTTCGGGGGTTTTCCGGTATTGTACCGGGACCACCGAAGGGGTTCCGGGGGTCCACCGGGAGGGTCCACCTGCCCCGGAGGGCCCTATGGGCTGTATGTGGGAGGGAACCAGCCCCTAAGTGGGCTGGGCGCCATCCCCCCCTAGGGCCCATGCGCCTAGGGTTGGGGGAAACCCTAAAGGGGGGCGCCCCCTTGGCTTGGGGGGCAAGCCCCCTCCCCCTGGCCGCCGCCCCCCCTCTAGATCTGATCTAGAGGGGCCGGCCCCCTTCCCCCTTGGCCCTATAAATAGAGGGGAGGAGGGAGGGCAGCAGCACCTCATCCAAGGCGCAGCCCTCCTCCTCTCCAACACCCCTTCCTCCTCCGTTGAGCTTGGCGAAGCCCTGCCGGAGAACTGCCAACTCCACCACTACGCCGTTGTGCTGCCGGAGTTTTCTTCCCCAACCTCTCCCTCCTCCTTGCTGGATCAAGGCGCGGGAGGCGTCACCGGGCTGCACGTGTGTTGAACACGGAGGCACCGTTGTTCGGTGCTTAGATCAGAATCGACCGCGATCTGAATCGCTACGTGTACGACTCCTCCAACCGCGTTCTTGCAACGTTTCCGCATCGCGATCTTCAAGGGTATGAAGATGCACTCCTCTCTCTCTTGTTGCTAGTCTCTCCATAGATTGATCTTGGTGATGCGTAGGAATTTTTTTTGATTTACTACTACGTTCCCCAACATCTTCAAGCATTGATCCTCGAATCCATGAGGACGGTGATGAATCTCAGGGACCAATAGTATAGTCTTCATAATCTCTTTTTGTTGTTCTTTTCCTTGTAGAATCTATTGATTAGTTTTCCCTGCTGAAATGCCTTCATGATTGTAGAATGTTAGTTCTTCCTTCCTTCAGCCCACGTTCCTTTTCCAACGAAAGAAAACACATGAAAAACTCATATTCTCTCTCTGTTATCTATCCGTAATACTTTGCACAGCTTATCTCCACCCACGTCCCTTTTCCAGCAAAAGAAAAAACATTAAAAAAACTCCTATTCTCTCTCTGTTATCTTTCCATAATACCTTGCAAGACTTCCTCTGCACTAATCTGGAGGGAAAATGAGGCTAATCTCAATTTTTGCCGCCACCTTACAGAACAAAGAGGTTTGGGCGCCAAACCTCTTAGACCTTTGTTAATCCAGACGAAAACACACATATTCCTAATTATCCATATATGAAACACGCAAATCTCACCATCACCCACATCAATCAGGAACAAGATCCTTGGCAGAAGCACATCAAACAAGTTCAATATCAGGCGGAAGAAGGAAATTCACAAGGCTAAGGTGCATCAATCGGGCAGAAGCAAGGCGACCTAGGGGCTGAAGGAAAGGGGCATCTTGTTCCCCATGGCTTCTTCAAGCATTGATCCTCGAATCCGTGAGGACAGTGATGAATCTTAAGGACCAAAAGTATAGTCTTCATGATCTCTTTTCGTTGTAGAATCTATTGATTGATTTTCCCTGCTGAAATGCCTTCATGATTGTAGAATGTTAATTCTTCCTGATGAAAACAAAATTGAAAATGTCGATCATGATCATAAAACATCTGTGTTGCTTCGTATAGGATGATACAGCTTATGGATTGGTAACAATTATACTAGCCTTATGCCTGGTACATGAAGAAGCTGCACATGTCAAAATAGATGCTTAATACTCAGTCAATACTCCACTCAGCATATTCTAATAAAACAGCAGCTCGTGCATATTAGTCTACATTGTTTGATAATACTGTTATGACATGGGTAATCTTTGTTTGATCCTTGTTTCATAAATCCAGTCAAATTACGCATGGTAAGCACAATACAACATATGTGAAAATGTGCATTAACAAAATTGAATACTAATTCATACAAGATGTGCAAGAAAATGTTGCAACAAATTGTACTGACAACAGGTTATGAAAGATTGACATGACATTGTTATCTGAAGAGGAGGCCTACTCATTTTATAACAAATATGCAAAAGCTACTGGTTTTAGCATCCGAAGAGGGAGTCACCATAAAGTGAAGAATACTACTGTAATACAACAAAGGACATTTATGTGCTCCCGTCAAGGTATGGGTTGCTTGTATTTTGTTTTGGTTATAGTACTATTACTTTGGTTTCACTAAGATAATTACTTTAATTGACAGGATTCCGTGCTGAAGATAGTAGAGAGGATTCTTTCAGTTATAGTAGGCCCGAAACATGATGTGGTTGTCAAGCCCATATGAAGATAAGTCTAAAAAACGGATTATATTATGTGTACGAATTTGATGCAGCACATAACCATCCTCTTGCTACCGGAAACATGGCCCTATACTTACGATCCCAAAGGAAAGTCATAGAAGCACAAATAGCAAACGCTGAAGTCACAAAGTCTGTGGGCATTTCAAATAAAGCAACTATAGATCTTGTGGACAAAGAAGCATGTGGACTTCAAAATCTTGGGTTTGCACCTGAAGATATGAAAAATCATTTGTACTCTAAGAGAACACTGCAGGCAAAGAAAGGAGACACAGGGGGAGTGTTAGAATACATGGAGAAGAAGGTAAAAGAAGATGCCAATTTTTTCTATTCAATTCAAGATGATCTGATAACTAATATTTTCTGGGCTGATTCCAAAATGATATTAGACTATGCAATATTTGGTGATGTTATATGCTTTAACACCACATATAGGAAACTAGATGATGGACGTCCCTTTGGTTTGATTGTTGGGGTGAATAATCACAAGAAAACTATGGTCTTTGGTGCTACACTTCTCTATGATGAAACTTCTGAAAGTTTTGGTTGGCTTTTTAGAACATTTCTAACATCTATGTCTGGGAAACATCCAAGGACTATTCTGACTGATGAAGATGCAGCAATGGACAAGGCAATCAGTGAAGTCCTTCCTCAGTCTCACCATAGACTTTGTGTGTGGCATATGAATCCAAATGCTTGCAAGCACCTTGCTGGGGTTGTTGAAGAATATAAGAAGTTCAATGCCGATTTCCAGCATTGCATCTATGATATTAAGGAAGAAGACGATTTTATAAATGAATGGAATATAATGCTAGACATGTATGCACTCCGTGACAATACGTGGCTGCAAAGGCTGTTTGAGAAAAGGGAGCAATGGGCACTAGTGTATGGCAGAAATACATTCTCAGCCCACATGAGCACTACCCAAAGAAGTGAAAGCATGAATAATGAACTAAAGCGGTACATTAGTATTAAATATGACATGCTTACTTTTTTTGAGCATCTTGAGCGTCTAGTTGCGGATAAAAGATTTATAGAGGTGAAGTGTGACTTCAAGGCATCACAAACTACTCCCAAGCTGAAGGCAGAAGGTAGCTATGTGTTAAGGCAAGCCACAACTACATATACTCCCGCAATATTCAAGATGTTTCAGGAGCAAGTGCTTCGGACCCTGAACTATGACACATTTCTTTGTGATTCAAGTGATACAAAGAAGAAGGTTTACACAGTAAAATTTCATGGAACGCAACCTGAGCATGTTGTCAGTTTTTATCCAAACGAAGAAAAGGTAAATTGCAGTTGTAAGAAGTTTGAATTTGCTGGAATCCTCTGCTCTCATTGCTTAAAGATACTTGATATTAATAATATCAAGCATATCCCTGAACAATATATATTGAAAAGATGGACAATTGATGCGAAAGTGATAGAGATAACAAGCAATCACAATCTGCATGAAGATCTAAAAGCAAGAATGTCGAACTTTTACAAGGACTTGTGCAGAATGTTCATCCACATAGCTGCTCGCGCCACAGAGTCTGATGAAACATATGATATGGTTGCTAAATGCGCAGAGCAGCTAGCACGAGATGTGGAGCAAAGATTGAAAACTAGAGTTGATCCAGACCCAAATCTGGATTTGGGTGACTCCTCTGTTTCGCAAGGTATATAGTTATATACTATACTACCAGTTGTATAGAGTATTTTCAAAGTAAGAATTACATTTAACTATATGGTTGCAGGTCTGAACATCGACTCTACTAGAGTTTCAAAGCATAACGAGGGGCTTCACATGCCAAGAGGTATGAAGGTCAATGAGAAGATTGTACGAGGATCAGCGAGACCCGTTGGTGGCTTGGAGAAAGCAAAAACAACGAAGAAAAAGAAGATAGATGATTCTTTACAACTACAACCTGAAATTCCTTTCACAAATCAAATGCCTATGTATAACCCAATCTTAATGGTATAAGAAGTCGAAGCCTTTTGTCTTTATCTCCTTTTCAAACTTCAACCACACTAAGTTTTGCTATTACTCTTCGTAGGGTCAATTCAGAGAAAATATTGTACCAGGATCAGCAAGGCCCGTTGGTGGCTTGGAGAAAGCAAAAACAAAGAAGAAAAAGAAGACAGTCAATTCTTTAGAAGAACGACCTGAAATGCCTTTGACAAACCAAATGCCTGGGTATCTACCACAGTACAATCCAACCCAAATGGTATAAGAAGTTTACTTCTTAAACTATTTCTCATTTTCAATCACCTATGACCTAAGCTTTGCTATTTATCTGCATAGGTTCAACTGGGAGCTCCGCCAAGTCATGCTTACCCCTATTTAGCACATTACAACTCAAGTCTGCAACAATCCATTGGTCTGTCGACCCCTACGATGATGCCAGGACAAAATATATTATTCTTCTAACAACAGACTCCTACCGGTGGTACTTCTACCCCTATGATAATGACAGGACAGAATCTACCATTCTTCCAACAACAGAATCCTACCATTGGTACCTCTAGCACTACGATGATGCCAGGACAGAATCTATCATTCTTTCAACAACAGACTCCTACCAGTGGTACTTCTACCCCTATGATGATGCCCGGATGGAATCTATCATTTCTCCAGCAACAAAATCCGGCGAGGACGAATCAAGAGGAGGAGCCGGTCTTGCGGCGGGAGAAGCCGAAATCTGGTACGAGCGTGCCGCGCTTCCTCCTTTCACGGCAACGGACCTCCCGCTGGAGGCTGCGACGACGCCTTGAGGCGGTAGCCGATCCACTCGATGCCTCCGCTCCCCACGGTCGACTGTCGGTAGGGAAGGCGAAAGAGGAGGAGCGATTACGTATTGGGGCAAACGGAAATACGGGAGCTACGTGATTTCTTTTTTTGCCAGAAAAGACGCACGGGGAAGGAAAATAGCGCCAGCCGTTAGATGAGGAATTAGCGAAGGGGAGCACGGATGGGAGCAGGCAAGCCCCGTCCAAAGCAAACGAGACCTGAGCCGTGCATGTCCGCTGCGATTCAACTAATCAATCAGGCTCGGCTGATCGGACGGCGCAGCGCGCTCGCTGTAATCAGCCGGCTGATTTGAAACCTTTTCCAATTGCAATTCGCGTGTGTGTTGCCCACCAAATAAACCCCACCCGCGCATATTTACTCCCCACGCGTCAGCGATCGAATCCAACAAAAAAGACCTAGTACTACGTAGGCTCGTAAACGGGCGCGATCGAAAGCTAGACTCGTAAATCGGCGTGATCGATGTCGGCGCAGATGGCCGCCGCCGCCGACTGCGACGAACGAGAAAACAAGCGCGCGCATACGGCGAGCCAGTGCTGGTCGGCCACTTACCCCGAAGACCTCCTCGTCCTCATCTACACCAAGATCGCCTCCCGACGCGGACGCACTTGCTTCGCCGCCGTCTGCCGGTCGTGGCGTGCCGCCGCGCGCGCGGCACCACCCGTGCTGGCGCTCCCGTGGCTGCTCCTCTCCGACGACACCACGACGAAGGCTCTTTACTGCCTCGAGGATGGTTGCCCTCAAGCCCTTACAGGCCACCCAGATCATCGGCGGCCACGACGGCGGCTGGGTCGCCTACTTGTCCGTATCAGGTTTCGTCAGGATCATGAACCTTTTCTCGGGCGCCGAGGTGGCTCTCGGCGAGAAGAAGGCCACCATAGTCTGCCCGCACCATGCCCGAGGCAAGCGGGTGGTCATCTTGAGAGTCATCTTCTCCGCGTCGCCCACCTCGCCCAAATGCATCCTTGCCGCCGTGACACAAAAGTGTGGCATCGCGCTCTGCAGACTTGGTCGTCCGAACAGTGGCTGGACGGTACAAGGATGTCATCAGTATAACAGAGAGCTTGTCGACATCACGTTTTGCAACGGTGAGCTATACGGCCTATATAGCAAGAGGAAACTCGTTAGGTTTAAGATTGGCGTGGATATGGATGGTACCCGAATGGTCACCGGGGAACACCGGCTGGACATGCAATGGATCGACCGCACCATCCCTAAGGACGACTACTGGGACAATACTAGTTACATCTTCAAGCTAGAGGGCAAGCTTGTGATGGCGTTCAAGACCCGGTGGTTGCCAAACATCCAGCCTTTCTTCAAGGTGTTCAAGCTTGTTGACATCCTCAAGGGCAAACGCAAGACACCTTACAAGTACAAGTGGCTCGAGGTCACAAGCTTGGGTGACCATGCATTGTTTTTGGGGAAGCCATTCTCCAAGGCGGTGCAGGTGCCTGCGACGAACATTTGCGGTGGCGTGGAGAGAAACCGTATCTATTACTCGCATCATTGTTGGTTAGGAAAAAACACCGTCATCCCTAGTGACAAGGTATTCTTGAAAATCTCGAACGACAACAGCGGCATGACATGCTACAAGGAAGACGACTTGAAGAACAGCATCACCGGCAATGACGATGACGTGAAGAGGATCATGTCGGTAGGATACTTCGTGCAGGGTGGTTTAGATGGTGGCATGTGGATTATCCCTCCAGATATCTAGCTAGTCTACACTATATGATATTAGGGCATTAAACTGTCTATAAGAGATATCATCTACTTATCATATAACAAGGTTATGTGTCATTTTTGTAGACAGACGGTAGTCTTATAGATGGATACAGTGAGTAGCTCTTTTCTTGTGAGCATGATAAAGGTCTGGAATTTTATGGTAGAAAACAAGAAGTTTAGAAAACTGAATTCAAATACCAGGTCAAAATCTGTGTACTCTTACCAACATGGCATAAAGTGCCTGAACTTTATTTGTGGGGCTTCTAACATTTGGATCGCTTCGAAAGGCATGGAAAAGGAAATATGCGGATTTGGGACTTTACATAAGGTCTTATAACAGTGTACTTACCACCTTTATCGTTGTACAAATTGGCACTTGAATCTCTTATTTTGGAGGGTCATCTCAACATCAGTTAAGCATAAAGTTTACGCAGAGCTGATGTATCATGTACCATTTGTTTCCTCACAAATCCAGTGGCGATCACGAGCCGCTGCAGGACACTGGTGCGAAAGCTAGAGTGCAATCTGGGCCTCAAAAAGTGTATCCCCTATCGAGTTTTGTTCAAAGTAAGTGGGCGATAGCACAAACATACCATGCAACTAGGTGCAAACCGAGGACAATATATCTACATGTATGTTTACTGTGGGCTTGGCCACGATATGCACATAGCAATTCTGAACTCTGATGTCGAAGGTCCAGTGTTAGCTACTCATGTGGTAACACAAACATGATATTTTTATTCTGACATTTGAATCTTCTAGTCTATAAAAATCAGAATTTGAATTCTCTGAAAATGATAATTTTTAGTCCACAATTTGAAATACTACTACTGCATTTATTTAGCCTTCAGAAATATCAGTCCGGGTAAAGTTGCTCCTAAAGAACTGCCCTAGTAGAAGTGCATATTGTCGGCTTTACTCTCCAGAAGATTACTATACCCGTTGGCAGGGGCGGAGCTGGAGCTAAAGTTACCCTGATGCACCCTTTAATCATGGCATAACATTTTCAAGCAACGATGCATTGAATAAGGGTGTGACAGACATACAAAAGTCGATGTATGGAAACAAAATGCAATAGTAAAAAAATTCTTAATATAATGATAAGTCAAAGAACAAATTACTTGAAAAGGATGTCTTGCATTTTCAAATCCTAAAACACATAATCAGACATCAAGGTTCAACAACCTACAAGATAAAGAATATAATTGAATTTTCGAAAAGAACATAATATAATGCCCAAATCAAAGAACTTAAAGGGCTTAAATTTTTGAAAATTACCTTTAGTATATTCTCTTCCTCCGAGCCATGAAATACTCAACCACTTGATCATTGGTGACCTTTTTCATTCCTTCTTTCTCCACATAACAAATAACATCATCAGTCAAGCTGTCATCATTGAGCCGATTACGCAAGCAAGTTTTGACAAGTTCTTCTTACCAAATCTTTCAAATTAGGATGATAATGTTCTATCAATTTTCTTTTGCCTGGATCATACTGAATCTCCTCCTCCCAATTCATGTCTTCTGGAACATCTTGTGATGGTGCCTTTCTTTTTAGAAGAAACTTGTCCATATTATCTGCATTTAACAAATAAACTTACAAATAAGACATGGAAAATTATGAAGTATACCTAATTAGAAGTTAAAACAATACCTAGTGCTACAGGTTCTGTAGTTCATATATACAGGGGCTTTCTCTTTTGTTTACCAGGTCCAAAAATCCATTGATAGCAATATAGCATTTTCGAAATACAATACTGGGTAGAATTCGAATCGATTCATCACTATAATCTACTTATAATCTAGAAGAAAAACTACAGAGGGGAAATTACCTGGGCCGCTGGGCCTGGGCGTGTGTGCCCCTGCTGCTGGCTGCCACTGCGCGCGCGTACGGGCAGCTGGACCTGCGCGTGAGACGCCCGCCAGGCCGCCAGGAACCGACGAACGGATCCATCGATTCGATCGATCGCCGCTGGGTGCTCGCCTGCTCCTGCGCGTGCCTGCCTGCTGCTGGCTGCCGCTGCGCGCGTGCGCGTGACGGCGTGAGCCGCCCGCCAGGAGCCGAGGAAGAGGAACGGATCTTGGATCGATCGTCGCCGGCCTGGTTGATTGGTTTTCTCCTGTTCTTTTTTTTTGGGGGAGGGGGCGTGGGGTACCAGGGATAGAGGAGATGAGCAGGCAGCAGGGGATCGCTACTTCGCTAGTTCAGATCGATTGCGCGTGGGCTGCAGGGTTGCCTCTTGCCTGGTGCGGGCTGGGCGGCTGGTTGATTTCGATGGGCCCTGTTGCACTCCTCCTCGGCCACCCTGTTGCCTAGGGCCAAATGGCTGATAATTAGCACTAAAAAAAACGTTCGACCCTGTAGACTGTGCCACAGGGTTGGCCCATTGGGCTCCGCCCCTGCCCGTTGGTTTTTGGTTGTATCATGAGATTGAACTTTTTTGAACACTGGGTACTAATTATGCATACTATAACCATGGATGTGGTCATGCTTTGCTGTATCAGGTCAGGTGGCAATGGCATGGACTGCTGGGTAACAAATCCCTTTGCATCAGTTCCACACAACTTTCACAAACTCCCACAGCAAGACATGTATCTCTAGAAATTCATGTTTTAAGAAGACTAAACAGCATTGTGTTGTTTTAATAAGGCAGTTCATGGCTTGCCAATAACCCCATGGTGATCATCTCTAGAGATATGGAACCACTGTATCAGACTCTGAACGGGATGCCCACATCGAACAGTCCAGCAAGAATCCATTCAGCTCAGTACTTGAACTGCTGGTGTTGGTCACATTTCCCGGTCTCAAACCTACTCTTTTTCATCTTTCTTCAGAAGAAGCAGCAGAACACATCATACCAGACGGCATCTGCTGGTGTTGGTCACATTTCCCGGTCTCAAACCTACTCTTTTTCATCTTTCTTTAGAAGAATCAGCACATCACATCATACCAGACGGCATCTGCTGGTGCTGTCAATAGAGTGTGTCAAACTAGAACACGACCACAAGGTTATGCTATTTCCTTTCCTACTACAGACAAGGGGTCATATACTGTCCATAATCTCAAACCCCTACAAATCTCTCTAAAAAACAGTTCTTAACATGATGGTCCATCCATATCAGTATTGAAGGATACAACTTAACACACGTCTTCACATACATACACATCCACAGCACTAGCAAAAGTCAGCGAGAGGGGCAGTGCTAGGCATGCGTATGGTACTGCTAGTGACCTTCAATGCTGATTTCCCCACCTGGGATGACGATCGGCAGCAGCACCTTCACCAACGCGCTGACTCTCGGATCATCTTTGCCACAGTAGATCATGGTCCTCTCGATGCTAGGATTGCCGCCCGATGACAATTCCTCCCTTGGTTATGGATTATGGTCAGCATCCTTGCATTCTCCACACTACTCCTGTGTTCAGCGGGTCAAAAGGCAGCAGCGCGTAGCACATTAGTTCAAGGTTCCAGAAAAGAAACAAAACCCACACTACATAGGCATATTTATCTGAAACAACAGTGGTACCGTTCTGAGCTTCGAGGTCAGGTTCTTCAGTTTAGGCGAGCACCAGAGAAAGAGCAGCAGCAGAGTGAAGTCAGAAGCCATGCACCATCCGCCTAGCACCAGGCTTGTGAGGTTGCCGAACACCACCGGGCATGTTTGCAAACCCCTCCCACATGTGGGCCTCTGTGTTTATCATAGATGAAATTAAACAGAGCTAGTTAAAACAGTGGTACAACATACATGAGGGGGGAAATAGTTGGTAAAAAAAGTAGATGGTGTCTTGCATTGATATCAAGAGGCAACTAATACTGGAAAATCTGGCAAGGCAATTGATGATATTCAGCTTAACTAATGTGAATGTGAAAAGGGAACAACCCAACCCAACATACCTCAGGTAATGGTGCATGCAACTCCAAGGCTGTGACATGCGAAAGGCCTTCGAGTATAGCGTCATTCACTATTTTTTATCGATTGCCAAAGACACGAGATCTTAGACTCACTGAAGCTGTAACTCGTACAGATCCCTTGTGACTATAACAGACCCCTTTTTGAATTTTGGGTAGAGGATAATCAGATGGTTTAAGTTCGGAGCACAAATCTTGAGATCTCCGTAGATATGGCAGCATGATATGTGTATAGTCTTTAGTGACCTTGATGAGATCTTCTGCCTGACCCCGTAGACATTGCAATACTCCAACTCTAAATATTCAAGTACAGGGAAGTCAAAATTCATAGCCCTAAAGAATCCGTCATCCAAATCGACCGTCTGTAGCCTGATTGTTTTCAGGTGCGGAGAAGGAACCATGGCCCTGTTAGTGAACACCACTTCGATGTCACCAGGACCATAAACATGAAGCAGACGAGCTTTATGCCTGATGACATGACGAATCCACATACAACATTTGTCATAAAAATCACAATCGATGAAGATCCGAGCCTCATGGAAGGGCAGAGTGCCATCACGCAAGAGTAGCAACTAGTCCCCAAACTGCTTCATTCTATTCTGATCCACCATCTGCCATTCATCATCATCAACCACAAAGTCCTTGTGGTCTAGGGTGATGAAGGGCAAAGAGGCCCAGAGATAGCGCCACCTTGACGACAGCAAGCTTGTGCCGACAACTTCTGGCATCGGCAGGAAGGACATCACGAGATGGAGCAGCGGTTCGGGGAGGCTGCTGAGTCTGTCAACACCAAGTGTTGATGGTCCCCACGACCTCTTTGAACTGGACAATGGTGTCGACATTTTGTCAAACAGATGGGCTGCGTGTATCCGACAAGGCAAAGCATAATTAATCAAATGGACACTTCAGAAATCTTGAGAACACATGCGTTTTTTTTTTTTTGGAAAAGGAGGAATACCTCCGGCCTCTGCATCAGATAGATGCATGCAGCCATGTCTACCAACCAATTGTATAATTTGTATCATTAACAACGGTAGTACAGAGAAAAAGCTTTTCAATTTGAAAACTGCTTATTCTAACGGATTTTCCCATATATCCCTCGGGTAGGGAGGGTACTATGGCGGAGCCAGGATTGAAGTAAACCCAGGGCCCAAATTTTTCAGCAACATGGAAAAAAACTTTATCGCCTATAGCAACCACAAAAGTACTCCACTACCATAAAAAGAATATCCTATATGAAAAAAACATAAATATATGACCCAATTGCACAATACATCTAAAATTTCAACTCCATGCAAAACAATCCAGCAAAATAGATAAAAATGACAAATACTGCAAATGGCAATACTGGGATACAAGGGCGTACCAAATCAATGGTTTGCCTCCAGTTTCGGTAGTTGACTAGTTGTTTTGTTCTTTTGGAGTTGATTTAGCTCCCTCGGCCGGTCGGCACCGATTCCCCGAGCTGGAACAACGTAGATACTCCAGTTATGACTTATGAGCACTGATGAAAAAACAGTCTCTTCATTGTCTAATTTCTCTGTATAACATGAAATCTTCATCGTCTATTTTCTCTATAACATGAAATGAAATTGCTGTAATAATACATCAATTTAAGTTAAATCAATACATATTATACAGTAAATTTCAATTCAATTATGTTCAATCTCGACGTAGGAAACATACCCAATGTTGGAGAATGGAGTGCCCGATGGCAGCAACACAGCGGCAAGGAGCCTGGGAGCAGGGGCGGAGCGGATGCAGGGGCCGGCGCCGGGCAGCAGCAGAAGGGGGCGTGCAGCGTGCAGGGAAGGGCGGGGCTAGTCGAGGTCACGAGGAAGACGGCGGACGGCAGCGCTAGATCGCACAAGGGCGGGGCAAGCCGGCAGGAAGGCGTTGGTGCGTGCGATCCCTCTCTAGATCGGCAGTTCAGTTCGGGGCGATGGGAAGGGAGGGAGGAGCGTCCCGTGGGAGGCTTCGGGCCTTGTGGGCCCAGATGTGCTGGGCTGCACCCCAGGCCCAGTACGAAATCTTCTGTATATAAGGCTGGTGGTTTTGGGTAAAGGTTGCTGACTGGACATATTGACTTGTATTTGACTTTTTTATCAACGGCGCCGGCCTTCTTGGTGGAGAGACTCGTCGAAGCTGGCGGACAGCCTCGGCGTGTGCCGCTGGCCTGGCGTTCTTGGTCGGCAACCGCACGTGGTGCGAGGCTCCAATCATGCGCCGGCCGACATCGGTGGCGCACGGAGGTCGGGCGTTGTACGAGCTGGCGGCGACCCGCGCGACAGTCCTCCTGTGGTGGCAGCTGCGAGGGCTGGAGCACCCGTCGCGTTGGCCCCCGTAAAAGATTTCTCATATCAGATGCATAGAAGACGCAGAGCCATCTTTTCTGAACTCTCATTCAGTTCGGATAAAGGCGCAAATACTAGTTTGCTTAGCAATTTCCTTTTGCTTCACTCGGCTGCCGAGTTCAGAACAATTTTTTATTACTAGTTGTTGACGTATAAATGTATTGCCTAGTCTATTCCATCAGATCGGTCTTTTGGTTGCATTGGCTAGAACATGCACTTCTACATGGTATCAGAGTCAAGAGGTCTTGAGTTCAGGACCCGGTTGACGCAATTAAAATTGCAGCCCACGTGGAGTGTTGATGTATAAATGTATTGCCTAGTCTCTTCCATCAGATCGGTTTTTTGGTTGCATTGACTAGAGCATGCACTTCTACACTAGTGAATCATGAATTAATTGGAAACTGGAAGTATTTTGAACTCTGTGACCTGTCGGTACTTCCAAACACTGCACAACGGTGTTCAAGAAAACTAGGGAGAGCCAGGATTATTGGAGTGATCTTAGTTAGCACCAAGGATGCATCAGAAAAAGCTGTCATCTTGGGGCAAGCAGCAGAAGGGAAGATGGCCTGGGCCATGGCGAGCAGTGGGCAACTCGGCATTGAACAGTAGGGACGGCAGCATCAATCGCAAAAGAAAAAAAAGGAGGCACTCTCGAGGCGCTCCCGCAGGCTTGCCCGGGAGGCAACCCTAGCGCCGCCGCCCCCAGCCCCTCTCCCCGGCCTCCCCTCCCTCGCCGCCGCCGGTGGCGTCGCCTTCCAAAGGCCGTGTGGCGTAGGCGGCGGCGGGGCGGTTTTCTCCTACGCGCGGGTGGCGGACTTCACGGGGCGCCTCCCCCTGCTCGGCGGCATCGGGCCCTGGGCCGGCTCCTGCTCCGGTTCCCTCCTCCCGCGTCCTGGTAGCCCACCGGCGCTGCTTCCTCCCCCTCCCCCCCTCCAGCGACGGCTCGTGGGGTCCGGAGTCCCGTGGACGTGCTGGCGGCGGATCTGGGAGTCCCTGCCCAGATCTAGTTGGTGGTGGTGGCAGGGGCGGCCGGCGGCCCTGATGAGGTGGTGGTGATGCGGTTGGTGTCCGTGCTGCTCCGGAGTGGGGTGGTGGGGCTCCGGGTGGATCTGGCCAGGGCGTGGTGGCGCAGGTGCTATGGTGGTGGTTGGCGCCCCGGCGGTCTCCGTTGCTGTGGTGGCCGGCGGGTGGCGCGGGTTGGGTCAGCAGCTTGGCGTGGTGGCTGCTCTGGCCGTGCGCCGCGGTGGCGCAGTGAGGTCCGGTATGTAGTGCCCTCCCTGTAGCGAATCGCTACATGGTAGCTAGGCGACTTCGGCTGCGACAACGGCCGGCTTCTTCGGCGTCGGCTCGTCTGTAGGCGGACCGTTTCAGCCTCCGCCTCCTCTCCTTGTCGTGCGTGTGCTGTCTTCGTCGGAGGGCTGGTCCTCTCCCAGTCGTCGTCCACCATTGATGGACGATTCCCCCGACAAGAGGGACGCGGAATCATCCTTGCCTCCCGTCGGTTGGTAGTGTGCCACTGGGGAGCTCTTCCATGGTCCGAGAGCGGCAGGGCGGGGCGGTGGCGGCCAGATCTGGCTGGCCCGGGGATGGGTCTCAGGGCTAGGGGCCACGGTGCTCGTGGGCGGAGCTCACGGCTCGGGTGTGGACTAGCTACCATGGTGAGCGGGTGGCATGGTGGTCTGTGTGCGGCAGCCGGTGACGGTGGTGCAGTGAATGATGGCTTGGTGTACTACATCTGGGAGATGCAGAGGGCGTGCCGGAGTGAAAACCCCTTTTGGCTATGCCAGGTCGATGGCGGCGGCACCTATGGTGTCGTCCCCTTTTTGAAGGCATCGTCGCGACTCTTCTTCGTCTCCTTTGCTGCTCCGGGGGAAACCCCGATCCCTGAATCGGGCGGTGGCGACATTTCGGTGTCGTTTCCTTCCTGAAGGCGCCGTCTTGGAGCTCCCGGTTCACCATACTTGGCTTCTCCGTGTAGATGTTCTTATTACCCTTGTATTGGGCCTTGAGTGTGTGTGTTGTAGTGTCGAGTGAGGTGGGTTGAGTTGTATGATGATTGTCGTTACTTCATATATAAAGCGGGGCACGAGCCTTTTTTGAAAAAAAAAAAGAGTAGCGGCGGCAGTAGCAGCATCGGAGGCGACGATGGCGAAGAGATGCAGGAGGGGATGGCCGACAGAAGCAGCAGCAACAGCGTGCACCAGACTGGGGGAGAGCAGCCTCAGCGAAGCAGCATGGGGGCGGACGTGCGAGAGCAGATGGGCCGCCATCTCGGGGAGGTTTCCCGCCGCCGCCATCGCCGACGTCTGCTCATCTCACGAGGTTTGGGGCGGCCGTCGTCATTGACGTGCACGTCGACCCGGACGCCGTCTTGCTCGACGGCAACCACGCTGAGGCACAGGCCGAGGTCGCGCCCGACGGGAGCATGCGCGTGCTCATGCGCCGGTCCATGGCGTCGCTGTCCTGCCGCTACACTTGTCGCGGCAGCACACGCCGCCGTCCGCCATCTTGGACGAGCCTCTCCACCAAGAAGACCAACGCCGTTGCTAAAAAAAGTCAATTGCAAGTCAACATTTCCGGTCAGCAACCTTTAGTCAAAACCACCAGAAATCCTCTCCAAAACAAGCCTAGGGGGAGATTTATCCAGTTTGCCAGATTTCAGGGGGCCTAAAACACCGGTTTCAGATGCCAACAGACACATTTTGGGGAGAAATCTATACTTTTCTGTTCTCAAAAACAGTCTCATATGTCGTTCTAAAAATGAAACTGGAACTACATTACCGCAATTGTTGGAAGATACTCCACAATGGTATAAGTCGTAACAATTCCACCCTTGGCTATGGAAAAATAAATGTCGGTGCCCAGCTATGAACACGAGGAGCACTGCTCTGCTTAAAACAGGAGGCAAGTAAATATGCTGGGATTCACATAACTTGTACAATTGGTATTGGATGCAAAGCATGGCAATCCATTTGCATCCGCACATGAATTACTAACAGTTACACAATAACTCTGGATAAGGACACAGCGGTCGTCTGATTCCAAATGAAGTTTAGCCTGAGAGGCCTCCTGGCCATCGCGGTTCACCTTGTTGAGTGTCTTTCAGCCTTTCAAGCATCTGTTAAATCATATTATAGATGCTTGTTGTGCATCCACTAATTTGGAGTTCATGGAATTTCTGCATGTCCGACCAAAAGGAAGCCAAAGTCTGAAATTCTGGTCCGTGTATTTAACACCCAAAGTCACTAATTATCTAGTGATATCAGAAACTATGACTTCCTCCCCCCAAACCTGCACATTGATTTCTGAATTATTATCTAGAAGTAATATTTTTACTTTCCAACTTGCAACAGAAACAGGCACAACGAACAGCAAGTAATATTGGCTACTCTCCCACAGCGGCGGCTCCTTCACCCCCTGCGGCCGTCCCCCGGCTCGGCCGTAACCCCCCAACAACAAGTGGACAGGGATCTGGTGACTGGCCAGTCACGCCGTAACTGGCGCGCAACCCAGCGTTGGATTGGGGGGGGGGGGGGGGTTCAGGTTGAAAGATGCAGCAGAAATACTGTAGATGGCACTGTAGCGGAAAACACTGTAGAAGGGACACTGTAGATATGTGCTGTTCACATGGATCTGCTCCGTCGATTCTAGATCGGACGGTGTGGAGAGGGGGGCCAGTCACCGTACTGTTCACCGGTGACTTGTGACTAGCAAGTCATTGGATCTCGTTCCACAACAAGTACACATCGTTTCACTGACCTTAGTAGGACGCAGGCGGGAGGAAGGACACGGCAGCTCCGGCATCCAAGGCGCCCGACTGATCGACAGGGAGCTGAGCCCCAACCGGCGAGGACACGACGCCGTGGCTTCGGCGCCCAGCAGGTGATCGCTGCGGAGGGTAACCTCCAATTAGTTGCTCCCCTATTGGACACTCACCATGTCGACAGTTAAGTCCCCCGACCCGTTTCCCCTCTCCTCCCTCTGGCGCCCCCGCGGGCGGCAGGGGAGGAACCCTAGCCGCCGCCAGCTCGCGGCCCCCCTCTCCCTGCTCTCTCCTTGCCGCCGCCGGGTTGCGCTGGCGGGCGAAGCCTTGCCGGCGTCGGCGGCGGCAGGGCACCATCTCCCTCTCACGTGGTGGGGGGTCGGTGCGGGCCGATCTAGCCATGCCGGAGCGTGGCGTGGGCAGGACGCAGCGGCGCAGTGGTCGCGACCGGCGGCGATGCTGGGAGTCAAGACTACGGCGGGGAGGGCTGCACGGCGCGGGTGGTTCGTGCTAGTGATGGCGGCGGCGGCTCCGGCTCCCAGTCGGCTGGATCTGGATGGCGCGGGGGTGGAGGTGCTTCGTTTGGTTCGTGCTGGGCAGGCTCGCCGTGGGGGCTGCTGGCCGTGGTGTGCTCGCCGGCTTGGACTGCAAGATCAGAGCCGACACGGGTCGGGTGGTGACCCCGGGGTGCTTGCGCATGGCACGAGATCTGGCGCCTGTAGGGAACGCGACAGAAAACAGAAAATTTCCGCACTACAAACATGCCCAGGATCACTATTGAGATGCATACAAGGTTTTTGATCTGATCATTACCGACTCGTAGCACAACGGAAGTAGAGTCGATGAAAATCGGCGGTGCAGATCCCCGCAGTTAGGATTTACAACCTCTCAACCGCGAGGATGTTCTCCCACATCTGCTCCTCGGACAGTCTCTCAGACAGCCCTTCGGGAGGCGGTCGGACAGTCCCCTGGACGGTGTCACGGACAGCCCTTCGGCAGGACCCTCGAACTCGGATGGTGTCTCGGACAGCCCTCCAGGAGGACCCTTGAACAGCTCCTCGGGCAAAAGATCGAACCTACGACCTCTCTACGGGGTTGCATGTAGGGGAACGCGATAGAAAACAAAAAAATTCAGTACAGCGAGCACGCCAAGGATCACTATGGAGATAGCATAAAAGGTTTGATCTGATCATTACCGACTAGTAGCGCAGCGGAAGTAGAGTCGATGTTGATCGTCGGTGCAGATCCCTGCAGCTAGGATTTACAACCTCCCAACCACGAGGATGTACTCCCTCATCTGCCCCCCGGACAGCCCTTCGGGAGGTGGTCAGACAGTTCCTCGACGGTGTCACGGACAGCCTTCGGGAGGACCCTCAAAACTCGGACGGTCACTCGGACAGCCCTTTGGGAGGACCCTCGAACAACCCCTCGGGCAAAAGATTGAACCTACGACCTCTCTACGGGTTTGCACACATACGGTGTCAGCTATCCGGCAGGGCTTCGCCATCCAGAACTAGTTCCTGCCGGAACCCAGATAGCCTTTCGGCTCTATGAAACTATTTCGGTGGGAGGGAGAGAGAAGGCCAGATCATGCATGGCATTTGTATGAGAGCAAGGAGTGAGTGTGGAGAGCTCCTCTCCACCTCCTTATATAGGCCAAGGCAAGGGGTGGGGTGGCACTTGGAAATACCAAAATGCCGATGAGGGGAGCCCTTCACAAGGGCATAAGAGGAAAGCAAGTGGTGCTCCATGGGGGAGATGCTCTCTAGACAAAAAGCCACCAAACAAGCTGCCCACGATTCGTGGGATCTTGTCCCCTCATGCTGGGACAAGATGTTTTCCGCGACCGTTTTGTCTGAAAAAATTCCGGAAGGTCTCAGAACATTTCCAACACCCTCTAAAATTATTCTGGGCACATTTTGAAACATTTCCGGTATGGTGGTTTAATTTAGAAACATCATCGTTTACTCCGAAACAATTCTGGCAGCTCCGAACCACTTTCGGTTTTCTCTCAGAAACTTTTCCGTCATCTTCGAAACTTTTCCGGTGACTTTCTCTCAGACTCCCTGTCTAGTATTCAGGAAATAGATGACCCTTAAGCGTGTGACCCTATAGGTTCGGTGAAGTATAGACATGACCGGAACACTTTCCGATCAATGATCAACATCGGAGCCATGGACACCCATATTGACCCCTATACCCACACGAATAAATATTCGAGTGAACCTCCAGTTGCCGTGTGCTATTCCTGTTGCTTCGCGATATGTTACAAACACTTGTCCACTATGCCAGTTGCCTCGTTACCGGTTTTGTTCTCTTATCTCGTTTCCGCATTACGGCATCACCGTGATCAAATCACATTGTGTCTGGCCAGACGATGATGGATACCGTAACACCAAGAGGGCCCTAAGAATATCTCTCCATTGTCGGAGGAGCAAATGCCAATCTTGAGCTATCTCGTTCCTTGTCATACTTTTCCGTGAACCCGTAAGCCGCCGTAATAGCCACCCAGTTACGAATGACGTTTAACAAACCCCAAAGTTCACGAAGAAGAATGAAGGAACTCGACACTCTCATGGTCTAAGGAATTATGCAAACATTAACTTTCTCCGTGTTATAAACCATTAACTTGTGACGAATGCATCTCATAGCATAACATTAATTCGGGTCGATTCAACACAAGTGTTCTTCTAACATTATGCCCTCAAAATTACTGGCATAGTCATGCCCATGATCAGGCAAACAGGATCATCATGCAATACTTGAGCTAGTCTTAGAGGTATGACTAGGAATACATTTTACCGTTTAATATACCACACGTGTGAATGAGTTTCCCTCCGAGCCTCGTGGTTATTGTAGACTCGAGAATCCTTGCAGTTATAGCATGGAACATAAACATCAATTACAAACTTGGAGATACAAAATAACTATTATTATTGCCTCTAGGGCATGTCTCCTATATTGCACATATACGGTGTCATCTATCCGGCAGGGCTTCGCCGCCCAGAACTAGTTCCCACCAGAACCCAGACAGCCTTTCGGTTCTACAAAACTATTTCGTGTGAGGGAGAGAAGAAGCCAGATCATTGCATGGCATATTGTATGAGAGAAAGAGTGAGTGTGGAGAGCACCTCTCCACCTCTATTTATAGGAAAAGCCAAGGGGTAGGGTGGCACGTGAAAATACCAAAACACCCATGACATGTGACCTTCATAAGGGCATAAAAGGAAGGCAAGTGTGTGACGACCCCGGCTTAATCGTGCACTAACCATACACGCAAATGCACACGATCAAGCCTAAGGACTCACTTGAAGATATCACAACACAACTCTAAAACATAAATAAATTCATACAAGCTTTATATTACAAGCCAGGGCCTCGAGGGCTCGAATACATAGCTCGATGGCATACAAGTGTCAGCGGAAACATTAGATATCTGGGTACAGATATATTACAGAACAGAGAGATAAGCCTTCACAGAGGCGGGGCAAAATAAAATACTACGATCGAAAGGCGTAGGCCTCCTGCCCAGGACCCTCCGATCCTACTCCTGGTCGTCAGTCGGCTCCTCGTAGTAGTACTCGCCGGGCGGGTAGTAGTAGTAGTCGTCGACTGGGGCAACTGGCTCTGGGGCTCCGTCGTCTGGATGCGACAAAGGGATAAAGGGGGGAAAAGAAAATAAAGCAAACGTGAGTACTCATCCGAAGTACTCAGCAAGCAAGGATCTACACTACATATGCAACATTGTCAAAGGAATGGCTGTATATGTGGACTGGGCTGTAGAAATGCCAGAATAGAGGGGAAAGCCTAGTCCTATCGAAGACTAGCATCTTCAGCATCTTCAACAGTCTTGCAGCATTAGAAGAGAGCAGATTAACATAATGTAAAGTAGTAGTAATGTCATCAACCTCGGCCAGAGATTCTTCCTCGACTCCCTGCGAGAAAGCAATCCCAGAGCCATACTATCCAGTTCTCATCTCATGTTCTAGTTGTACCGATCGGGATACAACTCCGAGTGTCCGTTACCGTAGGACAGGCTATCGATAGATAAGTTCTTCCCTGCAGGGGTGCACCAAGTTACCCACCACGCTCGCTTAACTCCGGCCGGACACACTTTACTGGGTCATGCCCGCCCTCGGCCAAACGATACGCCGCAACCCGACCGAATACTTAACAGAGAGTTCAGCACGCCGGACTAAACCTATGCGCCCAGGGGTCTCGGGCCTTCGCCCCGGGAACTCCTGCACGTTGCGTACGCGGCTGAAAGCAGACCTAGCAACCCCTTATACAAGTGCAGTTGCGTTCCCAGTCCAATTTAGCGCGCGCCGCTCAGTCGCTGACGTCCATTAAGCTCCGGCTGAAGTATACGACGCAGAACGCCCATACTATGCCCACGTGATGGTTAGTGCTATCAGGCCAGAGGCCCCTCGGATCAAATATCCAAACCGCTTAGTGGTTTAGGAGCGCGCAGAAACGAGCAGAGACTCATGATCGATGTGACCCCGTCGCCCCGTCTCGAGGACTTGCGGCAAGGGCTAAGAATGCCCGGCCACGCCTCGTAGTTATATCGCGGGCACCTCTCAGGTCAACCCGACTCCACATCACTTCGCATTAAGCTCGCGCGGGTACCCCTCAGGGCCGACCCGTCTTTAGTATCATGGTTCAATGTCAAGTCACAGTATCCAAGGTAGTTGTGTGTCCGACACCAAGGGGAACCCTGAGGAATCACCCTCGATGGAATTCCCTCTGATGTTACCATCAAGGTGAACGAAGGAGGAATCACCCTCGAGGTCCACACTTGAAGTGTTGCACGACGTCGTCGTTATCGGGGGTGGTGTAGGAGGAATCACCCTCTCTTACCACGACCGATTAACTAACCTACAAGGTTATCATCAGAAGTGCTGACGAGGTATCACCCTCGGCACTCGATAGTAACCCAGTAGTGTCGAGCAATTAAGGGGGTAGTGACGTGCGGTGCCAGGGTCTGATCTTCGATCCCGTTGCTCGGGTCTTCTGAGAGTCCAGCGGGGCAGTCGGGACAAGTGGGTCTCTGATAAGGCTCTACCCATCCTATACTAAACAGTTTAGGACAACAGGTAATTATCAACAGAAGGTTACAAGTAAACAGGCTATGCAGCAGATATAGGACAACAGTAGCAGCAGTAACTTCTAATGCAAGCATAAGAGAGAGAAGAGAGTGGGCGATATCGGAATGCTCAAAATGGGGGTGCTTGCCTGTTTGCTCTGGGGCAAGGGCAAGGTCGTCGGTGGTGTCGTCGGGGACGTAGCCGTACTCCGGAGCTGCGTCTGCCTCGGGAGCTACGCCAACGTCGGGGTCTACCGAGAAAGAAGAGGGGGAAGAAACAGGTAAACATAATGCAAACAGAGGCAACACAGTGCGTGTGATGCTATGATGCAGTGCAGGGTTGCCTAGAAATGCATCTAAGTCATTTTAGTTATTTTTAGGATTATTCTGGGATTTATTAACCGGTGTGTGTGCACTATTCATCTGCCGGATTCGGGTTCGGAGTTACGAGTTCTCCTACGTAGAGGGTTCCGGCAAGGAAACAGATGGCACGATCAGACTCGTCTCGTCGTTCTGAGCAACTTTCATGTTTTAACTTTTTCGATCCGAGCTATGGTTTAAAAGATATGAATTTTTAAAGATTAACTGATTATTTGGAATTATTTTTATTTATTAATTCAACATTATCCAGAACAGTGCCTAAAAGGCTAGGTGCACCCGGTGCAGTGCACCCAGCGTGCACAATAGTGGCTGACCAGTGGGGCCAGTCAACTGCCTAGTCAGCAGTTGACTGGTCCACGGTTGACTGGTCAAAGGGCCTGTGGGACCCGCGTGTCATAGAGACATTCCAGTTAAACAGTTTTATTAACTTAACTAATTGCTACAGTGTAATTGGACACACATGTCAGTGTAACGTTTTAACTGAATCGTTAATAACAGTGGGGCCCAGCTGTCAGCGTTTATTAGCAGACTATTTAGCGCCTAATTAACAGCTAAAGCCTCGGGCCCACTGTCAGTGAGACAGGGCCGGGTCAAACTCAACGCGCGCGCGCACACAACGCCGGCGGCGAGGCCCGACGCGGCGGCGTGCCACCGGAGACGCGCTTCGGCGCCCAAATGGAGCGAAGACTACGCGAAGCGCTCGCGCGCGAAGAGATGAACCTAACGGCACAACCGTTCAAGCGGCGGACGGCTACGACGCCGACGGCGAGCACAAATGGCGGCGGCCGGAATCAGCAAAGGGGCAAACGGCGCCGGAGCTCGAAATCAAGCTCGGGCTAAGGGGGAAAGATGCGCGCGTGCTCACAGAGATGGATGCCGAGCTCGGAGAAGCGCGGGGAAGACGGCGTGGAGCAGATCGACGACGAGGAACTTCTTTGGCCGTGGCGGAGGAAACGGTCGACGCCGGCGTTGTGGTGGCTCCCGGCTTCGATCTTGCGGTGCAAAGGATGAAGAGCGACCCCGCAGAGCTGCTGGACACACCGGCAAGTCGTGGAGTGGCCGGTGGCCGCGATGGCGAGGCAACGGAGCGACGACAGCGTCGGGCATCGAGGCAAATGGAAGGGGGCGAGCAAAAAGAGGGGAGGTGTGGCAAGCTAGGGTTCCAGGGACTGTCCGGCGTTCATCCTTATCCACCTCCGCATCTCCTGGATGGTCGCCACGAGCCCCATCGCCGTCGGGGATGAGCGCGGCGTTGACACGGCGCAGGAGTAGGTGGGGGGTTGAAGGCAGGCCGGTGCTGGGCTGAAAGGCTACTGTTGCTGATGGGCCTTAGCGCATAGTGTAGTTTTCCCATTTCCTGCCTTTTATTCTTTTCTGTAATTGAAACTACTTCTGTATTGTATTCCTTGCAGTACCAAATGACTTTGGTAAATTATGCAACATGTCATATTAAATACTTTAAAATATTCTGAGTTGGTACAAAAAGTTTGAGGCATTTATGAATCCAATTGCATTTCGTTTAAAATAGAAATGATTTTCAAAGGCTGCTAGGTGACTGTTTTGAATAGGTTAATGGCATTTTAATAATCCAATTAATGTTGATCTTATTTTTATAATCACTTTGAGAATATTTGCAACATGATGAACTATTTCGTTTTACTGTTTGAAGAAATATTAATTTGACTTGAGTTTTGAATTTGGATTTGAAGTTGAATTATTTTCTAGATGCAATTTATTTAGGACGATCTTAGTGACATGGCTAATCGATTAGCAAAACGACAGGGTTAAGATCTGGGGATGTTACAAATCTTCTCCACTACAAGAAATCTCGTCCCGAGATTTAAGTGGGGAAGAAAAGGGTAACTTCAGGTGACATTTGCAAGATCGATTATCTGGTGGACAACTCAGGGAATGTGGCAGAAGTATCTCTCGAGTTGAAACTTAGGAAACGTCGAGAGCAAGTATGAGGGTACAATAAGAAGTATCAATCGAATGGGCATTCGATCGATACCTGAACGAAGTGTGAACAGGGGTTCAGGGTAACGGGAGTAGATCATCTCTCGAAGGGTGGCTCGGGATAACACACAAGTCAAGGGCAAAGGATGCTTCAGAATCAAGGATGTTACAGGAGAGTCAGGTTCCGATCCTATGGAGCTGTGAGGGGGTCGATCAAAGTAGGGAGATCGGTGACATCTTACCGGTCATGACAACAAGGTATGTCAGAGGGTAGCCTGTCAGTTATGTCGATGGCAACATCGGTACCAAGGGCGAGGGATGAAGAGAACCATATTCCTGCTCGTTGAACGAGGCGGACCAATAGGCAAAGTTCTCGTCCGTCGGGGGTTACCGGAATGTCATCAACAATAGTAACAGGATCTCACTGTCAGAGCTGTTGACCGGGGTGTTTCATAAGCAAAGAATTATTTCTGCTTATATCATAGAAATCACAAGAAAGGTTAAACAAAACAATGGAAAGGAAAATGTGTTTTCACACAAGTATTGGGAGTATATTCTGTCCTAGGAAAAGTGGAACAGGACTGACATGATGGGATAGCAAGTTCCAAATCATTTTGATAGAGGGGCGAAGGAAGAGTCATGATATTACCTATACAACGGTGTTTGGATAATTGATCGAGACACACTTGGCAATGTGCTTCTAATGTTCATGTTGTAGTTTGGAATAACACAGTCATGCTTCGAGGCAACAATGATATGGTGTCAAGTAAAGATTGGGTTCGAAGATCTCAAGAGATACCGAGAAACAATTAGAAGGGTATCTTGGGACGTAGGGAATGACCAAACACAACCAGGTTTGTGTTGGCAGGAAGTCAAGGATGTCATCGATGATATCTCAAATCATCGAGGGGCAGGGATGGTATTTCTAGCCATGAACTCAATTGATATCCTGGAAGAGCTCAGAATGTTGATGATGATCACGACACATTTGTCGAGAGGTTACAAGAAGATGTCATCGAGCAGCGATGACATCAAACAAAAGGAATGCCGAAGCGAAAGATCATTGGAACCACGGATACGACACAAGCTCGAAAGTCAAGCTTGTTGTTTGAGGCGAAATGATAAGGTGAGGGAGATCGTCGTAGGCTTAGCTCATCGTCGAAAGTTGAGCTCGGAAAAGAAGGACCAGGTAGCACAGTCAAAATTCAGCACGATAGGGATATTGCCGATCAGGCTAGAAATGACTTGAAGGATTGTTAAACCCGTAAGCAATGAAAATTACTTAGAGTTATCAAATCGGGGTGCAGAATCGATTCCCTCACCGGTGTCTCCGAGTGTCAAAACAACTCAGAACCCTGGTAAATTGGGTTTGGTGATCAATATTGGTTGATGAAGAACTCACAAAAAGTTAAGGAGTTCCTGTGATGTTCTCGAGATACCAGGGGTAATACTCGAAGGTAATTCAAGATAGAGGTTGGACGGGTGAAATTATTTGCAGATGACAAGTATTTAAACTTGTCTGGGAAATGGAATCAAAGAGAAAATATGATGGGAATCACGATTGCAGAGGATCAATTCATAGGGTACAAGATGAAATTGTATCAAGGAAATAATTATTTTTACGAGCAGCTTCCATGACAGGTTCTACATCGGGTCCATGGGCATGAACATAAAGGTTCAAGGTCGACTCCCACTTCTTTAATGCATAACCTTTCATTCACTTCTCATTTTCGAAGAAATTGTGGTGCGGAGAATTTATCTGGTGAAGCACCAGAAGAGTATGACTCGTAGAAGTTTCTGGGTTCTCGCAGATGGCAGAAGCATAGATACAACCCTTCGGGACATTTTACGAGTCTATACAACCATCAACCAAAGCAAGGGGTGCGAGTTCGAAAGCAGAGCATCGGAGTCAAAACGGATGATACAATTTACCGAAGGCATCATGTATCAGAGGGGGAACTGTCAGGGTTATGGAAGAGGGAGGACACTATCAAATAATAACCCACCAAAGGAACTGGCAGGCCACAAAGGATGTGATTGTGAGTACCGGCACTCAACCAGAGGAAGAAAGGATGTGACGGCATAAGATTATAGAAACATCGGAACAATCCGACTTTTAAGTACAAAGGGGTTATGGTTCAGAAACGAAGGATTAGAAGCAAAAGCTCTGATCAAAAGACGAGTAGCTTGATTAGAACTAGATGGACAACTTTAGCATTCCGTCT
Source organism: Thinopyrum elongatum (assembly GCA_011799875.1). Lineage (NCBI taxonomy): Eukaryota > Viridiplantae > Streptophyta > Magnoliopsida > Poales > Poaceae > Thinopyrum > Thinopyrum elongatum. Next base: position 663,803,548 of record CM022299.1, on the reverse strand, counting down.
TGCAGAGATCTCCACCCATGGTTACGGGACATGTCCTGGTCAGTAGTCAGTCCCAAGTCAGTATGGAGAAGGAATGCACTGCCTTTCCGTGACATGTAAGCAGGGCGGATATACAGACGGCAAGAAGTAGAGAATGCTTCAGTGCCAAAGACAATGTCAACGGGCAAGGAACCGATAAGGTCCTTAGATTAAAGAATAATCGGTCGGATATTTGTTCACAAAAGGAATCAAGTGATCCGTGAGAACTAACGGGGTAAGGTTTTAACAACTGGTTCCACCTGAGAGTCCTCCAAGAAAGGACGGGGGCAAGCACATCGAATTAAGGAAGCACTTGAACAACCCAAGTATAAAATTCAGAGGATTCACGATTTCCAAAGCCAGAAGTGACAATTAGTTCACCTGGGCAGAGGGACGGGTGATTTGTAGATGCTTAGCTGGAAAATCAACCAATACTTGACTGGCCGAGAACCAGCTCATGTCCGGAATAGTGTCTGAGCCAGAAGGACGAATTCTAGGAATCAACTGCTGCTGGTGAACATTCGCAGCATATTGGTTCAGGGGATTCAAAATGGTAATTGGCAAAGGATGTTGACGGGGATTACTAGACTTATGGAATTAACCATAAGGCAAGCAGGCAAGAATTTCAGGAACAATAGTCGGGAGAAAATTTTCGGGAGATCGGAGAGCAATTCAATGTGTTTTGGGAAGCACTGGAATAACTGGGAATGAACAGATCCCGTGTAGTATAAGGACTTATTCGTAGGTGTGTTCAGGCGGAAAGGGACTGCAAGGCAGTAGGTTCAGAGAATTCTCGAAATGTCGGATAGTACTTCGATATGTCAGATGAAACCCGGGAGTAACTGAAATGAATCTATGAACGACGAGGGTAAGTAGTTATCCATCGTAGTTTATCGGTGGTCAAGAACTGCAAAGCAGTGGGACAGGGTCTCGGGAACTTCGAGGAGTATCTTCGGAGTCTTCTGATGAAGCAGACGATCATCTATAGTGAAGGGGCTCTCCGGGAGGAAGTGGTTACGAGATCCTAATTGTCGGTGTTAGTAATTTATTAAACCTGAATAGAAGAGAGATCAGAGTCCCAGAGTAAAGATCGAGGAATAAAAGATCCTAATACCACCCAGTTGGCGACGTGGGCCCGTAAGCCACACAGCCATGTTAGTAAAACAGTTTTCGACAACTAGACTCAACTTCGGCCAAAGAGTTGGAAAGGGGGACTCCTAGAGGCAGTCGGCTCTGATACCAACCTGTGATGACCCTGGCTTAATCGTGCACTAACCATACACGCAAATGCACACGATCAAACCTAAGGACTCACTTGAAGATATCACAACACAACTCTAAAACATAAATAAATTCATACAAGCTTTATATTACAAGCCAGGGCCTCGAGGGCTCAAATACATAGCTCGATGGCATACAAGTGTCAGCGGAAACATTAGATATCTGGGTACAGATATATTACAGAACAGAGAGATAAGCCTTCACAGAGGCGGGGCAAAATAAAATACTACGATCGAAAGGCGTAGGCCTCCTGCCCTGGACCCTCCGATCCTACTCCTGGTCGTCAGTCGGCTCCTTGTAGTAGTAGTACTCGCCGGGCGAGTAGTAGTAGTAGTAGTCGTCGACTGGGGTAACTGGCTCCGGGGCTCCGTCGTCTGGATGCGACAAAGGGATAAAGGGGGGAAAAGAAAATAAAGCAAACGTGAGTACTCATCCGAAGTACTCAGCAAGCAAGGATCTACACTACATATGCAACATTGTCAAAGGAATGGCTGTATATGTGGACTGGGCTGCAGAAATGCCAGAATAGAGGGGAAAGCCTAGTCCTATCGAAGACTAGCATCTTCAACAGTCTTGCAGCATTAGAAGAGAGCAGATTAACATAATGTAAAGTAGTAGTAATGTCATCAACCTCGGCCAGAGATTCTTCCTCGACTCCCTGCGAGAAAGCAATCCTAGAGCCGTACTATCTAGTTCTCATCTCATGTTCTAGTTGTACCGATCGGGATACAACTCCGAGTGTCCATTACCGTAGGACAGGCTATCGATAGATAAGTTCTTCCCTGCAGGAGTGCACCAAGTTACCCACCACGCTCGCTTAACTCCGGCCGAACACACTTTACTGGGTCATGCCCGCCCTCGGCAAAACGATACGCCACAACCCGACCGAATACTTAACAGAGAGGTCAGCACGCCGGACTAAACCTATGCGCCCAGGGGTCTTGGGCCTTCGCCCCGGGAACTCCTGCACGTTGCGTACGCGGCTGAAAGCAGACCTAGCAACCCCTTATACAAGTGCAGTTGCGTTCCCAGTCCAATTCAGCGCGCGCCGCTCAGTCGCTGACGTCCATTAAGCTCCAGCTGAAGTATACGACGCAGAACGCCCATACTATGCCCACGTGATGGTTAGTGCTATCAGGCCAGAGGCCCCTCGGATCAAATATCCAAACCGCTTAGTGGTTTAGGAGCGCGCGGAAACGAGCAGAGACTCACGATCGATGTGACCCCGTCGCCCCGTCTCGAGGACTTGCGGCAAGGGCTAAGAATGCCCGGCCACGCCTCGTAGTTATCTCGCGGGCACCTCTCAGGTCAACCCGATTCCACATCACTTCGCATTAAGCTCGCGCGGGTACCTTTCAGGGCCGACCCATCTTTAGTATCATGGTTCAATGTCAAGTCACAGTATCCAAGGTAGTTGTGTGTCCGACACCAAGGGGAACCCTGAGGAATCACCCTCGATGGAATTCCCACTGATGTTACCATCAAGGTGAACGAAGGAGGAATCACCCTCGAGGTCCACACTTGAAGTGTTGCACGACGTCGTCGTTATCGGGGGTGGTGTAGGAGGATTCACCCTCGCTTACCACGACCGATTAACTAACCTACAAGGTTATCATCAGAAGTGCTGACGAGGTATCACCCTCGGCACTCGATAGTAACCCAGTAGTGTCGAGCAATTAAGGGGGTAGTGACGTGCGGTGCCAGGGTCTGATCTTCGATCCCGTTGCTCGGGTCTTCTGAGAGTCCAGCGGGGCAGTCGGGACAAGTGGGTCTCTGATAAGGCTCTACCCATCCTATACTAAACAGTTTAGGACAACAGGTAATTATCAACAGAAGGTTACAAGTAAACAGGCTATGCAGCAGATATAGGACAACAGTAGCAGCAGTAACTTCTAATGCAAGCATAAGAGAGAGAAGAGAGTGGGCGATATCAGAATGCTCAAAATGGGGGTGCTTGCCTGTTTGCTCTGGGGCAAGGGCAAGGTCATCGGTGGTGTCGTCGGGGACGTAGCCGTACTCCGGAGCTGCGTCTGCCTCGGGAGCTACGCCAACGTCGGGGTCTACCGAGAAAGAAGAGGGGGAAGAAATAGGTAAACATAATGCAAACAGAGGCAACACAATGCGTGCGATGCTATGATGCAGTGCAGGGTTGCCTAGAAATGCATCTAAGTCATTTTAGTTATTTTTAGGATTATTCTGGGATTTATTAACCGGTGTGTGTGCACTATTCATCTGCCGGATTCGGGTTCGGAGTTGCGAGTTCTCCTACGTAGAGGGTTCCGGCAAGGAAACAGATGGCACGATCAGACTCGTCTCGTCGTTCTGAGCAACTTTCATGTTTTAACTTTTTCGATCCGAGCTACGGTTTAAAAGATATGAATTTTTAAAGATTAACTGATTTTTTGGAATTATTTTTATTTATTAATTCAACATTATCCAGAACAGTGCCTAAAAGGCTAGGTGCACCCGGTGCAGTGCACCCAGCGTGCACAATAGTGGCTGACCAGTGGGGCCAGTCAACTGCCTAGTCAGTAGTTGACTGGTCCATGGTTGACTGGTCAAAGGGCCTGTGGGACCCGCGTGTCATAGAGACATTCCAGTTAAACTGTTTTATTAACTTAACTAATTGCTACAGTGTAATTGGACCCACATGTCAGTGTAATGTTTTAACTGAATCGTTAATAACAGTGGGGCCCAACTGTCAGCGTTTATTAGCAGACTATTTAGCGCCTAATTAACAGCTAAAGCCCCGGGCCCACTGTCAGTGAGACAGGGCCGGGTCAAACTCAACGCGCGCGTGCACACAACGCCGGCGGCGAGGCCCGACTCGGCGGCGTGCCACTGGAGACGCGCTTCGGTGCCCAAATGCAGCGAAGACTACATGAAGCGCTCGCGCGCAAAGAGATGAACCTAACGGCACAACCGTTCAAGCGGCGGACGGCTACGACACCGACGGCGAGCAGAAATGGCGGCGGCCGGAATCAGCAAAGAGGCAAACGGCGCCGGAGCTCGAAATCAAGCTCGGGCTAAGGGGGAAAGATGCGCGCGTGCTCACAGAGATGGACGTCGAGCTCGGAGAAGCGCGGGGAAGACGGCGTGGAGCAAATCGACGGCGAGGAACTTCTTTGGCCGTGGCGGAGGAAACGGTCGACGCCGGCATTGTGGTGGCTCCCGGCTTCGATCTTGCGGTGCAAAGGATGAAGAGCGACCCCGCGGAGCTGCTGGACACACCGGCAAGTCGTGGAGTGGCCGCTGGCCGCGATGGCGAGGCAACGGAGCGACGACAGCGTCGGGCATCAAGGCAAATGGAAGGGGGCGAGCGAAAAGAGGGGAGGTGTGGCAAGCTAGGGTTCCAGGGACTGTCCGGCGTTCGTCCTTATCCACCTCCGCATCTCCTGGATGGTCGCCACGAGCCCCATCGCCATCGGGGACGAGCGCGGCGTTGACACGGCGCGGGAGTAGGTGGGGGGTTGAAGGCAGGCCGGTGCTGGGCTGAAAGGCTACTGTTGCTGATGGGCCTTAGCGCATATTGTAGTTTTCCCATTTCCTGCCTTTTATTCTTTTCTGTAATTGAAACTACTTCTGTATTGTAATCCTTGCAGTACCAAATGACTTTGGTAAATTATGCAACTTGTCATATTAAATACTTTACAATATTCTGAGTTGGTAAAAAAAATTTGAGGCATTTATGAATCCAATTGCATTTTGTTTAAAATAGAAATGATTTTCAAAGGCTGCTAGGTGACTGTTTTGAATAGGTTAATGGCATTTTAATAATCCAATTAATGTTGATCTTATTTTTATCATCACTTTGAGAATATTTGCAACATGATGAACTATTTCGTTTTGCTGTTTGAAGAAATATTAATTTGACTTGAGTTTTGAATTTGGATTTGAAGTTGAATTATTTTCTAGATGCAATTTATTTAGGGCGATCTTTGTGACATGGCTAATCGATTAGCAAAACGACAGGGTTAAGATCTGGGGATGTTACAAAGTGCAGCTCCACCCTTCGCCGGCCACACCACGTGGGGCCCCCCAAAAGGGGTTCCCTCCTCTCCAAGTCATCCCCAAGATCTTTTGGGAAAAGCCCAAAAAAGTGGCTTTCCAAAAGGCAACCAAAAAGTGTTTTTCAGTATTCATGAAAGCATTTTTCCGCCACCATTAAATTCAAAATTATTTCTGTAGGTCCAGAACATTTCCAGTACCCTCTAAAATAATTCTGGACATGTTCCGAAACATTTCCGGATCAATGATTTTCATCGTCGAAAAGCAACCAAAGCATTTCCGGCTGCTCCGAAACATTTTCGATTTTTCTCTTCGGAAAAATTCCAGAAGTTCCCAGAACAATTCTGGTACCTCCAAAAAGTTCCAAGCGCATGCCGAAACCTTTTTGGCTCAATGGTTTACTCCGAAACAACTTTTCGGTTTTACCGAAACTTTTCCGGGGTTCTCTCCGAAACTTTTCCGTTTGTCTCCGAAACTTTTCCGGTGACTTTCTCTCAGACTCCCTGTCTAGTATTCAGCAGATAGATGACCCTTAAGCGTGTGACCCTGTAGGTTCGGTGAAGTATAGACATGAACGGAACACTTTCCGATCAATGATCAATAGCAGAACCGTGGACATCCATATTGATCCCTATACCCACATGAATGAATATTTGAGTGAACCTGTAGTTGCCTTGTGCTATTCCTGTTGCTTCGTGATATGTTACAAACACCCGAGGTGAGACTTATCGGCATCCCCGTGAATCAACACTTGTCCACTATGCCAGTTACCTCGTTACCGGTTTTTGTTCTCTTTTCTCGTTTCCGTGTTCCGGCATCCCTGTGATCAAATCACATTGTGTCTGGCCAGACGGTGGCTTTATTTTATAGAAATTGTTGAACTCTCTTGCTTCACTTATATTATTTTGAGAGTCTCTAAACAGCATGGTAATTTGTTTAGGTTATGAATTTAGTCCTAATATGATAGGCATAGCCGGTCCCAAGCCCGGGTAAAGGAGGAGGGTTGTGATAGGCTTGGCGAGCCAACGTAAAAACTAGCCAGTCCCATGGGTATGAAACCCATTTGAGCGAGAGTAGTAGTAGGATGGGTGACCTCCTAGGAAGTCCTCGTGAAAGGGTTTCATACCTAAGGGTTGTGATAGGCTTGGCGAGCCAACGTAAAAACTAGCCAGTCCTTTGGGTATGAAACCCATTTGGGCGAGAGTAGTACTAGGATGGGTGACCTCCTGGGAAGTCCTCGTGAAAGGGTTTCATATCTAGCCTACCCCAACTTGTTTGGGACAAAAGGCTTAGTAAGTAAGTATGATAGGCATCCAAGAGGGATATAATAAAAACTTTCATATAAAGTGCATTGAATACTATGAGAAGTTTGATTCCTTATGATTGTTTTGAGATTTAAAGATGGTAATATTAGAGACATGCTAGTGAGCAATTGTGGATTGGTAGAAATACTTGTGTTAAAGTTTGTGATTCCCGTAGCATGCACGTATGGTGAACCGTTATGTGATGAAGTCGGAGCATGATTTATTTATTGATTGTCTTCCTTTGTGTGGAGGTCGGGATCGCGCGATGGTTAACTCCTACCAACCCTTCCCCTAGGAGCATGCGTGTAGTATTTTGTTTCGATAACTAATATACTTTTGCAATAAGTATGTGAGTTCTTTATGACTAATGTTGAGTCCATGGATTATACGCACTCTCACCCTTCCACCTTTGCTAGCCTCTCTAGTACGGCGCAACTTTCGCCGGTGCATTAAACCCACCATATACCTTCCTCAAAACAGCCACCATATACCTTCCTCAAAACAGCCACCATACCTACCTATTATGGCATTTCCATAGCCATTCCGAGATATATTGCCATGCAACTTCCACCGTTCCGTTTATTATGACACGCACCATCATTGTCATATTGCTTAGCATGATCGTAAGATAGCTAGCATGATGTTTTTATGGCTACGATAGATCATTGCATATTCCGGTACACCGTCGGAGGCATTCATATAGAATCATATCTTGTTCTAGTATCGAGTTGTAATTCTTGAGTTGTAAGTAAATAAAAGTGTGATGATCATCATTATAGAGCACTGTCCCATGTGAGGAAAGGATGATGGAGCCTACGATTCCCCCACAAGTCTGGATGAATCTTCGGACTTTATGAAAAATAAAAGAGGCCAGAGAAGCCCAAATAAAAAAAAGAGAGGCCAAAGAAGCCCACCAAAAAAATGAGAGAAAAGAGAGAAGGGGCAATGCTACTATCCTTTTTCCATAATTGTGCTTCAAAGTAGCACCATGATCTTCATGATAGAGAGTCTCCTATATTGTCACTTTCTTGTACTAGTGGAAATTTTTCATTATAGAACTTGGCTTGTATATTCCAATGATAGGCATCCTCAAATTGCCCTAGGTCTTCGTGAGCAAGCGAGTTGGATGCACACCCACTTAGTTTCTTTTTGAGCTTTCATACACTTATAGCTCTAGTACATCCGTTGCATGGCAATCCCTACTCACTCACACTGATATCTATTGATGGGCATCTCCATAGCCCGTTGATACGCCTAGTTGATGTGAGACTATCTCCTTCTTTTTGTCTTCTCCACAACCACCATATTCTATTCCACGTATAGTGCTATGTCCATGGCTCACGCTTATGTATTGCGTGATAGTTGAAAAAGTTTGAGAATACTAAAGTATGAAACAATTGCTTGGCTAAAACCGGGGTTGTGCATGATTTAATACTTTTTGTGATGAAGATGGAGCATAGCCAGACTATATGATTTTGTAGGGATAAGTTTCTTTGGCCATGTTATTTTGAGAAGACATGATTGCTTTGTTAGTATGCTTGAAGTATTATTGTTTTTATGTCAACATTAAACTTTTGTTTTGAATCTTATGGATCTGAATATTCATGCCACAATAAAGAAAATTACATGGATAAATACGTTAGGTAGCATTCCACATAAAAATTTCTGTTTTTATCATTTACCTGCTCGAGGACGAGCAGGAATTAAGCTTGGGGATGCTTGATATGTCTCCAATGTATCTATAATTTTTGATTGTTCCATGCTATTATATTATCTGTTTTGGATGCTTTATATGCATTAATATGCTATTTTATATTATTTTTGGGACTAACCTATTAACCTAGAGCCCAGTGCCAGTTTCTGTTTTTTCCCTGTTTTTGAGTTTTACAGAAAAGGAATATCAAACGGAGTCCAAACGGAATAAAACTTTCGCGATCATTTTTCTTGGACCAGAAGACACCTATTAGACTTGGAGAGGAGGTCAGAAGATCTACGAGGCGACAACAAGCCGCCAGGGCGTGCTCTAGGGGGGGGGCAAGCTTGTGGCCCCCTGTGGGTCCTCTAACCCTAATTCTTGGCCTATATATTCCCATATATTCCCAAACCATCAGAAGCGTCCACAAAAATACTTTTCCGCCACCATAACCTTCTGTTCCCGTGAGATCCCATCTTGGGGCCTTTTTCGGTGATCTGCCAGAGGGGGATTCGATCACGAAGGGCTTCTACATCAACCCTATTGCCCTTCCGATGAAGCGTGAGTAGTCTACCTCAGACCTATGGGTCCATAGCTAGTAGCTAGATGGCTTTTTCTCTCTCTCCGATCCTCAATACCATGTTCTCCTCGATGTTCTTGGAGATCTATCCGATGTAATCTTATTTTGTGGTGTGTTTGTCGAGATCCGAAGAATTGTGGATTTATGATCAGATTATCTATGAATATTATTTGAATCTCCACTGAATTCTTATATGCATGATTTCATATCTTTGTATTTCTCTTCGAATTATTGGTTTGGTTTGGCCAACTAGATTGGTAGTTCTTGCAATGGGAGAGGTGCTTAGTTTTGGGTTCAATCTTGCGGTGTCCTCACCCAGTGACAAAGTAGGGGTAGAGAGGCACGTATTTGTATTGTTGCCATCAAGGATAAAAAGATGGGGTTTTCATCATATTGCTTGAGTTTATCCCTCTACATCATGTCATCTTACTTAAGGCGTTACTCCGTTCTTTATGAACTTAATACTCTAGATGCAGGCAGGAGTCGGTCTATGTGTGGAGTAATAGTAGTAGATGCAGAACCGTTTCGGTCTACTTGACATGGACGTGATGCCTATATGCATAATCATTGCCTTGGATATCGTCATAACTTTGCGCTTTTCTATCAATTGCTCAACAGTAATTTGTTCACCCACCGTAATATTTGCCTTCATGAGAGAAGCCTCTAGTGAAACCTATGGCCCCCGGGTCTATTTTCCATCATTTATTTTCAGATCTATAAACCAAAAATACCTTGGTGCAATTTTATTTACTTTTATTTTGTTTACCTTTTAGCAATATTTTATACCTATCTCTATCAGATCTTACCTTTGCAAGTGATCGAGAAGGGATTGACAACCCCTTTATCGCGTTGGGTGCAAGTGTTTGATTGTTTGTGCAGGTGCATAGATTGGGGACTTGCTTGTACCTCCTACTGGATTGATACCTTGGTTCTCTAACTGAGGGAAATACTTATCTCTACTTTGCTGCATCACCCTTTCCTCTTCAAGGGAAAAACCAACGCAAGCTCAAGAAGTAGCAGGAAGAATTTCTGGCGCCGTTGCTGGGGAGGTCTACATCAAACCTACCAAGTACCCCTCATAAACTCTCATCTCTTGCATTACATTATTCGCCATTTGCCTCTCGTTTTCCTCTCCCCCACTTCTAAAACGATTTTTAGAAAAACACAAAAAGATTTGCCTTTTTATTCACCCTTCTTCCGTTCGTCTTTTTGTTTGCTTGTGTGCTAGATTGCTTGCTTTCTCATGATGACTCAAGAGAATACTAAGTTGTGTGACTTTTCCAATACGAATAATAATGATTTTATTAGTACTCCGATTACTCCCGCCACTAGTGCGGAATCTTATGAAATTAATGCTGCTTTGCTGAATCTTGTTATGAAAGAACATTTTTCCGCCCTTCCTAGTGAAGATGTTGCATCCCATCTAAATACTTTCGTTGAGTTGTGTGATATGCAAAAGAAGAAAGATGTGGATAATGATATTGTTAAATTAAAACTATTTCCGTTCTCATTACGAGATCATGCTAAAACTTGGTTTACATCTTTGCCTAAAAATAGTATTGATTCATGGAATAAGTGTAAAGATGCTTTTATTTCCAAGTATTTTCCGCCCGCTAAGATCATCTCCCTTAGGAACGATATAATGAATTTTAAGCAACTTGATCATGAGCATGTTGCACAATCTTGGGAGAGGATGAAATTAATGATAAGAAATTGCCCCGCGCATGGTTTGAGTTTATGGATGATCATACAAATTTTTTATGCCGGATTGAATTTTGCTTCTAGAAATCTTTTAGATTTGGCCGCGGGAGGTACTTTTATGGAAATCACATTAGGAGAAGCTACTAAACTCCTAGATAATATTATGTCAAATTACTCTCAATGGCATACCAAAAGATCTTCTACTAGTAAAAAAGTGCATGCAATTGAAGAAATAAATACTTTGAGTGGAAAGATGGATGAATTAATGAAATTGTTTGCTAGTAAGAGTGCTCCTATTGATCCTAATGATATGGCTTTGTCTACTTTGATTGGAAATAATAATGAATCTATGGATGTGAATTTTGTTGGTAGGAACAATTTTGGTAATAACGCGTATAGAGGTAATTTCAACCCTAGGCCGTTTCCTAGTAATTCCTCTAACAATTATGGTAATTCCTAAAAAAATCCTTATGGAAATTATAATAAGATTCCCTCTGATCTTTAGAACAATATTAAATAATTTATTAGCTCCCAAAAGAATTTCAATGCTATGGTTGAAGAAAAATTGCTTAACATTGATGATTTGGCTAGGAGCGTGGATAGGATTTCTCTTGAGATTGATTCTTTGAAAATTAGATCTATTCCAGCCAAGCATGATATTAATGAGTCTCTAAAAGTTATGAGAATTTCTATGGATGAATGTAAAGAAAGAACCGCTAGGATGCGTGCTAAGCGAGAATTGTTAGTAAAAGCGTGTTCTTCGATTTCTTGTGGAAATAATGATGAAGATCTTAAAGTGATTGATGTGACTCCTATTGAATCTTTGTTTTCTAATATAAATATTGATAAATATGGGACTGGAGATGAGTCAACTTTAATTAAAAGGCGTCCCAATGATTTGGAATTTATAGATCTTGATGCAAAAATTGATAAAAGTGGGATTGAAGAGGTCGAAACTTTAAGTTGCAATGAACCCACTCTTTTGGATTTCAAGGACTTTAATTATGATAATTGTTCTTTGATAGATTGTATTTCCTTGTTGCAATCCATGTTGAATTCTCCTCATGCTTATAATCAAAATAAAGCTTTTACCAAACATATCATTGATGCTCTGATGAAATCTTTTGAAGAAAAACTTGAGTTGGAAGTTTCTGTACCTAGAAAGCTTCATGATAAGTGGGAACCTACTATTAAGATTAAAATTAAAGATTATGAGTGGCATGCTTTTTGTGATTTGGGTGCTAGCGTTTCCACGATTCCAAAAACTTTATGTGATGTGCTAGGTTTCCGTGAATTTGATGATTGTTCTTTAAATTTGCATCTTGCGGATTCCACTATAAAGAAACCTATGGGAAGGATTAATGATGTTCTTATTGTTGCAAATAGGAATTATGTGCCCGTAGATTTCATTGTTCTTGATATAGATTGCAATCCTACATGTCCTATTATTCTTGGTAGACCTTTCCTTAGAACGATTGGTGCAATTATTGATATGAAAGAAGGAAACATTAGATTTCAATTTCCGTTAAGGAAGGGCATGGAACACTTTCCAAGAAAGAAAATTAAGTTACCATATGAATCTATTATGAGAGCTACTTATGGATTGCATACCAAAGATGACAATACCTAGATCTATTGCGTTATGCCTAGCTAGGGGCGTTAAACAATAGCGCTTGTTGGGAGGCAACCCAATTTTATTTTTATGTTTTTTGTTTTGCTTATGTTCTTGAATAAATTAGACATTATTACCTCTGTAGTAATTGTGTTTTAGTGTTTTAATTAGTGTTTGTGCCAAGTAAGACCTTTAGGATAGCTTACGGTGATAGTTAATTTGATCTTGCTGAAAAACAGAAACTTTTGCACCCAGTAGAATAATTTTCATAAATCACAGAAGCGTGAATATGATCTGAATTTTTTACACAAGATTGATTTATAAATTGCCCAGGATGTCCTAATTTTTCAAAAAATTTAGAGTTACAGTAGTATTCGAAGTTTACAGATTGTTACAGACTATTCTTTTTTCTTTGTGTTGTTTGCTTATTTTGATGAATCTATGGGTAGTATCGGGGGGTATGAACCATGGAGGAGTTGGAATACAGTAGATATTACACCAATATAAATAAATAAAGAGTTCACAACAGTACCAAAAGTAGTGATTTTATTTTCTTATGCTAACGGATCTTATGAGTTTTCTGTTGAGTTTTGTGTTGTGAAGTTTTGGGTAAAGATTTGATGGACTATGGAATAAGGAGTGGCAAGAGCCTAAGCTTGGGGATTCCCAAGGCACCCCAAGGTAATATTCAAGGACAACCAAGAGCCCAAGGCACCCCGGAAGGCATCCCCTCTTTCGTCTTCAATCCATCGGTAAATTTACTTGAGACTATATTTTTATTCACCACATGATATGTGTTTTGCTTGGAGCGTCTTGTTTGATATGAGTCTTTGCTTTTTAGTTTGCCACAATCATCCTTGCTGTACACACCTTTTTTAGAGGGACACGCATGAATCATGAATTTATTAGAATACTCTTTGTGCTTCACTTATATCTTTTGAGCTAGGCAATATGCTCTAGTGCTTCACTTATATCTTTTTAGAGCATGGCGGTGGCTTTATTTTATAGAAATTGTTGAACTCTCTTGCTTCACTTATATTATTTTGAGAGTCTCTAAACAGCATGGTAATTTGTTTAGGTCATGAATTTAGTCCTAATATGATATGCATCAAAGAGGGATATAATAAAAACTTTCATATAAAGTGCATTGAAGACTATGAGAAGTTTGATTCCTTATGATTGTTTTGAGATATAAAGATGGTAATATTAGAGACATGCTAGTGAGTAATTGTGGATTGGTAGAAATACTTGTGTTAAAGTTTGTGATTCCCGTAGCATGCACGTATGGTGGACCGTTATGTGACGAAGTCGGAGCATGATTTATTTATTGATTGTCTTCCTTTGTGTGGATGTCGGGATCGCGTGATGGTTAACTCCTACCAACCCGACCCCTAGGAGCATGCGTGTAGTATTTTGTTTCGATAACAAATAGACTTTTGCAATAAGTATGTGAGTTCTTTATGACTAATGTTGAGTCCATGGATTATACGCACTCTCACCCTTCCACCTTTGCTAGCCTCTCTAGTACCGCGCAACTTTCGCCGGTGCATTAAACCCACCATATACCTTCCTCAAAACAGCCACCATATACCTTCCTCAAAACAGCCACCATACCTACCTATTATGGCATTTCCATAGCCATTCCGAGATATATTGCCATGCAACTTCCACCGTTCCGTTTATTATGACACGCGCCATCATTGTCATATTGCTTAGCATGATCGTAAGATAGCTAGCATGATGTTTTCATGGATACGCTAGATCATTGCATATCCTGGTACACCGTCGGAGGCATTCATATAGAGTCATATCTTGTTCTAGTATCGAGTTGTAATTCTTGAGTTGTAAGTAAATAAAAGTGTGATGATCATCATTATAGAGCACTGTCCCATGTGAGGAAAGGATGATAGAGCCTATGATTCTCCCACAAGTCGGGATGAGTCTCTGGACTTTATGAAAAATAAAAGAGGTGAGAGAAGCCCAAATAAAAAAAAGAGGCCAAAGAAGCCCACCAAAAAAATGAGAGAAAAGAGAGAAGGGGCAATGCTACTATCCTTTTTCCACAAATGTGCTTCAAAGTAGCACCATGATCTTCATGATAGAGAGTCTCCTATGTTGTCACTTTCATATACTAGTGGGAATTTTTCATTATAGAACTTGGCTTGTATATTCCAATGATGGGCTTCCTCAAATTGCCCTAGGTCTTCGTGAGCAAGCGAGTTGGATGCACACCCACTTAGTTTCTTTTTGAGCTTTCATACACTTAGAGCTGTAGTGCATCCGTTGCATGGCAATCCCTACTCACTCACATTTATATCTATTGATGGGCATCTCCATAGCCCGTTGATACACCTAGTTGATGTGAGACTATATCCTTCTTTTTGTCTTCTCCACAACCACCATATTCTATTCCACCTATAGTGCTATGTCCATGGCTCACGCTCATGTATTGCGTGAGAGTTGAAAAAGTTTGAGAATACTAAAGTATGAAACAATTGCTTGGCTAAAACTGGGGTTGTGCAAGATTTAATACTTTGTGTGATGAAGATGGAGTATAGCCAGACTATATGATTTTGTAGGGATAACTTTCTTTGGCCATGTTATTTTGAGAAGACATGATTGCTTTGTTAGTATGCTTGAAGTATTATTGTTTTTATGTCAACATTAAACTTTTGTTTTGAATCTTATAGATCTGAATATTCATGCCACAATAAAGAAAATTACATGGATAAATATGTTAGGTAGCATTCCACATCAAAAATTCTATTTTTATCATTTACCTACTCGAGGACTAGGATGAATTAAGCTTGGGGATGCTTGATACGTATCCAACGTATCTATAATTTTTGATTGTTCCATGCTATTATATTATCTGTTTTGGATGTTTTATATGCATTAATATGCTATTTTATATTATTTTTGGGACTAACCTATTAACCAAGAGCCTAGTGGCAGTTTCTGTTTTTCCCCTGTTTTGGAGTTTTACAGAAAAGGAATGTCAAACGGAGTCCAAACGGAATAAAACTTTCGCGATGATTTTTCTTGGACCAGAAGACACCTATTAGACTTGGAGAGGAGTTCAGAAGATCTATGATACGTCTCCAACGTATCTATAATTTTTGACTGTTCCATGCTATTATATTATCTGTTTTGGATGTTTTATATGCATTAATATGCTATTTTATATTATTTTTGGGACTAACCTATTAACCTAGAGCCTAGTGCCTGTTTCTGTTTTTCCTTATTTTTTAGCTTCGTGGAAAAGGAATACCAAACGGAGTCCAAACGGAATAAAACCTTCGTGATGATCTTTCTTGGACCAGAAAACACCCAGGAGACTTGGAGATGAAGTCGGAGGAGCCACGAGGTGGCCACAAGGGTGGAGGGCACGCCCAGGGGAGTAGGGTGCGCCCCTGCCTTGTGGGCCCCCCATGACTCCCCTAACCTAATTCTTTCGCCTATATATTCACATATGTTTCGAAACCACCAGAAGCATCCACGAAAAGACTTTTCCACCGCCGCAACCTTCTGTACCCATGAGATCCCATCTTGGGGCCTTTTCCTGCACCCTGCTGGAGGGGGATTCGATCACGGAGGGCTTCTACATCAACTCTATTGCCCTTCCGATGAAGCATGAGTAGTTTACCTCAGACCTACGGGTCCATAGCTAGTAGCAAGATGGCTTCTTCTCTCTCTTTGATTCTCAATACCATGTTCTCCTTGATGTTCTTGGAGATCTATCCGATGTAATATTCTTTTGTGGTGTGTTTGTCGAGATCCAATGAATTGTGGATTTATGATCAGCTTATCTATGAATATTATTTGAATCTTCTCTGAATTCTTTTATGCTTGATTTGATATCTTTGTAATTCTCTTCGAACTATCGGTTTGGTTTGGCCAACTAGACTGGTTTTTCTTGCAATGGGAGAAGTGCTTAGCTTTGGGTTCAATCTTGCGATGTCCTTTCCGAGTGACAGTAGGGGCAGCAAGGCACGTATTGTACTGTTGCCATCGAGGATAAAAATATGGGGTTTTCATCATATTGCTTGAGTTTATTCCTCTACATCATGTCATCTTACTTAATGCATTACTCTGTTCTTCATGAACTTAATACTCTAGATGCAGGCAGGAGTCGGTCGATGTGTGGAGTAATAGTAGTAGATGCAGAATTGTTTCGGTCTACTTGAAACGGACGTGATGCCTATATTTCATAATCATTGCCTTAGATATCGTCATAACTTTGCGCTTTTCTATCAATTGCTCGATAGTAACCCACCGTATTATTTGCTATCTTGAGAGAAGCCTCTAGTGAAACCTATGGCCCCCGGGTCTCTTTTGCATCATATAAGTTTCCGATCTATTATTTTGCAATCTTTTACTTTCTGATCTATAAACCAAAAATATTTACTTTATCTTTTGTTTAGTTGCATCTATCTCTATCAGATCTCACTTTTGCAAGTAACCGTGAAGGGATTGACAACCCCTTTATCGCGTTGGGTGCAAGTTGTTTGATTGTTTGTGCAGGTGCTAGGTGATTTGTGCGTTGTCTCCTACTGGATTGATACCTTGGTTCTCAAACTGAGGGAAATACTTATCTCTACTTTGCTACATCACCCTTTTCTCTTCAAGGGAAAAACCAATGCAAGCTCAAGAAGTAGCAGGAAGAATTTCTAGCGCCGTTGCCAGGGAGATCTACGCCAAGTCAAGACATACCAAGTACCCATCATAAAACTCTCATCTCTCGCATTACATTATTCGCCATTTGCCTCTCGTTTTCCTCTCCCCCACTTCTAAAACGATTTTCGAAAGATTGGCCTTTTTCGTTCGCCCTTTTTCTCGTTCGATCTTATGTTTGCTTGTGTTTCCACGTGCCTTCTATTTTGCTTGCATCTTTGCTTGCTAAAAATCTATTGATATGGATCTACTCAAAGTTTTTTACTTGGATCATCTTCGATCCATATGTGCTCGTGCTGAAACCCCAACTAGTTTAGTTGAGGGAAAATCTTTAGATGAGCATCCTCATTTTGTGCGTCACCATTTGTCTGAAAAAGGGAGACTCTTATGGAATCAAATAAATTGTTTGCTATGTTATGCTTGGAATCTTTGTGAACTTTGTGATTTTACTTGTTGCTTAAAGAACCCTAAAAAATACCTTCCGTATCTATGTGAGTTTAATGATAATGAAATCTTATCTTCTTATGAAAAGGGTGTTTATAGTTACTATGATATCGAACAAATTGAAGAATTTGTTGCTTTTAAGGGTGCTTATGAAGTTGCTTCTTTGATTGAAAAGTATGATATTACTCTCTACAAATCTGAAAATTTTGACATACTTAAATATTGCTATGAAAACTATGCTCATAATGTCTATGTCAAAGAATTTATTGAGAGAATGACCGTTGCTTTGGAAGAAAATAATGATATGCATGAATCTATAGATAATTATGATTCCGATGATTTGATTGAAATATCCCTTGATGGACATGATGCTTGCTATTCTTGTGGCCATGATGCCAATATTTATGGAGATGAATTTGCTATAGTTCCTTATGTTAAACATGAGATTATTGCTATTGCACCCATACTTGATAATTCCTTGAGCCAAAAGCATGATTGCAATGATGTTATTGTAAATTATATTAATGTCAATTGTGCTAATAATATGCAAAACCCCAAGCTTGGGGATGCTAGTTTTGCTATGTCCGCTACTTACTGCAATGATCATGATTGGGGTGATAATGCTTCTTATGATCTTGAAAATTTATTTAAGCCTCATGATGAATATGTTTTCTATAATATTGAAAGTGGGTTTGGAAGATTGTCAACTTTAGGAATTAATGATCCCACTACTTTGGAGTATGATCAATCTTATGATTTTTTTGATAAAAGTGGGTTTGGAGAGGTCATGACTTTATTTGATGATAATCCCACTATTTTGGAAGAGTGTCAACTTTGCATGCATGTGGATCATGTTGAGAATATTTCATGTGATTGTTATATTGTTGAATTTGAGTATGATCCCACATGTAATTATTATGAGAGAGGAAAATATTGTGGTAGAAACTTTCATGTTACTAAATTACCTCTCGTTATGTTGAGATTGCTATTGTTTCTTTCTTTTTCCTTGCATATGCTAGTTTTTGCTTGTCTTGATAATTTGTTTGCATATAAAATGCCTATGAATGGGAAGTATGTTAGACTTAAACTTGTTTTTCACATGCTACATGATGCTCTTTTCGTGTTTCAATTGCTATCTTTCATGTGAGCATCATCAAAATTATCATTGCCTAGCTAAAAGGCTTTAAAGAAAAGCGCTTGTTGGGAGACAACCCAATATTTTTCCTTGCTGTTTTGAAATAAATAATTCATCTAACCTCTGGTTAGATGTGGTTTTGTGTTTTAATTAGTGTTTGTGCCAGGTAAGACCTTTGGGATGGCTTACGGTGATAGTTGATTTGATCCTGCTGAAAAACAGAAACTTTTGCGCCCAGTCACAAAATTGTTTAGATTCACTGGTGCGTGTAAAAACTCTGAATTTTTTACACAAGATTTATATGCAAATTTCCTATGTTTTTATACTATTTAAGAATTTTTGGAGTTATATAAGTATTAGAAAAATTCAGATCTTCACAGACTGTTCTGTTTTTGACAGATTCTGTTTTCTATGTGTTGTTTGCTTATTTTGATGAATCTATGGATAGTATCGGGGGGTATGAACCATGGAAAAGTTGGAATACAGTAGATATTACACCAATATAAATAAAGAATGAGTTCACAACAGTACCAAAAGTGGTGATTTATTTTCTTATACTAACGGAGCTTATGAGATTTTCTGTTGAGTTTTGTGTTGTGAAGTTTTCAAGTTTCGGGTAAGGATTTGATGGACTATGGAATAAGGAGTGGCAAGAGCCTAAGCTTGGGGATGCGCAAGGCACCCCAAGGTAATATTCAAGGACAACCAAGAGCCTAAGCTTGGGGATGCCCCGGAAGGCATCCCCTCTTTCGTCTTCGTCTATCGGTAACTTTACTTGAGGCTATATTTTTATTCACCACATGATATGCGTTTTGCTTGGAGCGTCTTGTATGATTTGAGTCTTTACTTTTAGTTTGCCACAATCATCCTTTCTATACACACCTTTTGAGAGGACACGCATGAATCATGATTTATTAGAATACTCTATGTGCTTCACTTATATCTTTTGAGCTAGGCAATTTAGCTCTAGTGCTTCACTTATATCTTTTTAGAGCACGGCGGTGGCTTTGTTTTATAGAAATTATTGAACTCTCATGCTTCACTTATATTATTCTGAGAGTCTCTAAACAGCATGGTAATTTGCTTTGGCTATGAATTTAGTCCTAATATGATAGACATCCAAGAGGGATATAATAAAAACTTTCATATAAAGTGAATTGAATACTATGAGAAGTTTGATTCCTTATGATTGTTTTGAGATATAAAGATGGTGATATTAGAGTCATGCTAGTAAGTAATTGTGGATTGTAGAAATACTTGTGTTAAAGTTTGTGATTCCTGTAGCATGCACGTATGATGAACCGTTATGTGATGAAGTTGGAGCATGATTTATTTATTGATTGTCTTCCTTATGAGTGGCGGTCGGGGACGAGCGATGGTCTTTTCCTACCAATCTATCCCCCTAGGAGCATGCGTGTAGTACTTTGTTTCGATAACTAATAGATTTTTGCAATAAGCATGTGAGTTCTTTATGACTAATGTTGAGTCCATGGATTATACGCACTCTCACCCTTCCACCATTGCTATCCTCTCTTGTGCCGCGCAACTTTCGCCGGTACCATACACCCACCATATACCTTCCTCAAAACAGTCACCATACCTACCTATTATGGCATTTCCATAGCCATTCCGAGATATATTGCCATGCAACTTTCCACCATTCCGTTTATTATGACACGCTTCATCATTGTCATATTGCTTTGCATGATCATGTAGTTGACATCGTATTTGTGGCAAAGCCACCTTTCATAATTCTTCCATACATGTGACTCTTGATTCATTGCACATCCCGGTACACCGCCGGAGGCATTCATATAGAGTCATATTTTTTTCTAAGTATCGAGTTGTAAGTAAATAAAAGTGTGATGATCTTCATTATTAGAGCATTGTCCCATGTGAGGAAAGGATGATGGAGACTATGATTCCCCCATAAGTCGGGATGAGACTCCGGATGAAAAATAAATAAATAAAAAGAGGCCAAAAAAAAAGAGAGAAGGCCCAAAATAAAAAAATGAGAGAAAAGAGAGAAGGGGCAATGTTACTATCCTTTTACCACACTTGTGCTTCAAAGTAGCACCATGATCTTCATGATAGAGAGTCTCCTATGTTGACACTTTCATATACTAGTGGGAATTTTTCATTATAGAACTTGGCTTGTATATTCCAATGATGAGCTTCCTCAAATTGCCCTAGGTCTTCGTGAGCAAGCGAGTTGGATGCACACCCAGTTAGTTTCTTTTTGAGCTTTCATAAACTTATAGCTCTAGTGCATCTGTTGCATGGCAATCCCTACTCACTCACATTGATATCTATTGATGGGCATCTCCATAGCCCATTGATACGCCTAGTTTATGTGAGACTATCTCCTTCTTTTTGTCTTCTCCACAACCACCATATTCTATTCCACCTATAGTGCTATGTCCATGGCTCATGCTCATGTATTGCGTGAAACTTGAAAAGGTTTGAGAAGACTAAAAGTATGAAACAATTGCTTGGCTTGTCATCGGGGTTGTGCATGATTTGAATATTTTGTGTGATGAAGATGGAGCATAGCCAGACTATATGATTTTGTAGGGATAAGCTTTCTTTCGCCATGTTATTTTGAGAAGACATAATTGCCATGTTAGTATGCTTGAAGTATTATTGTTTTTATGTCAATATTAAACTTTTGTTTTGAATCTTATGGATCTGAACATTCATGCCACAATAAAGAAAAATTACATGGATAAATATGTTAGGTTGCATTCCACATCAAAAATTCTGTTTTTATCATTTACCTACTCGAGGACGAGCAGGAATTAAGCTTGGGGATGCTTGATACGTCTCCAACATATCTATAATTTTTGATTGTTCCATGCTATTATATTATTTGTTTTGTATGTTTTATATGCATTAATATGCTATTTTATATGATTTTTGGGACTAACCTATTAACCTAGAGCCCAGTGCCAGTTTCTGTTTTTTCCTTCTTTTTTAGCTTCGTGGAAAAGGAATACCAAACGGAGTCCAAACGGAATAAAACTTTCGGGATGATCTTTCTTGGACCAGAAGACACCCATGAGACTTGGAGATGAAGTCGGAGGAGCCACAAGGCGGCCACAAGGGTGGAGGGCGCGCCCAGGGGGGTAGGGCACGCCACCTGCCTTGTGGGCCCCCCGTGACTCCCCTGACCTAATTCTTTCGCCTATATATTCACATATGTTCCCAAACCACCAGAAGCATCCACGAAAAGACTTTTCCACCGCCGCAACCTTCTGTACCCGTGAGATCCCATCTTGGGGCCTTTTCCGGCACCCTGCCGGAGGGGGATTCGATCACGGAGGGCTTCTACCTCAACTCTATTGCCCTTTCGATGAAGCGTGAGTAGTTTACCTCAGACCTACGGGTCCATAGCTAGTAGCTAGATGGCTTCTTCTCTCTCTTTGATTCTCAATACCATGTTCTCCTCGATGTTCTTGGAGATCTATCCGATGTAATATTCTTTTGTGGTGTGTTTGTCAAGATCCGATGAATTGTGGATTTATGATCAGCTTATCTATGAATATTATTTGAATCTTCTATGAATTCTTTTTTGCATGATTTGATATCTTTGTAATTCTCTTTGAACTATCGGTTTGGTTTGGCCAACTAGATTGGTTTTTCTTGCAATGGGAGAAGTGCTTAGCTTTGGGTTCAATCTTGCGGTGTCCTTTCCTAGTGATAGTAGGGGCAGCAAGGCACGTATTGTATTGTTGCCATCGAGGATAAAAAGATGGAGTTTTCATCATATTGCTTGAGTTTATTCCTCTACATCATGTCATCTTACTTAATGCGTTACTTTGTTCTTCATGAACTTAATACTCTAGATGCAGGCAGGAGTCGGTTGATGTGTGGAGTAATAGTAGTAGATGCAGAATCGTTTCGGTCTACTTGACATGGACGTGATGCCTATATTTCATAATCATTGCCTTAGATATCGTCATAACTTTGCGCTTTTCTATCAATTGCTCGACAGTAATTTGTTCACCCATCGTATTATTTGCTATCTTGAGAGAAGCCTCTAGTGAAACCTATGGCCCCCGGGTCTCTTTTCCATCATATAAGTTTCCGATCTATTATTTTGCAATCTTTTACTTTTCGATCTATAAACCAAAAATACCAAAAATGTTTACTTTATCTTTTGTTTAGTTGCATCTATCTCTATCACATCTCACTTTTGCAAGTAACCATGAAGGGATTGACAACCCCTTTATCGTGTTGGGTGCAAGTTGTTTGATTGTTTGTACAGGTGCTAGGTGATTTGTGCGTTGTCTCCTACTGGATTGATACCTTGGTTCTCAAACTGAGGGAAATACTTATCTCTACTTTGCTGCATCACCCTTTCCTCTTCAAGGGAAAAACCAACGCAAGCTCAAGAAGTAGCAATCTAGGAGGCGACGACAAGCCGCCAGGGCACGCCCTAGGGGGGGCGCGCCCCCTGGCTTGTGGCCCCCCTGTGGGTCCTCTAACCCTAATTCTTGTTCTATATATGCCCATATATTCCCAAACCATGAGAAGCATCCACAAAAATACTTTTCCACCGCCGTAACCTTCTGTTCCCGTGAGATCCCATCTTGCGGCCTTTTCCGATGATCTGCCGGAGGGGGATTCGATCACGGAGGGCTTCTACATCAACCCTATTGCCCTTCCGATGAAGCGTGAGTAGTCTACCTCAGACCTACGGGTCCATAGCTAGTAGCTAGATGGCTTTTTCTCTCGCTCTGATCCTCAATACCATGTTCTCCTCGATGTTCTTGGAGATCTATCCGATGTAATCTTCTTTTGCGGTGTGTTTGTCGAGATCCGATGAATTGTGGATTTATGATCAGATTATCTATGAATATTATTTGAATCTCCTCTGAATTCATATATGCATGATTTCATATCTTTGTATTTCTCTTTGAATTATTGGTTTGGTTTGGCCAACTAGATTGGTAGTTCTTGCAATGGGAGAGGTGCTTAGTTTTGGGTTCAATTTTGCGGTGTCCTCACCCAGTGACAAAGTAGGGGTAGCAAGGCACGTATTTTTATTGTTGCCATCAAGGATTAAAAGATGGGGTTTTCATCATATTGCTTGAGTTTATCCCTCTACATCATGTCATCTTACTTAAGGCGTTACTCCGTTCTTTATGAACTTAATACTCTAGATGCAGGCAGGAGTCGGTCGATGTGTGGAGTAATAGTAGTAGATGCAGAATCGTTTCGGTCTACTTGACACGGACGTGATGCCTATATGCATAATCATTGCCTTGGATATCGTCCTAACTTTGCGCTTTTCTATCAATTGCTCGACAGTAATTTGTTCACCCACCATAATATTTGCCTTCATGAGAGAAGCCTCTAGTGAAACCTATGGACCCCGGGTCTATTTTCCATCATTTATTTTCAGATCTATAAACCAAAAATACCTTGCTGCAATTTTATTTACTTTTATTTAGTTTACCTTTTAGCAATTTTTATACCTATCTCTATCAGATCTTACCTTTGCAAGTGACCGAGAAGGGATTGACAACCCCTTTATCGCGTTGGGTGCAAGTGTTTGATTGTTTGCATTAATCAGGGACTTGCTTGTACCTCCTACTGGATTGATACCTTGGTTCTCTAACTGAGGGAAATACTTATCTCTACTTTGCTGCATCACCCTTTCCTCTTCAAGGGAAAAACCAACGCAAGCTCAAGAAGTAGCAATCTCCTACATTGCACATATACGGTGTCATCTATCCGGCAGGGCTTCGCCGCCCAGAACTAGTTCCCACCGGAACCCAGACAGCCTTTCGGCTCTATGAAACTATTTCGTGTGAGGGAGAGAAGAAGCCAGATCATTGCATGGCATATTGTATGAGAGAAAGAGTGAGTGTGGAGAGCACCTCTCACCTCTATTTATAGGAAAAGCCAAGGGGTAGGGTGGCACATGAAAATACCAAAACACCCATGACAAGTGACCTTCATAAGGGCATAAAAGGAAGGCAAGTGGAGCTCCACCCTTCGTCGGCCACACCATGTGGGGCCCCCCAAAAGGGGTTCCCTCCTCTCCAAGTCATCCCCAAGATCTTTTCGGAAAAGCCCAAAAAAGTGGCTTTCCAAAAGGCAACCAAAAAGTGTTTTTCAGTATTCATGAAAACATTTTTCTGCCACTGGTAAATCCAAAATTATTTCTGTAGGTCCAGAACATTTCCAGTACCCTCTACAATAATTCTGGACATGTTCCGAAACATTTCCAGATCAATGATTTTCATCGGCGAAAAGCAACCAAAGCATTTCCGGCTGCTCCGAAACATTTCCGGTTTTTGTCTCCGGAAAAATTCCAGAAGTTCCCAGAACAATTCTGGTACCTCCAAAAAGTTCCAAGCGCATGTCAAAACCTTTTTGGCACAATGGTTTACTCCGAAACAACTTTTTGGTTTTAGCGAAACTTTTCCGGTGTTCTCTCCGAAACTTTTCCGTTTGTCTCCGAAACTTTTCTGGTGACTTTCTCTCAGACTCCCTGTCTAGTATTCAGCAGATAAATGACCCTTAAGCGTGTGACCCTATAGGTTCGGTGATGTATAGACATGACCGGAACACTTTCCGATCAATGATCAATAGCGGAACCGTGGACATCCATATTGATCCCTATACCCACATGAATGAATATTTGAGTGAACCTGTAGTTGCCGTGTGCTATTCCTATTGCTTCGTGATATATTACAAACACCTGAGGTGAGACTTATCGGCATCCCCGTGAATCAACACTTGTCCACTATGCCAGTTACCTCGTTACCAGTTTTTGTTCTCTTTTCTTGTTTCCGTGTTCTGGCATCCCTGTGATCAAATCACATTGTGTCTGGCCAGACGATGATGGATACCGTAACACTGAGAGGGCCCTAAGAACATCCCTCCATCGTCGGAGGAGCAAATCCCAATCTTGAGCTATCAAGTTACTTGTCATACTTTTCCGTGAACCCGTAAGCCGCCGTAATAGCCACCCTGTTACAGATGACGTTTAACAAACCCCAAAGTTCACAAAGCAAGTACGAGGGAACTCGATACTCTCATGGTCTAACGAATTATGCAACCGTTAACTTTCTCTGTGTTATATACCATTAACTTGTGACAAATGTATCTCATAGCATAACATCAATCGAGTCGATTCAACACAAGTGTTCTTCTAACATTGTGTCCTCAAAGTTGCCGGCATAGTCATGCCTATGATCAGGAAAATTTGACCATCATGCAACACTTGAGTTAGTCTTAGGGGCATGACTAGGAATACATTTTACCGTTTATTATTCCATACGTGCACATGAGTTTCCCTCCGAGCCTCGTGGATATTGCAGACTCAAGAATCATTGCAGTTATAGCATGGAACATAAACATCAATTACGAACTTGGAGATACAAAATAACTATTATTATTTCCTCTAGGGCATATCTCCTACAGCGCCCTGCGTGCTCCCGTGGCTGGGGCTGGTGGCGGCGTGGCCTAGCATCCCGAGGTCATCGGGCTTGGCTGCTGCCGGCTGTGGGTTCCGTGGTCCCTCTCGCGGGCGTGGAGGTGGGTAAGGGGGCGGTGTCTGGTGGCCGTGGTTGGTGCTAGCGGAGGCGGATCTGGCTGTGGGGAGTCAAGGGGGAGGTGGGGCTAGCGTTGGTGCGGCTGCTCGGCGGCCGGAGTTGCCAGCTGCCATGAGCAACCCCCTCGTGATGGGGCGGTACCCTCCTCGTTCGGGTGCGTGTGACGGTAGTAGGCCGGCGCCGTGGATTGGCCACCGGGCATGGAGTTTGACATGGTCCTCCTGCCCGAGGTTGGTTGCTCCTCGCGCGAGGTCTGGCACTTGATGCCTTGGAGTCGGGAGTCTCGGTTCTGGGTCGCCTCCGGTCTAGCCAAGGTGAGTGCTTGCGGCGCAGTTGGGGAGTCGTCTTCACGTTGGCGTCGATGATGGTCCGTGGATGTGGTGATCGGGACAACGTTGTGCCAGCTGTCGGACCGTTGCCACAGGCCGTGGACTTGGCGTCATTTGAGCTATTCCCGACGATGGCCGTTAGCAGTCACTGAGTTATTTCCCTCCTGGTCCATCAAGGCTGGAGGGGACTGTAGGCGTCGGCGCCCCTACGGTGGTGATGCTGACCCTGGCTCCATGACTAATGCCAGGCTTTACCTGTCATGGTTTGTGCATTGTGAAGCGGGAGGTTGGCGTTGTCTCAAGGTATGGATGCCGGGGCGGTGGCCCTGCAAGGTGGTCCGCATGTTGGGTTCTCCAGCGGGCTCCATGGCGGCAGTGGTGGCTTCATCTCTTGGTCATGTAGGCGGCAAAAGGTATAGCGGTGGGTGGCTCAGGCCTGCTCTAGGTGTGGAGGCGCCCCTATCCGGATCTAGGTATCGGCGCTCGTCGCGCTCATCTTGATGTCCTACTTGTAGGAGATATGCCCTAGAGGCAATAATAAATGTTATTGATTATCTCCCTGTTCATAATTAGGTTTATGTTCCATGCTATAACTGCTATGGTTCTCGGGTCTGCAATAACCACGAGGCTCGGAGGAAGACTCATATGCACGTGTGGAATAATAAACGGTAAATTGTATTCCTAGTCTGGCCTCTAAGACTAGCTCAAGTGTTGCATGATGGTTCTGTTTTCCTAATCATGGGCATGTCTATGCCAGCAACTTTGAGGGCACAATGTTGGTAGAACATTTGTGTTGAATCGACCAGAATTGATGTTATGCTATGAGATACATTTGTCACAAGTTAATGGTTAATAACACAGAGAAGTTAATGTTTGCATAATTCCTTAGACCATGAGAGTATCGAGTTTCTTCATACTTGCTTCATGAACTTTGGGGTTTGTTAAACGTCATCCGTAACTGGATGGCTATTACAGCGGCTTACGGGTTCATGGAAAAGTGTGTCAAGTAACTTTATAGCTCGATATTGGGATTTTCTCCTCCGACGATGGAGAGATATCTTTGGGCCCTCTCGGTGTTACAGTATCCATCATCGTCTGGCCAGACACAGGGTGATTTGATCAGAGGGATGCCGAAACATGGTAACGAGAAAAGAGAACAATACCGGTAACGAGGTAACTGGCATAGTGGACAAGTTGTTGATCCACGGGGATGCCAACATGTCTCACCTCGGGTATTTGTAACATATCGCGAAGCAACAGGAATGGCACACGGCAACTGGAGGTTCACTCGAATATTCATTCGTGTGGGTATAGGGGTCAATATGGGTGTCCACGGCTCCAATGTTGATCAATGATCGAAAGGGGTTCCAGGTCATGTCTATACTTCACCAAACCTATAGGGTCACACGCTTAAGGGTCATCTATCTGCTAAATACTAGACAGGGAGTCTGAGAGAAAGTCTCCGGAAAAAGTTTTCGGAGACATCGGAAAAGTTCCGAAGAGAGAGGTCACCGGATGAGTTTTGGTGAAACTGAAAAGTTGTTTCAGGAAATGCCATTAAGTTAAATTGGTTTCGGCATACGCCTGATAATTCTTGGAGGGTACCATAATCATTCTGGAAACTTTTTGGAATTTTCTGGGATGAAAACCGGAAATGTTCCGGAGCTGCCGGAACCGCTTCAGATGCTTTTCGCAGATGAAAATCACTAATCCAGAATTTTTCTAGAACACGTTGAAAATTATTTTAGTGGGTACTGAAAATGTTCTAAGCCCACATAAATATTTTCAGTTTGAACGGACGCTGAAAAATGTCATCGTGAATAGTGAAAGTGCTTTTTGGGATAGTTTGGGAAAGTCACCTTTTGGGATATTTTCCAAAAGGCTTCTAGAAGGGATTGGGGGCCAAGCAAACCCCTCATGGGGGGCCCCCAAGGGTGTGGCTGTCCAAGATGGGTGGAGCTCCTTGGAGCTCCACATGGCACCCCATTTCCCTCTTATGACCTTTGTGTGTGACATAAAGTGGGGGTACTTTGGGATTTTGAATGTCCATCCTACCCCTTGGCTTTCCTATAAATAGAGGAGGTGAGGGCTGCCATCTCTTCATCCTTGCTCTCATACACATGCCATAGACTTGTCTGGCTTCTCTCTCCCTCCCAGCGAAATAGTTTCGTAGAGCCGAAAGGCTGTCTGGGTGCCGGCAGGAACTAGTTCTGGACGGCTAAGCCCTGCCGGATAGATGACACCGTATGTGTGCAACTCTATAGAGAGATCGTTGTTTTGGTCTTAGTTCAAGAGTGCCTCCCGAAGGGCTGTTCGTGTGACCGTCCGAGTTTCATGGGTCCTCCCGCAGGGCTGTCTGAGTGACCGTTCGAGTTTCGGAGGTCCTCCCGGAGGGCTGTCCAGGACACCGTCCGGGGGACTGTCCGACCGCCTCCCAGAGGGCTGTCCGAGGGGCGGATGAGGGTATACATCCTCACGGTTGGGAGGTTGTAAATCCTAGCTGCGGGGATCTGCACCGCCTTACATCATCGACTCTACTTCCGCTGCGCTACGAGTCGGTAATGAAAAGATCAAACCTTCTATGCAGTCTCCATAGTGGTCCTGGGCCGGTGCGTAGGTCAGAATTTTTTTGTTTTCTGCTACATTACCCTACAGTGGCATCATGAGCCGTGCTATCCATAGATGCAGGTTGCGATCTAGAATACATAGAGATGTATGGGTGTTGCACAATATAATTAGGTAGTAGATGAGTTATATTACTGAAAATTATTTGTGCGGGTAGCAGATGAAATCTGTTACCCGATGTTCTTGTTGCTTCCCTGGAATTTGCATATTTCTGATCTTGATAACAGCATGGTGGAGTTTCAATGTTCTGGCAATCCGCGATCCTGATTGATCAACGAAGTGCTAACAGTTCATTGAATTCCACCGTAGTTAAAAAAAAGATGAAATTTCGCAGACGAAAGGGCAATGCAGATATGATCTGCACGGGGGTCATGCGTATGACGAAGTTCAGTATGGGGCTCGAGATTTTATTATCTCTTGTTTCATACACCCCGCAATGTTAATCTAGCGACTTGAATTATCATACTTGATGATGGACATTGGTAGCTTCGGTTTGTTTCGAAACCTTAGAAGCCACATAAAACAAAGTTTTTGCTGGACCGATTAGAGGCATCTAACTTGGTTTTGCAGGATGGTTTGCATGTGCATGTGATGTGGTATAGCAGTGCTCATATTAATTTGATTATGTATGAGATGACTATATAATGTAAATTGATGAACATGACCAGCGTGTCATGATTTGGCATGATGGTTGGAGCCATATGATTGTCACTTTAAATGCGTGTCAACCTTGTTGTAATGCATTATTTTATTAGCTATAGAGATAGCAATATTATCTGGTGCATCGACAAGGTGGTGGCAATCTTCGCGAAGATGAACACCGACGCGAATGCCGGAGACGAAGAAATACAAGACTTCTCCGTCATAAAGGGCTATACCATATCATGCTATTATGAATTGCCTGAGATGTTTATCCCTTATGATCCACCCTTCTTGATTGCGCGGTAGTCGCTTTTTATTAGGGTGATCTCTCACTTAAAATATCAAGTAGTTAGTGTTCTCCCAAGTGTAGCACCGTCACGGCACCTATCTCTTCGGGGCATCACAGGATCTCCCTAGGTGCGAACGATTAGAGAAGTGTGAGACGGGTGAGTTGAGACCTCGCAGCGAGATCACTTGGTTGTCTTGATGTTCAGGCATGAAAGTCATGAGCTCAGAACACACGCATTGAAAGATGAACATGAGTCACATAGAGATGTGATTGGCAAGTTGGCCTACCGGTTGAGATTTTTGTCATCAGTGATGATCTACATCAATGGCAAACAATTGATATGCGGGTCTTGAATCACTCACAATCAATTATGAGAGATATTGATTTGAGTGGGAGCGCACTGTAGAATTGACTTGTTTAATTCTTAGTGCAATTAATTTTGAACACTGTCTAAGTGTGGTTTGCATAATAGTTGTAGAATAATGGCTCGCGTTTCCACCATCCCTATTAAAATTGAATAGCTGTTAAATATCTGGTTAAAACTTTACGGTTGGTAATGTAATGTGAGGATTGTCCTCAAGAGTGACGAGAAGGACTTTGTCCTATCGCATGCTTTCGGTATTCTCCCACTAATGCTATGGATCATGTGACTCTCGTCCTTCGATCCAAAAGCTAGAATTCCGTTTCAGTCAAGTGCAATATGTTTGCTTCCATGAGACCCGAACTTCAAAAGTTTGGATAGTTATGTGATATTCATGGAATCTGAAAATCATTTTCAGAGACAGACATAGGCTAAAAGATATGAGATATCCAAAGCAATGTTTGTTTGCAAACTATTAGTAAAGGAGTTTACTATGCATTAGACTGATAAGAAAGGGATCCAATAGAACGCCTGTCATGTAAATGAAGGTGAATAAAACAAAAACTTAAAGAGGAAGGAAATATCCGAAGGGTGTTAGTAAGACTTTCACGCCTAGGAAGTCCGGGGCTAACGCCACTCTTAAGTTGAGTGCTTCTTCTGAGAGTAGGAGAAATACTGAAAGTTAAACTGTTAGAAGTATAAAGGCAATAAGAAAGAAGACTGGAATATCCAGCTCATGTATGAATGTCATACAAGTTTTTGATGTATAGAAGGCTGGTCAAAGATATAGTTCTTGGGAATTATGATTAAATTGTTAATCACTGATTCTTGGGTATTGTGAGTTAATCACAAAGATACCCGCTCGATTGCATTCTGTTGCAACTCGATGTAAGAACTACTATGGCCTGAAAGACTAGCCAGGAATGAGGTTTAGGTATACACAGGGAACATAGTAAATGTTACTATACCTTCCATCGGTGTATTACCGTCTGTATTTATTTTCATAATTCTTTTAGAGTTTCATACACTCTAGCCCTTTGCATAAGGTATCTTGCAAGAAGGTTGTTCATAAGAGAACTTTTTATGTTCGATGTTATGAATAACATAAAGGCCATACTTTCATTATGAATGAGATGTATGTTATGAATAATGATAATAATATATTACCTCTGTGTTTACTTTCATAATTCATTTTAGAGTTTCATATACTCTAGCCCATTGCACAATATTTGTTGCAAAAGAGTTGTTCATAAAAACAACAATTGTTGTTCAGTATTATGAATAACATGAAGGGCCATGCTTCCATAAAAGATGGGATGTATTTTATGAATATTGATGGTAATATGATACATCTATAAACACTGACGCTAAATGTCGCAAGACTAAAAGAATACCACACAAGTGTGGCACTGCATTTGGTCACATTGGAGAAACCCACAAGGAAAAATTACATTATGATGGATTTTTAAGTCGTTTGATTTTGAATCATCTGACACTTGCAACTTTCCTCCGAAAAGTGAAGTAACTAAAATACCATTCACAGGCCATAAGGAACGAACAACAAACTTATTGGTGATCATACATTTTATGTGTGTAGTCCGATAAATGTTGTTAGTAGTGGATTTATCTATCATCAGAAATGACTCAAGTAGATATATGGATATTTACTTGATGAGACGTAAGTCTGGATCTTTTGAAATCATTCAAAAGGTTTTCAAAAATGAAGTAGAAGTTATTGTAACAAGAAAATTATATTTCTACAATTCGATTACAGAAAGGAATATTTGAGTTACAAGTTTAGCGAATGTCTGATGAGTTGTGAAAGGGGTTTCATAACTTGCACCTCCCGGAACACCACTGCAAGTGGAAAGTCCGTGAAGATGTAATCAAACCATTTATGACATGGTAAGATCAAAGATGACATAAATAAATTTGCCATTATCCCTTTTAAAGTGATGCTTTAGAGACTACGGCTTTTACACTGAAAAGAGCTCCATCGGGTCTGTTGAAATGACGCCATGGTATGGTACACCCAAGCATGTTATATCTTTTCTTAACATTTGGAATATGGGGCTTGTGTAAAAGGTTACAAACCTATTCCAAATCAGACAAGTGCTATTTTGTAGGTTATCCCAAGTAATTGGGTATTCCCCCCACCACTATACCGAGGCAAATAGGTTTGCCACAAAGAACGGTATGCTTTTTGAAGAAAATGGTTCTTTCAAAAAGGTGAGTGGGAGAACAGTGCAACTCGATGAGATAACAGTATCTTCGTCATCAGATCAAAGGAAAGAGACCTTGGAAGTAATTCCAGAGTTTCCTACTACGACTGATACGGAAGTCTCTATAATAAAATGTATGGACTTTGGTCGAACTTGCAGCTGAACCACGGCAAGGCTCGTGCAAACCTCTCAGGTGGGCAAACGAGATATTGTTGTTAGACAACAGTATACCTACGATACACAAGGAAGCGTTGATGGGCCCTGACTCCAGAATTGGCTAAATGCCAATACAATCCGAGATAGTTTCCATATAACTGATTCATTCGGAAGACTTAGAGTCTAACGAATATTTATGGAACTAAAAACTGATACGGATAAAAATGTTTTATCCATAAAGCTCGACTT
Organism: Thinopyrum elongatum; assembly: GCA_011799875.1. Classification (NCBI taxonomy): domain Eukaryota; kingdom Viridiplantae; phylum Streptophyta; class Magnoliopsida; order Poales; family Poaceae; genus Thinopyrum; species Thinopyrum elongatum. Next base: position 663,770,657 of record CM022299.1, on the reverse strand, counting down.
GTTGAAATAACAAGTTCAAGGAGTTGACTACGATGAGGATGTTTCACCGTAGCGATGCTTAAAGTCGGTTTAGGTTGAACTAGCAATTAATACATATTTCAATCATGAGATATGAAACAAGGATGACGAAAGGATTTCCATCTGATGGAAATGAAACCAAGGACTTGCATGTGTTACAGTCCAAGGTATTTTGTCAGTCCAGAGGATGCTAGTGAGTGTGCATACTTCAGAGTTCTAGCGATGGACAAAAGAGAGCAAAATGGAGTTGGAATCTTCATGTTTTGATGAAATGATCAAAAGGGTTTTGACTTCATCAATGGGCAACGAAGATGCTTGTGATTCAAGAAAGTAAGTGGGAGCATAATAATATTTCTAAAAAAATATTGTGTGCTTGACACATTGTTAATTGGAAATAAATTTCTTGACACGAATTAGGACTTCATTTGAAAATAGTTTTTCGATGAAGTGCTGGTGCTAAATAGCCTCAATATTAGGAATGATGATCTATGGAGATAGATTTACCTAATGGGCCTAAGCAATGAATACAAATTGACAAGATACTAACACTTTTTAGCATTTAAAACGCCAAGGATTGACTCTTGCCGAAGTCACATGGAAAGAGTTTTTGCAAGACTCGGTGTCCCAAAACACTGATGAGCAAAATACATGATGGAGATTCCACACACTCTTGTGTTTGGATTAATCATATATTCCATGGTATGTAAAACAACCAGATATGTCCGATACTCCCAAGGTGTTGCGAGTATAGATACCAAAGTGATCAAAAGTACTGATCATAGGACAACAGTGAAAAGTGTCATTGAGTGCTAGAGTAGCACTGATGACATGTTTTCTCGCAAATGGAGATCATGAAGAGTTCATTGTAAAATGTTACATCGATACAGTCTTCATCTTTTCTCCATGCGATTTTTGATTTAAATTGAGGGTTTTGTGTAACACACAATGTGGTGGCACGGTTAGTTGGAAAATGTTCCAAACAAGTTACTGTGGCGAATTCAATAACAGAGGTGAAGTATGTTGCCGCTTTTAAAGCTACAAAGAAGATGTTGAATCATATAGTTCATTCATGAACTTAGTATGGTTCCAAGATGGCTTTTGTCAATGGGACACTACTGCAGGTAGTTGCTACATAACTCAGTCTGAGGAATCCAGGTTCGACCTGTGATTCACATACATACAAAGCCAAGTCCACACAAAATATGAATTTTGTGAAAGCGTGAAAATGCGAGGATATGCAAAGATACACACGAAGCTGAAGTTGTCAGATCCGTTGGACATCAGGCTATACCACAAGCAAAGCATATTTACACCAGTGTGCCACAGGTGTGAAGTGCATTAGCATTAACTAGATTATTGAATCTAGTGCAAGTGGGAGTCTGTAGGAGATATGCCCTAGAGGCAATAATAAATGTTATTGAATATCTCCCTGTTCATAATTAGGTTTATGTTCCATGCTATAACTGCTACGGTTCTCGGGTCTGCAATAACCACGAGGCTCGGAGGAAGACTCATGATCATATGCATGTGTGGAATAATAAACGGTAAATTTTATTCCTAGTCTGCCTCTAAGACTAGCTCAAGTGTTGCATGATGGTTCTGTTTTCCTGATCATGGGCATGAATATGCCAGCAACTTTGAGGGCACAATGTTGGTAGAACATTTGTGTTGAATCGACCCGAATTGATGTTATGCTATGAGATACATTCGTCACAAGTTAATGGTTAATAACACAGAGAAGTTAATGTTTGCATAATTCCTTAGACCATGAGAGTATCGAGTTTCTTCATACTTGCTTCATGAACTTTGGGGTTTGTTAAACATCATCCGTAACTGGATGGCTATTACGGCGGCTTACGGGTTCATGGAAAAGTGTGTCAAGTAACTTGATAGCTCGAGATTGGGATTTGCTCCTCTGACTATGGAGAGATATCTCTGGGCCCTCTCGGTGTTACGGTATCCATCATCGTCTGGCCAGACACAGTGTGATTTGATCACAGGGATGCCGGAACACGGTAACGAGAAAAGAGAACAATACCGGTAACGAGGTAACTGGCATAGTGGACAAGTTGTTGATCCACGGGGATGCCAACATGTCTCACCTCGGGTATTTGTAACATATCGCGAAGCAACAGGAATGGCACACCGCAACTGGAGGTTCACTCGAATATTCATTAGTGTGGGTATATGGGTGTCCACGGCTCCAATGTTGATCATTGATCGGAAGGGGTTCCAGGTCATGTCTATACTTCATCGAACCTATAGGGTCACACGCTTAAGGGTCATCTATCTGCTGAATACTAGACAGGGAGTCTGAGAGAAAGTCTCCGGAAAAAGTTTTCGGAGACAGCGGAAAAGTTCCGAAAAGAGAGGTCACCGGATGAGTTTCGGTGAAACTGAGAAGTTGTTTCAGGGAATGCCATTAAGTCAAATTGGTTTCTTCATACACCTGATAATTCTTGGAGGGTACCAGAATCATTCTGGAATTTTCCGGGATGAAAACAAGAAATGTTCCGGAGCTGCCGGAACCGCTTCAGATCCTTTTCGCAGATGAAAATCACTAATCCGGAATTGTTCTAGAATGCGTTGAAAATTATTTTAGTGGGTACTGGAAATGTTCTAAGCCCACATAAATATTTTCAGTTCGAACGGACGCTGAAAAATGTCATCGTGAATAGTGAAAGTGCTTTTTGGGATATTTTGGGAAAGTCACCTTTTGGGATATTTTCCAAAAGGCTTCTAGAAGGGATTGGGGGCCAAGCAAGCCCCTCACGGGGGCCCCCAAGGGTGTGGCCGGCCAAGATGGGTGGAGCTCCTTGGAGCTCTGCTACATCTTGAGCTTGGGTTGGTTTTTCCCTTGAAGAGGAAAGGGTGATGCAGTAAAGTAGAGATAAGTATTTCCCTCAATTTGAGAACCAAAGTATCAATCCAGTAGGAGACAACGCACAAATCATCGAATACCTGCACAAACAATCAAACAACTTGCGCCCAACGCAATAAAGGGGTTGTCAATCCCTTCACGGTTATTTGCAAAAGTGAGATTTGATAGAGATAGATAAACGATAAAGTAAATATTTTTGGTATTTTTGGTTATAGATCGGAAAGTAAAAGATTGCAAAGTAGTAGATCGGAAACTTGTATGATGGAAAATAGAAACTTATATGATGGAAAATAGACCCGGAGGCCATAGGTTTCACTAGAGGCTTCTCTCAAGATAGCAAATAACACGGTGGGTGAACAAATTACTGCCGAGCAATTGATAGAAAAGCGCAAAGTTATGACGATATCTAAGGCAATGATCATGAATATAGGCATCACGTCTGTGTCAAGTAGACCTAAATGATTCTACATCTACTACTATTACTCCACACATCGACCGCTATCCAGCATGCATCTAGAGTATTAAGTTCACAAAGAACGGAGTAATGCATTAAGTAAGATGACATGATGTAGAGGAATTAACTCAAGCAATATGATGAAAACCCTTTTATCCTCGATGGCAACAATACAATACGTGCCTTGCTGCCCCTACTGTCACTGGGAAAGGACACCGCAAGATTGAACCCAAAGCTAAGCACTTCTCCCATTGCAAGAAAAACCAATCTAGTTGGCCAAACCAAACCGATAGTTCGAAGAGAATTACAAAGATATCAAATCATGCATAAAAGAATTCAGAGAAGATTCAAATAGTATTCATAGATAAGATGATCATAAATCCACAATTCATCGGATCTCGGCAAACACACCGCAAAAAAGTATTACATCGAATAGATCTCCAAGAACATCGAGGAGAACATGGTATTGAGAATCAAAGAGAGAGAAGAAGCCATCTAGCTACTAGCTATGGACCCGTAGGTCTGTGGTAAACTACTCACGCTTCATCGGAAGGGCAATAGAGTTGATGTAGAAGCCCTCCGTGATCGAATCCCCCATCGGCAGGGTGCCGGAAAAGGTCCCTAGATGGGATCTCACGGGTACAGAAGGTTGCGGCAGTGGAAAAGTGTTTTTGTGGATGCCTTTGGTGGTTTGGGGATATTTGGGAATATATAGGCGAAAGAATTAGGTCAGGAGGTGCACGAGGGGCCCACAAGGGTGGGGGGCATGCCCTACCCCCCTGGGCGCGCCGTCCATCCTTGTGGCCGCCTCGTGGCTTCTCCGACTTCATTTCCAAGTCTCCTGGTTGTCTTCTGGTCCAAGAAAAATCATCAAGAAAGTTTTATTCCGTTTGGACTCTGTTTGGTATTCCTTTTCTGCGAAACTCAAAAACAAGGAAAAAACAGGAACTGGCACTGGGCTCTAGGTTAATAGGTTAGTCCCAAAAATCATATAAAATAGCATATTAATGCATATAAAACATCCAAAATAGATAATATAATAGCATGGAACAATAAAAAAATATAGATACGTTGGAGACGTATCCAGCATCCCCAAGCTTAATTCCTGCTCGTCCTCGAGTAGGTAAATGATAAAAACAGAATTTTTGATGTGGAATGCTACCTAACATATTTATCCATGTAATTTTCTTTATTGTGGAATGAATGTTCAGATCCATAAGATTCAAAACAAAAGTTTAATATTGACATAAAAACAATAATATTTCAAGCATACTAACAAGGCAATTATGTCTTCTCAAAATAACATGGCCAAAGAAAGCTTATCCCTACAAAATCATATAGTCTGGCTATGCTCCATCTTCATCACACAAAATATTCAAATCATGCACAACCCCGATGACAAGCCAAGCAATTGTTTCATACTTTTGACGTTCTCAAACTTTTTCAACTTTCACGCAATACATGAGCATGAGCCATGGACATGGCACTATAGGTGGAATAGAATATGGTCATTGTGGAGAAGACAAAAAGAGGGAGATAGTCTCACATCAACTAGGCGTATCAACGGGCTATGGAGATGCCCATCAATAGATATCAATGTGAGTGAGTAGGGATTGCCATGCAACGGATGCACTAGATCTATAAGTTTATGAAAGCTCAAAAGGAAAACTAAGTGGGTGTGCATCCAACTTGCTTGCTCATGAAGACCTAGGGCAATTTGAGGAAGCCCATCGTTGGAATATAAAAGCCAAGTTCTATAATGAAAAATTCCCACTAGTATATGAAAGTGATAACATAGGAGACTCTCTATCATGAAGATCATGGTGCTACTGAAGCACAAGTGTGGTAAAAGGATAGTAACATTGCCCCTTCTCTCTTTTTCTCTCATTTTTTTATTTCCTCACATGGGACAATGCTCTAATAATGAAGATCATCACACTTTTATTTACTTACAACTCAAAAATTACAACTCGATACTAGAACAAAATATGACTCTATATGAATGCCTCCGGTGGTTTACCGGGATGTGCAATGAATCAAGAGTGACATGTATGAAAGAATTATGAATGGTGGCTTTGCCACAAATACGATGTCAACTACATGATCATGCAAAGCAATATGGCAATGATGATGCGTGTTATAATAAACGGAACGGTGGAAAGTTGCATGGCAATATATCTCGGAATGGCTATGGAAATGCCATAATAGGTAGGTATGGTGGCTGTTTTGAGGAAGGTATATGGTGGGTGTATGGTACCGGCGAAACTTGCGCGGTAGTAGAGAGGCTAGCAATGGTGGAAGGGTGAGAGTGCGTATAATCCATGGACTCAACATTAGTCATAAAGAACTCACATACTTATTGCAAAAATCTATTAGTCATCGAAACAAAGTACTACGCGCATGCTCCTAGGGGGATAGATTGGTAGGAAAAGACCATCGCTCGTCCCCGACCGCCACTCATAAGGAAGACAATCAAAAAATATCTCATGCTCCAACTTCGTTACATAACGGTTCACCATACGTGCATGCTACGGGACTCGCAAACCTTAACACAAGTATTTCTCAAATTAACAACTACTCACTAGCATGACTCTAATATCACCATCTTCATATCTCAAAAAAATCATAAGGAATCAAACTTCTCATAGTATTCAATGCACTTTATATGAAAGTTTTTATTATATCCCTCTTGGATGCCTATCATATTAGGACTAAATTTATAACCAAAGCAAATTACCATGCTGTTTAGAGACTCCCAAAATAATATAAGGGAAGCATGATATTTCATTAATTTCTATAAAATAAAACCACCGCCGTGCTCTAAAAAGATATAAGTGAAGCACTAGAGCAAAATTGCCTAGCTCAAAAGATATAAGTGAAGCACAAAGAGTATTCTAATAAATCATGATTCATGCGTGTCCCTCTCAAAAGGTGTGTACAGCAAGGATGATTGTGTCAAACTAAAAAGCAAAGACTCAAATCATAAAATACGCTCCAAGCAAAACAAATATCATGTGGTGAATAAAAATATAGCCTCAAGTAAAGTTACCGATAGACGAAGACGAAAGAGGGGATGCCTTCCAGGGCATCCCCAAGCTTAGGCTCTTGGTTGTCCTTGAATATTACCTTGGGGTGCCTTGGGAATCCCCAAGCTTAGGCTCTTGCCACTCCTTATTCCATAGTCCATCAAATCCTTACCCAAAACTTGAAAACTTCACAACACAAAACTCAACAGAAAATCTCATAAACTCCGTTAGTATAAGAAAATAAATCACCACTTTTGGTACTATTGTGAACTCATTCTTTATTTATATTGGTGTAATATCTACTGTATTCCAACTTTTCCATGGTTCATACCCCCCGATACTACCCATAGATTCATCAAAATAAGCAAACAACACAAAGAAAACAGAATCTGTCAAAAACAGAACAGTCTGCGAAGATATGAATTTTTCTAATACTTTGGGGATCCTCCTCCACCTAAGGGAGATCCCGTGTTTGAGCTTAAACAATTACCTGATACCTTGAAATATGCTTATCTTGATGAAAAGAAGATATATCCTATTATTATTAGTGCTAACCTTTCAGAGCATGAAGAAAAGAAATTATTGAAAACTCTGAAGAAGCACCGCGCCGCTATTGGATATACTCTTGATGATCTTAAGGGCATTAGTCCCACTCTATGTCAGCACAAAATTAATTTGGAGCCTGATGCTAAACCAGTCGTTGATCACCAACGATGGTTAAATCCTAAGATGAAAGAAGTGGTAAGAAATGAAATACTAAAGCTTCTGGAGGCAGGTATAATTTATCCTATTGCTGATAGTAACTGGGTAAGTCCTGTTCATTGTGTCCCTAAGAAGGGAGGTATTACTGTTGTTCCTAATGATAAGAATGAATTGATTCCACAAAGAATTGTTACAGGTTATAGAATGGTAATTGATTTTCACAAATTAAATAAAGCTACTAGAAAAGATCATTACCCTCTACATTTTATTGATCAAATGCTAGAAAGACTATCCAAACATACACATTTTTGCTTTCTAGATGGTTATTCTGGTTTTTCTCAAATACCTGTGTTAAAAGATGATCAGGAAAAGACCACTTTTACTTGCCCTTTCAGTACCTTTGCTTATAGACATATGCCTTTTGGTTTATGCAATGCACCTGCTACCTTTCAAAGATGTATGACTGCTATATTCTCTGATTTTTGTGAAAAGATTGTTGAGGTTTCCATGGATGATTTCTCCGTTTACGGAACTTCTTTTGATGATTGCTTAAGCAACCTTAATCGAGTTCTGCAGAGATGTGAAGAAACTAATCTTGTCTTGAATTGGGAGAAGTGCCACTTTATGGTTAATGAAGGTATTGTCTTGGGGCATAAAATTTCTGAAAGAGGTATTGAAGTTGATAAAGCAAAAGTAGATGCTATTGAAAAGATGTCGTGTCCTAAAGATATCAAAGGTATAAGAAGTTTCCTTGGTCATGCTGGTTTCTATAGGAGGTTTATTAAAGACTTCTCTAAAATTTCTAGGCCTCTCACTAATCTCTTGCAAAAAGATGTTCCTTTTGTTTTTGATGATGATTGTGTAGAAGCATTTGAAATACTTAAGAAAGCCTTGATTTCTGCACCTATTGTTCAGCCACCTGATTGGAATTTACCCTTTGAAATTATGTGTGATGCTAGTGATTATGCTGTTGGTGCTGTTCTAGGTCAAAGAGTTGATAAGAAATTGAATGCTATCCATTATGCTAGTAAAACTCTAGACAGTGCCCAGAGAAATTATGCTACTACTGAAAAAGAATTTTTAGCAGTTGTCTTTGCTTGTTATAAGTTCAAATCTTATATTGTTGATTCCAAAGTAACTATTCACACTTATCATGCTGCTATTAAATATCTTATGGAAAAGAAAGATGCTAAACCTAGACTTATTAGATGGGTTCTCTTGTTACAAGAATTTGATTTGCATATCATAGATAGAAAGGGAGCTGAGAACCCCGTTGCAGACAACTTGTCTAGGTTAGAAAATGTTCTTGATGACCCACTGCCTATTGATGATAGCTTTCCTGATGAACAATTAGCTGTCATAAATGCTTCTCGTAATACTCCATGGTATGCTAATTATGCTAATTACATTGTTGCTAAATTTATACCACCTAGTTTCACATACCAGCAAAATAAAAAGTTTTTCTATGATTTAAGACATTACTTTTGGGATGACCCACACCTTTATAAAGAAGGAGTAGATGGTGTTATTAGACATTGTGTACCTGAGCATGAACAGGAATAGATCCTATGCAAGTGCCACTCCGAGTCTTACGGAGGACACCACACTGGAGATAGAACTGCACATAATGTGTTGCAATCCGGTTTTTATTGGCCTACTCTCTTCAAGGATGCTCGTAAGTTTGTCTTGTCTTGTGATGAATGCTAGAGAATTGGTAATATTAGTAGACATCAGGAAATGCCTATGAATTATTCACTTGTTATTGAACCATTTGATGTTTGGGGCTTTGATTATATGGGACCTTTTCCTTCCTCTAATGGGTATACACATATTTTAGTTGTTGTTGATTACGTTACTAAGTGGGTAGAAGCTATTCCAACTAGTAGTGCTGATCATAACACTTCTATTAAAATGCTTAAAGAAGTTATTTTTCCGAGGTTTGGAGTCCCTAGATATTTAATGACTGATGGTGGTTCACATTTTATTCATGGTGCTTTTCGTAAATTGCTTGCTAAGTATGATGTTAACCATAGAATTGCATCTCCATATCATCGTTGGTCTAGCGGTCAAGTAGAATTGAGCAATAGAGAGATTAAATTGAATTTGCAAAATACTGTTAATAGATCTAGAAAGAATTGGTCTAAGAAACTTGATGATGCATTATGGGCTTATAGAACTGCTTATAAAAACCCTATGGGTATATCTCCGTATAAAATGGTTTATGGAAAGGCTTGTCACTTACCTCTTGAACTAGAACATAAGGCATTTTGGGCTATTAAAGAGCTCAATTATGATTTCAAACTTGCCAGTGAGAAGAGGTTATTTGACATAAGCTCGCTTGATGAATGGAGAACCCAAGCCTATGAGAATGCCAAGTTATTTAAAGAAAAAGTTAAAAGATGGCATGACAAAAGGATACAAAAGCGTGAGTTTAATGTAGGTGATCATGTTTTGCTATACAACTCTCGTTTAAGATTTTTTTGCAGGAAAGCTTCTCTCTAAATGGGAAGGTCCTTACATTATCGAGGAGGTCTATCGTTCCGGTGCCATAAAAATCAACAACGCCGAAGGTACAAATCCGAAGGTCGTAAACGGTCAAAGAATCAAACATTATATCTCAGGTACTCCCATAAATGTTGAGACCAATATAATTGACACCGTAACACCGGAGGAGTACATAAGGGACACTTTCCAGAATGTTTCAGACTCCGAAAAGGAATAGGTATGTGGTACGGTAAGTAAACCGACTCCAAAACGTTTCCAATGATAATTTTTCTCTGTTTTGGAATATTTAAAAAATTAGAAAAATTAAAAGTAGTCTGAAAGAGACACGAGGCGACCACAAGGGTGGAGGGCGAGCCCTACCCCCCTGGGCGCGCCCCCCTACCTTGTGGCCACCTCGTGTGCCCTCCGGACTCCGTTTTTCTTGCACAATACTTCTTTTGGTCGGTAAAAATTCATTATATAATCTCCCGAAGGTTTTGACCACCGTACCACGGCAAAATCCCCTGTTTTTGTTTTGAGTTGTTTCTGTAGCAGATTTGGAGTAAGATGTCGTCCCAAGATTCGGAGGGAGAGAGCTATGTAGCTGATTACATTGCAGACCCGGTTTATGGGGATGTGGAGCATTATGGTTGGACCACGGAGGAAGAAGAGGACTATGACCGGAAAGGAAAAGAAGAGACAAGTTCCGATGAAGAGGAAGTCCCACTACCCCAACCTGGGGACATGCACGTGGAGTTCAAAAAGTCAAGTCTTCCTAATAAAGCAAAGATACCTAAGATCGAGTTTATCCCTTTTGGTCTCTTGCAGGAAAACAAACAGGAACTATGTAAAAAGATATTAAGGCTTGAGCAGGAGATCGATGACTTAAGGGAGGAAAATTCTATCCTCAAGCGCAAGCTGAGGAAGAAGCCTGCAACATCAACAACTCCATCATCACCACCTCCGAAGAAAGAGACATAAATACATGGGTATGGGCACTCCCCTTGGCAACTGCCAAGCTTGGGGGAGGTGCCCCAGTATCGTATCACCATCACACTTTTACCTTTATCGTTTTTCTTAATTCAATCCTTTTGGTTATATCTTGATCTAGTAGAATAAAGTTTTAGTATGATCTAGCTTTGATTTTTGTTTCGATCTCTATCTATGTAATCGAGTCCGTGAGTTATATATAATAAAGAGTAGTTTTGAGTTGAGGGCTTTGCTTTCTTGCTATGATCTTGAGGGAATTAAATAAAGAAAGGAATAAAAAGAAATAAAAAGATCATATATTGATCTTATGGAGAGTAATGACTTCACATATAAAGAGTATGATGAATAAATTTGTTGAGAGTTGACAAACATAGTTTTGGTCATTGTTGCAATTAATAGGAAGTAATAAAGAAAGAGAGGTTTCACATATAAATATACTATCTTGGACATCTTTTGTAATTGTGAGCACTCATTAAAATATGACATGCTAAAAAGTTGATGTTGGACAAGGAAGACAACATAATGGGTTATGTTTTCTTATATCCGAATAGAAGTTATATTGTCATGGATCCTCCAACATGTTGAACTTGCTTTTCCCTCATGCTAGCCAAAATCCTTTGCACCAAGTAGAGATACTACTTGTGCATCCAAATATCCCTTAAACCCAGTTTTGCCATGAGAGTCCACCATACCTACCTATGGATTGAGTATGATCCTTCAAGTAAGTTGTCATCGGTGCAAGCAATAAAAATTGCTCTCTAAATATGTATGATGTATTAGTGTGAAGAAAATAAGCTTTATACGAACTTGTGATATGGAAGAAATAAAAGCGACGGACTGCATATAAAGTTCTTTATCACAAGTGGCAATATAAAGTGACGTTCTTTTGCATTAAGATTTTGTGCATCCAACCATAAAAGCGCATGACAACCTCTGCTTCCCTCTACAAAGGGCCTATCTTTTACTTTTATCTTCTACCCTTATACAAGAGTCATGGTGATCTTCACCTTTCCTTTTTACACTTTTTTCCTTTGGCAAGCACTATGTGTTGGAGAAAGATCCAGATATATATATCCACTCGGATGTAGGTTATCATAAAGTATTATTGTTGACATTACCCTTGAGGTAAAAGGTTGGGAGGCGAAACTGTAAGCCCCTATCTTTCTCCGTGTCCGATTGAAGCTTTGAACCCATAAGTATTGTGTGAGTGTTAGCAATTGTGAAAGACTAAATGATAGTTGAGTATGTGGACTTGCTGAAAAGCTCTTATATTGACTCTTTCCGATGTTATGATAAATTGCAATTGCCTCAATGACTGAGACCATAGTTTGTTAGTTTTCAATAAAGTTTCTGATTCATACTTTACATTGTGAATGAATTGTTACTTTAGCGTAAGAAATTTTATGACAATATATGTTGCTGCTCTAAAGATGATCATGATGCCCTCATGTCCGTATTTTATTTTATCGACACCTCTATTTCTAAACATGTGGACATATTTTTTGATTTTGGCTTTCGCTTGAGGACAAGCGAGGTCTAAGCTTGGGGGAGTTGATACGTCCATTTTGCATCATGCTTTTATGTTGATATTTATTGCATTATGGGTTGTTATTACACATTATATCACAATACTTATGCCTTTTCTCTCTTAATTTACAAGGTTTACATGAAGAGGGAGAATGCCAGCAGCTGGAATTCTGGACTGGAAAAGGAGCAAATATTAGAGACCTATGCTGCACAACTCCAAAAGTCCTGAAACTTCACGGAGAGTCATTTTGGAATTAATAAAAAATATTGGGCGAAGAAAGCACCAGAGGGGGGCCACCTGCCATCCACAAGGGTGGAGGGCGCGCCCTACCCCCTGGGCCGCCCTCCGGTCTTGTGGGCCCCCTAGCAGTCCCCCAACGCCCATCTTCTGATATATGGTGTCTTTTGCCCTGGAAAAAATAAGGAGGAAGCTTTCGGGACGAAGCGCCGCCGTCTCGAGGCGGAACCTGGGCAGAAGCAATCTAGGGCTCCGGCGGAGCTGTTCTGCCCGGGAAACTTCCCTCCGGGAGGGGGAAATCATCGCCATCGTCGTCACCAACGATCCTCTCATCGAGAGGGGGTCAATCTCCACCAACATCTTCAACAGCACCATCTCCTCTCAAACCCTAGTTCATCTCTTGTATCCGATCTTTGTCTCAGAATTTCAGGTTGGTACCTGTGGGTTGCTAGTAGTGTTGATTACTCCTTGTAGTTGATGCTAGTTGGTTTATTCGGTGGAAGATCATATGTTCAGATCCTTATGCTATTCAATACTTCTCTGATTATGAACATGAATATGCTTTGTGAGTAGTTACGTTTGTTCCTGAGGACATGGGAGAAGTCTTGTTATAAGTAATCATGTGAATTTGGTATTCGTTCGATATTTTGATGAGATGTATGTTGTCTTTCCTCTAGTGGTGTTTTGTGAACGTCGACTACATGACACTTCACCATGATTTGGGCCTAGGGGAAGGCATTGGGAAGTAATAAGTAGATGATGGATTGCTAGAGTGACAGAAGCTTAAACCCTAGTTTATGTGTTGCTTCGTAAGGGGCTGATTTGGATCCATATGTTTCATGCTATGGTTAGATTTATCTTAATTCTTCTTTCGTAGTTGCGGATGCTTGCGAGAGGGGTTAATCATAAGTGGGAGGCTTGTCCAAGGAAGGGCAGCACCCAAGCACCGGTCCACCCACATATCAAATTATCAAAGTAACGAACATGAATCATATGAGCATGATGAAAACTAGCTTGACAGTAATTCCCATGTGTCCTTGGGAGCGCTTTGCTTTATATAAGAGTTCGTCCAGGCTTGTCCTTTGCTACAAAAAGGATTGGGCCACCTTGCTGCACCTTGTTTACTTTTGTTACTTGTTACCCGTTATGAATTATCTTACCACACAACTATCTGTTACCGATAATTTCAGTGCTTGCAGAGAATACCTTGCTGAAAACCGCTTGTCATTTCCTTCTGCTCCTCGTTGGGTTCGACACTCTTACTTATCGAAAGGACTATGATAGATCCCCTATACTTGTGGGTCATCAAGACTCTTTTCTGGCGCCGTTGCCGGGGAGTGAAGCGCCTTTGGTAAGTGAAATTTGGTAAGGAAACATTTATATAGTGTGCTGAAATTTACTGTCACTTGTTACTATGGAAAGTAATCCTTTGAGGGGCTTGTTCGGGGTATCTTCACCTCGACTGGAAGAGCAAAGAGTTGCTCCTCAACCTACTGCACCTACTGAAAATATTTATTATGAAATTGCTTCGGGTATGATAGAGACTGCTAGCTCATCCTTACACAGGAGATGGAACATTACATCCTGATATGCATCTTCTTCTTGAAGACATCGTTGTGGTGCTACTCTTCGTGTCTGGGCTCCGGGTGAAAACCTTTGTCAATTTCGGGCGCGGCAGCAGCGACGCTTTGCGCCGTTCTCCCTCCCGAGGGCGTTGTTGTGGAGCTTAGCTAGGTGTACTAGGGTGTTGCGTGGCATTGTACTCCTTTCTTCCTTTGTTCTCTTTCAGTTGCGTAGTCGCGTGCGTTCTGCGTGTGCCCGTTATCCTAGGATCGGTTTTGGTAAGAGGGCTACCTCTCCACCTTCTATCGTATGGCTGTGTACTTTGTTCGGTTGGTGCTCTATATATAAAGCGGGGCGAAAGCCTGTTTCGACGATCACCACGTCAAGTAGTCGGGCTTTCACACAAGGGAACGACCCAGCGACTGGGCTGGGATATGAGTCAATCCGTTTGGCAGGTACCCTCTCTACATGATCCTGATTTTAGGAACCTTCTGGAAGGTTACAGCTCATGTTTAACCGGTTTTGGAAACCTTCTAGAATGTTCCTGAACCCAAAAAAATTTCTTTAGTGGTTTTATTGTTTTTTTTCTTTTCCTTTTTTTCAGTTTCTCCGTTCCTTTTTCTTTTTATTAAAATTCATAAATCCTAAAAATGTTCCCATTTAAAAAAAACAGCTTCCTGAAATTCAAATACATACCATACCCGACAACGGTCTGAGTTGGGATTAGATCATTATCTTTGTTAGCGACAACCGAAAGTCCTCCTTTTTTAGGGATGCAATGCACCGAACTAACCTATTTACTACCAGAGATAGGGAAAATATATACTTGTGCCTAATAGACAAATTACCTCTTTTCTTACCACATCTTTTGAATAGGGGTTTAACCCCCGCTGACTTTTCAGTATGGATTTTCTTCCCTCTTCTATCAGTATGTTATGCATGTAGATCGATGAGTCTATTCCTTTAATATACTTCATCTAATATCCTTGAGCTTTGTGGTGTCCCTTAAGCACCGTCATAAGCTTCTCCTTTCTTTCTCTAAAAGATTATCGTTTACAATAATAGGAAATATTTTTGTTTATCGAGAAAGTCATACCTTGGCCCTTCCGGTTATGGTTTGAGTTCCGGAGGTGGTAGTCCTTCATCTCCCTTTCATTCAAAGACTTCATACACCTCATTATCGAGAGGAACTACCAGCGGAGTTTCATCCATTATTCATTCAACCTCCTTTTGTTCTTGGTCTTCAACTCTCATTTCTTGCTTCACTAGGCTTCTTTCTATCTCGTCCTTTGGGGTTTTAAGGTGTAGTACGGCTAATTGAGCTATGCTTTTCTCTTCTTCTTCATGGGCTCTTCTGGAAAAGGTTTGCATATAATTGATGAGAAAGGGAATTTCCAATTTTCCTGTCCAAACTTGAGAGATATAGTGTTCTTTCTTCGATTCATTTCTGCACCTCCAACATTTAAAAATGTCATACCAAATACTATAGGCTACTGATTATCTTCTGACATTCCTAAGACAAAGATGTCAATGGGGTAAATGAAAGAACCAAAAATGACATTGACATTTCTAAGAATACCGAAAGGTTCCCTCTCAGTTTTATCAGCAAGTTTAATAACAGTGTCAGTTGATTCTAAAGCAAAAGGAGATATATCATTATAATTTTTAGCATAAAGGCTATATGGTATTATATTAATCAGATAACCAAGATCGCATAAGATAAAATATGATGTGCTTCCAAAGGAACATGACAAATACCTACATTCTTACATTTGGTATATCCATTAATATATGAGGTAGTGTCCCTTTCAAGTTGAATATCATCATCAATTATTGCCTTTGGCACAAAAAGTTCCTTGACAATAATAATGTGAGGTTTGATCCCACAATGCTTTACCTCTACCTCTTGTTATGCTTTTGTGAATGATCTGGCCCGCTTAATTAACTATAACTTTTCCTCAGGATGTGACAATTTAGGACCATTCGTAATCTTACAATTTTTATTTATTGCTAACACCAATCTTGCCTCCTTGGCCTTCTTGGTGTGATGGTCCCAATTTTCCTTAGGGACCTGTATATGCTCAGAAAAATATTTTAGGATTTACAAAACCATGTGAGTGTCCACATGATGTTCATCGCTAATATCTTTCATCTCACGTGACTCGGAGAAAGTTTTAATACAATAATAATTGGGCCCTAGACCCCTCCCCTACCCCCTTTATCTAGTCTCCAAGTTTCTTGATTGAATTGAATTTTATCTAGCAACCCTCAATCTTGAGTAATGCTTTAATCCATAAACAGCCCTCCAGATGCAAGGTCAATTGTTTCCTTACACGGGCTACTAAGTCCTCGATAAAGGAAATGTAACACTATCCAAGGTGGGCAATAATGATAAGGACAATCTTTGAGAAAAGAACGATACCTTACGTAATTTTTAACTAGGCTTTCACCTGGATTTTGTTCAGTTCTACCAATCACTGGCCTCGCTTCATAGGTTCTTCTTTCGGGATAAAAGCGGGCAAAGAGCGCAGTAGATAAATTTTCCCAGGTGTCAAAGGTACCTGCGAGGTGATCAAATAGGCATGCTTTCGCTTGGGCAGTCAAATATAAGCAAATAATTTAAGTTTCATTTCATTATAAGAGAAAGCATTGAATTTAAATGTCCAGCGTATCTCATCAAATTGTTGCACATGCTTGTAGGGATCTTCCCTGCTGTCCTTATAATGGCATACTTCGCAACATATTCAGTAGCCTCGGATTGATCTCATATGTTTCACCAGCGGGTCTCGGTCCCAAAGATATGAAGGTGTTCCCTTGAGAAGGCTCGAGACATTAATTGCAGTGAGTTGACAAACATGTTAATTGACACTTCTCAGACGTATGAATATTTTTTTATATGATTCATGCTATATTGATATCACTTTTAAACACTTTGGGCATGATTTTATTTAACTAACATATTAATGTAGTGCCTAGTGTCAGTTCATGTTTTTGGCTGTTTTTGCATTTTTCAAGAAAACACCCAGAAAAGGTCCCGAAAAAGTTAGAAACGAAATATAAATGGAAGTTTCGGGAAGTGAGGACACCTGGAGACCTGGACCCACACCTGGTGGGCCCATAGGCCCCAGGCGCCCTGGGCTGGAGGCGCCGGGAGGGGGCACCTACAGTCTATGGGACCCCCAGACTGGTCCATATATACCTCCATTTGTTCACCCTAATTATCGAGCATTTTTCTGAGGCGATCTTCATTTTCAGCCCTAATCCAGACCTCTGCCGAAGGGGGAATTCATCTCCATCTTCATCAACCTCTATCATCATGCTCCAAGATGAGTTGTGAGTAGTCCACCCATTGGACTACGGGTTTATGGAAGTAGCCAATGTTGTAATCTCTCCTACTAGATGTATTTTTGTTGATCAATACAATAGCTACATGAGCTGCCCTACATGACTGTAGTTTATTAGATGAGGTGGTGATGGTAATATAGATCATGTGATGGATTAACTCTATATGTTCAAATTTGTTCATGATTCATGTTTGATATATAGATGCATATTTCTTTCTGGTTGCATGTTTTTCCTTGGCCAGTTTATATCGGTAGCTAGTAGTGGAAGTGGTGTGCATTAGATGGGTTCAAGTTTTGCAAGTAATCTACCATAGTGAAATAAATTGGAAAAGGCTTGTAAGAATTGTTGAAACCAAGGGTTAAGGATTAGTAGAGGATGAATAATTCCCTAATCAAGGGTTAAGGATTAAGGATTATGCTAAATTCAATTACCCGTGTTTACCCTTCATTATCAAATGATGCAAAGTGTCTTGGTCTATGGATGGGTTATTTAGCTAAAGATGCATGTGAAGTTCTCTCTCTTTAGTATTTTGGACGTACTGCCTAGATATATATATATATATATATATTCTCACAACATTAACTTGTCTGGCATGAACATGAGTGTTCTATATTTCACTTACACACATGATAAAGTCATCGTTCACACTTTTTATGCATTGGAGAATTGCACTTGGTGAACCTATGAACCCCAGTCCAATTTGCACCATAAGAAACATCTTCCAACAACATGTACACACTGTTTTATTTTATTCCGAAAATACCAAAAAAATTATCACACGTTATCTTTTAATAGGTTTGTTCAACTAGCAAGACTAGCAAGGATTGACACCCTTGTTAGGATTGTTGGGGGCACAAGAGGGGTTTTATTCGTCTTATAGGACATCCAACTATTGTAAGCACTCGTATCTCCATGGATTGATATCTTGGTTTCTCACTGAGGGAAGACATCTACCGCTTGCTACAAACTACTGCTTGCACCTTTAGCAGAGGTCAGCCACTTTTCTGGTGCCGTTGTCGGGGACGTATATTCTTGCATTAGGTCTTATAGCACTTTTATTATCTCTCTTGTTATTTATCTTGTCTAGTCGTAATTTTTTATCCTTATCAGCATTTGTAGTTTTGCTAAGTTATCAAAAATACCAAAAAGATATACAATTTCAGCAAGTAGTCACTTTTGTTTAGTTGTTACGATGAGTACCGTTGATGAAAATTCTAAGTTGAACGACTTCTCAACGACCAATAATAATGACTTCATGAGAACACGTATCACTCCACCCACTATAAGTGCTGAGTCTTATGATATTAGCCCCGCTTTGCTCAACTTGGTTATGAAAGAACAATTTTCTAGAAATTTTTGTGAAGATGTCGCTTCTCATTTACACAACTTTGCTGAAGTATGTGCACTGGTGGATCTAGGTAAAATCTTTTAGTGGGGCGGGGGGGGGGGGGGGGCACACACAAAATATGGATGTTTGTGTGTGGGAGGGGGGAGAGTCTACATTTTTCCTAATCTTCCCCTCCAAATAAAAATTATTTCACATAATTTACCCAGGCTGGTGGGGGCATGGCCCCTGTAGCAAACAACACAGCTCCGCCGCTGAGTATGTGACATGCAAAAATATAAAGATGGAGAAACTGATTATGAGAAACTTAAATTGTTTCCCTTTTTACTAAGAGTAAGGGCTAAGGAATGGTTGTAATCTTTACCTAGAGGAAGCATTGATTCTTGGAACAAATGCAAATAGCTTTTTTATTGGGAAGTATTATCCTATTGCTAAGATAATAAAAGTTAGAAATGCTATCATGAATTTTAGACAAAATGATAACAAAAACTTGACCCAATCTTGGGAAAGAATGAAAAGCATGCTTAGAAATTGCCCAAGTCGTGGACTTGATGATTGGTTAATGCTACACACTTTTTATGTTGGACTTAATGTTTTGTCAAGAAATCTTTTAGATTTAGATTTAGGTGGAGCTTTTATGAACAATAGATGATCCGCGCCATTGGCGCAAAGACCAACTGCAACCAGGAAGTTAGGCAAGCTATGGGCAACACATTTAACAGATAAGGAAGCCAAGAAACTTATGAACAACATAATTTATGAATGACCTGCAAAGGGGCAAAAATCAAATGCAGCCGATAATTTAGCTGGACTATTTGAAGGGTAGTTTTCGTGAATTGTCCGCAAGTGGTGGAGAGGAGGCATATGCCCCCTGGACCTCCCCTCTAGCTCTTCTCTGGCCTATGCGGTCTCCTGGTGATTCCCTCTAGCAGCATATTTTTCATTTATTTTTGTGGTCCTCGAAAAATATTTATTTTTCTATCATACAAAAATGGTAAAACATGAACTGACACTTGATCCGGGCTTAATAGGTTAGTCAGATAAAAATCATAGAAAAGTGTGCCAAAACTATGTATAAATGATATAAATGTAGCATGAACATAACAAAAATTATGGATACATTTAAGACATATCACACACGATTTGGAAGAAAAGCAACACACAGAGAAGGAGGAAGAGGAGGACCCCAAGAAGGAGGCTCGTGAGGTGGAGAGGGCAGCAAAGCAAGAGAGGGCTTGCCATACACAGAAGAAGAGCATAACAAGAAGGGAAAATGGCCCCGTGTGACTTAAAAGAGTCTTTATTCGAGACCTGTAGTCTCTCATGTCGTGAACCTTTTTATTCAAGACTAGCAGTCTCTAATGTCATGAACCTTGTCATTCAAGACTTGTAAACTTTAAAGTCATGAATCTTGAAATCGTTTGAGAATTGTTGTATTCTTCCATGTTGGGAATCTTTTTACTCATGAATTGTGAACTTTAATCTGATGGGATATGTGATGTTTTGTATAATCATATATGTTATGTGTTGCGTCATCATCCATTTGTGCAGAGCTAATAGTAACCTTGGATTCTATTGCCAAGTCTAGTATAGCAAACGCCAGCTGCCAGCATTTGCCCTTAGAGCTAAGTTTTACATCGGTACTGGACATTCGAAATGCAAAGTATTGGCCAGCCTTTCTGCTGTAAAACGGATAAGCTTTGCTAGCCAAATCTAGGAGAATGCTTCACAAACTGCCTGTGCAAGAGTAATTGCCTCCACCAGCAATAACGTAGTAGTTTTGAGCGGATAAATCTCGAGCTTACGAATCTCGAAATAGTGATGTGTTCCAAAATTCTGTAGTGTGCTTATATATACAGTCACTTTTCTAGGTTTTCTTTTATTTTGGAACAAACACAATTTTTTTGTTCTTTGCATGGTGTGTGGTTGCTTTGTCTTGGTTGTTCCATCTCCGATCAGTTGCTATGTCTGAACTAGTTTATATGACGGATTGATGTGTGGGTGCTTATAATTTTATCTTGAAAATGACCAGATTTATCTAATAGCATCATAGAAAATCCACCCTGCCCAAACAAACCATCGATGATAAGCTACGAAATATGATGACATTTGGTTGTAAGACATGTGTTATCCTGGTGTGGTAAGATGGATCAACTGTATCAACAACCAACTTTGTAGAAATTCGTAGCTTTGACAATGTTAAATGACATTGAGTTATTCATAATATACTTTTTTGTGGTGCTTTTTCAGGATTTGTTGTATGGTTCCATGGAAAATCTTACCTTTCAAATGTTGATAATGCATCACTAATTCCATTGGGATGGCATAATCATCTCTAGAGGGATGAAAGAATTGCATAATATTCAATTGGATACAAGAATCAATAGTACAATATGTTTTTCCTTGTGAATTACAATACATGCCAAACAATGTCCTTAAAAAATAAATTGAAAAATATCATCAGAAAGCATAACCATATACTATTAGTTTACAGAGGGAGTATAAAACAAATCGATAAGGTCAGACCATCTCAAGAAGCTCAGAGTTGAAAGTTTTCCCCAGCCTAAATCTAAGCTTCAAGACAGGCCATTCACCTAGCAACTTAGTGAGAAATGGTAACAAAACTACCAAAATACAAATTGCAATGGCCAACCAGCGAAGACGCGTGGCCAACACCGTATATAAACCAGTTGAAAAGGCTGTAGTTGTTGACACGTATGCAAACCACATGAGTTTTTTGGTAGAGGATATGTAATAGATCAAGAACTCATAATCTTCCCACCTTGCTATGATGCATATGAAGGCAACAGCAAATGAGGAGCACATTGCTAAGGTGTCAAAGATCAAGAATGCCTGCAATGCAAACTTCTTAGACATGATGGGAAGTCCTTCACTTCCAGCATCATTGCTGTAACCTCCAGGCAAGGTGAAAGCAGCAGCGAAGGTGATTGTCGCAATGAGGATTGCCACTAATGAAGTGTTGCTTGTGTATGTTTGCATTAGTGACTTTGCATCATTCCTTGATGCATCAGTTGCCTGTTGCTTGATACGCATGTTTATATTCCGAATAGAGGTGGCATCTTGGGGATCAGCTCTCAGCATAAGCATGATCACTTCATTCTGCATGAATTCAAAGGAAGGTAGTGTAATAATAAAGCTTAGTTATTCTACTACATGGATAATACTGAGAAAATGTTATGACAAGCTAGTCATGCCCTATATTGAAATTGGTGAGTGAAACAATCGGGGATATGTCATGGCATATACGCAACCAAAATAACTCATGTATCTAAGTGAAATAGATACATAGATTTATATGGAAAACCAATGGATCGACCCATGTTATTGACAATGCTACACATACGTTCTTGCCAATTAATTTCAGACTACCTTATGAGCGCATAGCATCTAATAGAACTCTTTAGTGGTAGCTTGGCATGATCATTGCCTGGTTTTTCCATGACATAATCATGCCTTGCTTTGCAGCCTGATGCAATTGTGGGGCGAGCTGGCTCGGACTCTGGTATTAATTAAATGTTTGTTTTGCTATGTGTCCAAACAACTTATACCAAAAATTAGCAACCTAATGGTAGCTAGGCTTAGTCGCGTGACTCCAATACTTATACCCCGGGTAGCCAACTTAAGACACAAACATGACATATAAAAATGACACCAAGGTTCAACACCTTAAATTGGTACAATTGGACGTATGAACTACTACAATTTAAAAACAATCACATTTAAGAGTAATTTGTAACGTAGTGTCCTATATCTGTAATTAAAAGAATGATTCAGTTTGAGTAATGGTTACTAGACTTGAAAAAAGGACCGAATAATGGACTAAAAATAAGTCTGTATGTTGCATCATGGATGATTCTATGATTAGTTGCTTGCGTAGGAAGGGGTAAAACACATAAATTTTTTTTGTCATATTGTGGTATTGCATATATTGATAACATACGTACCCAGTTTAAAGTTTTGGCATGGTTCGCAAAGCATGACAGTTCCCAAGCTGCTGGCCAACCACAGTTGTCAATCACTGTCGTGTCTATATCTTTGTGAGATAGTAAAGCAGCAACTATTTTAGGATTGCACTTCTGGACTGCATAATGTAGAGCGGTTTTTCCTTTGTTGTCTTGCATGTTAACGAGTTTGCTAAGTTGTGGTGTCCTGAAAATAAATTTAACAAACTCTGCATGATCATTCCGTACAGCTGTATGCAGGCATGTACAACCATCTTCGTCAATGTTGCGATAAGGAGCATCAGGACAATGTTTAAGAAGCTCTTGAGCAGCATCAACATGGCCTCCAAATGCGGCAGCATGAAGGAGAGGAAAACCGCCAATTCTCCTCTGATACCCTAAAGAACAATCATGTTCTAGGAATACTCGTAGCACGTCAATCTTGTCACAATATACGGCCAAAGTTAATGGAGTATACCCATCCTTGTTTGCTTCTTTGGCCAACCCAGGACGTGTTTCCAATATTTTTTGAGCAAAAACTGAGAACAAATCAAGACATGAATTAATGATGGTTAACAACCAAGACATAATAGATGGTCCTTGGAAGGATTGATAATGAAATATTAGAACATCAACAACTGCGCTCATGATAGTATCCTAAATAGAAGACCCCAAAGCCAGTTTTCTGTGAGTACATACTAGCACTATCGTACTCCATAGATTATATCTCACCTGAATTTCCATTTCTCATGGCTCCATGCATAGCATTATAGCCATTATTTCCCCCATGAGCAGAATCAGGAATTTCCAATAGTTTCTCCGCAACATCAGTAAAATCTCTCATCACGGCGACGAACATGGGTGAGTCATTGTTTTTGCTCACCCCCTGCGACAGGGCAGGCTCTTCAGCTATCAACTCCAGTGCAAGGTCCCTGTGGCCACCACGGATGGCATAATGCAGTGCATTGCATCCATCCTTGTCTTGTCGCGAGATCGCCTGCCTCAATTCTAATTCACAGCAGCGCCTGAGTAAAAAAGAAGCCAAAGAGGCATGGCCACGTGTAACTGCAGCGACAAGTGGCGTCTCTTGCTCAAAATTAGATTTTGAGAGGAGTGACTCCTCTAGTTCCAAAACACCCTCTCTTTTTCTGCGAGAAAGTTCCAGAACATCCCTGCAGAATCCTTCGTGACCATGAATGGAGGATAGGTGGAGGCAGGTGTTCCCGGATGGAGTTGTTCCAAGAAGAATGCTTGGATTTTGGGAAGCTATCTCGTTCATTGACGTGGAATCACCAGATATGGCTGCTTTCAGGAGTCGTTTGTCCATCTGTGGTTGTCCTCCTCCCAATGAACTAGTGGATGTATTGCATGACATCCAATCTTTTGGATTAATTTACTGCATAAAAAAACCGTATTTTGACTGTTAAAAGCAAGCAACGGTGTTATATACTTGATGGAGCTTTTTTTTGTTTAGTAAAATAAATAACAGACATATAAGAAGCCAACCATAGGTTGGGTGCTTAGTGGAGGTGGTTCGGTTTTAAATAGCGGATAGCGGGTTGGAAGCGGATTGGGGTCCGCGTAGCGGAATGCGGATAGCGGGCGATATTGCGGGCGCTATGTATAGATCATTAACAAAAGTAATGACATTTAATTTGAGCAATAGCGGACGCTATCTCTGCTATTTGAAACTATTATCCCTATTCTACCAGGGATCAAACCATAGGTTTGAGGCCATATGCATCTCAACAATGCTGATTATTCTTTCAGTGGGAGGCACCAGTCAATCTTGAAGCTCCACGACTCGAGTCCTCAGTAAGCGACTGTGTGTCTACATTGTACTTGAAATTTCTCAAATAAAAAGAAATAACAAAAAAACACTAGCTCCGTCAATGGGATAATGGACACATAGGTGGATTATAGCTCCCTCAAATTATAATGTTACTATTCATGGCAGGATTTATCTTATTTATTTATTTATGTGTGGATTGGATTTGGAACTTTGTGATGTGAATATGTGATAGATCATCTTGTGTCAATGTTGACAAGGTAACTTTTTATCATACATTAGCAATTGCCATGCTAGATTGTTAGCACAAGAGATATAGAAATATAAAAAATGTTTTTTAGTTTTTTAAGTAACAAGTATTTTTGGAAACATCAGTGTTATGAATTTCTTTCCCATATCTTTTAGCAATTTTTGGATAAACTAAAACACGGGTGGGCACCGGAAATACCCAGCAGTGAAAGTACCTCTCGAGTGCTCGGTCAGACTCCGACGCAGACACGGTAAAAGGCGCTGTTTGGCCACGGGCGTAAATTAGCAATCCACATCCCAAATATATACAAATACCTTGTATCCTGAATTGGTCTTTACATTCCCCGCAAATAAAAGAATTTGTCTTAACAATTCCATACATGCAATTCAGGTTATTTACAACGCGACCCTTAACAAAAGTTAAAAAAAAAAACATAACAGTCTTAGTTCTAACCTTGCAGTTGGCATAATGAAGTGGAACAGTCTTAATTAAAGGTTCTAAAAAGTGCTAATCAGGTGACTAAATCAGTAACTACAAGACGCAAAAAAAATTACGGGGCTAGTTGCTTGTATAATGCACAGGAAAAATGAGTAGAAAAAGGAGGTTGGAATGGATGTTAAAATTCCTATGAAACATCCAAATGCTTATATAAAAAAAGACATGAGTCATATAAAAATCCTACAATCTAAAAAGGTCAATGTGTTACTTAAACAAATGATGTTTACAATACCTAGTCCTAGAAGTTTGCAGACAGCAAAGATATGACCACGTACCTTTCGGATTTTGTTGGAAGTAATCACTAGAAGATGGCATCAAAGAAAGAACCGTGGTGGAACTCCATCTATTTAAATATGAGGGGGGGGGGGGGGGTGGAGTGTTTGTATAGCATGGACGATAAAGATGTGCAGCGTGGTGGGTAAGGCTACTCCAACATGGGGGCAAAGATAAAGACAAAGATCCTATTAGCAGCAATAATCACTCCAACAAGGAAAGAATATTACTAAAAGAAGCAAGCAGTAACAAACACATTTTGCTCAAAGCAAATTAAAAGCGAGCAGTATCAAACAGGATTGACGGAATGTATTGGATTTATTCGAGCTTGCCTTGTGCATGCATGGTTCACATACATACAGAACATGTAAGCATCAGCTTTTTAGGAGCCCATGTCCCCACAAAAGGAAAAGGAAAAGGAAAAGGAAAAAGAAAAAAAAGTAAAAGGAAAAGGAAAAGGAAAAGGAAAAGAAAAAGGAAAGAAAAAAGAAAAGGAAACAAACAGCAGCAGCCAAACTTGCAACATGTGGATCGAAAAACAAGTTAAAAGGGCAAAAAAATAAAAATCAAGATACCCTCGTTCGTCTTCCTCAGACCTCAGGCCTTTCTTCCTCCAGATCTGCTCCCAGTTGGTAACTAAACCATTTTCTCTGAAGCAGTTAAACTCAGCTCATCCACTTCTATCCCACACCAAAGGCAGTGTAGAAAGCTAACTAGACAAGTAACTTCGGAATGTCATGTACTGCTCTGGACTAGGTACACTTATTATTCCTTTGATCCTTTTAAGTGTGACAAATTTCTGAGCCTAATCAACAAAATAAAGTGGAATTCCAACAACTTAATTTTGAGCAGATCAGCAGAAAACTAAACCATGGTTGCATTACCAAAATTATACAGCACCCACAATGGCATAAGAAGGAACCAAATCCAACCTGCCTAGAGCTGCAAGGCTCATGAAAGATTTACTGGATACTTGACTGTTTGAGATGGACCTCCCTGTGTGTACACCGCACCGCTTACTTGTTCTTGTTCAGTTTGCCTAACTCAGAATTTTCTCCATGTGGGCCGTTTAAACTGTGATACTGCCAAACTGACCTATATGGTTTTTTTTTTTGACTGTTGTTTAATGCCTATTCCCTGCATCCACAGCCTGTGCATGAATACCATATTGATACATTAGCACAGATAGTACTATTTTGCTGTTCTCTATGGAGTAATAATAAAAACAACCAACTAGCAGTATGACGAGAGAATTATACGGTGTACTTACCACAAAACATAGGGAGCAACGCTTGCTAGATCCCGTTGTAAGGGGAGATGCTGCTGATTGTGGAAGGGACCCCTCTCTTTGCACGCAACTCTTGATTCTTTGACCGGCTTGGGGAATGACTTTGATTGGTGGTGCTTTCGCTTGTGGTATCAACTGACACAGCTGCTGGTGATGAAGTTGCTGTGGCTGATGTGTCTTAGCAAATTGAACTTGCAGGATGAACCCCTGCAGACAGTACAAGCAGAACTCTGTAGAGGATACAACAAAGGAATATGCAGCGCATTTACAACTCCACATGGTAGTGTAGAACATAGAGTTGCATAGCTAATGAGCTAGACAACCCATTTTTCAACAGAACTACTATGAACCATTTTCCGTATTGCTCATTATGAGGAAGCACACTAAGCATGGTCATGCCGTCAGGTGTCATGAACTGCTCTGTAGTAGGTACTTAGCAATCATTTCAGTTAGTGATCAGGATATTTGCAGTTCAAAATCCTTCAAGTTTGATAATTTTGTGAACCAAATCAGCAAAATGAAAACTAAATCATAATTTTGTGAACCAAATCAGCAAAATCCTTGAAGCTTGATAATCCTTGAGTTCCAACAACTTTAGAGCAGAAAACTAAATCATGATTACATTACCAAGATTCTTAGGAAGATTGCCCCATACAGACAGGGCTGGACAATTCAAGTTTCCATGATATGGTAGCTCGTAAAACCTGCTGCCAGCCTGCCATCGTAGAGACAGGACAGATCATCTCGATACCCAAGTCAACTAAAACAAATTGGTAGAAATTTAGGTAAATACTAGATGCATACAGAGAACGTGACTGCATCAATATTAACATAATTACTATTGGGGGGAAACAGTGCCAAACTCCATTCGCTGGCATTTCGGAGAAACTGGACTCGATACAGTTCTGTAATGGAAACATGGAATACCTTTGATGGCAGACGCTTGGAATCTTTCTCTCATGGTTAGTGCAGTTCAAATCCTTCATCAGTTCTTCAGTGTCATCCAGTAACGGCATACATTGAATTACTGTTATAAGGAAAATGAAAAGTTTGACGGCTATACATTTTCAAACAATATGAATACTAGAAACGGTGCGTGCAGGTGCCGTGCGAGCTCACCAGATGTAAACGGTAGATCGGGGAGGCGCCCACGTATGTGCGTACGTACCTCGGTGCGCGACGCTTTCGTTGGCGACTGGGCGAGCGAGCGGGCCGAAAGGATGGCGTCGCGGCTGCCGTGGTGCGCGTGCGCGCGCCGCCGCCATGTCCCCGGCGCAGATCCGCCGCAACGGATCCATCTCCTCCGCCGCCGCCGCGCCTGATTCCATGGCCGCCGTCGCTGACTGAGACGCTGATTTTTCCCTTTTAAGAGAAAAGACTGAGGTGATTTTTTTTTAGGGGAAAAAAACTGAGGTGATGATGGACCGGACTGGACAGTCAGTGAAATGGGCCTTCAGTTGTATGTGTCCGGGGCTCCGGGCTCAGGTGTTTTTTATTTATTAGAAAAGCCTACCCAAGTTAACCTTTTGGCGCAAATCTTATTTGGCGCTTCAGGCGACGGTTACAGTACATCTCACAAACCGGTGCACACCCCGTCCTCCACTCGGCCTCGGTCCACTTTACCTTTTTTTCCTTCTTCGACCACACGTTCGTACTCCCTCCGTCCTTTAAAGAGTGTACTTCCAACTTTGTTGGAAAGTCAAACTTTTTTTTATGTTTGACCGTATTTATACAATAACACACCAATACTTATGACATCAAAGTAGTAGCATTAGATTCATGATAACATATATTTTCATCGTATACCTATTTGGGTTCAGAAGCATTGATATATTTTTGCAGAAACTCAGTCAAAGTTTGAGATAGTTTGACCATCCAAGAAAGTTGGAAGTACACTCTTTCAAGGACGGAGGGAGTAAGCGACATTGTTTCCTATTTTTGGAAAGCGACCCAGCCGGTTTTGTCAAGCTTCTAGAAACTTTTGACCATTTTTTCCTTTTTTGGTTTTCTGGACGGTTTTTATTTGAATTTTTCATTTATTTTATCTTCTTTTGTTTCTTTTTTTAAATGCATGAAATATTTTCAAATTCGACTTTTTTTCAAAATCATGAACTTTTCTCAAATTCACAATCTTTTTTGAATTTTTGTGAGCGTTTTTCCTTAAAGTCGTGAAGTTTTTCAAAATCCTGAACTTTTTTTCCCTCACATACGTGAAATTTTTTCAGATCTGCGAAAGTTTTTTTTTCAAATTTGTGAATTTTTTTCCACAAAATAGTGATTTTTTTTCAAATATGTATGAACTTTTTCAAATGCATGAATTTTTTAAACTCGTGGAATTTTCCAAATCCGCCAACTTTTTTCGTTTACGGAACTTTTTCTGAACTCTTGAACTTTTTTGAGTTCGTGAATATTTTTCAAATCCACAAATGTTTTTTGAACTCGTGAACTTTTTTGAGTTTGTGAACTTTTTTCAAATCCTCCAACTTTTTTTGAACCCTTAATTTTTTTAATTCGTGAAACATTTTATAAATTTTCACATTTTTCTCGAAAATCAACAGTCAACAGATCAACCGTGGACCGGTCAACCGATCAATGATGGACCGGTGAAACTGCGAAACGAGGGACCAGAGAACCAAAAAGACCGGCCAGAGAACTACATCTCACTTATAGCGAGTTGAACGGAGATCTCCCCTGAATGTTTCTCTTGCGTGCTACAGTACTGGGCCAACCCATATTCTGTTCACTCGCTCGTGATCCCGTCGCTAGTTCGCTCACTCACGATCACTTCGCTGGTTTGCTCGTTTTCTTTCGGATATTTTTTCTTTCTTTGATTTTTTTTTTATTTTTTCTTCAGGTTTTCTTTATTTCTACACGGTTTTCTTTTATTTTTCTTCTTTTCTTATTATACTTCGGCTTCCTTTTGTTTTTCATCGACTTTCAATGGTTTCTTTTTTTGTTTCGTGATATTTCAGGGTTTTTTCAATCTTGATTTTCTTGTTTCTTTTTTGGTTTTCAGTGTTTTCAATCTTTTTTTGCATTGGTTTTCATCGTTTTTTTTTTAGCCTTTTGTTGTTTTATTTGTTTCTTTGTCGGTTTTTATTGGTTACTTTTTTGTTCAACACGTACACAAATGTACATTTCTAGTGTATGCGAGAAAAATATTTGTTGGCACGCATTGAATGTTTTCCAAATATATGATGTATTTTTTTCTTAAATACAGTTTTGAACACATAGTCAACATTTTTCAAATACACTATGAATTTTCTTAAAGGCAATAAACATTTTTTCACACAATATACATTTTCTGTATACATCTGGACCATTTTTATATCCATGTTTAACATGTTTTAAATACAGAATTAACTTTTTAAAAATATCCTTTTTAACATAGTACAGACGCAGACACTCATACATATGCACATACACTCACCCTGTAAACACACGCACGCACGCCCTACCCCTATGAGGACTTTCGAGAGACTAGGCCGACACATTATCTTGAATTTGACAAAGTCGCCATAGTCGCCTTCGTAGTCAACAGGAACGTCTTTTCCCACTAAAAGCACATGGGCGGTGTTGACACCAGATTTTGGCATGGTATGAAACGCAATTAAGATGGCCTCATATGAAAAAATGTTCTACATGAATTGTTTTCGTCTCGTCGAATCGGTTGAGTTTGATATAAAAATCATCCCAATCCGAGTTCGTATGCAAAAGTTAGAGCCAACACTTTGCGGACCGGTCCTGAGTGAAAAAGTGACGTGAGGGACCAGACACCCACCTAGGTGGTGTCTGATGGGTCGCGTGAGTTATTCGGCCTTTGCCGGCTGAATGAAGCTTGCCGGCCGATTAAAAAGCTTGCCGGCGTGGAAAGCTTGCTGGCGCGAAAAGCTTGCCGGCGTGGAAGCTTGCCGGCGCGAAAAGCTTGCCGGCGTGGAAGCTTGTCAGTGTGAAAGCTTGCCGGGTGGAAAGCTTGCCGGGGTGAAAACCTTGCCGGTGTGGAAAGCTTGCCGGGGTGGAAACCTTGCCGTGGTGGAAAGCTTGCGGGGATGGAAACCTTGCCGGCGTGGAAAGCTTGCCGGAAAAGTGGAAGCTGTCAAAGTTAATCTGACTAGAAGTTGGAGATGGGCTCGAAATATTATTCATATGACTTCGGATGGAAAAGTGTTCTACACGGAAGTTGTGCGTATCGTCGAAACGGTCAAATTTGCTTTTGGAGTCATCATCATCGGAGATAGTATACGGCCTGCAAAGTTGTTACAAGACTCGACAGTTCAGAAAACTGCATAATTGAATCCGACCCACAGTGAAAGATGGGCCCTAAAAGTCATAAAGACGGCCTTAAAAGGAGAAGTGGCTTGCGCCGTGTTATGCAGATCATCGAGGCGGACAAGTTTGATGTTGAACTCCACTCCATCTGAGTTAGTATGCGATTTCTACAGCCCACGCAAGAAGCAGGACAGAAGTATGGGACAGATTCGGGCTGAATCCGAGTTGGACTGGAACTAGAACTGTAGGACGTGAATTGATGTAATTTTCTTGTAAAGGAAAGCCTAGATGAATCCTTTAATTGTATGGGAAGTCCAGCCGCCTCTTATATATGTTGGGGGTGACGGCCGATTGAACAACACACAATCGAACAAATCAATATACTACTTTTTCATTCTACGTTTTATCCCTCCATCGTTTTTTCTCTCTCATTCTTCGCTGTTCCTCGAGTTTGAGAGCTGCAAATCCCGAGGCCCTAGGGGCGAGCGAATCGACCTAGGGCAGCCTATAGCCGCCGCACTCCCTGACGGGGTCCCTCCCGGGCGTGTGGGGTTTCGGGTCTCAAAAGCGCCCGCCGACTGTCTTGCGTATCGCGCTATCGGTCGGGTCTCCTTCGACGTGAGCTGCGGTGCATCACCCCCGGCGTCGAGGGTACACGTGACGTGTTCGTGTGTCAACACACTTTTTGGTGACTCCGCTGGGGACGAAAGATCAAGAATCATCATCAACCATGTCTAATCTCCCCAAGCCCTCAGAAGTTGACGCCGATAACATCATTAAGCCCAGTCTTGATGAACTATCGGAGAAACATCGCCAAGCCTATGAAACGCACAAGAAGCAGCGTGAAGAGGCTTTTGAAGCGCTCAAGAAGAAGCACGAGGAGGAGGATTTGGAGGCGTTTCTTGCAAGTTTCAAGAAGGACCGTCAAGGCAACATCACTCCGGTTGTAAACGTCAATTTTTCTCCTCTCATTGACGAACAAGATTTAATCACTGTGAGTAAAGTTTTTTCTTCTGAGCAAGTGGTTGTGATTGAAAGTCTTGTCAGTAAGGGTAATGTGATGACGTGCAATTCTTTTGTGGTAAATACTAATGCTAAGAAAAATATGCCTCCGTCATCTAGTGGTACTGTTGGTGTATCTAAAAACCTTAGTCCAACTTTATCTATTTCATCAGCACTTCCTATGCAACAACAATATAGTATGCCGTTGAATTTTTACCCTAGTCAAACCAACCAGCTTGTGGCTGCACCTACATATCCTAATCCTATTATGAGTGTGCCCAATTCGGCGTTAACGCCAAATCACTTTGTCGCACCACCCATAGTCGCAAGCATATTTGGTCTTCCGCCGAATTATGGTTCGGCGCCCATCCCACAAGTTGCACCACTAGCTAGTACCCAGGTTGCTCCGATGTCATTGCCACAAACATCTTCATCTACCTCAGATCCAATTTTAGCTAAATTAAGGGAGGATTTGCATAAGATGTTTCTAGAAACTTTCGGAAACGAGCCGAAAGTAAAGAGTCGTGTGTACCAAAAGCCTTATCCTGAGCACTTTGATGCAGTTTTGTACCCTCAAGGTTACAAGGTTCCTGATTTTGTTAAATTTAGTGGAGAGGGCACAAGAACAACATGGGAGCATGTTAGTCAGTATCTAGTGCAATTAGGTGAAGCAGGTTCCATAGAAGAATTGAAAGTGCGTTTATTTCCATTATCTTTAACTGGCACCGCATTTTCATGGTTTGCTGCTTTACCACATGGTTCAATTCTCTTATGGTCACAATTAGAGCAGAAGTTTCATGATCACTTTTATAGCGGCGATAATGAGCTTAAGTTGTCACATCTTACATCGGTTAGGCAAAAACATGATGAATCGGTCACCGATTATGTCAAGAGATTTAGAGATATAAAAAACCGATGTTATAGCTTGGTGATAAGCGAGAGAGACTTGGCGGATCTTGTTCTTAGTGGCTTGAAAACTCATATTAAAGAGTGGCTAGAAAGTTATGAGTTTTTGAATATTAACCAAGTCTTACAAAAAGCTTTGGCTCAAGAGAGTCGAAGTAAAGAGGTTCATAGGTCTACAACCGATCGTCCCAGAATGCATATGGTTGAATACAATGATGATAATTGGGACGATGAGGTTGATGTCTATACTACTGAGTTTGTTTGGTCCTCAAAGGCCAAACCCTATACATGCAATGCTCTTAAGCCGATTCACAAGAATCGTGATGATGAGATGAAGTTCACTTTTGATATATCTAAGTGTGATAGAATATTTGATGCTCTCTTGCAAGATAAGATGATTAGAATATCACACACCATACCGCCATTTGAGGAACTAAAACGGCGTGCTTATTGCAAGTACCATAATTCATTTTCTCAGGCTACTAACGATTGCAATGTTTTTCGACGACAGATACAATCGGCCATTAATGACGGACGATTGAATTTTGCTGAGATGCAAGTTGATAAACATCCCTTCCCGATAAACACCATGGACTTGGAGGGAAAGAAAATGTTAATTCGGCCTAGCATAGCCAAATCTGCTAATAAAATAATGTTGTTATTGGTGAACCCAGGAAAGGCAAAGAGGGCGACAAAGTCTTGGGAAGAGAGGTTGTGCTTGATAAACAACCCAATGGCAAGGAAGTATTGAAGATCACCATAAAAAATTCTGCACTCGGGGGGCAACCACAAGTACAAGAAGATACTCGTGTTAAATTTATCAAGCCCAAGAATTTAGAAGTTGGCAAGTGGAAAAAGAGTGAAGCTAAGCGCAAGAGAATCAAGCCAACTTTTGATATGTTGCTATC
The DNA here is from genome assembly GCA_011799875.1 of Thinopyrum elongatum. NCBI lineage: Eukaryota > Viridiplantae > Streptophyta > Magnoliopsida > Poales > Poaceae > Thinopyrum > Thinopyrum elongatum. The sequence continues at coordinate 663,736,939 of CM022299.1, read as the reverse complement.
CAAATATGCAAGTCAAGCGGCCGGTTCTAGCTCTAATCGGCCATCACATTCAAAGCATTCAAGATCGCCTCCGAAGCAAGAATTTCGACGTTATGCAAGGCCATATGGGTCATGGACACCGACACCATGGATGTCACAAACCCCGTATGCGCCATATTACATGAGAGACTTCAATGGAGGATGGGGGCAGCCCCCAATGGCTCCTTATGCTTTTCATATGGGGTGGGCAGCACCTAGAAGGCCTGTTCGCGAGAGGCTTTATTATCCCACACAATGCCGTTTGAGCTATGGTGCTAATCGGCCACCAAAAATTTCTCCAAGCAAGACCAATAAAAAAGTGTGGCGTATTAAGTCACCTAATGTACAAAATTCAGAATGCGACAAGCAAAAGGAGATCAAAAGGCCGATTGTTGGTAATCTGGCCAATTCTAATGGTGATATTGTTATTGTTCAGCAGGGTTCCATGGTTAATGATCATGAAGCTAGCACAAGCAAGGCCAAACCTAGGGATCCCAAATGTACCCAACCTAAGTGGTGTCCTCTCGGTTTAACTAAAACCATGAAGAGGAGATTACAACGCATGAGGAACCATGAGAAGGTAGAGCACAAAGATCAGAAGCAAAGGGATGAATTGTTCAATGAAATTCGGCCCATGGCACTCACAAAACAAGTGTGGAGGCCTAAACAAAAAGAAAACGCAGATGCTTCTACGTTAGCTACAGCAACACCTTCACCACCAAAAGAGGATGATGAGACCCCTATTACATCGTCCACACCAACTGAAACATCCCCTTCAATTGAGGAAACTTTAAGCCCAATATACACATTGGGAGATGAAGATGAGATGGTGGATGACGAATCTACGCCGATTCGGGAAGGTATGGATATTAATATGGTGTATTACTTACCTGCCGAGTTTCGTGCTATAGGTGAAGAAGGGGAGGTGGCTCAGCTGGATTTTGGTCCAAAGAACGCTATCTTCGAGAAGCCAAAAGAACCGGTGAAACACTTGAAGCCATTGTACCTCAAAGGTCATATTAACGGATCGCCGGTTGCTAGGATGCTCGTTGATGGTGGTGCTGTGGTAAATCTTATGCCCTACTTGGTCTTCAAAAAGTTGGGGTTAGATGATGATGCATTGATGAAGACCAATATGGTACTTAATGGATTTGAGGGTAAAGAAAAGACAGAGGCCAAAGGTGTGATGTGCGTGGAACTCACTGTGGGAAGCAAAACTTTGGCCACCACATTCTTCATCGCCGAGGTGCAAGGTAACTATAATGTTATATTAGGCCGCGATTGGGTTCATGCTAACCAATGTGTGCCATCCAGCATGCATCAATTCTTAATACAATGGGTCGATGATGAGGTAGAGGTCATTCACGTGTATAATTCAGCTTGTGTTGCTTTGGCCGATGCATCGGTGGATTGGAATCATCCCAATGTTACTTGCTTAACAGGGCGTGACCTCTCGGAGTTTGATTTCCTTAGTGCTACGAGGAACGGGTTCATTCCCATCTCTTTAAAACCGATTGGTGGTAATCGGTTCCAAGGTATGATGTAAACAAGAAGTTAAAATCAATGGCCGATATAGAAATTATCGCCCTAAGAACATAAAATGGCCGATGGAGTGTTGACATCGTCCTTAGGAAAAGCAAGGTACAAATTATTTTTCAGCACACAAGCTTTGCCGAAAAACAGGGGGGCATGTGTTGACATCAGATTTTGGCATGGTATGAAACGCAATTAAGATGGCCTCATATGAAAAAATGTTCTACATGAATTGTTTTCTTCTCGTCGAATCGGTTGATTTTGATATAAAAATCATCCCAAATACGAGTTCGTATGCAAAAGTTAGAGCCAACACTTTGCGGACCGGTCCTGAGTGAAAAAGTGACACGAGGGATCAGACACCCACCTAGGTGGTGTCTGATGGGTCGCGTGAGTTATTCGGCCTTTGCCGGCTGAATGAAGCTTGTCGGCCGAGTAAAAAGCTTGCCGGCAAAATGAAAAGCTTGCCGGCGTGGAAAGCTTGCTGGCGCGAAAAGCTTGCCGGCGTGGAAGCTTGCAGGCGCGAAAAGCTTGCCGGCGTGGAAGCTTGCCGGTGTGAAAGCTTGCCGGGTGGAAAGCTTGCCGGGGTGAAAACCTTGCCGGTGTGGAAAGCTTGCCGGGGTGGAAACCTTGCCGGTGTGAAAGCTTGCAGGGGTGAAAACCTTGCCGGTGTGGAAAGCTTGCCGGGATGGAAAGCTTGCCGGCATGGAAAGCTTGCCGGAAAAATGGAAGCTGTCAAAGTCAATCCGACCAGAAGTTGGAGATGGGCTCGAAATATTATTCAGATGACCTTGGATGGAAAAGTGTTCTACACGGAAGTTGTGCGTATCGTCAAAACGGTCAACTTTTCTTTTGGAGTCATCATCATCGGAGATAGTATACGACCTGCAAAGTTGTTACAAGACTCGACAGTTCAAAAAACTGCATAATTGAATCCGACCCACATTTAAAGGTGGGCCCTAAAAGTCATAAAGACGGCCTTAAAAGGAGAAGTGGCCCGTGTTGTGTTATGCAGATCATCGAGGCGGACAAGTTTGATGTTGAACTCGACTCCATCCGAGTTAATATGCGATTTTTACAGCCCACGCAAGAAGCAGGACAAAAGTATGGGACAGATTCGGGCTGAATCCGAGTTGGACTGAAACTAGAACTGTAGGACGTGAATTGATGTAATTTTCTTGTAAAGAAAAGCCTAGATGAATCCTTTACTTGTACGGGAAGTCCAGCCGCCTCTTATATATGTTGGGGGTGACGGCCGATTGAACAACACACAATCGAACAAATCAATATACTACTTTTTCAGTCTACGTTTTATCCCTCCATCGTTTTTTCTCTCTCGTTCTTCGCTGTTCCTCGAGTTTGAGAGCTGCGAATCCCGAGGCTCTAGGGGCGAGCGAATCGACCTAGGGCAGCCCATAGCCGCCGCACTTCCTGACGGGGTCCCTCTCGGGCGTCTGGGGTTTCGGGTCTCAAAAGCGCCCGCCGACTGTCTTGCGTATCGCGCTGTCGATCGAGTCTCCTTCGACGTGAGCTGCGGTGCATCACCCCCGGCGTCGAGGGTACACGTGACGTGTTCGTGTGTCAACAGGCGGAAGGACTGAAATAAATCTAGGAAAATGTGAGCACCAGTGTCAAGTCTAGGACTTGAACACTGGTAGGATGGGGATACCACTGTCCTCGTAACCATCCAACGACAGGCTGGTTGGCAACTTTTTTAAATATCTGTTTTTTTATGTCTACCTTTAATTAATGTATGTTGTACATTTTTCTTATACATCAAGAGCAATTTTTTATGTATGTTGACATTTGTTAAACATGAATAACATTTTCTCATAGACATTATATATTTTCCTTATACATTTTTCGTATACATGAGAAATATTTTTTCTATACATATATAATGTTTTTCAATTGCTTGAGTAATATTTTTAAATACTTGATTAACATTTTTCAAATGATTGTTTACTTTTTCTCAAAAACATGACCAACTTTTTCAATTACTTTATTAACATTTTCAAATACAGGATAAAGTTTTTCATACACATTGTATATTTTTCGTATACATGAGAATCATTTTTTATATACATAGTTATTTTTTTCCAATACTTGATTAACATTTTCAAATGTTTTATGTATAGCTTTTTTTGTAATATATATATTTAGAATATTTGAAAGTATAAACAAAAGTCAAAAAGAAAGCAAAAACAGAAAGAAAACCATGAAAAGAAACAAAAAATAGGTTGTGGCCTGCCTCCCTCGCACTGGGCCAGCTCAGTACATTGCTCGCCTCTGGCGTGGCTGGCCTACATCTCGCTTTAAGCGAGACATAGGCGCACCAGAAAACCGGCGCGTCTGCGCGTGAGCGCTGGCCTCCTTATTGGGCCGGCCCACCAGGCGGAGGCGCGTGAGCGCTCATTCACCAAAGTGACGCTTAAGGCGTCGAAGATGAGGACTCACTTTTTTGGAGCATCGACTTTGCTTTTTTCTCATACCTCCATAAATGTCATATCATCGCAAAAATTTGCATGCACATAAAACACACATCAATGTCTGTTGCCAAAAAAAATGAGATATGTTTTATTATTTTTACTATTTTCTTGGATTTTACTATTGCAAAGGATGCATGTGAGCTCATGCTCACAAACTCTATATCTGTGGGTATAGGATTATTGCCACCCCACCTGAGGCTCTCTAGTTTGCCTGATACAGTTTTGTACCCTATGAACGTTTTGAATAACGAAGGAAAAACTACAAAACGGCTGGTATGGTTGCCTATCCATGCGGCCACTCCTTTCCTCTCTTTTCCAAACAAAAATGATACATAAGAATAACATCAATAAAGATTCTTTCAAAAATAAAATAAAATTATAATCCCCTAAATTGCTAACCTAGTTGACGATTCCCTTCACACGCCCACCGAGTGCTGACATGGCTTCTTTCGGCCTGCTCACACGCAAGCCAGGGGATGATGCCGCATGTCGGCCATCCGACAGGCAGCCATTGTTCTTGCAGAGCTCGTAGACCAGGAGCTTCTCGGCCACGAGCTCCGGGTGATTCGCTCGGAGCTTGGCCATGTAGGCCTCATCGACGCGCGTGGTCTCGATCCACGTGGTGGCATGGTCGCGGTCGCCGTCGATCCAGATCCAGCTCGATGGACATCTTCCTCTCCGTGTGGCAGAAGCTATGCACACCAGATCAATGCAAACGAATAGGTAGAGCGGAGCGAGAGGGGCGGGGCAGTGCGAACTAAGCGTCTGGGCTCACCGAAATAGGCCAGCAGCCAAGGCGATGAAAATAGGGATTCGGTGCTTGAGAGAGATGATGGAGGAGGAAGAGGTCGATGAGCGCTAGAGATGATTGCGGGCTTCGAGCCAAGCACTGCCTAGGGTTATAACATTGGACATACGATTGCAAAAAGTAAAACATAGAAAATATATAAGAACATAAAAAATATAGGACCACAATATACGCCTGACGTTCGATCTAGGAGGATTTCCCAGCGAACGAATCATTTGATCTGGGAGGGATCCTCCAGCGAACAGACATTCGCTGGGGAGGAACTCACCAACGCGAACAAATACGGCCCACAAGACGTTTCTTAACGGGCCTCCTCTCCAAAAGCATCATTGATTGTGCATAAATAAAATAAAGCAAAACCCAAAAAACGGTAAGAAAAAAAATGGAGAACAACCAGCTCATTGGATGTGTATCTGAACATAAAGTTGCCATACCTAAAAAATCCCATACATCAGAATTTACAAAAAATTGCCCATTCATTAGAAACAAAAAATCTGCCATATCGTAAAAACAAACAAGAAAAAACTTAAAAATTAGGTTCGAACCTAAACTTGTCATTGTTTCATAAAAAGATGTTGGGAAAAAAAAGAAAATTAAGAAAATAGTTTATGAAAACAATTTGTTATGGGATGTTCAAAGAACATTTTTCTACGGTTTTAAAAGGGATTTTGCTATGGTTTGTTAAACTAATGTATAAAGAAAAGAATTTCACATGGTTTGTTCAAAACAAAAAAATTGCCATGTTCCAAAAAAATGAATGGATAAAAATTGACATGGTCAAACAAAAAATAACTTTTGTTCGTACAAAAAATAAAAATTGGCATGGGTTAAAATTAAATTTTGAACTGTTCCAAAATATGAAAAATGCCATGGTAACAAAAAAATCGCCATGATTCATAAAACTGAATTTTCCATGGTCCATGCACTAAATTTTTCATGATCCATAACTAATTTTCCATGATCCGTAAACTAAAATTGCCATGATCCAATAAAAGGGTAATTTTGCTATGTTGCGAAAGGAAAGAAATTTGTTGTGATCCGTAAACTAAATTTGTTGTGATCCGTATTCTAAATTTACCATGATCCGGAAAAATGTAAATTTTGCCATGTTGCAAAAGAAATAAATTTGCCATGATCTACAACTAACAAAAGAGAGTTAGCCATGATGGTAAAATTAGTGTAAAAATCACCTTGCTACATAAAATCCAATGTCCATGATCCTCGAAGAAAGCAACAACTAAATTGCCCATGGTCCAAAAAGTAAAAATTGCCAAGGTAAAATATTAAATTTGCCATGTTCACAAAAGGTTTTCAATTATCTAAAACTAAATTTTCCATGGTCCATGAACTAAATGTTCCATGATCTTAAAACTAAATTTGTGATGGTCCATGAACTAAATTGGCCATGAACCATTGAGATGTGATTGATTCTTTCCCTCATGGGATGACCGTAAACATGAAGCAGACGAGCTTTCTGCCTGATGGCATAGCGAATCCACGCAAGATTGTCGTGAAAATCACCAAATCTGATGAAGATCTAAGCCTCTACCAAGGGCGGCAGGTCAGTGCCGTCACGCAGGAGTAGCAAGTGGTCCCCAAACTGGCGCAACGCCATTTGCTTCTCTGGGTCATTATCCACAAAGTCCTTTAGTCTAGGTGGACGAAGGGCACAGAGACCCAGATATAGCGCCAGCTTGGTGAGAGCAAGCTTGTGAACACGACCTCTTGCATCGGCAGGAAGGACATCACGAGGTGGAGCAGCGGTTCGTAGGCTACTGAGTCTGTCAACACCTCACACTGCTGGCCCCTGTGACCTCTTGGAACTGCACATCGGTGCCGACATGATGCCAAACAGATGGGCTGCATGAATCCAACAAGGCAAAGCATCATCATTAATCAAATACAAACTGAAGAAATCCTGAGAACACGTACGTGATTTGGTCCTCTACATGATACGATTCTCCGTCTGTATCTACCGACCAATGGTGTCATTAAAGGGTGTCATAAGTCATAACCATACATAATAGGATTATCGATGTATTGTAAGAACAAAATAAAAAACTCTGGTGTCCACCTAATTGTTTTCTTTGGGTTCATTTTGTCCACCTAGTAAAAAAAATAATTAAAAGTGCTGTTATTCGTAAACCTGGGAAAAGTTTGTAATTCAAACCAAACCCAGACCAACCCATACATGTACAAGTCCAGCAATCTAACCAAATCAATCCAAACTTTAAGTGCTACAGTCCAAACCAAACTGAACTGCTCGTGTTTTCAAACCAAACCAATCCAGTCCATTCCCTAGAATCGGTTTGAGCCCAAAGTTTGAAACTATGGACATGTGCACATAGATAGCTGTTGATGCATGCACTGAGCACTCCTGCTATCGATGCATGCTCGGTACAAATTGTACAAGAATCCCATTAAGTGTTGCATGCATACAATTAAATTCAGAAGCTACAACTCATATGTTACAAATTATCACTCATGCAAGCAAGAACAAAATGATAATTTGACAATATTTTCTATGCCATAAAAGGACATCAATGGTTCTCTGCCATAAAAGGACATCAATGGTTCTCTGCCATAAAAGAATATCAACAGTTCAAGCGTGATTCAACATTCGAAGCTGGAGAATGAACAAAAGAAACACTGATTTTTGTTACAAAGCAACCAAATGAGGACCAAACACTAGCTTTACATAACAAGCAAAGTGGGCAGCCTAGTTTCCTCCAGGCCCCAACATCAGCTCCATTGTTCAGTTGCTCCTTTTTGTTTGTGAACACAGCATAGATGGACTAAGCGGCTGAAGGGAGTTCGGATTCGATCAACATGTCTCGTCAGATTACACAGTACATATACTGCAGAATACAAAATTCAGAATTAAGATTCAGAATACAAACAGTACAAAATATCAGAAAGGAATGGACAAAAGGGTAACTAGATAAGCACTGAACAGATTGGATTATCAAGAAGAAAGAAATTAAGGAACATTGCTAAAAGAGATTGGATTAAACCATCTAAAATATCATCCAGAACATCAGTAGTGCTAATTACTGGGAGTGCAAGAAATCAGAATTGATGCTTTATTATACTCCCTCCATTCCTAAATATAAGATTTTTTAGAGATTCCAATACGGACTACATACGGAGCAAAATGAGTGAATCGACACTCTAAAATATGTCTATATACATTCATATGTAGTCCATATTGAAATCTCTAAAAAGCCTTATATTTAGAAACGGAGGCAGAATAAGGCAAACATTTACTTTCTCCATTAGACCATCCTGCTTGGACCAAAAAAGTTTGTACTAGTGGGATCAAACTCTTAACTAACTACTAGAAATGGGCCTAAAGTTTTCTGAACCAGAACCCAGCATCCTTAAGCTGGTTGCGACGCCCCCGGCTCAATCGTGCACTAATCATACACGCAAATGCACACGATCAAGCCTAAGGACTCACTTGAAGATATCACAACACAACTCTAACATATAAATAAGTCATACAAGCTTTATATTACAAGCCAAGGGCTCGAATACATAAGCTTGATATCATACAAGTGTCAGCGAAAGCATCAGATGTCTGGGTACAGACATAAAAGTAAACACAGATAAGCCTTTAGAAGGCGGGGCAAAACAAGACTACGGTCGAAAAGGCGCAGGCCTCCTGCCTGGGACCCTCCGATCCTACTCCTGGTCGTCAGCGGTCTCCACATAGTAGTAGGCCCCGTCATGGTAGTAGTAGTCGTCGACGGGGGCAGCTAGCTCCAGGGCTCCGTCGTCTGGATGCATCATTCGGGTATGGGGGAAAAAGAAAGCAAAGTAACCGTGAGTACTCATCCAAAGTACTCAGCAAGACTTACATCAGAACGATTCTAGTATGCAACATTTTCAAAGAAGGCTGTATAAGTGGACTGGGCTGCAGAAATGCCAGAATAGAGAGAGGGCCTAGTCCTATCGAAGACTAGAATCTTCATCGGTCTTGCAGCATTAGAAGAGTGTAGATTAGTACAATATAATGTAATAGTAGTATTAAGTATCAACCTCACCCAGAGATCCTTTCTCGACTCCCTGCGAGAAAGCAATCCCAGAGCCCTAATATCCATTCTCATCTCAATATCAAGTTCTAGTTGTATCGATTGGGATACAACTCCGAGCGTCCGTTACCGAGGATCCGGCTATGCATAGATGTTTTCTTCCCTGCAGGGGTGCACCAACTTACCCACAACGCTCGCTTAACTCCGGCCGGACACACTTTCTGGGTCCTGCCCGGCCTCGGCTAAACAACACGCCGCAACCTGACCTAGGCTCAATAGAGAGGTCAGCACGCCGGACTAATCCTATGCACTCAGGGGTCTTGAGCCCATCGCCCTTTGCGCTCCTGCACGTTGCGTGGGCGGCCGGTGAGCAGACCTAGCCCCCTTATACAAGGACGGGTGTTCCAGTCCAACCCGGCGCGCGCCGCTCCCTTGCTGACGTCTAGAAAGCTTCGGCTGATGCATACGACGCAGAGTACCCATATTTATTCCCCAGTGATGGTTAGTGCTATCGGGCCAGAGGCCCACTCGGATCAAATATCCAAATCGTTAGTGAATTGGTAGCGCGCGGTAACGAGCAGAGACTCACGAACGATGTGACCCCGTCGCCCCGTCTCGAGGGCTTGCGACAAGGGCTAAGAATGCCCGGCCACGGCTCGTAATCATCTCGCGGGTACTCTCTCTGGTCACCTGACTACTCGCGGGTACTCTCCTGGTCACCCGACTAACTCGCGGGTACTCTCCATGGTCACCCGACTTCTCATCACTCGCCACATAGGCACGCACGGGTACCCCTCAGGGTCGACCCGACTTTATCATATTCCAGTGTAAAGTCATAGTAACCGTGTGTTCAACACATCAAGGAGGAAACCCGAGGAGTCACCCTCGATGGATTCCTACTCGATGTTTCCGTCAAGGTGTGTTCGGAGGAATCACCCTCGATAATACTCGCGCTTGCGGGGTTGCATGACAGAAGTTTCGTCGGAGGAGGTAAAGAGGATTCACCCTCGGAAACCACTACCGACTAACTATACTACAGAGGTAACATCCGGAGTGAGATAAGAGGTTTCACCCTCGTCACTCGATGGTAGCTCTGCAGAGTCGAGCAACTTAGGGGGTGTGCGGTGATGTGCAGGCCTCAGCCCGTCGATCCCATCGAACGGGTCACTGTTAACCAAGCGGGGCAACTGGGACAAGGAAGAGGGGTCTTAGATGGCTTTCCATCCATCCTATACTAAACAATTTAGGATAAAAGGCATGTATCAATAACAGTTACAAAAACAGGCTATGCATCAGAAATAGGTAAAGCAGTAGCAGCAGCAATTTCTAATGCAAGAAGGAGGGAGAAAGAATAGGCGATATAGGCATGCGTCAAGGGGGGTTGCTTGCCTGGTTACTCGGCAGATGAAAAAGGAATCTCCGACGGTGAAATAGTCGATCACCAGGGCATCGTCAGCGGTCTCGGGGTCTACCGGGAAGAAAGGGGGAGAAGAAACAATATAAATACAAGGCAACAAAAGCAATCACATAGCAAGACATGGTAATACGCAGTGCAGGGGTGACCTAGTGCAATGTTGAGTGCTATAGACGGAGCGGGAAAATATCTGGGAATATTTTCCCGGTGTCAGGCAGCTGTCAAACAGATGAACCGGAGAAGAAAGTCTAATGTTCATCATGCTAGAGGCATGTGACAGGTATGGGAAGGGCATATTCGGATTTGTCTCATTTTTCTGATCATTTTTCATATATAAAGTTTTTCGATCCGAGCTACGGTTAATTTTCTATTATTTTCTAAAGTTTTAATCATTTTCTGAAAAATCCTGGAATTATTTAATCCGAATTTGAACAGTGCAGAAACTTTTTGCACTTAGCCAGAACTAGCCCTAGTCACTGACTGGTGGGGCCAGGGGCCCAGTTGACTTAGTCAACAGCCCAGTCAGCAGTCAACAGAGTTGACTGTTGACTGGTCAAAACTGGCAGGTGGGGGCCACTGTCAGTGTAACAGAGCACTGTTAATACTAAACTAATTGCTACAGTGTTGAGGGCCCACACGTCAGTGTCACATTAACTGAAACGTTAAGTTAGTTGTGGGGCCCGCGAGTCAGTGTCTGTTAGCAAAACTGTTAGTACTAAACAGCGCTTAGGGCATAACTAAACGGGATGGGCCCATTTGTCAGCGAGCCGGCCCTCTGCTTCAAACGCGCGCGCGCGTGCTCGCCGGCGGTGAGCTACAGAGGCGGCGGCGGCGCATGGGGACGGTGCTCCCGGCCACCGTTTGGCCCGGGGTTTGGCCCTACGGGACGCCCACGACGCGCCGCATCGGATGGAGGCAGCGGCTGGAGCGGAGGCGGACGAAGTCGAGCGCCACAACGATGGCGGGCGGCGCTGGAGTTCGGGCCTCGTCGGTTTCGACGCTACGGGCACGCACCAGACTAACTAAGAGCGCGAGCAGCACCTACACAGCTCCACTAGCACGACGGCGCGCTCGGATGACTCCGAGGGGCACTAGGGGGATGGCAGGGAGCTCAACTGCGGTGGCGGAGCTCCGGCAATGGCAGCGGTAATGCGGGGCTTGGGCGCGAGGGGGAAAGAGATGGGTTCGGAGCGGTGCTCACAGCGGAGCTCGAGGGAGGTCTCGGGGAAGCTGGAGAAGCTCGGGGCGGCGCGGATCGAAGTATTGAATGACGGCTGCCGAAGGTAGGAGACGGCGCGGATCGTTCGTTGAAACGACCCCCGGCTCGAATGGCGTGGTGCAGGAGAGGTAGTCGAGGCAGGCGCGTCTCTTGGACAAGTCTAGGCGGCGCGGGGTAGCTCCTGGCCATGGTGGTGGCGAGCGGCGGCGACGGCTCCGTTCGGTGGGATTGGGGGCGAGAGGGAGAGCGGTGCCGAGGGGGGAGAAGTGGCGGCCGGTGCGTCCAGGGGGGTGGGTGAGTTGCCCTTATCCCCTCCCGTCGACCTTATGGCTGCACGTGCCGAGGAACGGCCGGCGAGGAGGTCTCGGCCACAGCCATGACGCCACGACCAGAGAGGACGAAGGAGCAGGTGGGGGATGGGCTGGGCCAGCTCTGTGCCTTGCTGGGCCAGAGTGCACAGGGGAACTTTTCCCCTTTTTCTTTTCTGGAAAGAATTAGTTCATGTTGACTATATTTGAGCTAGCAAATGAGTTTTGCTGAAAGTGAAACTTTGCATAAAAACCATGCACCATATTGTGGTTTTGCACAAAAAGTTTCAGGGCATCTGGAAATGTTTAAGCATTTTTAGAAAATGGAAGGACCAAAATAAATGCTACTGGACCACTGAAATAATTTCCAGGGGCAATTTGGGAATTCAAATAATGTTGGCTTTATTTTTAAAATTGTTTTAGGATTATTTGCAATATCATGAACATTTTTGTTTTGCTGTTTGGATAATTATTATTTTGACTTTGTTTTAAGTTTGAATTTGAGGCAGAAATATTTCTTAACTATTTTTCTTATGGCATAATGATGATGACTTGGCATGATTAAGAGGTGATCACTGTGCTTATTACCCAGGGGTGTTACAATTCTCCTCCACTACAAGAAATCTCGTCCCGAGATTTAAGTGGGGAAGTAAAGGGTAACTTCGGGAGAATCGACCCTTGCAAGGTCGATCATCTGGTGGTCAATTCAGGGAATGTGGCAGAAGTATCTCTCGAGTTGAAACTTAGGAAAACATCGAGAGCAAAGTATGAATGTACAATAAGAAGTTTCAAGCGAACGGACATCCGATCGATACCTGAACAGAGTGTGAAAAGGGGTTCAGAGCATCGGAAATAGATCATCTCTCGGAGGGTGGCTCGTGATACACACAAAGCCAAGAGCATAGGATACTTCGGAATCAAAGATGTACAGGAGGGTCAGTTTCCGATCCTGTGGAACTGTGATGAGGGTCAATCAAAAGTAGGGAGAACGGTGACATCTTACGTGTCACGACAACAAGGTATGTCAGAGGGTAGCCTGTCAGTTATATCGGTGACAACATCGGTACCAGGGGCGAGGGACGAAGAGAACCATTTTCCTGCTCGTTGAACGAGGCGGACCAATAGGCAAAGTTCTCGTCCATCGGTGGTTACCGGAAGTCTTCAACAATAGTAATAGGGTCTTGCTGACAGAGTTGTAGACCGAGGTGTTTTCATAAGCAGGGAATTATTTCTGCTTATATCATATAGATCACAAGAAAGGTTAAACAAACCAATGGAAAGGAAAATGTGATTAATTGATTAATCAAACCAATGGAAAGGAAAATGTGTTTTCACACAAGGATTAGGAGTATATCCTTTCCCAAGAAAAAACGGAGCATGATATACATGACAGTACAACAGGTACAAAATCATTTAGATAAAGGGGCGAGGGAAAATTCATGATGTTTACCCGAACAATGGTGTTTGGATAATAGATCAAGAAACATTTGGCAATGTGCTTCCAATGTTCTTGTTGATATTCGGAATACCACAGTCATGCTTCGAGGTAGCATAATATGGTGTTTCAAGCAAAGATTGAATTTGAAGATCACAAGAGATACAAATGAACATTTCCAAGAATATCACGGAACGTAAGGTATAACCAATCACAACCAGGTCAGTGTTGGCAGACAGTCAAGGATGTCGTCGATGATATCACAAACCATCGAAGAGCAGGGATGGTAGTTCTCACCATGATTTCAGTTGACTTCTCAGAAGAAGTACAAATGTTGACGATGATCACGACACCTTTGTCGAGGGGTTTTCATGAAGAGGTAGTCGTTCAGCGACGACATCAAGCAAAAGAAATGGTGGAGCGAAAGGTTAATGGAACCACGAGTACGACATAAACTCGAAATCAAGCTTGTTGTTTGAGGTGAAATGATAAGATGAGGAGGATCGACGTAACCTTAGCTCGTCGTCTAAAGTTGTGCTCCGGGAATAAGGACCAGGTAGCACAGTTAAAATTGGTACGATAATGATATAGTCGAGCAGGATAGGAATGATGTGATGGAGTATCATTCCAATAAGAATTCACAAGAGGTAGTGCAATGACGCGATATCCTTGAGATATCATGGGGCAATACTTGAAGGTAGATTAAGATAAAGGTTGGGTAGATGGAATGATCTACAGAAGACAAGTATTTTAACTTGTCCGAGAAATGGAATCAAGGTGAACATATGGTCGGAGCCACGATTGCAAGGGATCAATTCACAGATACAAGATGAACTTATACCAAGGGGATAATTGATATTACAGGAAGCTTCCATGATAAGTTCTGCATCGTGTCCATGGGCATGAACGCAAAAGTTCAAGGTCGACTCCCACTTCTTCAATGCATAACCTTTCATTCACTCCTCGTTTTTCGAAGAAATTGTAGTGCTGAAAATTTATCTGGTGAAGCACCAGAAGAGTACGACTCGCATAACTTTCGAGTTCACATGGATTAGGGAAAGCATAGGTTCAACCCATCGGGACAACTTAGGAACCTATACCACGAATTTCAGGAGTAATTAACTCAAGCTCGACAGCAGAGCATGATTGACAAAAGGAGAGGATACATTTTACCAAAGGCACTATGTATCAGGAAAAGAACTCACAAGAATTTTGGATGTGAAGGACATTGTCGGATAACAACACAACAATGGATCTGGCGATTCACGGTGGGGTTGGTGTGAGTATCGGTACTCAACCAGAAGAAGAAAGAATGCAAAGCCATCGAATTATAGAAACATCGGAATAATTCGACGCTTGGGTACAGAGGAATTATGATTCCAAGACGAAGGACCAGAAGCAGAGGCTCTGACCAAAAGATTGGTAGGTTGAATAGAATTAGATGGCCAATCAATCAAGGATTGATCTACCAAGAACCAGCTCATATCCAGAATGACGTCTGAGCCGGAAGGATGAATTAGTAGGAAACAACTGATGATTGCGAGTATTTGCAGACACATTGAATCATTAGGCTCAAGATAGTAATGACAAAGGGGTTATCGAGGATTTCTAGACATATGGAATTAACCATAGTGCAGGCAAGCAGGAATTTCCAAAGCATTAGGCTGCAAAGGATTTTCGGAACATCAGATAGTATTATGAAGTATTTGGCAGAACACATGATCAACTGGGGATGAACGAATTCCCGGAAAGTGTGAGGAATTATTTGTGCATGTATTCATGCGGAAAAGTAGCTGCAAGGTAGTAGGCACAACGGATTCCTGGAATATCTGAGAGTATTACAGGGTTTCTTTTAATAACAAGAGCAATTGGAAATGAAGGTATGGATGGCAAGTGCATGTAGCTATCCATAGGAATTTATCGGTGGTAGGGAATTGCAAAGACGGCGTGCGCAAGGGTCTCGGGAAATATCCAATAGTATCTTCGGTATCTACTGGTGCATCCAGCGGTCATCGGTATCGAGGGGCTCTCCGGGAGGAAGTGGTTACGAGAACCTAATGTTAGAGTCAGCAAAACTTTAACCCAAATAGAAGAGAGATCAGAGTCCCAGAGTATAGACGAGGAATAAAAGATCCTAATACCACCCAATTGGCGACGTGGGCCCGTAAGCCACACAGCCATGTTAGTAAAACAGTTTTCGAATACTAGACTCAACTTCAGCCAAGGAGTTGGAAAGGGGGTTCCTACAGGCAGTCGGCTCTGATACCAACTTGTGACGCCCCCGGCTCAATCGTGCACTAATCATACACGCAAATGCACATGATTAAGCCTAAGGACTCACTTGAAGATATCACAACACAACTCTAACACATAAATAAGTCATACAAGCTTTATATTACAAGCCAGGGCCTCGAGGGCTCGAATACATAAGCTTGATATCATACAAGTGTCAGCGGAAGCATCAGATGTCTGGGTACAGACATAAAAGTAAACACAGATAAGCCTTTAGAAGGCGGGGCAACACAAGACTACGATCGAAAAGGCGCAGGCCTCCTGCCTGGGACCCTCCGATCCTACTCCTGGTCGTCAGCGGTCTCCACGTAGTAGTAGGCCCCGTCGTGGTAGTAGTAGTCGTCGACGGGGGCAGCTGGCTCCGGGGCTCCGTCGTCTGGATGCATCATTCGGGTATGGGGGAAAAAAGGAAGCAAAGCAACCGTGAGTACTCATCCAAAGTACTCAGCAAGACTTACATCAGAACTATTCTAGTATGCAACATTTTCAAAGAAGGTTGTATAAGTGGACTGGGCTGCAGAAATGCCAGAATAGAGAGAGGGCCTAGTCCTATCGAAGACTAGCATCTTCATCGGTCTTGCAGCATTAGAAGAGTGTAGATTAGTACAGTATAATGTAATAGTAGTATTAAGTATCAACCTCGCCCAGAGATCCTTTCTCGACTCCCTGCGAGAAAGCAATCCCAGAGCCCTAATATCCATTCTCATCACAATATCAAGTTCTAGTTGTATCGATCGGGATACAACTCCGAGCGTCCGTTACTAAGGATCCAGCTATGCATAGATGTTTTCTTCCCTGCAGGGGTGCACCAACTTACCCACCACGCTCGCTTAACTCCGGCCGGACACACTTTTTGGGTCCTGCCCGGCCTCGGCTAAACAACACGCCGCAACCCGACCTAGGCTCAATAGAGAGGTCAGCACGCCGGACTAATCCTATGCACTCAGGGGTCTTGAGCCCATCGCCCTTTGCACTCCTGCATGTTGCGTGGGCGGCCGGTGAGCAGACCTAGCCCCCTTATACAAGGATGGGCGTTCCAGTCCAACCCGGCGCGCGCCGCTCCCTTGCTGACGTCTAGAAAGCTTCGGCTGATGCATACGACGCAGAGTACCCATATTTATTCCCGCGTGATGGTTAGTGCTATCAGGCCAGAGGCCCACTCGGATCAAATATCCAAATCGTTAGTGAATTGGTAGCGCGCGGTAACGAGCAGAGACTCACGAACGATGTGACCCCGTCGCCCCGTCTCGAGGGCTTGCGACAAGGGCTAAGAATGCCCGGCCGCACCTCGTAATCATCTCGCGGGTACTCTCTCTGGTCACCCGACTACTCGCGGGTACTCTCCTGGTCACCCGACTAACTCGCGGGTACTCTCCATGGTCATCCGACTTCTCATCACTCGCCACATAAGCACGCACGGGTACCCCTCAGGGTCGACCTGACTTTATCATGTTCCAGTGTAAAGTCATAGTAACCGTGTGTTCAACACATCAAGGAGGAAACCCGAGGAGTCACCCTCGATGGATTCCTACTCGATGTTTCCGTCAAGGTGAGTTCGGAGGAATCACCCTCGATGATACACGCGCTTGCGGGGTTGCACGACAGAAGTTTCGTCAGAGGAGGTAAAGAGGATTCACCCTCGGAAACCACTACCGACTAACTATACTACAGAGGTAACATCCGGAGTGAGATAAGAGGTTTCACCCTCATCACTCGATGGTAGCTCTGCAGAGTCGAGCAACTTAGGGGGTGTGCGGTGATGTGTAGGCCTCAGCCCGTCGATCCCATCGAACGGGTCACTGTTAACCAAGCGGGGAAACTGGGACAAGGAAGAGGGGTCTCAGATGGCTTTCCATCCATCCTATACTAAACAGTTTTGGATAAAAGGCATGTATCAATAACAGTTACAAAAACAGGCTATGCATCAGAAATAGGTAAAGCAGTAGCAGCAGCAATATCTAATGCAAGCAGGAGGGAGAAAGAATAGGCGATATAGGCATGCGTCAAGGGGGGTTGCTTGCCTGGTTGCTCGGCAGATGAAAAAGGAATCTCCGACGGTGAAGTAGTCGATCACCAGGGCATCGTTAGCGGTCTCGGGGTCTACCGGGAAGAAAGGGGGAGAAGAAACAATATAAATACACGGTAACAAAACAATCACATAGCAAGGCATGGTAATACGCAGTGCAGGGGTGACCTGGGAATATTTTCCCGGTGTCAGGCAGTTGTCAGACAGATGAACCGGAGAAGAAAGTTTAATGTTCATCATGCTAGAGGCATGTGACAGGTATGGTAAGGTCATATTCGAATTTGTCTCGTTTTTCTGATCATTTTTCATATATAAAGTTTTTCGATCCGAGCTACGTTTAATTTTCTAAGATTTTCTAAAGTTTTAATCATTTTCTGAAAAATCCTGAAATTATTTAATCCGAATTTGAACAGTGCAGAAAATTTTGCACTTAGCCAGAACTAGCCCTAGTCACTGACTGGTGGGGCCAGGGGCCCAGTTGACTTAGTCAACAGCCCAGTTAGCACTCAACAGAGTTGACTGTTGACTGGTCAAAACTGGCAGGTGGGGGCCACTGTCAGTGTAACAGAGCACTGTTAATACTAAACTAATTGCTACAATGTTGAGGGCCCACACGTCGGTGTCACATTAACTGAAACGTTAAGTTAGCTGTGGGGCCCGCGAGTCAGTGTCTATTAGCAAAACTGTTAGTACTAAACAGCGCTTAGGGCATAACTAAACGGGGTGGGCCCATTTGTCAGCGAGCCGGCCCTCTGCTTCAAACGCGCGCGCGCACGTGCTCGCTGGTGGTAAGCTACAGAGCCGGCGGCGGCACATGGGGACGGTGCTCCCGGCCACCGTTTGGCCCGGGGTTTGGCCCTACGGGGCGCCCACGACGCGCCGCATCGGATGGAGGCAGCGGCTGGAGCAGAGGCGGACGAAGTCGAGCGCCACGATGATGGCGGGCGGCGCCGGAGTTCGGGCCTCGTCGGTTTCGACGCTACGGGCACGCACCAGACTAACTAAGCGCGCGAGCAGCACCTACACTGCTCCACTAGCACGACGGTGTGCTCGGATGAGTCCGAGGGGCACTAGGGGGACGGCAGGGAGCTCAACCGTGGTGGCGGAGCTCCGGCAATGGCAGCGGTAATGCGGGGCTCGGGCGCGAGGGGGAAAGAGAGGGGTTCGGAGCGGTGCTCACAGCGGAGCTCGAGCGAGGTCTCGGGGAAGCCGGAGAAGCTCGGGGCGGCGCGGATCGAAGTATTGAACGACGGCGGCTGAAGGTAGGAGACGACGCGGATCGTTCGTTGCAGCGACCCCCGGCTCAAATGGCGTGGTGCAGGAGAGGTAGTCGAGGCCGGCGCGTCTCTTGGACAAGTCTAGGCGGCGCGGGGTAGCTCCTGGCCGCGGTGGTGGCGAGCGGCGGCGACGGCTCCGTTCAGCGGGATTGGGGGCAAAAGGGAGAGCGGTGCCTAGGGGGGAGAAGTGGCGGCCGGTGCGTCCAGGGGGGTGGGTGAGTTGCCCTTATCCCCTCCCGTCGACCCTGTGGCTGCACGTGCCGAGGAACGGCCGGCGAGGAGGGCTCGGCCACAGCCATGGCGCCACGACCAGAGAGGACGAAGGAGCAGGTGGGGGATGGGCTGGGCCAGCTCTGTGCCTTGCTGGGCCAGAGTGCACAGGGGAACTTTTCCCCTTTTTCTTTTCTGGAAAGAATTAGTTCCTGTTGACTATATTTGAGCTAGCAAATGAGTTTTGCTGAAAGTGAAACTTTGCACAAAAACCATGCACCATATTGTGGTTCTGCACAAAAAGTTTCAGGGCACCTGGAAATGTTTAAGCATTTTTAGAAAAAGGAAGGACCAAAATAAATGCTACTGGACCACTGAAATAATTTCTAGTGGCAATTTGGGAATTCAAATAATGTTGGCTTTATTTTTAAAATTGTTTTAGGATTATTTGCAATATCATGAACATTTTTGTTTTGCTGTTTGGATAATTATTATTTTGACTTTGTTTTAAGTTTGAATTTGAGGCAGAAATATTTCTTAACTATTTTTCTTATGGCATAATGATGATGACTTGGCATGATTAAGAGGTGATCACTGTGCTCATTACCCAGGGGTGTTACACTGGTGGACGACCTGCAGAATTGGAGTGATTTTATTGTCGAAGATGCGAGTATTCCTTTCACGCCAAATTGCCCAAACCACGACCATCTTAACTAACTACTGATGTATTCCTTATGAATCAGGTTCTATGATATTTCCCCTAAATGATATTGTTCCTTAGTAATAGGGAAAAGAACTAAGGGATGGTATTGTTCAACTTACCAAATTGATATCATAAGCTCTTAGACCTTTTCTCCATTAGACCTGCTTGGACCTGCACATTCAAAATACATGTTAAGCAACGTAAAGCTTGCTCCTCAAACTGAAGTGGGAAAATAATATCATACCTTCATTATTTGGAATTTTGATAAGCCAATCTTTTGCGCAAACTAAAGCCTCAAGCGTTTCGGGCGTCATCGAGCATCGTGTGTCTCCTAAAGTCCTTCCACTGCAACTGAATGCTGATTCAGATGACACGGTGCTAAGAGGTATTGCAAGGAAATCACGAGCCATGGTTGAGAGCACGGGATATTTTTCAGCATGTGTTTTCCACCATATCAAAATATCAAAACTTTCCTCAGAGCCTTCGAAATTTTCTTTGAAATACATGTCCAGCTCTGACTTTGGTTGCGTGTAGGACCTCCTTCTTGACTTGTATTGAGCAAACTCTTCTTCCAGCCTCCTTTTGCCAAGAACTGGTGATCCCATATTGGCGCTGACTTGACGAGATACCGAGTGCTCGGTGGTTCTTCTGGATTCCTCGTATTTCTCATAGTATAGCCTCATCATGTCTTTTACACCTTCTAGACACTTGTCAATATCATCCACATTTTCACAATATTTTTCAAAGAAGAATTCCAAGTAGTCAGATTTCTTTGTTGGATCTAACACCGTTGCAATGACAGCTGCAACATTCAGTTTTGACTCTTTCCAGTATTTATCAAACTTTTGGCCCATAGCATAGACAAGGTTTGACATAGTTCCACTAGTGCTCCACTGAGGGTCCCTTAGTGCGTGACGGATGACAAACACCATGTGCAGATACTAACTCCGTCGCTTCTTCAAAAGCTTTCAGAAATGCGCAGATTACTTCAGCATTAGTCCACTCCACATCGTCCGGTGCTATTACACCATTCCCACTTGCATAATTATTGAGGGCTCCCTTGTATTCCAGAGCTTCTCCAATCATTAGATATGTACATTGATTACGAGTCGAGGGACTAGTCGAGACTAGTCTATGAGTCGCATTCTGGGTGTCGACTAGAAATCTCGTGTAGACTAGTTCGCCGAGTCGAGGAGTCGAAGGACTAGTCGTAGACTAGTCTAGAGTCTAGACTAGTCGTGCACCTTGAGTCGTTCGACTCAATTTATTTTTTATTTTTTTAGGGATTGGGAGGGGATAAGTGAGCCAGCCACCCTGCCCCTTTCCCTCCATTGCTTCTGCTCTCCATGGATCTGCGCTCCTCTGCTCTGGCCCTTTCCCTCCATTGCTTCTGCTCTCCCTGGATCTGCCCCTACGGTCTCCCTCCCTCTGCTGTCTTCTGGCTACTGGATCCGCTCGTCCCTCAGGTTGCAGCAAGCAAGCATACTAGCAAAGTAATTTCTCCCTTCTCTTCTTCCCTTCTTTGATTTGATTTTTACCCCCTGCTATCTTCCTTATTTCGTTTTGTTTGCTTCAGTTTCAAGATCCTTAGGTCTGAACTGCAATGTCTACGCCGGAAATATCTCAAGTAGTGTATTCAGCAGCTGCAGGTCAGGCCAATGAGCAATATGATCCATGGAAGGATCCTGCAAGAAGCCAACTAGGAGCAAGGATCCAACATGGAAATATGCCTATTGGCTTAATCTGCAGGACAAATTGACGCTCCAATGTACTTTTTATAGTATATATTACATATTAATACTAGGTTTTAGTAATTGATTACTGCAAGTTGTGAACTATAGTACCATGTCGACTAGTCCAGCAGTAGTCTAGACTAGTCACGATTAGTCTATGAGTCTCAACCTTCGAACGACTCGTCGACTCGTAAACGTTGGATATGTAGAGTTTCAACGGTTTGGAATATCAAGATTTATGCTGCCAACCTTTTTAGGCAGATCCAAATTGATGGCAATCACATTGAAGGATTGGATTCTTGATGGCGAAGAAGCGATATGCCTTAAAAGTTCACGGATTTTTTCTATGGTCTTGTGCACATATCTTGTTCCATCTTGAACTAAGATATTAAGGATATGTGCGCAACATCTTACATGAAAATCCACGCCACCAAACAACATGCCATGGTTTTGATGTTGCACAAATGAGTCAACTGCCGGTTTGTTATTTGCTGCATTGTCAAGGTCAAAGTAAACAATTTCCTTCTGATGCCCCATTCAGTCAAACACTTGCACAAAGTCTCTTCAATGGCCGCACTTGTGTGCGGATACTTGACTTTTTTGAAGGATATTACCTTCTTCTTCAGGTTGAAATTGGCATCAATGTAGTGAGCGGTAATACACATATAGCCCAGTTCTTGTACAGAGGTCCACATGTCTGAGGTCAAACAAACACGTGAATCAAGAGACTCGAACTCAATGTGCAGTTGATTCTTCATTTGCTCATATGGATTAAAGCAGTCGTTGCGAACAGTATGGCGCCGAATGACTTTAAAGGTCGGCTGCATCGACTCCATCCACTCTTCAAAGTAAGGATCCTCGAACTTCCTGAATGGAACCTCGGCGTGGATGCAATATTTGATCATGAGCTGACGACTTCTCTGAGGATCGAAAACAAACCCCGCATCTGATGTTTTTTTCTTAATTGTTGCGCGAACTCTTTTTCTCTTTCGAGTGTCTTCACTCCTGTCTCCACTAGAATAGAAGAGAGACAGAGGTGTTCGTCCCCAAATGGCTTATCTACTCCGTGGTCGATCCCCACCAGTCGCCCATTGAATCTTTCGTCGCCACCCAGAAGGCGCTCGCGCCGTCGCTGCCATGGCCCGTGGGCTGCTCTTCCCCTCCGGCGTTTTTCTGCGGCGAGATCCACGAAAGGCGCGAGCGGTGGCGCGTCTCCATCGACGTCGCGCTCACGTGCGGAACCTTGTTTTCGGCGGTTATCGGGAGGCGACGGCGCTGCACGCCTATCGGCAGCGAGATTCATGGGGAGGCGATATCCACGAGGAGGCGCGAGCGATGGTGCGCGACTACATCGCCGTCGCGCCTAGGTGTTGGACGCGCGTGCTCGCCGGGATGTGCCGCCTTCATCCGTCGGGGGATGGACTCAGTGCTGCCCCCGCCGGTCTCCTGTGCTTCCCCCGCCACGCCTCCTAGCGAACGAGGAGAAGCCGTGTCAGGTCCGGCCTCGAACGGCGCCACTGCTTGCCGGCCAGTCGCCGCTGAGGATTTCGCAGATGGCGTCCTGGTGTTTGGGGTGGTTAGCGGCGAGCTCGGAGACGGCCCAGGCGACCATGGCCTGCACATTCATGGGAGGCGTCCTTGAGCACCTTGGCGAAGGCGGCGCAGGCCCTGGGCGAGCACCACCTGCTCGACGCACTCGGGTCGTGGCCGAGGAGGCCGATGGCGAGCGCATCGCTCTCCTGTCCTTTGAGACTGAGCAGCGGCAGCACGCTGTCCTCCTTGATGATGTCTCGAAGGGCCCATTGGCCGATCTTTATTAGAAGGAAAGAAAGGTAGTACAGCTTGAGTACAGTCTAAGCGAGTTAGACTGAAACCCGCAGATTACATGCCACCCCAGTGGCGAAGGCCCTAGTACAATACACCCGCTGTGAACACAATGAAGTCGAGCAGATAGCGGAACTAGTCCGCCAAGTCCACGATGCATCCAGCCGCCCTCCACATGGCGATGTCGTCTTTACATAGGTCCAAAACCCTGTCACACGAACTGGCCAGCTGATCAAAAATCCTCGAGTTTCTCTCCTTCCATATCCTCCAGTGTAGCAAGATTACCACTGTGTCAAAACTCTTCCTTACAGGTTTGGGAATCGACGCCCTGGTCTTCAACCACCAATCTTCCGTGGAGGTGAAGCTGTCATTCGGCTCCTGAAAATTCGCCCTTGTCCATGATTTGAAACGCAGCCACAGCTGCTGTGTGAAACGGCAATGCACAAACAAGTGTGTGCAATCCTTCGGTTGTGATGCACATAATGGGTAGAAGCTGTTGGAGGGCCAGTTCCTACGCTCCAAATTATCCGCCGTGAGGCATCTTCTATGTACCACTAGCCACATAAAGAATTTGCAACGGGGCGGAGCTTTGGATTTCCAGATCAGTTTGTAGCAGGCGAAGCTTGTGTTCCCCAAAAAGAACAGCCGATAGGCGCTCTTGACCGAAAATTGGCGATCATCCGTCCTGGTCCAGATTGGTGTGTCTCTTGCACCCACATCCAGTGTGGTAGAGTGGGCCAAATCCCAGACCTTGAGATATTGGGCGATGGCAGGCAGAGAGAGCCCCCCCCCCCCCCCCCCCCCCCCCCCACGATCTCGTCCAAGTGAGGTTGTTTAACGCCTCTTTGACCGATCGTCCCTTGTCCTTGGCGAAGGAGAACAACTGTGGCGCCATGTCAGCGATAGAGCGCCCATCCGAGAGCCATTTGTCTGTCCAGAACTTGGCCAGCTCCCCATTGCCCAGCTGGATTCGACAGGCCGCACTGAATAGCTCCTCCACCTCCTTCTCCGTAGTGTCGGGCAGCCCATGCCACGGTCTCGCGTCCTCGTCCCAACGCAGCCATGGCCATCTGCATCGCAAGGCTATCCCGAACCATTTGAGACTGATAATGCCCAGCCCACCCAACTTCATAGGCATACACACCCTGGTCCATGGCATGAGGCAGTATCCATCGCTGATCTCCATTTCCCCTTTCCAGACAAAACCTCTGCAGTGCCGATTGATGACTTTGATCGCCCATGCTGGCAACGGTAGTGCTGCCATGAAATGAATAGGCAAGGCCATAAGCATCGAGCGCGTGAGTGTGAGTCGTCCTGCCGCGGCCATCATCTTAGGTTTCCATCCCTTCATCTTATTGGAAAATTTGTCTATGAGGGGCATCAAATCCTGGCGCGTCAGTCTGTAGATCGAAAGGGGGAGCCCCAAATATTGGATTGGAAATGGCTGTTGCTTACACTGGAAATGCTCCGCGACCGCTAAAGCTAGGCTCTCATTGCAGCGAATGCAAGTGATCGCGCTCTTGTGCAAGTTGACCCGTAACCCAGACGCCTCTCCAAACAGTTGCAAAATCGCAGAGATGACCTGTAGGTCGTTCTGCACCGGCTTGAAGAACAGGACAGCATCATCGGCAAAAATGGATGCCCTCGGCACTGTACTGCCACATCCAAGGTCAGAGAGTAGTCCTTGCTAGACAGCCCAGTCGAGCATGCAATGGATCGTGTCTATGGCCAAGATGAATAAAGCTGGTGATATGGGATCGCCCTGCCTCACTCCCTGACCCAGAGCAAATGGTGCACACAGTTCGCCATTGATGAGGACCAAGGTCGAGGCAGTTGAGAGCAATCCACATATCCAGGAGCACCATCTCCGGCCAAAACCCCTAGTTGTTAAACTATCCAGCAGGAATTCCCATGATAAAGTGTCAAAAGCCTTTGAAATATCAATTTTCATCAACACCGCAGACCACCTCTTGCGGTGTAGCAGCCTGGCCATATTGCGCACGAACTTGATGTTCTCGTGGATATTGCTGTTAGAAATTTAGGGTTTGCGGTCTACCCCATAATTCCTCTGCGCTTATCCGTGGTGCCGCTCACAATTCGCATATCTGAGGCTAGGGGGTAGGGACCTTCTTATACTGTCTTTCCAAAGAGTCCACCTCTTATACAGATAAGATTCCTAGTCTTCTCAACCAATTTTCCAGGATAGACTCCAGATCAAATTACCAACCACAATCAAATTTGTCTGTTAACGGATTCTACCCGTTTTGTCCCCAGAGCGCACACGCTTGTGAGCAACGCGTCATAATAGAGTGTAAATTTCTCTAATTATGTAGATCAACATTAGGGCTGTAATCTAACTTTACGATCTAGCTCCTTCCAGTCATCAGTGTACCCGAGTAGTCTTTCCAATATATATAGCATATTGTATTCCACTGATAATCGACCAGTTTCCTTAAGCATATAACTTAAGTACGTTCCAACAAGTAATAATTCCATGATAAACATATATAATTCCATAGTGAGGTATTCCAAATAATATTATTTCCAAGTAATTTGAATATAGTTGCAGGACACATAATTCCAACATCTCCCACTTGTCCAAAACGATCATTCAAATATTTGTAAACCCATAGCCTTAACTGTGACGCCCCCGGCTTAATCGTGCACTAACCATACACGCAAATGCACATGATCAAGTCTAAGGACTCACTTGAAGATATCACAACACAACTCTAAAACATAAATAAATTCATACAAACTTTATATTACAAGCCAGGGCCTCGAGGGCTCGAATACATAGCTCGATGGCATACAAGCGTCAGCGGAAGCATCAGATATCTGAGTACAGATATAAAAGAGAAACAGAAAGGCCTTTGGAAAGGCGGGGCAAAAATAAAACACTACGATCGAAAGGCGTAGGCCTCCTGCCTAGGACCCTCCCATCCTACTCCTGGTCGTCGGTCGGCTCTTCGTAGTAGCACTCGCCGGGAGGGTAGTAGTAGTAGTAGTAGCCGTCGGCGGGGCAGCTGTCTCAGGGGCTCCGTCATATGATCAGGACAAGCTGATAAGGGGAGAAAAGAAAGCAAAGCAACCGTGAGTACTCAGAAGTACTCAGCAAGCAAGGATCTACACTACATATGCAACATTTTCAAGGGAAGGCTGTATATGTGGACTGGGCTGCAGAAATGCCAAAATAGATAGAAGGCCTAGTCCTAACGAAGACTAGCATCTTCAGCAAGTTCGAGCATCTTCAACGATCTTGCAGCATTAGAAGAGTACAGTATAGCATAATGTAAAGTAGTAGTGAAATCAAGTAATAGTCTCGCCCAGAGATCCTTTCTCGACTCCCTGCGAGAAAGCGGTCCCGGAGCCACATATCCAGGTACCATCTCAAGTTCTAATTGTATCGATCGGGATACAACTCCGAGTGTCCTTTACCGTAGGACCGGCTATCGATAGATGTGTTCTTCCTTGCAGGGGTGCACCAACTTACCCACCACGCTCGCTTAACTCCGGCCGGACACACTTTCCTGGGTCATGCCCGGCCTCGGCCAACCAACACACCGCAACCCTACCTACAGCTCAGCAGAGAGGTCCCCGCCGGTCTACGTCCTAAGCGCAAGGGGGTCTTGGGCCGTCGCCCCTCGCCCTCCGGGTCGTTGCGTACAGGGCGAACCAGGCTCCACCACTACCGGATGGTGCCGGCCCAGCCCGGCCGCAATGCTGAACTGGACGTCTGACAGAGCTTTCGGCTGATGTTACGATGCAGAACGCCCATACTATGCCCACGTGATGGTTAGTGCTATCAGACCAGAGGCCTGCTCGGATCAAATATCCAAATCGTTGGAGGACTAGGGGCTTGCGGAAACGAGCAGAGACTCACGATCGATGTGACCCCGTCGCCCCGTCTCGAGGGCTTGCTGCAAGGGCTAAGAATGCCCGGCCGCGCCTCGTAAAATAACTCACGAGTAACTATCCATCATTCGCGGGTACCCCTCAGGGTCGACCCGCCTTTTCAAGTATTAGTACCAACAGTAATGCAAGGCATCCGTGTGGTCACCGTATAAAGGGGGAATCCGAGGCATCATCCTCGTTGGACTCCCATCTGATGTAATAACGAGGTGGACGTAGGAGGAATCATCCTCGAGGTCCACACCTGAGGTGTTGCACGACTTCGTCGTTATCGGGGATGGTGTAGGAGGAATCACCCTCGCTGACCACGACCGACTAACTAACCTACAAGGTTAACATCAGGAGTGCTGACGAGGTACCACCCTCGGCACTCGATGGTAACCCAGTAGTGTCGAGCAACTAAGGGGAAAGTGAGGTGCGGTGCCGGGGTCTGGTCTTCGATCCCGTTGATCGGGTCTTCTGATACTCCAGCGGGGCAGTCGGGATAAGTGGGGTTCACTGATGGGTCTCTACCCAGTCTATTCTAAACAATTTAGGATAACAGTAAGGTATCAACAGCAGGTTACAATAAACAGGCTATGCAACAGATATAGGATAACAGTAAAAGTAGCAAATTCTAATGCAAGGAGGAGATATTAGAATGGGTGATATCGGAATGATCAATGGGGGGGCTTGCCTGGTTGCTCGGCGGCAAAGGCAAGGTCTTCAGAAGCGTAGCCAATCACCGGAGCTGCGTCAGTACCGGGCTCTATCGAGAGAGAAGAGGGGGAGGAAACGGTATAAATACAAGGCGGACAAAGCAACACAGAGCAGACTACGCTAACGCGCGGTGCAGGGCTGCCTAAAAGCACATCTAAGTCATATTAGTTATTTTAGGATTCAAGTTGGTTTTATTAACCGGTGTAGATGCACTATTCATCTATCAGATACGGCCTCGAAGTTGCGGGTTCACCTCCGTAGAGGGTCCCGACAAGGAAACTGACGGCACAGTTAGCTTCGTCTCGTCGTTCTGAGCAACTTTCATGTTCAAAGTTTTTCGATCCGAACTACGGTTTATTTTCTATGATTTTCTAAAGATTTTAATCATTTCCTGGAATTTCTGGTTTTATTTAATTCGAATTATCCAAAACAGTGCCAGAATTCTTTTTACACTCAGACTGTGCCAGCCCATTAGAATGACAGGTGGGTCCGGGGTCCAGTCAGCAGCTGACTGTGCACACCTTATCCAAACAAACAGTGTCGCGGGCCCACATGTCTATCTCTGCTAGGCGCCCCCCTCCCACATATATATAGGTGGAAGGGAGGGAGGAGCACCCAAAGGAGGCGCCCAAGTAGGAGGAATCCTACTTGAAGTCCCTCCCAAGCCGCACCCCCTCCCTGCCTTATATAGGTGCGGGGGAAAGGCAGGGGAGGGTGGCGCCCCCCCCTCCCCTTTTCCTTTCTCCCATGAGAGGGAAAGGCAGGAGGGGCTAGCCCTCCCTCCTTTCCTTCCCTTAGGGCCTGCTGTCCAAAGAAGGGGCGCACCAGGGGCTGGTCTGTCCCCCCTTTGGCCCATTAGGCCCATAACTTTGCCGGGGGTGCCCGAAACTCCTTTCCGGTGACCCGATAAGTACCCGGTACCCTCCGAAATACTTTCGGTGTCCGAATACCATCGTCCTATATATCAATCTTTACCTCTCGACCATTTCGAGACTCCTCGTCATGTCCGTGATCTCATCCGTGACTCCGAACAACATTCGGTCACCAAATCATATAACTTGTATAACACTATATCGTCAACGAACATTAAGCGTGCGGACCCTACGGGTTCGAGAACTATGTAGACATGACCGAGACACCTCTCCGGTCAATAACCAATAGCGGAACCTGGATGCCCATATTGGCTCCTACATATTCTACGAAGATCTTTATCGGTCGAACCGTTATGACAACATACGTAATTCCCTTTGTCCATCTGTATGTTACTTGCCCGAGATTCGATGGTCGGTATCTTCATACCTAGTTCAATCTCGTTACCGGCAAGTCTCTTTACTCGTTCCGTAATACATCACCTTATGACTAACTCCTTAGTCGTTTGCTTGCAAGCTTATGATGTGTATTACCGAGAGGGCCTAGAGATACTCTCTGATACTCGGAGTGACAAATCCTAATCTCGATCTATGCCAACTCAACAAACACCTTTGGAGATACCTGTAAAGCATCTTTATGATCACCCAGTTACGTTGTGACGTTTGATAGAACACAAGGTATTCCTCCGGTATCCGGGAGTTGCATAATCTCATAGTCGAAGGAATATGTATTTGACACGAAGAAAGCAATAGCAATAAAACTGAATGATCATTATGCTAAGCTAACGGATGGGTCTTGTCCATCGCATCATTCTCCTAATGATGTGACCCCGTTACCAAATGACAACACTTGACCATGGTTAGGAAACCTTAACCATATTTGATCAACGAGCTAGTCTAGTAGAGGCTTACTTGGGACACAGTATTTGTTTATGTATTCACACATGTATTTAAGTTTTCAATCAATACAATTCTAGCATGAATAATAAACCTTTATCATGAATAAGGAAATATAAAATAACAACTTTATTATTGCCTCTAGGGCATATTTCCTTCACCTTCTATGCGCCATGGGCCTTCTGGAGATTGTCTACGGGTGAACCGCCAAGGGGTGGGTCCTCTGCCCAGCCCACCTGGCCGGTAGACGACGTGGTGAGTGGCCCCTAGTCCGGGACAACATCACGCTGGCCTCGATCTCGAAGCTCCCCGATGGTGCATGACGTGCTTCGTGGACGTCCCAGTTCGACGAGTTCACCGCATAGTATGGGTCGCGGTGGAGCGCGGCTAGGAGGGCAAGAAGACGGTTGCGGATCTCGGTCGTCCGCCCACGGTCAGTCTCGACAGAGGTGCCAGCCATGCGGTAGGTTGACTCCCGACCATGGCAGCGAGCATGCAGTGCCCCCAATGGTAGTGGCACTAGTACACGGGGATGTACAACCGGTCACGTGCCGGCTGCGCCGGCGGCGCCAATGTGAAGTTTGCCGGGCGGCGCGACGAACCGACTTCGTGGTCATGGTAGCCACGCTTACTGAAGTAGCCCATGGTAGTGGCAGCGGCGGCTAGGGTTGGCGTTAGCCAGCGGGGGAGCAAGCATAGATGTGGACCGGGCGGAAGTGGATGAGGCGGCACCCTACTGCACGCTTGCCAAGAAAAAGGACGAGGGCGAACTGCTTCCTACGGCTGACGTGCGGGCCCGAGCGCACGCGTGGAATTAAGTACGGCCGACAGTGGTTGTTTTGTGGGGGGGGGGGGATGCGTGGGCCTGAGGCAAAGACCAAGTGGACGTGCGGCGCGTCTGTCTCATATCCATGTGGATGGTTAGGAGGACAGTGGGCTCCCCAGCCTACAGGGTTTAAGTGCTGGTGCTCGCATTATTTTTGGATTTATTTCAGGATTTTTGACGATGTGCATTCAACGGGAGGACACGTTCCCGTCAACTATAAGGCGTCTGTGGTGCCTTCGTCAATCGTAAAGTGATATACCAGCTCAGCCTCTCAGAGATGCTTATAAGAGTAGTGTCTACACATGTGTTCATAAGGATGGGTGTATGCACGTATATATGAGCGTCTGCATTTGTATTGTGTTCTCATTAAAAATGTGTCTAGCGGATATATTTTACAGTCTGGTCAGCGCGTTGGGTTGGGTCGTCGTTTTCGGCCTCGCCGATCCAAAGGGACAACCCGAATAAAATGGGTCATCGAGTAGGCTGGAGGCCGGATTCACGTGACGACGTGCGACGGCTTGAGTTAACCGGCCGAAAACGTGGCCGGTCGGCCGGACAGAATTATTTACCTTGACTATTCTTTGCCGACGAGACAAGTAGGGGTGGAATATTGTCCATAGCCACCCGCGCAGACCCCACATGGCAGCCACCTTCTTTCCCAACCAGCGTGTCGCTCCTCCCTCTCTCCTCGGCAACCCCACCCGCAGCAAGCCCTCTTGCAGCCTCCGCCGAATCCCCTGCCGCCGGAGTCCCACGCCTCAGGTCCCCACGTCTCCGGCCTTTTACTCTCTCTCTCTCTCTCTCTCTCTCTCGTCCGAAGCGCCGCCGCTCATCCTGGCCACCTTCACCTCACCTGAAGCCTCGCCACACTCGATGGCGCACACAACCTGTTCGATAAAATACGTGGACGAGGTCGCGCACGGCATCCGGCGCGCTGCCGCCGCCATCTTCCCGCGTGCATGCTACATGTGCTGTTGCGCGTTCTTGCTGCTACCGGTTGCTATAGCGTTGGTATGCGGGCGCGGCGGACGAGAGCATCATGCGCGTCTGGCCGTCGCGATATCACGGACGCCTCCCTCTCGACAATCATGCAGCTCATCCCGGTCACTTTGCACCTAAAGCCTCGCCACACTCCACGGGGCACACAGTGTGTTCGATAAAATACGTGGACAACTGGGCGTTGTTCCTTGGGTACCATGGTACATATTTTTGACAAATGGAGAGGACATTGGACCCCGCCCCTTGGAGATGCCCTTGGTTCTCACTTGTCGAAAATTACTTTTACAATGATGGCTGGGCCTAGCACGCAGCACTGCAGCAGGTGCTGCTCCGGGCAACCAGAGTGCGCGCCATCTTTATAAGCCGGCCCGGCTGGACAGCGATGCATTGTTCAGGAGCTAGCTAGCTAGGCACACAAGCTCAACAACTCAATGGCGCACATAACAACCATCTTGGGGGTAGTGATGGCGGCCGCAGCGGCGGTGATGCTGACGTCGCCGCTCCTCGCTGGAGCAGAAATTTCTCCGGCGGAGGCACAAGGGATGCCCAACTGCGACATCACCTGCGGCAACATGAGCGTGCCATACCCGTTTGGCATGGGCCCAGCCAGGTGCTACTGGCCGGGATTCAACCTCACCTGCAACCGCACAAGCAACCCGCCGCGGTTGCTGCTCGGCGACGGCACCCTCCAAGTCCAAGACTTCCACATCGCCGGGTTGACATATGTGGCCGTCGTACACACGGGCGACATAAAAGTCGACGGCAATGGTGAAGGCACGCTGGGCGGCGGCCTTATGGCCGACGGACCCTACACGATTTCAACCAACCAGCTCATCGTGACGGGCTGCAACGTTCAAGCGACGCTCAAGAATGGCGATGTGACTGTGAGCAGCTGTTCTTCTATCTGCATAAATGGCGATGGACTCTCTGAGGCGCTATCCACACTCGAAGCAGGCAGGCAATGCACCGGCAATGGCTGCTGCCAGTCGGACATTTTCTTCAACCCTGCAGATGTAGCAGAAAGGCTTGTCAACAGCACATCCTACGACGTGCAGCTCAAATGGTTCGGCTGGAACCGCAGCGCGGACCAGCAGTGGCCGGCACATGTCTTTGTGGCGAACTACGGCTGGTTCAGCCGTACACCGGTCTTCCGCACGCTGTTACGACCAGATGGCCACGCGTCAGTGGATGCTATGCAAGTTCCCATTTGGCTGGACTGGGAGGTCGTTGGCCATGGCGCGCAGAATGCTCCAACGTCTGCAAGAGCAAGCACAGCGACTGCGGAGAGGGTAACAGAGGCTACATGTGCTCCTGCAAGAACGGCTACCGAGGGAATCCCTACATCACCGACGGATGCAAAGGTCCGGTCTTTGTTAATACCTTCTTTTCCTGATTTGAGACGAGCAATAAATTTTTTTGGGGGGGGGGGGTTCTCTTTGCTTAATACTAGCATGTGTTTGTTGGGCTATGTGTAGATATCGACGAGTGCAACGATGAAGGGTACGATAAGTGCTATGGTGATTGTATCAATTTGGATGGATCATATGATTGCCGGTGTCCGCCAGGAACCTATGGTGACGCTGCCCGGCCCAGTGGCTGCCGCAGTTCTGTCTCAGGTAAGCAATATTGTGGCAACCTCATTTGTTTTTACTATCGAGATGCAGATAAATGAGGGATGAACAAGAAAGAACAGATCATATTAATCCTTCAACAAGTACAAAAAAAGTTCAGCACCAGATACATTCAATTAAGTGTCCAGTTAAAGGATCAGCAACTAGCTAACCAACTACTGAGTTCACAATTACTCTGTCCGTCCCATAATATAAAACATTTTTGCAAGCTAATATAGCTTGCAAAATCGTCTTACCTTGTGGGATGGAGGGAGTATTATTTAGTGCCATCATCTTAGAGTACAAAAGCAAGACCAAAAACAACATTAATGAGACTTCACAGATTTTGTTACCAAGAGGAAGAAAACATAGGTGGACTTATACGAACATAAATCATCAAGGGATTAGCATTGTTCACTCTAAATTTGGACATCAAAACCTTTGCCAGCAAATCTGCAAAAATCATTTTGTAGATAAAACTTAGGCGAACAAACTATTAGCAACACCGATGCTTAAAATATTTATCCGATAAACCAACTACAAAATTTGCATCATATAAGTACTTTTAGGATCTTTAAGTTGAAAAACATTGTAAAACTACAAACGAACTCAACTGGATCTCCATTTGGGACGTACCAAAAATGAAAACAAAATAAACTGAGTACAGGCAGCAGCAGCAATAATTGGAGAACATGTGACCTGCCAGTCTGGCCATATACAATGAGTGAGAGAGAATAAAAATAGACATATACAAACTAACAGCAAGGAAAAGAATTCAATCTGTATCATGATCACTTTAGAGCCTAATTGCAGCTCCCTGCATGTGCTGTCCGAAGGGGAGGAAGAAGAGCCAGCCCAATTCCACTGCTGGAGGTCCTGTGGTGATGTAGACGTGCCGTATCCCTTCGGCATTGGCTCTGCCGATTGCTACTGGCCAGGTTTCAACCTCTCATGTGAAGAACAAGAACTAGCAATGCCTCTCCTCGTCCTCCGTGACCTCGGCGGCGGCTTGGAGGAATACGTCCACGTCACGGAGATCTCCCTCAGGGACAACACGGTGCGCGTCCTCCACACCAATGCCATCATTGATATCAACTCCGGCAACTCAACTAGTTTTTTTAAGTTTGGCAACTACTCGAAGGCACCCTACTCGCCATCGACCGGCAACGAGTTAATCCTATTGGGCTGCAACCTTCGGGCGACGCTGATCGGGAATGGCACCAAGGATTTAATCGGCGGTTGTGCCTCCTTCTGCCCCTCCAGCGTCGGTGCTGCCTACGTCGAGATGACACTACAGCGTAGAGACAGATACTGCGATGGCATGGGCTGCTGTCGGGCGAATATCTCCATGTCCTCCAATGGCTTGCCGACGTCGTTGATGTATCAAAAGCTCAATAAGAACAACGGCCAGGAGGCGTGGCAGCCCCCGTACATGCTGATCGCAGAGGATGGGTGGTTTGATCAGCAACGGTTTTCCAATGAGATATCGGGGCGGCACGAAGCCGAAATGGCCGAGGTGCAGGTTCCCCAAGTTCTGCAGTGGGAGGTCATGCAGGGCTTACCGCGACCAGCTGACATGAAGGCGCACCCGGACTGCCCAGCAGAGGTAGCTGGCAAGCTCTGCAAGAGCAAGAACAGTGATTGCAAACGAGGGAGCAGAGGCTATTTATGCCAGTGCATGGATGGCTATGACAAGCCCGGCAGCAACCCCTACCTTGCCGGTGGATGCAAAGGTTAGAACATGTATCTACGATTCTAATATATATGTTTACACTATCAATTTGGTTGTTCTTCTATAGGTTTTAACCTAGTGTATTTCACTTTCGCCTCCAGGTGGCCGCAGGCCCTTATCTACAGGTGAGCAACGCTACAACTTTCTTCCTTCTGTTTAATTACACATCAAGACAAGTACTGTATTCCACTTGAAATTTGTTTCAAGCAATAATTATTGGCACTCTAGTGTACATACTAATCGACTTAATTTTCTTCTTCCCATGAAAATACTTGCTTGTTAATCGTAATTAATAGGAAGAGAACTTGATGTATGTTTCTTGGTCCAACTTGAACTCTGACATTTAAAATTATTTATCTGAAATCTTGAACATTCTGAAACCAATTTTCTTCGTGTTATATGAACTCAGGAAGCCAAAAAGTTACTTGAGTGAACTTTGTTGATTAGTCATGCTGCTGAGTAACTGTAGACCAAGTGTATAATACTATTCCAATGATAGAGAAAATGAATAATTCTATTGTACATCTTTGCAGGTATATACCTCAGCATAGGAGTTGCTGTTGGGGCATGCATCATACTATTTGTTCTTGCTGGATCCTTCACACATAAGAAGTTCAAACATCGAAGAGCGCAAATGTTGAAACAGAAGTTCTTCGAAAAAAACCGTGGACAATTGTTGCAACAATTGGTATCACAAAGAGTTGATATTGCAGAAAGAATGATTATAACCTTAGATGAGCTTGAGAAGGCAACAAACAGATTTGATAAAGCTCGCGAGCTTGGTGGTGGTGGGCATGGCACAGTCTACAAAGGGATCCTATCAGATCTTCATGTTGTAGCCATAAAGAAACCTAAGGCGGTGATTCAAAAGGAGATTGATGAATTCATTAATGAGGTTGCTATCCTATCACAGATCAACCATAGAAATGTTGTGAAACTCTATGGTTGTTGCCTTGAAACAGAGGTCCCCATGTTGGTCTATGAGTTTATATCCAACGGTACCCTTTATGATCATCTTCATGTTGATGGGCCTAAATCGTTGTCATGGAATGATAGGCTACGGATAGCAACTGAGACAGCCAGATCTTTAGCCTATCTTCACTCAACAGCTTTAGTACCAATCATCCATAGAGATATCAAGTCTGTTAACATACTTTTGGATGATACTCTAACAGCAAAGGTCGCAGACTTCGGAGCTTCAAGGTATGTTCCGTTGGATAGATCAGGGATCACAACAAGAGTGCAAGGTACAAGAGGATATCTGGACCCCGGATATTTCTATACCGGGCGTCTCACGAAAAAAAGTGATGTGTACAGCTTTGGTGTCTTGCTTCTGGAGTTGTTGACTAGAAAGAAACCATTTTCATACATATCTTCAGAAGATGAAGGCCTTGTTACACATTTTTCTGCCTTATTCACACAAGGCAAATTATCAGAGATACTAGATCCGCAAGTTATGGAAGAGGGAGGCAGTGAAATGGAAGAAGTCGCAGCGCTTGCAGCAATATGTATAACATTAAGAGGAGAGGATCGTCCGTCCATGAAGCAAGTGGAGA
The DNA here is from genome assembly GCA_011799875.1 of Thinopyrum elongatum. Lineage (NCBI taxonomy): Eukaryota > Viridiplantae > Streptophyta > Magnoliopsida > Poales > Poaceae > Thinopyrum > Thinopyrum elongatum. The sequence continues at coordinate 663,700,516 of CM022299.1, read as the reverse complement.
TCAAACTCGAAGGCACTCAAGCATCTAGGGGACATGAGGGGGTCAAGGCAAGAAATTGTCCATCGACTGCAGATGGAAGTGGGAGCAAGGAGTTATCCAGACAATATAGTATGGAAGAGGAGTTCATGTTATCTTCAAGGTATCCTCGGTAGTTCTGCTTAAGCCCGAGCCCATCAGTACATCAGTTTTCAACAGCTCTTTTTCGGAGATTCTCTTTTGCATTCATTTCCCTTGTGCATTTGGTCTCTTTGCTTCCATGTCTGCTCCTTTTCTTCATCCTGTTTTTTTTAAATAAACTTAGTGTTCACACTCTTTGTAATGTTATAAACTTGTTGTAACCGGGTGCTTAGCCAGGCAGCATATGTGAAGTAAAATAATGTAATGAGCTCGCTTTGTTCTGATCGATTGTTGTTTCTTTGTGTTTTTCCTGGAGCTACACTAACCTGATTAGCTTAGTTATCAAAAATGTCAGGAGAATCAAACAGCATAATTCCATCTATCCAAGTTTGTGTGTTCCTTCATACTCCAAAATGTTATGGATTGCCGCAACATGACCAACACCCACTACAGATGAATCAACTCAAACCGCAACAAAACTCTTATAGATTTGCACATTCAGCTCTGATGATGAGTCGATATAAAGACATTACAGTGATTAACAATATCATAACCCTCTTTGCTTAGATGGTTAGCCGAAAAAGTGCTGAACCTAAGCCACCAAATTGATAGTAATACGTAAGGGTTTGATATGTTTTCCGTAATAGCAGCGAAGATGCTGTTATAGGAAATGATACCATTTGTCTAGCCAAAAATTCTGAAATGTTAGTATGGTTTGATTCAGGTAAACCTTGTTCCAAAAAGTAGTGTCCAAGAGACTACTCTGATCCTTGGTCTGTGGTTGTATTATGGACAGCATGCACTTCACTACTGAACATGTAAATGACCGCATGGTTTGATTCAGGTAAACCTATTCCTGTAAGTACAAGCATTTATCAGCAGGTTTATTGCTGTCCAAGAGGTTATTTTGCTCCTTGATTGGTTGTCTTATTTGACTGTGCGTTAGTACTGAGCTTGTGAACGACTGATCCTGGACGAGAGCTGAGGGGATCGGTTGGGGTTGGCTCACCCTCCGTCCTACAGCAAAGGCAGCTACCGCGATCGTGTGGGTTGCAACATCAATGATGCTGCAACCTCGGCGACTTTTGGCTCGCCTCTGGCCTGTAGCAAACCACGGCTGCGGCAATGAGGTGGGCTGCGCCACGGTACAACGAGTTGCGTGGCAGGGTTGGCAGTAGAGTCCTGCAAAACGGTTGCCGGAGGTTTTCCTGCAGCACCGCGTCTCTGGTGGCAATGGTGGTCGCCTTTGTGTGGTCCCCCGGCTTGCAGCAACGGGGCAGAGACTGCAGCACGGTTGCAAGAGAGGGTTGCTGCTGCGGTGGAGTACGGCAGCGATGCGGTTGTTTGGTGAGAAAACTTTGTCCAAGGAACAAGACAAATTCGAGGAGAAACAAGTGGATGGGTCAGTTTTCTAGAGATAAGGCTGGCAGGGTGAACCCCACAGGGAGACGTGTACCGCAATGGAGGTGGCCCGCGAAGCGATCAACCCAGAGATTTTTGAGTGTTTTCCATATTCTGGTTCAAACTCGATACCTGATTATTATACTTGCTGAAGTATATATTATGCTGCTAGATTCCTTAACTTTAGAATTTATATATAAAGTGTAGTTGCGAAATTCTTTTACAATACCCAGCGATACTCACACCACTCCAAAATCACCACATTGGGGTCTGCCCTCTCCGAGGCTTGCTGAGGTAAGCACGTGACATTTTTGCTTTCTAAAAGGAAGACTTCCCTCGGTGCTCTGCAACACACATTGCACAGAGTCATGAGACGATTTCATTGCATCAGCAAGCTTGTGCCTTTCTATTGATAATGACTTATGGATGGTGCTAGACATATCTACATGTATGGAAGCTTGAACGCCACGCCCAGAATAAAATCCATATGACACAATCACCTTCCGTCGTCACAAACTTTGATTTTAAAATCCTGCTAGTCTGTTACACGTGTGGTGGGATAAGCCACATGGCAGCTTGAACGCCACGCTCACCATAAGATCCTTGCGACATAATCACCTTCCCATCGTAACACACTATTTCATCATCATCGCAGTACACGGCACGGCCATCGGCCATTTTTGTGAGATACCTCTTATGAGAAGGAAGATGGCCATATCTTTCGTTGGAGTAGTATATGTGGTTTCTCTCCACACCACCACGCCCTTCTGCACACACCTCCACAGCCGTGGAGCACGTTGGGCCCAAGAATAGTGCGTAGTCATGCAAGCTCGTCATCTCTTCCCACCTACAGTAAGTGTTGACATCGACGACCAGCTGAAATAGCCTGAAGAAATACTCCCCGGTCTTGACCGCCATCGTCAGCTTGTTTCCCATCTCGAAAATGTAAACGGCATGTACATCCACATCATCGTCTTCCTCCCACAAAAGATAAGGAAGGCTTTGGATGACGACGGCCTGGATGGTCGTGACCAGTACAAGTTCATTTGTGCCGCCGCTGATGCCAAACTTGAGCAATCTGACCAGCTGACGATCTAGCTGGAGCATATAGAGCTCCCCATGGCAGAAGGCTATATCGGCGAGCTTCCCCAACCCACATGCTTTCACAGTCCACCCTTTAGCGCAACTAACTCTGCAAAGAGCGACCATGCAACCATGGGTGACGGCGGCGAGGACGCAAGTCTTGGAGGTGGGTTCCTCCGAGAAGATAATTTTGGAGATTCTGGAGGGGTCGATGGATTTATCGCTAGGGTCGATCCTCCTTTGTTGTTCAGAGAGCACCACCTTGGCACCAGAGAAGAGGTTCAGTACCATGATGCGGCCAGCGGACACCATGGCTGTAACACCTCTATGTAATTACCACTGTGATCAGCTGATGATAATGCCAAGTCAAGACCTTTTGCAGTGCCAAGTCACTTGGATTAATGAAACAATTCAAATTCAATTCTGAAAATCAATTCCAATTCATAAGTGAAATATGAAGTTGATCAAACCTTATTGAAAAAATGTTCATTAAATAGCAAATATTCTAGGAGCACTCTTAAAATTATAACTAATGCTACTTGGATTAGCTAAATGACTCAAACAAGATGAAACAGCAACAGCACAACACTAATTAAATCATTTATAATTAAATCAATTCCAAATAAAATCCTACTCTGTCCAAACTAGTTTTTGGTGGCTAGAAATATTGCATTGTAATATTTGGGCTTAGTCTCATATTTTACAAAAATGCAAAAGTGTCCTAACTAATTCAAAACAGAAAATAAATAAAGAAAAAGTAATACAGAAATAAGAAAAATAAAACGAGGCACTGTGCACCGAGCCTTAGTGCACAGTTCCTCGACCGCGGCCCACCTGGCCCATCTCCTCCTTCTCTCCCCTGCGTGTCGGCGCGCCCCTGGCCGAGCGCGCGCGCGCCGGCGCGGCGTCGACACGCCGACGCCACCGACGCTCACCGACAGCGAGGAGGATAAGGACAAGGCTCGTCCATTCCCTCTGGCCTCCTCCGTCACTTCTCCGTTCTCTCCCTCGCTTGCTTCGCCTTTCCTCCTTCCTCAGATCCACGCCAGAGCGCCGTCGTCGTCGCGATTCCGTCGTTGCCGCGGCCACCGTCGTCGCCTCGAGCCACCGAGATGCCGTAGAGGTTCGCCCACGTCTGCCTCGTCGACTGGTGGTCCCAGTAGGAGCGAGGAGGCCCTGCAGCTGCCGTTCGGCATCGTCTTCTTCCTCGGACTCCGGCGATCCCCTTTCCTCTCCGTCAAGCTCTGCTGCTCCAAAGCCGTCACGGATCTTTCTTGATCGCTCGGTGAGCTCCACCCTGTCCTCTCCCCTCTCTTCTATCGCCTCGTTGCGTTCCTAGCCTTAGATGCCACCGTGGCCGAAGCTCGACTCCGCCGGCGAGCTCGTGGTCGTCGCCACCGATGTTGTTATGCACGCCTGAGCGCGTCATCGCGTTCCTGGCGTCTCCAGGAACCCATTGCACCCGCGCACGCTCCTCCTCGAGCCCCCTAGCTCCGATTTCCTCGAACGCCCGAATGCGCCGCCGCAAGTAGCTCGTCGCCGGCCTCGTTTCCGGTCATCTCCGGCCATGGCTCCATCACCATTCGACGCAGCGTCGTCTTCTCGTTCGAACGCCGCCGGCCGCACCGTCTGCCGTGCCCCCTAGCGTCGAAACCACCAACGCCCGAAGCTCATCGCCGCCACAGCTCCACGCCGGCGAGATTCCGGCCACTTCCGACCCGGAGACCAACCGCGTTGGCTGCGGCGCAGCACGGCCGACCGAACGCAAATCGCGGCGTGCGTTTTGGCCCCCTGTAGACGATTTCCGGCGAGGTCCCGAACCTCCGCCGCGTTTTCTCGACGCCGGCGTCAAGCCGCCGGCCGCCACTGAGCTGGCACACCTGGGGCCACCCTCAGGGTCGCTGATCAGTGGGCCCGGGGGCCCCCGTTGACTGGGTTGACCCAGTCAACGTGCTGACTGGGCAGCCCCAGCCGCTGACACGCGGGCCCCACCGCTCATTAGGTTAAATAAACATTTTAAATAAATAAAATTAATTATTTAGACTAATGTCTCACTGACGTATGGGACCCACCCCCTAATTAACCCTGTTGGTTAGATTAACTCACTGTTAGTCTCAACAGAGGCTGACATGTGGGTCCCACTGGACCCACATGCCAGGTTTGACCCTGGTCAGCCGCTGTTGACCTGCTGACGTCATGATGATGTAATGCTGACGTCATAAATCATTTCTGTTTATAAAAACAATTCCAGAAAATCAATTAATCTTTGAAAATTAATAACTTTTAAACCGTAGCTCGGATTGAAAAACTTAAAACATGAAAGTTGTTCAGCACGACGAGACGAGTCTGATCGTGTCGTCTGTTTCCATGTCGGAACCTCCTACGTAGGAGAACTCGCAACTCTGAGCCCGATTCCGGTAGATGAATAGTGCACACATGCCGGTTAATAAATCCCAGATTAATCCTAAAAATAACTAAAATGACTTAGATGCATATTTAAGCAACCCTGCACTGCATCATAGCATAGCACTCACTGTGTTGCATCTGTTTGCATTATGTTTACCTATTTCTTCCCCCTCTTCTCTCTCGGTAGACCCCGACGTTGACGTAGCTCCCGAGGCAGACGCAGCTCTGGAGTACGACTACGTCCCCGACGACACCACTGACGACCTTGCCCTTGCCGCAGAGCAAACAGGCAAGCACCCCCATTTTGAACATGCCCATATCGCCTATTCTCTTCTCTCTTATGCTTGCATTAGAACTGCTACTGTTACTGCTATACTATATCTGCTGCATAGCCTGTTTATTGTAACCTGCTTTGTTACCTACCTGGTTATCCTAGACTGCTTAGTATAGGCTGGGTAGAGACCCGACAAAGACCCCCACTTGATCCCGACTGCCCCGCTGGATTATCATAAGACCCGATCAACGGGATTGAAGACCAGACCCTGGCACCGCACATCACTTCCCCCTTAGTTGCCGACACTACTGGGTTATTATCGAGTGCCGAGGGTGACACCTCGTCAGCACTTCTGATGTTAACCTTGTAGGTTAGTTAATCGGTCATGGTAAGCGAGGGTGATTCCTCCTACACCACCCCCGATAACAGCGTTGTCGTGCAACGCTTCAAGTGTGGACCTCGAGGGTGATTCCTCCTTCGTTCACCTTGACGATAACATCAGGTGGGATTCCATCGAGAGTGATTCCTCAGGGTTCCCTTTGGTGTTAGACACACAGTTACTATTGATATTATGACTTGCACTGAACCATGTTACTAAAGACGGGTCGGCCCTGAGGGGTACCCGCGCGAGCATAATGCGAAGTGATGTGGAATCGGGTGTACCTGGAGGGTACCCGAGAGTTGAACACGAGGCGTGGCCGGGCATTCCTAGCCCTTGCCGCAAGTCCTCGAGACGGGGCGACGGGGTCACATCAATCGTGAGTTTCTGCTCGTTTCCGCGCACTCCTAATCCACTAACGGTTTGGATATTTGATCCGAGGGGCCTCTGGCCCGATAGCACTAACCATCACGTGGGCATAGTATAGGCGTTCTGCGTCGTATACATCAGCCGAAGCTCTATTGACGTCAGCGAGGAGCGGCCCGCTTTGGATTGGACTGGTTAAGCCCGCGCTTGTATTAAGGGGGTTAGGTCTGCTTCCGAAGCGTCCTCGCAACGTGCAGGGTTCCCAGGGCGAAGGCCCAAGACCCCTGGGGGCATAGGTTAGTCCGGCGTGCTGACCTCTCTTTAGAGCCTAGGTCGGGTTGCGGCGTGTTGCTTGGCCGAGGCCGGGCATGACCCAGTAAATTATGTCCGGCCGGAGTTAAGCAAGCGTGGTGGGTAACTTGGTGCACCCCTGCAGGGAAGAACTAATCTATCGATAGCCTGTCCTACGGTAACGGACACTCGGAGTTGTATCCCGATCGGTACAACTAGAACTTGAGATGAGAACTGGATAGTACGGCTCTGGGATTGCTTTCTCGCGGGGAGTCGAGAAAGGATCTCAGGCTGAGGTTGATAACACTACTACTACTTTACTTTATGCTAATCTGCACTCTTCTAATGCTGCAAGACTGCTAAAGATGTTGAAGATGCTAGTCTTCGATAGGACTAGGCTTTCCCCTCTAATCTGGCATTTCTGTAGCCCAGTCCACATATACAGCCTCCCTTTGAAAATATTGCATATGTAGTGTAGATCCTTGCTTGCTGAGTACTTCGGACGAGTACTCACGTTTGCTTTGCTTTCTTTTTCCCCCATATCCTTTTGATGCCACCAGACGACATAGCCCCTGAGCCTGATGCCCCCGTCGACGACCACTACTACTACCCGTCCGGCGAGTACTACTACTACTACGAGCACTACTAGGAAAAGGGCTATAGCTGATATGGACATTAATGGCGCACCATGTATGTGGTGCGCCACTGCTATATAGCAGTGGCGCACCAGATACAGGTGCGCCATTAGTGTCCTCATTACTAATGGCGCACCAGACACACGGTGCCCCATTACTAGCAATTTTTTTTTTCTAAAACTATTAATGGCGCACCAGGGCACAGTGCGCCATTACTAGTTTTAACTATTAATGGCGCACCACACGCTCCGTGCGTCACTACTAACAATTTTTTTTATTATTTTTTTAAAACTAGTAATGGCGCACCTGTGTGAAGTGCGCCATTACTAGTTCAAACTAGTAATGGCGCACCACAACCACGGTGCGCTACTACTAACAATTATATTTTTTTTTTGCAAAACTAGTAATGGCGCACCCCTAACTGGTGCGCCATTAGTAACCAGGGTTACTAATGGCGCATTTTTAGGTGGTACGCCATTAGTAACCTGAGACCAGCTAGATATTTTGGACAGCCACCTACCACACTCACTTTCCCCACTTCATTCTCTCCACCTCCTCCTCCAAGCTTGTCTCGGCTGCCTCCTCCTCCTCACCTCATTTGCACCATAGATTCACCCAAATTAAGTGGTTAAATTACCTTTTTTTGATAGGTAAGTAAGGGGAAAGCTTTCTTTAATTATGTTGTAGATCTACTTTTTTCTCCCTCCAACAACGTGCACATGCACTTTTTATGGCCTAGATCTACGTATGTTTGTGGTGTTGCATATGTTTGTGGTGTTGCATATGTTTGTGTTTGCAGGTACCGGTATTTGAAATGCGATAGTTGCCAATATTTTGCCGGAATGTTGATTCATTTCCGTTTCGGCGAGAATTTGGCACTATGCATTCTTTTTGGTCCTATTTTTAGGCAAAGTCATGCCAAATTTTTTCTTGGTTCTAAAATATCGTTTTGCTCTACCCCGCAGGCGACCATGGTCCGCACGATGACCGAAGGCATCGTGAATAGGTTTTTGAGCTCCGCGAAGGCCGAGATGCTTCAAAAGAACGAGACGGAGATAAGATGTCCGTGTCGAAGATGCAAGCTGAAGAGCCTTATTACGGACCCGGATTCCGGACAGGTGCAGGACCACCTGCTCTTGCGTGGTTTCATGGATGGCTATCGGTGGCAAGGTGATGAAGATGACTATGAAGTCGTCCATGGGGGCCGGGCAAGAAATGAGGAAGGGCAGCAAGACAACCGCGGCGGCGAGGGCGGGCGAGAAGACGAAGAATCTCCAGGACATGATCACGACGGTGATGCAGTACACAGTCATCATGTAGAAGATGCCGGACATGATGATGAGGAAGATCAAGACGAAGGGCATGATCATGAAGATGAAGATGCCAGAGCAGACGACGATGGACCATCGATGGGCTGGGTGCAGGACCCTCATATTCAAGAGCTGCTTCTCAAGCAGACGGATAACGCAAGAGCTGCCGCCCGAGAGAAAGCCAAGCTGGATCAACTGGAGATAGACGCGGTTACTCCATTGTATGAATGATGCAGGCCCGAGGATACCCGCCTGAAAGTAACGCTCATGGATCTGGAGATGAAGGTAAAACACAAAATGACCGACGCATGCTTCGACGAGAACATGTCATTCTGGCACGAACGTCTTCCCAAGGGGAACAAGTGCCCGACCAGTTTCGAGGAGGCGAAGAAAATCGTGTGTCCTCTGGATTTACCGCACGTGAAATACCATGTGTGCATGAACGATTGCATCATTTATCAGGACGAGCACGCAGAGTCTACAATATGTCCGGTGTGCGGCGTCACTTGATACAAGAAGAGGCAGAAAGCTCCTCGAAAAGTGGTGTGGTACTTTTCGATCACTCCTCGTCTGCAGCGGTATTTCGCGGACCCTAAGGCAGCAAAGCTCCTGCGTTGGCACGCAGATAGGGAGGAGAAGAAGCGAGAAGATGACGGAAATGATCCGGAGATAAATAAAAAAGACAAGATGCTGAGTCACCCTAAGGATGCGATCCAGTGGCAAGCGTTGAACTTCGAATACCCAGATTTTGGGGACGATCCAAGGAACATCGTGCTGGGCGCGAGCACCGATGGAGTCAATCCGTTTGGCAGCCAGAGAAGCACACATAGCACCTGGCCTGTGTTTGTGTGGATGTACAACCTTCCCCCCTGGAAGTGCATGAAGAGGAAGTACATTCATATGAGTATGCTAATTGAAGGGCCGAAACAACCAGGGAACGACATCAATCTGTATCTGGGGCTGCTGAAAGAGAAGCTAGACACGCTGTGGAAAACGCCAGCCAATACGTGGGACGCCGCAGAGAAAGAATATTTCCCTATGAGAGCCGCACTGCTCACGACGGTGCAAGACTATCTCGGTTACGGATATGTCGCGGGGCAGGTGGTCCACGGATTTCATGCATGCGTCAGGTGCATGGATGACACAACGTATCGCCAGCTAGATAGAGATCCCGGGTCTTCGAAAACCGTGTTCATGGGACATCGAAGGTGGCTTCGCGATGATGACTCATGGAGAAAACGCAAGGATCTGTTCGATGGTGAAACCGAACCCCGAAGACGCCCGCGTACGAGGAGCGGCGAGGAAATAGACGAGCTGTTGAAAAATTGGAAAGAGTGCCCACCGCCGGGAAAGAAGCGAAAGGCGCCAGAGCCGCTGCTGAAGGTATGGAAAACGAGGTCGGTTTTCTGGGACTTGCCGTACTGGAAGATCCTCCGTGTGCCTCACAGCCTTGATGTCATGCATATCACGAAGAACGTGTGCGAGAGTCTGCTTGGTACCCTGCTCAACATGCCAGAGAGGACCAAAGATGGGTCGAAAGCAAGGGCAGACTTGAAATCAATGGGCATCAGGGAGGAGCTTCACGCTAATGATGATGAGGCGACGGACACGGAAAGTCGTCGCAAAGGCAAAAAGGCCAAGAAGATCGGAAATGACTGCCCTCCCGCGTGCTTCACTCTAAGTCAGGAGGAGATCGAGCAGTTTTTCACCTGCCTCATAGGAGTAAAACTTCCTTACGGTTACGCAGGGAAGATAAGCAGATACCTAGACTCAGCGAAGCAGAAGTTCAGTGGGATGAAGTCTCACGACTGTCACGTGCTGATGACGCAGATACTTCCAGTTGCAATCCGTGGGATCATGGACGCACACGTCCGTGAAACGCTATTTGGCCTATGCAACTTTTTCGACGTCATCTCTCGGAAGTCGGTTGGCGTGAGGCAACTCAGAAGGCTACAGGAAGAGATCGTGGTGATACTATGCGAGCTTGAGATGTACTTCCCGCCCGCATTCTTCGATGTTATGGTGCATCTGCTGGTCCATATCGTGGAGGATATCATCCAACTCGGGCCAACGTTCCTGCACAGCATGATGCCGTTCGAAAGGATGAATGGTGTCATCAAAGGATACGTTCGCAACATGTCACGTCCAGAGGGAAGCATAGCCAGGGGCTTTCTGACCGAAGAGTGCATCTCCTACTGCACGAATTATCTAGGCATCGAGAACCCCGTTGGTCTGCCCGTCAATAGGCACCTCGGCAGGCTCGCTGGATGGGGTCACCACGATGGTTGCCGCGAAATGCATGTCGACTTCGAGGGTCGACTCGCCGACTTTGAAAGAGCAAACCTAGTCGCGCTACAACACATAGACGTGGTCGATCCTTGGGTGGTAGAGCACAAAACCTTTATTGAGAAGACGTACAATGACCGAGGCCAATAGAGGACGGACGGAGATATAATCAAAGAGCACAACTCATGTTTCACGCGTTGGTTCAAGGAGAAGCTTCTGTCGTACCCTTTACATGAGGATTCTTCCGCGGAAGAAAAACTCATATTCGCCTTGTCACAGGGCGCCGAGCACAACCTGATGACCTATGAGGCGTACGATATCAACGGCTACACATTCTACACCGAGGACAAGGACATGAAGAGCGATGGATATCAGAACTCCGGGGTAACGATGGAATCCTACACCGGTAACGACAAGGACAGATACTACGGAAGGATCGAGGAGATCTGGGAGCTGAGCTACGCTGGAGAGAAGGTCCCGATGTTCCGTGTCAGATGGGCCAAGAGTGTCCTAAAAGAAGACCGGTATTTCACCACCATGGTTATACCCGAAGCCAAATCCAAGACCGCGGGCGCAAACGTCACCGCGAAAAATGAGCCATGGGTACTGGCTTCCCAAGTGGACCAATGCTTCTTCATTACCGACCCGTCAAAGCCCAGTCGTGTTGTCGTGAGGAGAGGCAAAAGGAAGATCATCGGAATGGATGGAGTCGCCAATGAGCAAGACTTCGACAAGTACGGCGACCCGAAGATGGAACATGACGACGACGATGAAGTGCCATACACCACAAGAAGAAGCAGGACCACCCTACCTAAAGGACGTCCGTTCAACAGAAGAACTCCATTTGCGAAAAAGAAGGGCAAGAAGATTGTGAAAAGATAGCTAGCTAAGATCGATTGTATTTAAATCGTAGTCTTCATTTCTCGATTGTATTTTGACATATGGAAATGGGCGGCACTTTTTGAATTCATGAATATTTTGAAATCTGATGATATTTTTTTTCATATTCATAAATGTTTTCTTAAAAATTATTAGATGCAACTAAAAATCAAAAAAAAATCAAATAACAAATTTGATGATATTTTTTCATATTCATATTTTTTCATAAATGTTTTGAAATCTGATGATATTTTTCCACATTCATAAATGTTTTCAAATTTGATCGTCATTTTCTAAAAAATTATTAGATGCAACTAAAAATCCAAAAAAAAAAACAGTTAGTAATGGCGCACCAGGGGAGGGTGCGCCATTGCTATGAAGGTATTTATGGCGCACCCGAATGAGGTGCGCCATTGATATACAAATTTTTATTTATTCTTGTATTTTATTTTTCAGTGTTCCTTTTCCTGCTTAAATTTCATGGGCACTTTTTGAATTCATGAATATTTTTTCTAATTTGATGATATTTTTTCATATTCATAAATGTTTTACCAATTCACAAATGAATGCAACTAAAAACCCAAAAAAAAAAAATTTACTAATGGCGCACCGCTAGGTGGTGCGCCATTGCTATCCAAAAAAAAGTTACTTATGGCGCACCGCTAGGTGGTGCGCCATTGCTATCCCTCCCCCCACTAAAATCCCCAATCCCCGATCCCCAATCTCACATCTCTCTCAGCCCCCCCACTGCGCGCCGCTGCCCGGACCACTGCGCCGCCGCCCCCGCGCCCCCCGCCGCCTCCCTCTCCCCATCCCCCCTCCGACCCACTGCGCCGCCGCCCCTACGTGCACCGCGCCCCCGCGTCCCCCGCCGCCTCCCTCCCCATCAATCCCCTCCTCCCCCTCCGACCCCACCCCGACGCGTCTCCGTCTCCACACCGTCGAGCACCGAAGTAGGCCGGAGAAGTCCAGCACGAGCGTCTACGTCGTCTCCGTCGGATACGTCGACGAACCGGACCGGAGCCGAGCCGAGGAGCACCGCGAACCCGCCACCGAGCCCTTCTTCCACCTCGGATTCCGCCGCCTCTCCTTCAAGTCCGGCCGGCCTGCTGCTCCTAATCCACCGCCGGGCCTTCGTGTGCCTCCGCGGTGAGCTCCCCTCGCTTGAAGTGTTGTACTTTCAGACAACTGAAAATTCAGTGAAGTGTCACTAGGAGCAGTAGGAACTGTCAAAATTCAGTTACCTGTCACTAGGAGCTTTCAAAATTCTGTTTGCTGTACCATGTGCTAAAGGCCTGATTGAACCTTTTGTTGGTCTAGAAAACCTGACACAAGGTAGGGTGCTGACCCATGGACAGACACAATCACTATTCAGACAGACCATGTCCTCATGGAAAACATTTGCCTGAACTTACTGTGATCGTTCGATCTGCAAGGCCACTGAAGACGGTGCATAAGTGCATGATGATCGTGTGCGTATGTTACGTGGCGCTGCCGGTGGTTGGGATCACCCTAGTGGATGAAACACAATTAGATTTTGTCAATGTAGACTCTGTTTGTAGAAAGTTTGTGCTCTGTTAAGCAGAGCAGTGTGTGAGTAGGACACACATCATTCTTTTAGTATGCCTACTAGCTAGCACAATTGTTCAGAGACTACTGTTTTTGCAAGAGATTGCACTAGTCACTTGTCTAAGCCAATAACCCTAGACTTTTCCAAACACAGCTTTATCTTCTTGAGTCACTACATTGTCGGGTTAGTCTAGTCATTCAGCTAAAATTACACTAACTACGTTAACTGAAAAAACAGTCTTAACTGAAAAAAATCAGTAGATATCAGTAGAGCAATTATGATCTGAACAATTTTCAGTAGTAGAACAATTATGATCTGAACAATTTTCAGCAGTAGAACAATTATGATCTGTTGATAATGTACTCCAGAACTGTGAATACTAAATGAAACTTTGAGGAGGTCATCTTTAATCTGAATAATAATCTTTACAGGGAAGCTGTAGTACCATATGAATGCACAAGATGGATGTCATACTCAGCATGGATGTTTTACTGCCATTATCTTTGTTTGCAAATGTTTCCGTAAACATGATACTCCTCAAATTCAGTTAAACTACTGCCCAGAAAATGATTTTGCCTTGTCCACCTGGGATAATGATTTTGCCTTGTCCACCCGAGAGGCCCTTGAGTTTGCCGGAATGTCGATTAACTTCCGTTCCGGCAAATTTGGGTACTCCATATGTCCTATTTTCAGAAAGGTCATGCTGAAATTTTCCGTGAATTTTAGCATGACTTTGCTAAAAATAGGACATATGGGGTACTTGCGACTAATGCATGGGCCGGGGTATCTTAGTACTTAATTAAGTAGGATCAACTGCCTCTTGTGTTATACATATAGAAGTGTGATATCAACTCATAGTTATTACTAATGTCAGTTGGTCGTCATCGATAAACCCTAATCTGGTAGGATGACCTACTAAAAAAGCCCATACCACATATTCTTTTAGGGTGCCTCGTCATCGATAAACCCTAAATGATGAAAACTTAGGCTTTTAGGGTGCCTCGGTGTCGATAAAAACCTAAATGATGAAAGCTTAGGCTTTTAGGGTGCCTCGGCGTCGACAAACCCTAAATGATAAAAGCTTAGCTTTTAGGATGCCTCGGTGTCGACAAACCCTAAATGAGGAGACAAGAAGAAGGGGGTTAGGAAGGGACTTGGACCTTAGGAACAACACACTAACAGGTTCCATCCCAAAACACCTAGGCAATATCACAAACATCTCTCAATTGTTCCTTGACAATAACCAACTTTTTGGCGGCATTCCTCGAGAATTAGGTTATTTGGTCAACTTAGAGATCTTGTTCCTTGACAATAACCAACTTTTTGACCAAACTTTTTTCCTATTTAGAGCAAAACTTGGCCCACAACGATGAGGTCGGCGGTTCGGGCGGCAAGGCATTCTGGGAGCTGTCCCAGGAGATGGAGGAAGAACCTCAGCGCTATGAGGACGCCGCGAAAGACACCGATCCTGACTACACAACCCCTAGTGGCGTCGGGGATGACACCACTGATGGTGCCGCCGAGGATGCCACCACTGATGATGGCAGCGCACGCACAGATGGCAGCCAACCGAAGAGGCAACGGAAGGACCGGCGCCCGAACGTGCTCGGCACCGTCAAGGAGGAATTTACTGAAGTGTCCTCCGAGGGGCATCCAACGGCGCCCAAAGAATTAGTTAAGGGGTACGCGGGACAGCTCGGGTGCATTCTCCGGAGCACCGTCTCGATCAACACCGAGAACCTAAGGCATCGTGACCGAGGGAATTTGCGCAACCTCCTCTTCACGAAGCTGCACGAACGATACAAGTTCCCCGGTGACTTCGCAAACACACGCCTCTCAGGGAATAAAGTGAACAGTGCCGCCCTCACGAAGATGAGCACGGCCATGGCTACTTGGAGAGGCGCGGTGAAGAGAATGATTGACAAAGGTGATAGTTATGAGAAGATCAAGGAGAAAAATCCTTCGATCAGCGAAGCTGACTACCTGGAGTTCAAGATCAAGTGCGAGAGCACCGCATCCGAGGAATCAAGTCGGTGGGGGAAAGATATGCGGGACTTGAACTTAGGACAACACACACTCGGTCCCGGCGGTTACAGAGTGGCGGAACCTATATGGGACAAGGAGGACGCGGAGCGTGCCGAGCAAGGCCTACCGCCCCGCTTCGATAAATACCGTGACAAGCAGACCAGGAACTATGTCAGGGCCCGGTACAAGATTGACCCGGTAACCAAGGAGATTACCACGGATCCGAAGACCAAGGCGCTTGAGCGTGTTCTGGTAAGGAATACACCCCCGCGTAATTAGCTCCATATGGTTGCATTCTAATTAATGAAGCCAAATTTCTAAATGGTTCACATTCCTTCCGCAGGAAACTGAAAGCAGTAGCGCAGGGTCGTCTCAGAGCTCCCCTTTCGACACCCCTTTAAATAGGGCGTTGAACATAATGAAAAACAAGGATAAGCTCAGTAAGCCGTCGTCAGCTGGTCGTGTGGCCGGCAAAGGCTTGTCCACGAAATGGTCGGAATACTATACCGCTAGGCGAAAGGAGAGAAAGACGGCCAGCTCGGAAAGCCAGGAGCGCGAGGTTCAACAACTCAAGGCACAAGTGGCGCGGATTCCGGAGATGGTCGAAGAGCAAGTGCGAGACCAACTGGGAGCGACAATCACCGCCATTATGCCTACCTTGGTTTCTGGGCTGCAGGCGTGGATTGCGGGCGGCCAACAGGGGTCGCCCCCGATTCCCAGCTTCACGGGCAGCAACTCGCGCAACGCGCCGGCGGCGCTATTGGTGTCTCCGGCGGAGGCGGCATTGGTGTCTCCCGCGGCGGCGCCGGCATTGCAGCTTAATGCACCCGGGTGTGGGAAGAATACGCCGGCCGGCACCTCGGCAGCAAGCGGCCCCTCCGTCAATTGCACGCCCGCCGTTGGCGGTGCCTCGACATTAGCCGAGCTCGACGCCATCACGGTAACTAATTAAGCCTCTCGGCCGATGACTTCATCTCCTTGCCTTTGACTGGGCATCCCTGACGCCCTACATGTTTTCGCAGGGCGCCGCCGACGTTCCATGCACTCTCCTGCACTTCGTGGACGGCGAGTTGATCGATGTCGCCAAGGCCAGAATCGTTCAACCGGGCAACCGCCTGTTCCACGGTAATCCGATGCCACCCAACGTGTATAGGGTTCAACTGGTTCGGGTGCTGCGGCGCTGCGACGACTTGTTACCTCCGTTTCGACCCCCTGGGGCCGACGAAGATGATATGATGACCCTCAGCGCCTGCTTAAGCTGGCCCCTGCTTTGGCCGAAGAGCCAGATTCGTTTGGGGGCGGGGGACACCACTCCACAGACAACACCGCCAGTCGTGCCGGCGCCAAGCCATGGCAAGACCGCCGCAACGCTACCAGACATGCCGGACATGCATATGGCACAGGATCCGGACGACGACGACGACGACGGTACATTTACCAACGTCGATAAGTACTTCAACGAACATGGGTATGGTGACGAATTCTTGGGGCCTCCTTCTCAAGAACCCAACCCTGCAAAAGACGATCTAGCTGGTACCGCGGAGAAACCCAATTGCAATAGGCATCGTCTGGCGTTCAGTTCTCAGGAGACGCCTCCAGCTGCCGCCTTCACCGAGTCTCAGATAGCCGAGGTGCGAAATATTATCAGCCCCAACACACTCAAGAAGGCGGTCTCTGAGCAGAACTCGATCCCATTACAGCAGAAGAAGAAGGGACGGAAAAGAAAGAGTAACAAGGGTGCGAGCCAGCCGGCACCGAGTACGATCCATGCTCAGGACGGGCCACCTTCACCTAAGGATATCTCGAGGAGGGTGCATGTGGCGGGTAGGCCGATGCTACCGACTAATCTGCTCAATGCTGCAACCGGTGCTATGCGGAGTCTGCATGACAGTGTTCTTTCTTTGGAGAAGCGGCGTCTCCGAGAGAATGATGTGGCATACCCGGTTTTCGTGGCCAAGGTGCCAGAGGGCAAGGGCTTTGTGGATAGCGCCATCGGGGGTATGATCGTCCTGCGGTTTGATGACATCTTCGCTATGTTTAACCTTCATCCGCTGCACTACACCTTCGTTCGGCTATTTTCGCTGAGTATGGAGATGCGGATCATTAGAGACAAGACCCCGGACATCGTGATAGTCGACCCCTTCTACATGCGTGCCAAGATCTTGGGCAGCGCTGGGGACCGGCAAGTCGCGAGTTCATACCTCGAAGGCGTCATTCTGGCAAACCCAGATAAGGATAACTTCCTCGTGCCTTACTTTCCCGAGTAAGTCATCCCCTCACCGCCCCGTAACATATGATTTCTTAGATTTCGATCGTTCTTTTTTTTTCTAACATTCCGTGTTTTGTGCAGTGACACACATTGCACACTCATCCTCTTAAGCCCGAAATATTCCATGGCCACGTATTTCGACTCGGGCCGTCATTCGAAGAAAGACTACACAAATATCAAGAAAGTTCTTGATGATGTTCTCCCCGGCTACACCAGATTTGGAGGCACCTTCAGCAGGCCAATTCGTAGGTACGGCAAGCATGTGTTCACCCACAATACGACGTTCCCCTGCGTCAAGCAGCCGCCTGGCGGTCAGAAGGATGCCTACTACGCCCTCCATCACATGCGGGCGATCGTACGGGACCATAATCACCTTCTGCTACCAAATAATCTCAAAGATTGGGCCGCACGCTTGTCGGCAATCCAGGACGCGGACATCAGACAAGAATTCTTTCGCATCCAGTCGGAGTTTGCGGAAATCATCCATCAAGATGTCCTTCGTACCTCGGGGCAGTTCTACCTCAGATATCAACCGTCCAACAGTGAGATAGAAACAACGCTACAAATGCAGGCTGACAACGCTCGCGATTTCATGACCATCACGACAGACGGCGGCTTCATCCATGCTCCGATCCCTAAGTCGAGTCGAAAGTAGTGATGCTATGTAGTTCTGAAATATCGATTAGCTCATGTTGTAATTAAACTTTAATGAACTTGTATGTCTCTTTGGTTTGGACAGTCGTTCAACTTATATGTAATCGATGCTATTTATTAGTAGGACCATGAATCGTGCTATTAATGTCTTGCTTTTCTCTTCCGATCCTTTTGTTGCATACTTATATATTGCTTATGTATTGTCTGTGAATTGCTACTAACATTTTGTTTGGCTAGTGCATAGAGATGCCGTCGTATGTCGTGTACAAGGGTAAGGTTCCCGGAGTGTACGACGACTGGGAGGAGTGTCGGAGACAGGTTCACCGTTTCAGCGGTAACAGTTACAAAGGGTACACCACTAGGGCGGAGGCGGAAGCTAGATACGCGCGCTATCTAGCGGGAGAGAGGAGGGAGCGGAGGAGGAACCGGATGAAGACCAGTTTCATCGCGATGATGCTCATCGTGATGACCGCAGCTCTCTTCTATGTGATGGTAGTTTAGATGATCGATATCGACTTGTAATGTGAAGACAAACTCGCTACTCGCGGTCTCGAGACTTGTAATGTTCTAACTTTGTTCGGTCTTTTGAATTCGGAGACTAGCTAATATGATGAATTGTATTCGGAGACTAATCTTCTATTGTATTTGATGAATCTGCTGTTTATATGTTTTGCTGTCTATATTCTGTGCAGTAATATATTTTGTAATCTGTGCAAATATCAGAAAAGAAAAAATAATATTCCTAATATTCATACTAGTGGCGCACCATACAGCACATTAGTGGCGCACTGCTATAAAAAATACTAGTGGCGCATTATCTGTTAGTGCGCCATTATTAACCCAGAGCACAAGGTAAATATGGCCCCCTGGGAGGCATACTAATGGCGCACCGTGTGACTTACTAATGGCGCACTGCCTGGTGCGCCACTATAGTCTGGTATACTAATGGCGCACCAGGGGTGCGCCATTAGTATATGTTACTAGTGGCGTGATGATAGTGGCGCACCTGTAGTGCGCCATTAATGGCCAAAACAGGTGCGCCACTAATAAGCCTTTTCCTAGTAGTGGAGGAGCCGACTGACGACCAGGAGTAGGATCGGAGGGTCCAGGGCAAGAGGCCTACGCCTTTCGATCGTAGTATTTTATTTTGCCCCCCCTCTGTGAAGGCTTATCTCTCTTTCTGTAATATATCTGTACCCAGATATCTGATGCTTTCACTGACGCTTGTATGCCATCAAGCTATGTATTCGAGCCCTCGAGGCCCTGGCTTGTAATATAAAGCTTGTATGACTTTATTTATGTTTTAGAGTTGTGTTGTGATATCTTCAAGTAAGTCCTTAGGCTTGATCATGTGCATTTGCGTGTATGGTTAGTGCACGATTAAGCCGGGGTTGTCACAGGTTGGTATCAGAGCCAGGTTTCGATCCTGGGACCTGTGGGTTATGGGCCCACGTCGCCAACTGGGTGGTATTAGGATCTTTTACTCCTCGATCTATACTCTGGGAATTCTGATCTCTCTTCTATTCGGGTTAAAATTTTGCTAACACCAACACTTAGGATCTCGTAATTCCCATCCTCCCGGAGAGCTGGATATCAGTGCGATTTCCCTGTCATTGATCTGATTACTCTGATAATCATTTTCCTTTCCATTGTTTTGTTTAACCTTTCCTTCCGAGACCTGTTATAATTTTCATCGTCTTATGACAACCCTGAACTTCTCTATTTCAGATGGATCGACTGTTTCCACCGCGGCCTACGACCAGGCTTGTGCTTCGCACTTGGGCTCGTGATGCCCCTAGGTTTCCAGCTATTCTGATCGCCCTCCTGACTAGACTGGGTTACCACTGGTACCCCGAGTATATGGTCTACGAGGTTTACCGCAAATTCAACCAGGAGCAGTACTATGCTGATGTTCGTATCTATGATCAGCAGAATGACTCAGACACTGAGCTACACCTTTTCCACGGTATCGGCGTGACGATTGAGATGGTAGTCCATGATGCCACCTACTCTGCTGTCGCACGTCTCCGAGGAGAGCACGATGCTAGCTTGGATGAATCTGTGTTTCGATACATTCCGTATGCACCTGTTAGAGATGCTACTGGATACTACACAGCTATCTGTGCCCCGTACGAGCCTCGACGCTATGACCCACAGATTCTGATTCAGTGCACTCAGGCTCTGGATCGCACTGTTCGGGCTCTTGCCGTCGAGTTGTTTGCCACTCGAGCACGCTACTACGAGGCCATGACACAGTTGCTACCAGCTGTTCGTGCAGGGATACATCCGGAGCTTATTCTTTACCCACGCAGGACCGAGATGCCACGAGGGATTGATTGGCCTATAGTGGGAGGTCACACGCCTGCACGTGGACCTCTTCTTACAGTTCGAGACCGGGTTCTGCATCAGAGTGCACATGGAGCTCAGGATCCTTCTGCGACGAGCATTCGTCGCCCGCACTTGCAGCTACCCCGTTTCAGTGGTTTTCTCCGACGTTGATATAGCTTTTGCTATGTCTCGTTGTGTACTTCCTTACCGCGTGCCTGCGTGCCGCCTAGTGTGTCTATCTTTTCAATTTGCGCCGTTATGCTGCCCAATTGTAACCGACTGTGTATGGATCTGTATGTCTTAAGTGACTACTTTTAAGCATCTAATGCACTATTTCAATAAACGTCTAGTTACATCATGTTTATTGCTAAACACTCACAGAAGCTATTGCTAAACTACCCTTGTTGAATTAGCAGGATGGCTGATAACAACCCACCACCGCCGCCACCACCTGATTACATGGCAGCGATGATGCAACAGTTTGAACTCATCGACAATTCATGACGGGAATTATGAAGCAATTCCCTCGTCCTGACGCTAATCAGCAGCCACCTTCCATCACCTTGCGAGAGTTTATGCGACTCAACCCGCTGGATGCCAATGACTGGCTGCGTGACATCTCCTACGAGATGGAGTCTGCTGGTGTCGCCCCGGCCAATTATGTTATCTTTGCGACATATCTTCTGAAGGGTCCCGCATCACAATGGTGGGCCACTCACCGACAGACCCTGCCACCTGGTACTGTCGTCACTTGGGCAGAATTCAAGATTGCTTTCCGTGCCCGCTACATTCCTCAAGCTGTCATAGCTCGGAAGAAGGCCGAGTTCCGTAGTCTCGTTCAGGGCAACAAGACTGTGGAAGTTTATCAGCGCGAGTTCCTTAAATTATCTCGCTACGCTGAGGAGGACATTCCTACTGATGAGCGAAGGCAGGAGAAGTTTCGTGAAGGGTTGCACCATGATATACAGTTAGCTCTGCTCGTCCAAGACTATCCTGATTTCGCCACCTTGGTAAATAAGGCTATCATGGTTGAAACTGGCCTTAAGAAGCATAAAGAAGCAACCAGACGCACTCGTGAAGCGGGCTCATCTTCGGGCTCGTCTTCCCAGAAGCGCCGCATCTCGATCCCTCAGAGCATGTACCGTCCAGCAGCTCCAGCGAACAGGCCTTCTTATGTTGCACCGCGTCTGCCTCCTCTGCCACCGAGGCAGCCTTTGCCAGCTGCAGCACCCTGAGCTCCTGCACCTCGTCCTGACAGCGGACTATGCTTCAAGTGTGGCCAGCCAGGTCACCGTGCTAGAGATTGTTCTCAGAATCAAAATCAACTGGCTCTTCCTTCTGCTGGTCGTGGTATTAGCCATGGTACTCCGCAGCAGCGCAACTATAATGCCAGACCTTCTTATGGTCGTGGGCAGAACTACCACGTCAACATGTCTGAAGCTCTGGATCAACCAGATACTGTGATGGGTACACTTCTCGTTAATTCAGTACCGGCATCTGTTTTATTTGATTCAGGAGCATCGCATTCATTCATGTCGGAAGATTTTGCATTCATGCATGGCGTTAAGTGCGACAACCTGCATCATCCATTAGGGGTTGACACTCCCGCGGGTAGATGCCGAGCCTCCCTGTTCAGCCCCGAAGTTACTATTGAAATTGACAGGTTGAAGTTTCAGGCACTCCCAATTATCTTGAGCTCTTCCAAGATTGATCTTATTCTGGGAATGGATTGGTTGAAGGCTCAATACGCCTCAATCAATTGTGCCACCAAGGTTGTCCATCTCTTGCACCCATCGAATGCGATAGTGAATTATCAAGCTCACCTCACCCAGAACGCTGAGGCTCCAATTTATGCCTTGAATGCGTTGAATGCTTCTCCGCTTGAGGGGATCGAGAACATCCCAGTTGTCTGTGACTTCCCGGATTTTTCCAGAAGAACTTCCAGGAATACCCCCTGCTAGAGCTGTCGAGTTCGTCATCGACTTGAAGCATGGCACCACTCCTATTGCGAAGCGTCCCTACAAGATGCCTCCGCACCATCTTATCAAGCTTAAGGAAGAAGTCGATAAATCCTTAAGGAAGGGTTTCATTCGCCCTAGTTCCTCTGCCTGGGGAGCACCTTCTCTCTTTGTCAAGAAGAAAGATGGAACGAATAGGTTGGTTCAAGATTACCACCCTATCAACCAGGCAACCATTCAGAATAAATATCCGCTTCCCCGGATCAACGATTTATATGATCAACTTGCTGGATCTTCGGTGTTCTCTAAACCCGACTTGAGGTTGGGTTATCACCAGATTCGTGTCCGCGAAGAGGATATTCCGAAGACTGCATTCATTACTCGTTATGGTTCCTACGAGTACACCGTCATGTCTTTTGGCTTGACCAATGCTCCAGCTACGTTCTCCCGCTTGATGAATTATATATTCATGGATTACCTCGACAAATTCGTCGTGGTATATGTGGATGATATTCTGGTTTATTCGAAGAATAAGGAAGAACATGCTGAACATCTTCGCCTTGTTCTGGAGAGACTTCGAGAGCACAAATTATATGCCAAGTACTCTAAGTGTGAATTCTGGCTTTCTGAAGTAACCTACCTTGGACATGTCATTTACAAGGACGGTATTGCCGTTAACCCGAAGCGTGTTCAGGCTATTCTTGACTGGACCCCTCCGAAGAATGTCAAGCAAGTGAGAAGTTTTCTCGGACTTGCAAGTTATTGCCGACGGTTCATCGAAAATTTCTCCAAGATTGCCAAGCCCCTGACTAATCTGCTTCACAAAGGCGTTAAGTTTGAGTGGACAGACAAATGTCAGGAAAGTTTCCAGGCCCTCAAGGACAAACTGACTTCTGCTCCAGTGCTTGCTCCTCCAGATTCCCGCAAAGACTTTGTTATCTTCTGCGATGCCTCTCGTCAAGGATTAGGTTGTGTCCTAATGCAAGAACAAAGAGTAATTGCTTATGCTTCGCAACAATTGCGTCCACATGAAGAGAATTACCCAGTGCATGATCTGGAACTTGCTGCTGTGATTTATGCTTTGAAGCAGTGGCGTCATTACGTACTCGGGAATCGGTGTGAGATTTATACCGATCATCAGAGCTTGAAGTATTTATTCACTCAACCAGAACTTAATCTTCGTCAGCAGCGATGGTTGGAAACAATCACGGACTATGACTGTGGTATTTCTTATACCCTTGGCAAGGCTAATGTGATGGCCGATGCTTTGAGCCGCAAGTCATACTGTAGCAACCTCATGGTTAAGCAAGCTCAATCCCAGATGTATGAAGAACTGTGCAAGTTGAACCTCTGTATCATCCCGCAAGGTTCTCTTAATAACCTCGTGGTACAGCCAGATCTTGAGAAAACTGTCAAGATTGCACAAGCTAAAGATGCTGAAATTGGTCTGATGAAGAAAGAGCTTCACCTTGAAAAGTACAGGGATTTCTCGATTGCTGAAGACGGAACCTTGTATTTCAGAGACCGCATTGTAGTACCTCGCTTCGAGCTGATGACTGACAAAGTCATGAAGGAGGCCCATGATACACCGCTGTCTATCCATCCGGGTAGTACCAAGATGTATCGTGATCTTCGTCAAAGGTACTGGTGGTCTAGAATGAAGCAGGATATTGCTCGTTATGTTGCTGAATGTGACGTTTGCCGTCGCGTGAAGGCAGAACATCAGAAGCCTGCTGGACTTCTTCAACCGCTTCCTATTCCTTTGTGGAAATGGGATAAAGTGCAAATGGACTTCATAACTGGTCTTCCCAAATCACAGAAGGGTCACGATGCCATTCTTGTCGTCGTCGACCAACTTTCTAAAGTTTCACACTTTCTACCTGTCAAGGAGACTATCACTGCTAGTCAGTTAGCAAAGTTGTATATATCCAAAATTGTTTCACTCCACAGTATTCCGAAGGAGATTAGTTCGGACCGTGGCGGTCTATTCACCTCCAAGTTCTGGGAAAGTTTCCAAGAAGCCATGGGAACTCATATTACCTGGAGTTCAGCATATCATCCACAATCCCAAGGCCAAGTTGAGCGCATTAACCAAGTGCTTGAAGACATGCTTCGAGCTTGTGTTATATCCTTCGGTAAGAAATGGGAGGAATCTCTTCCGTATGCCGAGTTCTCTTATAACAACAGCTATCAAGCCAGCTTGAAAATGGCCCCCTTCGAAGTGCTTTACGGACGAAAATGTCGAACCCCTCTGAATTGGTCAGAAACTGGGGAACGACCTCTTGTTGGACCGGACATTATTCAACATGCTGAAGAACAAGTCAGAATTGTCCGAGAAAATCTCAAGGCGGCTCAAGACCGTCAGAAGAGCAACTATGATCGCAAACGATGGGGCTTGACATATCAACTAGGTGATCAAGCTTATCTTCGTGTCACCCCGATGAAGGGCACCCGTCGTTTCGGAATCAAGGGCAAGCTAGCTCCTCGCTATATTGGTCCCTTTTGCATTATTGCCAGACATGGACAGGTGGCACATAAATTGGAGTTGCCGCCGCAATTCTCTCATATCCATGATGTCTTCCACGTGTCGCAACTTCATAAGTGCTTCAAGGAATCTCCGCACCGTGCAGTAGATCACGAGATGCTTCAATTGCAAGATGACTTATCTTATAAGGAGCATCCGATCTGCATCCTTGATGAAGCTGAACGTCGAACTCATTAGAAGACGACCAAGTTCCTGAAAGTGCAGTGGTCGAATCACACTGAAGATGAAGCCACTTGGGAACGCGAGGATCATCTTCGGGAAGAATATCCCGACCTCTTCCCTTCTACCTCCTAAATTCTCGGGACGAGAATTTCTTTTAGAGGAGGAGAATTTGTAACACCTCTATGTAATTACCACTGTGATCAGCTTATGATAATGCCAAGTCAAGACCTTTTGCAGTGCCAAGTCACTTGGATTAATGAAACAATTCAAATTCAATTCTGAAAATCAACTCAAATTCATAAGTGAAATATGAAGTTGATCAAACCTTATTGGAAAAATGTTCATTAAATAGCAAATATTCCAGGAGCACTCTTAAAATTATAACTAATGCTACTTGGATTAGCTAAATGACTCAAACAAGATGAAACAGCAACAGAACAACACTAATTAAATCATTTATAATTAAATCAATTCCAAATAAAATCCTACTCTGTCCAAACTAGTTTTTGGTGGCTAGAAATATTGCATTGTAAAATTTGGGCTTAGTCTCATATTTTACAAAAATGCAAAATTGTCCTAACTAATTCAAAACAAAAAATAAATAAAGAAAAAGTAATACAAAAATAAGAAAAATAAAACGAGGCACTGTGCACCGGGCCTTAGTGCACAGTGCCCCGACCGCGGCCCACCTGGCCCATCTCCTCCTCTCCCCTGCGTGTCGACGCGCCCCTGGCCGAGCGCGCGCGCGCCGGCGAGGCGTCGACATGCCGACGCCACTGACGCTCACCGACTGCGAGGAGGATAAGGACGAGGCTCGTCCATTCCCCCTGGCCTCCTCCGTCATTTCCCTGTTCTCTCCCTCGCTCGCTTCGCCTTTCCTCCTTCCTCAGATCCACGCCAGAGCGCCGTCGTCGCCATGATTCCGTCGTTGCCGCGGCCACCGTCATCGCCTCGAGCCATCGAGATGCCGTAGAGGTTCGCCCACGTCTGCCTCGTCGACTGGTGGTCCCAGTAGGAGCGAGGAGGCCCTGCAGCTGCCGTTCGGCGTCGTCTTCTTCCTCGGACTCTGGCGATCCCCTTTCCTCTCTGTCAAGCACTGCTGCTCCAAAGCCGTCACGGATCTTTCTTGATCGCTCGGTGAGGTCCACCCTGTCGTCTCCCCTCTCTTCTATCGCCTCGTTGCGTTCCTAGCCTT
This sequence comes from Thinopyrum elongatum, assembly GCA_011799875.1. Taxonomy (NCBI): domain Eukaryota; kingdom Viridiplantae; phylum Streptophyta; class Magnoliopsida; order Poales; family Poaceae; genus Thinopyrum; species Thinopyrum elongatum. The sequence goes on along the minus strand of CM022299.1, from coordinate 663,674,383 downwards.
AGATGCCACCGTGGCCAAAGCTCGACTCCGCCGGCGAGCTCGTGGCCATCGCCACCGATGCTGTTATGCACGCCTGAGCGCGTCATCGCGTTCCTGGCGTCTCCAGGAACCCATTGCACCCGCGCACGCTCCTCCTCGAGCCCCCTAGCTCCGATTTCCTCGAACGCCCGAATGCGCCGCCGCAAGTAGCTCGTCGCCGCCCTCGTTTCCGGTCATCTCCGGCCATGGCTCCATCACCATTCGACGCAGCATCGTCTTCTTGTTCGAACGCCGCCGGCCGCACCGTCTGCCGTGCCCCCTAGCGTCGAAACCACCAACGCCCGAAGCTCACCGCCGCCACGGCTCCATGCCGGCGAGATTCCGGCCACTTCCGGCCCGGAGAGCAACCGCGTTGGCTGCGGCGCAGCACGGCCGACCGAACGCAAGTCGCGGCGTGCGTTTTGGCCCCCTGTAGACGATTTCCGGTGAGGTCCCGAACCTCCGCCGCGTTTTCTCGACGCCGGCGTCAAGCCGCCGGCCGCCGCTGAGCTGGCACACCTGGGGCCACCCCCAGGGTCGCTGATCAGTGGGCCCGGGGCCCCTGTTGAATTAGTTAGACTAATGTCTCACTGACGTATGGGACCCACCCCCTAATTAACCCTGTTGGTTAGATTAACTCACTGTTAGTCTCAACAGAGGCTGACATGTGGGTCCACTGGACCCACATGCCAGGTTTGACCTTGGTCAGCCGCTGTTGACCTGCTGACATCATGGTGATGTAATGCTGACGTCATAAATCATTTCTGTTTATAAAAACAATTCCAGAAAATCAATTAATCTTTGAAAATTAATAACTTTTAAACCGTAGCTCGGATTGAAAAACTTAAAACATGAAAGTTGCTGAGCACGACGAGACGAGTCTGATTGTGTCGTCTGTTTCCATGTCGGAACCTCCTACGTAGGAGAACTCATAACTCTAAGCCCGATTCCGGTAGATGAATAGTGCGCACATGCCGGTTAATAAATTCCAGATTAATCCTAAAAATAACTAAAATGACTTAGATGCATATTTAGGCAACCCTGCACTGCATCATAGCATAGCACGCACTGTGTTGCATCTGTTTGCATTATGTTTACCAGTTTCTTCCCCCTCTTCTCTCTCGGTAGACCCCGATGTTGACGTAGCTCCCGAGGCAGACGCAGCTCCGGAGTACGACTACGTCCCCGACGACACCACTGACGACCTTGCCCTTGCCACAAAGCAAACAGGCAGGCACCCCCATTTTGAACATGCCTATATCGCCTATTCTCTTCTCTCTTATGCTTGCATTATAACTGCTACTGTTACTGCTATCCTATATCTGCTGCATAGCCTGTTTATTGTAACCTGCTTTGTTACCTACCTGGTTATCCTAGACTGCTTAGTATAGGCTGGGTAGAGACCCGACAGAGACCCCCACTTGATCCCGACTGCCCCGCTGGATTATCAGAAGACCCGATCAACGGGATTGAAAACCAGACCCTGGCACCGCACATCACTTCCCCCTTAGTTGCTGACACTACTGGGTTATTATCGAGTGCCGAGGGTGATACCTCGTCAGCACTTCTGATGTTAACCTTGTAGGTTAGTTAATCGGTCGTGGTAAGCGAGGGTGATTCCTCCTACACCACCCCCGATAACAGCGTCGTTCGTGCAACGCTTCAAGTGTGGACCTCGAGGGTGATTCCTCCTTCGTTCACCTTGACGATAACATCAGATGAGATTCCATCGAGGGTGATTCCTCAGGGTTCCCTTTGGTGTTAGACACACAGTTACTATCGATATTATGACTTGCACTGAACCATGTTACTAAAGACGGGTCGGCCCTGAGGGGTACCCGCGCGAGCATATTGCGAAGTGATGTGGAATCGGGTGTACCTGGAGGGTACCCGAGAGTTGAACACGAGGCGTGGTCGGGCATTCCTAGCCCTTGCTACAAGTCCTCGAGACGGGGCGACGGGGTCACATCGATCGTGAGTCTCTGCTCGTTTCCGCGCGCTCCTAATCCACTAACGGTTTGGATATTTGATCCGAGGGGCCTCTGGCCCGATAGCACTAACCATCACGTGGGCATAGTATGGGCGTTCTGCATCGTATACATCAGCCGAAGCTCTATTGACGTCAGCGAGGAGCGGCCCGCTTTGGATTGGACTGGTTAAGCCCGCGCTTGTATTAAGGGGGTTAGGTCTGCTTCCGAAGCGTCCTCGCAACGTGCAGGGTTCCCAGGGCGAAGTCCCAAGACCCCTGGGGGCATAGGTTAGTCCGGCGTGCTGACCTCTCTTTAGAGCCTAGGTCGGGTTGCGGCGTGTTGCTTGGCCGAGGCCGGGCATGAACCAGTAAAGTGTGTCCGGCCGGAGTTAAGCAAGCGTGGTGGATAACTTGGTGCATCCCTGCAGGGAAGAACTAATCTATCGATAGCATGTCCTACGGTAACGGACACTCGGAGTTGTATCCCGATCGGTACAACTAGAACTTGAGATGAGAACTGGATAGTACGACTCTGGGATTGCTTTCTCGCAGGGAGTCGAGAAAGGATCTCAGGCTGAGGTTGATAACAATACTACTACTTTACTTTATGCTAATCTGCACTCTTCTAATGCTGCAAGACTGCTGAAGATGTTGAAGATGCTAGTCTTCGATAGGACTAGGCTTTCCCCTCTAATCTGGCATTTCTGCAGCCCAGTCCACATATACAGCCTCCCTTTGAAAATGTTGCATATGTAGTGTAGATCCTTGCTTGCTGAGTACTTCGGATGAGTACTCACGTTTGCTTTGCTTTCTTTTTTCCCCATATCCTTTTGATGCCACCAGACGACGGAGCCCCTGAGCCAGATGCCCCCGTCGACGACCACTACTACTACCCGTCCGGTGAGTACTACTACTACGAGGAGCCGACTGACGACCAGGAGTAGGATCGGAGGGTCCAGGGCAGGAGGTCTACGCCTTTCGATCGTAGTATTTTATTTTGCCCCGCCTCTGTGAAGGCTTTTCTTTCTTTCTGTAATATATCTGTAACCAGATATCTGATGCTTTCGCTGACGCTTGTATGCCATCGAGCTATGTATTCGAGCCCTCGAAGCCCTGACTTGTAATATAAAGCTTGTATGACTTTATTGATGTTTTAGAGTTGTGTTGTGATATCTTCAAGTGAGTCCTTAGGCTTGATCGTGTGCATTTGCGTGTATGGTTAGTGCACGATTAAGCCAAGGTCGTCACAATGGCAACCCATCCACCTTGGTGAGATCCGATGATCCACTTGCGAGCGACGCCTTTGGGCGTGGGTGGAAGGCGGACACGCAGGAGCCCTCCGTCATCAAGGCAGTAGAGGTCCTTGGTTTTGGCGCGGTCGTACATGGAGAGGAGCAGCATCGGGAGAGGCGGGGGAGGCCGTCGCCAGGATGCGACGGCGCGCCACGCCCGGCAGACGGCGGCGAAGCGCACGCAGCCGAGCGGGTTGGCGATCCGGCGGTAGACCAGGTCGAGAAGTTCGTCGGGGAGGTTGGAAGACATCTGCGCCGACGTCGTACGCACGTACGTACGGCGGGTGGATTGGGTATATGGTGTGGTGTAGGCCTCCGGTAATCTTATGGAGGAGAAGGAGGTACGCTTGCAATGCTTGGGCGGGACCCTTGTTAATTATATTGGACGCACGGAGCTAATACCCAAGCCCCTATATCTGGGGATGAATTTGCTTCTACGTCTCGCCACTTGGTTGAAAATGACCCTGCGGTAAACCGGTTCATGGCACGTGTATTAAATTGGGATATGACCGTGTACATTTCCGTGGTGACTAAGTTTGTGTTCAAAATTTTCTGAACGTGCGTATCTACTTGATTGGTTCGTTTAGCGTTTTTTGTGTTGTGTGGGCCAGCAATGATGGTTGAATTCGCGGTCTGCAGCATATCTCGGACATTCCTTTTGTCATATGTCAGTTGTGCATGCGTTTGATTTGATCACGTATGTTTCTTTGGAGGGCTGCATGTGGTAGGCCCGGCGATTGTTATTTACGTGGCTTCGTTTGCATGCGGCTGCTGTCCTGCGTTCGTGACGGTGCCGCTGTCGACGTTGGTTCTGGGCGCCTTCTCCTTCTTTCCGATCTAATCTAGCTAGAGACCTTGCCGCATGCATCTACCGCCTTCCCGTAAGGTCCCGTGCGATCACTCCACCGCCGTACATGGCTATATATAAGAATCGTCTCGCGGGAACTCCTCCTGCAGCGAGCGCCACGCGACAGAGAGTCGGCTGCTACATCCTCGCCATGCTCCGCCCCTCGCGCCGTAACCGCCGCGTGGGTCGCTCCAAGCGCGTCAGGAAGGCCGCGGTGGTGCAGCCACTGCTGATGTCGCGGCCTTCATCCGAGGAGGCCAACCTCAAACGTCTCCCATCGAAGGACCTGCCGTCCTTGGCCGCCGGCGTCGGGTCCCTCTGCTAGAGGCTCGCAAGTGTTGTTCGGCCGGTGGGGCTACGAGGCGCGGCACCAGGAGCTCCAGCGGCAGCACGAGAGGATGAAGAGGTACATAATTTGTGCAGACACGCAGGTACCTACTCCCGCCGCTCCTTGACAACCCATGGACGACGCTCTGGCCTGCCCGCTCCTCCCCCTGCACCGGCTGCGAGGCGGCGGCCGCGACAGACATGTGTGAGCCGCCTTTCCACTGGTGTGTAACGGTCACCGTCAGCTTCCGTTCCCCGTTCAGCTGCCCATCCAAGAGACGCGACTAAGTCCTCACCGGTGGGGCAACGGCGCAGCTCCTGGCAAGCGGCTGCATGTATATTCACCATCGCCTCGGTTCCTCGGATGCGTGCTCAATCACTTTCAAGAGGATGGACCCACTAAACCATAATTCAGTGGTATTTGTTGTTGATTGATGTGCACGAGTTCTTTTTTCCTCTTCAAGATTCATTAGTGAACTGCCATCTGCATGCTTTACAAATTATGTAGTACAACTGTGCAAGTGAAGCCCTATTTCAGAAAAACTTGACATAACTGTTGGCAGTTGTCTCTGGCGCGCCGGCGTTTGCGCCGGCGAGTTTGAGGAAGGATGACAAGGCTGTGGGGATGCGCACGTATCAAGACCTCTCCGGCTGCTGCTAGCGGCGACGCTGAAGAAAGCCGCTGTTAGTTTGTGGGATTGCGCAAGAAGCGGCGAGGGCTGCATCCGCCCGGCACCGGCTGTTCCTTTTCCTAGCCTCCAGTCTCACTCGCAGGCTCGCAGCACACAGCACAAAAGTAGCGGCAAGTGAGGAAGGCGTGGTGTTGTTGATCGCCGGAGCTGCACCGACGGTTCATCATTGCCCTGCACCAACTCGATGACCCCTAAGGGGACAGTTCTGAAATACAATTTTCTCCAATTTCTAGATATAAGATCAGGAACACGTACTACGTACATGTAGCAAACTAGCAATTAATAAATTTCATTCATAGAAACATAAGCATCAAATTATTGAGGCTTACATGATTGTGTTTTCTTGACATGATTGCAGTTCCTACTCCTAAGCAGATCAAAAGGAGCTGATGAAGGTGGAAGGCCTGACAGACGAAGTGAAAAGCCATCTCCGTAAGTAATTTCGGACCGAGGGAGTATAAGTGTTCTTTCTCAGGGCATGTATTTGATTAGCAGAAAATTGATGAACATGTAGTGCCAAAGATCAGGAGTGCAGTGCTGAGTTTTGCCGTGGAGGTGGGCACGTAAAAATTAGCAGATGATGGGGTCATATCTAACGAGGAAATTGCACAATAGATTTTCAATGGTGTCGATATTGAGGAGGAAATATTTGATGTATTCATCAAAGCTTTGCTCCCATGGTTCAATCTGGAATACACTGTGTGGCGTACGTTGGGGGTAGTGTGTTCTTTAAAAATTCTATGTCACACTATAGGTTGTTAATTCCATACGATGCAGTTATGTTGTAGACTGACCGGATGTTCTTTGGAGCAGGTGCTGCTGGCGATGACAGTGGTTGGCAGCGGCACAACTTGACCTGAAAGAAGGCATGCTTAGTTTATTTTTAGTTATGTAATGCAGTACATACTGTACCACTAAATACAGTGTGTACTGTAGCTGTATTCATCCTACAAAGAAACGTCCCTTGCCCTCTTCAGGTCTTCTTAGTTTGTTTGACGCGAGACCTTCATCATCCATGGAAGAATCATGATTAATTAGCTGCCTCCTGGACTTCTCCGAGGACTTTGATATGAGATACTGGATACCTCCTAATTAACTCTTAACCACGTGCATCATGTTAGGGTGTCTTCGCGTCATCGCTTGGAAGAAAGTGAGTACTATTTGTGTTTGTACAAGTCGACGAGAAAATGAATAGCTGTTGTTCACGAACTGATAATTTCCTTGGCACTTTGAAGAGAAAATGTTTGTAACATCTTCGAAGTTATGATCACTTACATAGTTACATTTGTGCATGATAAAGGATAATCGGTAATCTACATGTCGCGTTGCGTTCTACGTGAGGTAGTCAGTCTCAAAGCCAAATTGCAGATCCATGGCTATGACCACTAGACACGACCTCATGACGCCATAGAAGCCTGGGTAATGGTAGACCTCCCACGTCAACCAGCCCAGCATGAACAACAGGAAGCTACATTCATCGGTACACCACCTACAACACTCGACATAGCAGAAGTAACGCTACAACGTGGCCATCAACGATCAAAACTACCAAACTTTTGAGGTCGTCGCAAAGAGAAGCCTATTTATGACGCAAGAATGGATTCAGGCCAAATATTGTCAATCCAACATGGGAGTCCAACAGGTGACCTCTCAGCAGAAGGAATTCGCAAGGCAATATTCATACGCCATATAGCAATATACACTAAGATTTACATCACATGTGCCAAAAATAACATACATACAAGTAACGTATCAACGGGGCGCGGCGTGCTGCCGCGCGGGTATTGTGTTTTCCTGTTTAGTATAGCATGTATCGTGCATGATGGCAATAAATGTACTTGCTTTCATCATATCGTCCTATGTTGGTATTTTATGCATGTATCAACATCTATTTTCATCTCATTTTATTTTTGTGTGATCCTATCAGCACGACCCTAAGAGTACTTACCATAAATAAACATCACACCCCCATATAGATATGTTGTATCGGTGGGCGCGGCGTGCCGCCGCGCGAGCTATGCTAGTTTTTTAGCTAGGACTCGTACATCTCCTCTATACATACGACCTGCTTCGTTTTCTTTCAGACTTGAAGAGAGCTTTATTATTGATCATTATAATCGGGGTTACAATCAAACTGCAAAGCATAAGCTAATTTTTTTGGAACAAATGTGATCCAAAGACATCTACGTCTAGTAGTAGTTCTAGGTTGCTTGGCATAAATATGTGCCACCGATTTCCTTCTCTCGCGATTATTTAACAGTGAAAGAATCAAAACTTGCACTTGGCTCTTTTACCTCCCGGCATACAACCATCGCTGGTGATCTGTCATAGGTATGTTCATCGAGCAATCTCACAAGTTGGTGGGCATCACTCTCTATAATCACATAGCGGAGACAAATATCATCGGGCAGACAAACCCCATCCCGAAGTGCATACGCCTCGGCGATTAGCAATGAGGAGACAATCATACCAGATCGATGGCTTGTCCTCTAATCATGTTACCCATATGATCACAGATGATGACCCCGGTGCTGTCTTGATGATCACTCTCGGAGAAACTCACATCAACATTCAGTTTCAGTGTCCCCAACTCCCCATGGTATGGCAGGAGGCCGCCACTTACCTATGGTCTTCGTAGGTTTCAGTCCATTCTCCCTTCCTGTAGTGGCAAGATCAAGCATCGTGTTTAGCGCCCATTTGACAGGTTGTCTATTTGACGGCCTGCTTCTATTCGCTTATGTTGTCGAGTATGCATGAAACCTCTCAGGCGCACGCGTTAGATTTTCCCCATTTTTTAACTTTTTTCCTGCATGGCACGTACGCGAAAACAAAGAAAACAAACAAACGAATTGCGTAGACGATTGATGAATTTTCTTGGTTGCAACAAAGACTCCAGTCTCCTCTTTCTTTCCCGAAGAAACATTTTTTAACCAAGTTTCTCATAAAAAAAACAAAATCGAGGACTCTGCGATCGCCGAAGGAGGGAGCCGCTGTGCCGAGATCAAACCATACTTGAGTGAGGAATGTGTTTGATACTACTAGTGGCCTTTGATGTTAATTTCCCCGCATGGGATGACAATCGGTAGCAGCACCTGCACCAATGTGCTCACCCTCGGATCATCTTTGCCGCAGTAGATCACAGTCCTCTCGATGCTAGGATAGTTGTCCGGTGACGATTCCTTCCTCGCTGACAGACGACGGTCAACATCCTTGCATGTTCCACACTGCTCCTGCATTCAGTGTGCCGAGAGACAGCAGAGTAGCACATTAGTTCAAGGTTCGACACTACATAGGCAAATCTATCTTAAAGGAGTATTACCATTTTGAGCTTAAAGGTCAGATCCTTCAGTTTAGGTGAGCGCCGGAGAATGAGAAGCAGCGGAGTGAAGTCGGAAGCCATGCACCATTCGTCCAGCACCAGACTTGTGAGGTTGCCAAACACTGGGCATGTTTGCAAACCCCTCTCGAATGCGTGCTTCATGTTCATCAAAGATGAAATTATTGGAGCTAGTTAGAATAGCAACATGACAAACAGGAGGGGTAAAATAGTTGGTTAAACAATAAAGAAGATTGTGTCTTGCATTGATATCAAGAGGTAGCTAATACTAGGGAATCTAGCAACGCAATAAATAATATTCAGCTAAACTAGCATGTCACATAAACGTGAAAAGAGAACAACCCAATCAGTCGTACCTCAGATAATTCGTTTGGTAGCATTGTTCCACCTAGTAAATTCAGTTTATTAATCATAAAGATTAACAAAGTGTTGTTATTCAACAAAAAGGAAAAACTTCTGTTAGGAAGGGAGCAGCAAATACAGAGAAAAGAGAACTTCTCAACCTCAATTTATTCTAGGAACAACCTTTTTCAGTTCTCCAGCGTACCATAAAACAAACTAAACATTCTAAAAAATTACTCCCTCCGTAAATATTTCTTTACAAAGGGAGTACATGCAAATGAACCAATTTTGTGTTTTTCAAAACAAAGTTGACAATCAAAGAGCAGAACAAAGCCCGGTGCTATGAATTATGTTTCTGTTTTCCAACTTGCAACAGAAACCAGCACAACCAAGTGAACGAATCTGGGCTACTCTCCCCGGCTGAGATTTTGTCCACAGCGGTGGCCCCCTCCTTCTGCAGCCGGTCACCGCCACCGCCCACCCCAACCGGTGAACGAATCCCCACCAGAGTCGTAACAAGTATGAGAGGCTCACTAACCTAGCAGTTGCAGCCGGCAGGCAACTCCCGCATCCGATGGATCGACGTCAGGCAGCTCCGGCAGGCGACTTGGACAGGCGCCCGATGGATCCTGAGCCAACGAGGGACACAGCGGTGTTGGCAAAATTGAGGACGTTTGCGGCGATTTGGTCGGTTTTTTTTTTTCCTGTTTTTGAGAGAGGCGGTCGCCTCTTTATTTATCCCAAATGATAAATGTCACATATGTGGCATGAAGTAACAAGATCCAAACGTCACCATTACCATTGTTTTGCCACATCAAACAAATGACATCAGCGAAATCTTTTTGGTTTTTCGGACTTCAAATTGGTTTATCTCTTAAATAAAAAATCTGTGGTGAGCAGTCTGGCCTGTCAGTTAAACTTGTCGTGGTCGAGTTGATAAGTAGACAAGTTTGGATTAGGGGGAGATTGTTAGGTATTCCAAACGTATGTGTCTAAGTTAGATGAGTCATTGTGCTACACGGTCAGATAGTCCAAAGTCAGCAAGTACTAGGTCGTGCCCGTATTGGAGTCTTTGTAATCTGATGCTATAAATAAAGAAGAAAACTCCTTGGGAAGCCTACGGGCAGAGGGGAAAAACTATATTCTCGTGCGTTTTTCCGGCTGGTAGACGGATCGATCTGGTGTACTATTCGAGCGTATAGCTGCTAGTTTCTCTCAGCCAGCAGCAGCGACGTACGTACAATCTGATCTACGGCAAGCTGCGATTTCTATCAACCCCAACCGGTGAACGAATCCCCACCAGAGTCGTAACAAGTATGAGAAGCTCACTAACCTAGCAGTTGCAGCCGGCAGGCAACTCCCGCATCCGATGGATCGACGTCAGGCAGCTCCGGCAGGACTCAGACAGGCGCCCGATGGATCCTGAGCCAACGAGGGACACAGCGGTGTTGGCAAAATTGAGGACGTTTGCGACGATTTGGTCGGGTTTTTTTCTTCCTGTTTTTGAGGGAGGCGGTCGCCTCTTTATTTATCCCAAATGATAAGTGTCACATATGTGGCATGAAGCAACATGATCCAAGCGTCATCGTTACCATCGTTTTGCCATATCAAACAGATGACATCCGCGAAAAAAAATTGGTTTTTCGGACTTCAAATTGGTTTATCTCTTAAATAAAAAATCTGATTAAAAAACCATTTTCATCATTAAATCCGTTTCGATGACTTTTTTTTTTGGCCAAAAGTTGCCATGATGTTACACTGAAGTTGCCCTAGTGTTTACACTAAAGTTGTCATGATATGTTTCATCTATTTTTTTTCTTCTAGATTTAAAGCTACCATTGTATTTCAAATACTTTTCACGGCAAATTTTACTAATTGACCATGGCAATTTTTAATAATTGAGCACGACAAATTTAATTAATGGATCATGGCAATTTTTAGTAATTCATCATGACAATTTTAGTTTATAGATCATGGCAATTTTAGTATTTTGACCATGAAAATTCTAGTATTCTGACCATGAAAATTATTTTTTGTATGAACCATGGCAAATTTTAGTGCATGTGTCATGGCAAATTTAAGTAATTCACATGGCAATTTTAGTTTCTGGTTCATGGCAAATTTGAGACATTGACTATGCATTTTTAAAATAATTGACAACAGATTTCTTTTTAATTATGAACCATGTCAAAATTATTTCATGGATCATGGAAATTTTTAGCAATTCTCTGTGGCAAGTTTAGTTTCTTAATTTACTTTTTTAGAACATGTCAAAATTTACATTAAATGTAGAAGAAAAAGTAGTCGAAACATATCATGGCAACGTCAGTGTAAACACCATGGCAATTTGTGTGCAATATAGATGGCAACTTTTGACCGCCAAAAAATATCATCGAAATATATTGATATGGGATCTAGTTTTGAAGTCCTCATCGCAACGGATTTAATGGTGATCTATTCGAGCATCTAATTGCATATAGGGTACACATCAGAATCCAAAATGGTTCAGTTGCTTTAGACAAATTCTATCGAGATTGAATTCTTGGCAAGACGCCATGCAAATTTTTTATTCTACCCGATACCCTAATCTTCCACAAACTCTTCCCATCTTTCCTAGTTGAGTGTCTATCTGATTGGGCTGCTCTACCCTCCGGCCAATCTTCACACCTCACCTTCATTCCAACCAGTAGACGATAAGCTAAGCAAACTGAAAAGAACCCACTCGCTCATAAAGCCAGACCCAGTCATCATCATTAGTGCGCATACTTAGCGGAATATTCAGACCTACAACAACATCTGGTGCTTGCATTTCCACTTGAACTGTCTGTTGATACTAAGATCTGATACTTCCATCGATAAGTTATGCGACCATAGTTGGAGGTCATTCATGCATGGATGCAGAGCATGCAGCATATGATCCCTAGTCAACCAGTTGTCGTCCCAGATCGTAGTTGATAGGCCATTACCAATACGGCATATTAAACTTGTTTCAAAATAGATATACCTTCGCAAACACCTCGCCACACATGAGATGGATGCGATTCTAACTTAGCAGAAGAACATTGGTTGTGGGGTTGTAAACAAAAGTTGGAACTTTGCCACTAAAAGAATCCGGGTCCCGAAGCTGCCCCCATGTCTGTTTAGCAAGCATCGCTAAATTTAAAAGTTGTGAATCTCGAAAACCCCGCCTCCCATATATTATGTCACAGTGAATACATCCCAATATAAGCATGCCACCTTCCTCTTCCCATCCTTACTTCCCCAAAAAAGTTCTGAAGCATAGTATCTATCTGTTGGCACAAACCCATAGGTAACAAGAAGCAGTTCATGGAAAGTGTGGGAACAGCTTGTGCCACACATTTTATCAAGACCTCCTTACCTACACCTGCCATGCACTTTTAAATCCACCCCTTCACCTTGCACCAGAGCCTATCTTTAATATAGTTGAAAGAGTTGTTTTTTGACTTCCCAACATCGGACGATAGCCCAAAATATCTCTCTGATAGTGGCTCATTTGGCAATCTAGAATAATTTCATAGCACTCCATTGATCATTTGGGCACCCTTTCCCGAAGAAAAAACTTGATTTGGATAAATTCACACCTGTCCTAAGGTTTCACAATATTTTTGAATGGTATCCAAAAAAGGGGATGATTGACTGGAGGAGCCATCGGAGCAACCACCATCCCTCTTACATTCTCATTCGAGCTATTTCCTTCTAACAAGCATGAAAATCCCTTTGCAACCAATAAAAAGAGATAAAGTGAAATAGGATCTTCCTGTCAAATACGCCTAGAGGGTTTAAATTCATCCAGCTTATCCCCATTCAAAAGGACAGTAGTCGATACACATTGTATTATTTTTAACACCCGCCTTGAACTAAACCCTATCTTCAACATAACTGCTCCACGGTAGTTCAACTCAACCCGGTCATATGCCTCAACTTGGTCAGCTAGATGGGTGGGATCAAATCAGATGTCCACTGTAAAGCTAGGACCAGTATCCAAACCCGTTAGGCTAAGCCCATGAGCCTCGTAAAATTCGATGGTCAAGTTTATTTCCTCTGGTGTATGTAGTACTTTTATTGTTGCTTATGTTTATAAGAGAAACCCTAGTAGAGTCGTCATATCTCCAGTCATTATATGGGATATGAAGCACATTTTATATGGATGTAGAGGCCGCGCTCACTGTGTGCAAACACAGAGTCGTCATAACGGGGTCTACATACATTTCATTTTATTTGTTCTTCATTTTTCATTTCCTTCAATTTCGCAGGAGCAATTTAAGCTCAGATTAGTCTAGTCAAACACATGTATCATAATTATAACTTAATAGGAACATATACAGTGGCCAAAATGTGTCGCTTTACATATAATTAGTGACTTGAAATGCCGTTTACCGACATTTCCAAAATAAGGAATGTCGCTCGACCTAGTACTACCTACAGCTGTCGGTGGATGGCGACGTCTAGTGGTTGCCCATCTCATTGCCCTCCTCCTCCTCCATGAGATCGTCGAAGTAGCCATAGGGGTCGGACTCACGGGTAACAACCATGAGCTCCCGCTGCTCCTCCTCATCAGTGCTTGTGGTGCCGTAATCCTAGGGGATGCACTCCTTATTGAGAGCTACGAGGGAGAAGTGCCGCAACACAATGTCGATTGGGTCCTCTAGCTCCTGCTCTGCATGGGCTTCGACGGGGATGTTCTTGTAGACGAGGAGGGCAGAGGGTCCAACGAGGACGACGTCGTACGTCCTCCTCCTTTGATCAAACAAGGGGGCTAGATCCGCGGCAGGCATCGACACCACGAGAAGCACTGGACCCCCCTCCCCCCCCCCCCCCCCCCCCTGTGGCACTAGATTCGTTGTTGCCGTAGGAGGAGGATCCTGTAGCTGTCGCAGCTAGTGCGGCATGGGGAGAGTTCGCGCTGGTTTGCAGCATCTAGGACGGGAGGTTTCGCCCTGACACTAAATTGAGCTAGTAGGTTGCGTTCTTGTGCGGCGACATTTTCCAAAGTGGTGGAAGAAATGGGAGGGGATGAGGGAGCGGGGAGGGAGAGACGGCTTGGGCCTTAGTGATGCGGACGCCTTATCGTCGGGATTTTTTAGCTGGTGTGAAAGCCGTGTGACCATCTGAATGACCGCCATGGAAATCAGGGGAGCGATGGAGTCCTTTAATGGATGGGTGATTACTCGTCCCGTCACCATGGCTCACTGGTGATTATTTTTTCATGCTGGTGCATGTACCTGCACCGCGCAACTTGAAAACCTGATTGTGGTGCGAGGATGAAGAAGCTAAAACTTCCCTACCCACTAGCGGTTGGGTATGAAGCTAGGTCCATGCCGGATCTCCCCAACCTCCAAATATGGAGGATACAAGGTCATTTATGAAGTTGTTGACACACGAACACGTCATGTGTACCCTCGACGTCGGGGATGATACACCGTAGCTCACGTCGAAGGAGACCCGACCGACAGCGCGATACGCAGGACAGTCGGCGGGTGTTTTTAGACCCGAAACCCCGCACACCCGAGAGCGACCCCGTCAGGGAGTGCGGTGGCTATGGGCTGCCCTAGGTCAATTCGCTTGCCCCTAGAGCCTCGGTATTCACAACTCTCAAACTCGAGGAACAACGAAGAACAAGAGAGAGAAAACGATGGAGAGATAAAACGTAGACGAAAAAGTAGTATATTGATATGTCGATTGTGTGTTGTTCAATCGGCCGTCACCTCCAACATATATAAGAGGCGGCTGGACTTCCCACACAAGCAAAGGATTAATCTATGCTTTCCTTACACGAAAAATTTCATTAATTCACGTTCTAGAGTCCTAGTTCTATTCCAACTCGGATTCAGTCTGAATCTGGCCCAAACTTCTGTCTTGCTCCTTGTGTGGACCGTCGAATTTTCATATGACCTTCGATCAAGACGGCCCAAATATCAAATTTGTGCGCCTCGATGAGACGAACAACTCTCGAGTTGATCACTTCTCCAAACAAGGCCATTTTGAATACTCTACGATGTCATCTTTACCTTCCAGTCGGACTCAGTCTTGCAGATGACTGTACTGTCTGAGTCCTGTAGCGACTTTGCAGGCCATATACTATCTCAGATGATGATGAGTCCAAAAGCAAAGTTAACCGTTTCGTCGTTACGATGTGTTAAGCACTTTTTCATCCGAACCAATCTAGATAACCTTTCGGGCACATCTTCAGCTTCTGGTCGGAGCATTCGGATCTGAATCTCTCCACTCGGATGTTAGAGTCTTTCACTCGGATCGCCCGACTAGAATTCTTCACTCGGATGGCACTATTTTCACTTGGAGGACAATGTTTCACTCGAATAACTATATTTTCACTCGGACAACAATCTTTTCACTTGGACGGCAAGCTTTCACTCGGATTGTAAGCTTTTCACTCGGATGATTATACTTTCACTCAGACGGCAATCTTTTGCTCGAACGGCAAGCTTTCACTCGGATTGTAAGCTTTTTACTCGGATTTCCCGACTGAAAACATAGTCTGATCTTGTTTTGCCTCCCCAGGTCGCATACTACTTCGGATCCAGACAATTTATATATGAAAATCGACCGGCTCGTCGAGACGAAACTTTCTTCTGTTGAAGGTTTTCCGATTCAAGGCCGTCTTAAGGGCCGAATTGCTCGCGCGACCCATCAGACATCACCCAGGTGGGTGTCTGGTACCTCGCGCCATATTTTCGTCCAGGGTCAGTCTTCAGTGTATTACCTCTAACTTTTGCATACGAACTCGGATTGAGATGATTTATATATGAAAGTCGATTGCCTCAATGAGACGAAGACAATTCAAGTGGAGTGCTCCTTCCTCCGAGGTGGTCTTCGAGGCGTAATCGGCCGAAAAGCACTCGGAACACTAAATTCTGCCACTCCGAGTACAGTTTCGGCCCCTAAGATGAGGTCCGATGGCGATAACCTAAACATCAAAATTGTTCCACTCGGTGACGTGAAACTTTTTCATGTTAAAAAACATTTTCACTTGAGGCCATCTTATTTGCTATTTATGCTGTGCTAAAATCTGGTGTCAACACATGCGCCCCTGTTTTCTGGCAGAGCTTGCGTGCCAGAAAATACTTCGTCCAAGCACGATGTCAACACTACATCGGCTGTGCATGCTGAGGACGATAATTGTTATCGAACATATGCTCAGGCTTGTTGCTGCTTGGGTAGAGCCTTTTCAGATAATAGTCGTCTGAGAACAACCATTGGATGTCATGAATGCCTTTATGTAAGTCTCTCATGTCAATCCTGACTTGGCCTTTATCCAAGTACTCCATGGGGATATTAGAACCGTTCGGAGATATTGGCTGCCGAACGATTATGTCCATGCACCTCAAAGGAACCATCAACTATTCGGTGACTCAGCTCATTGTTGATCAAAATACTCCTTCAAGCCTCCGCCGAACAACGTCTGTCTCCTAACTTGGACCCTGCAGATAAGAGAAACTTTCTCCAGCCGGCCATATGACTCGCACTAGATCCATCAGTGGCCGCGTCAACCCTAGAGTCGGCTGTAACTTTTCATGGGCCGACTATAATAGTAAGTTGGTTGTGAACTTGCCCTACACGAGGCGGTCACACAAAGCATCGGTTGTAATAACCAGATGTGTATTGCACTAACCCGTTTTGCGAGTCAACAAGGTCAACATTTGAGTGATTCGTCGATGCATATAAAGATGACATCCGTTGGACGGCTGGCAACGAATCATTGTGAACCTCGATGCACGCAACCCCTGTAGCGACTAGAAGTCCTCTAGCGTGAATAGCAAAGCATATTCGGCTTGATTATTAGCGTGTAAGCTCTAGTCTGCATGAAGTCTTCAAATCCAGTCCGTGAAGAAATATGGGAATAACGCCGAATCTGGGCCCTGCTAAACTGAATCATAAAAATAATCTCCACGACACTTTGACTTGGCGTCCAGTGAGCGCCGATTGAGAAATGTGATGTCGTGCTCCTTTCCTTCGGTCTCCTGAATCAACATTGCCTTGCTCCCCGAGTGAACAGAGCTTCGTTCATCTCGGTGACTCACTTTCTCTGGATCCTGTAAATAAACCAACAATAGGAGTTGACAACTTTTGCTGCACTAGACCCTCGATTAGTGGCCGAATAATTAGTTGGCATTCCGGTGTTGGCAAAACTAAGAATTGGCTTTGGGAATATAAGATACACCATAATGAACACAGTTAGCGAGATGCCAACTTTGTCAACACAATGTACTCTTAGGGCAATATGCAAATATTGGCCATACGTCCTTATCTCATAGGACGTGGAGAACCTGTAACACCCCCAGTGGTTAACTACAGTAATCACCCTTTTGATTATGCTATGTCATCATGATCAACAGTGCCAAATCATCTTTTGCATCATATTGCATTTCAACTCCTAACTCAATTTCAATTTTAAATGAAAGTGGAAAATAAAAGTTGCTCAAAACCTAGAACTAAAATGTTCATCATATTGCAAATAATTCAGGGGCATTTATAAAAATAATAGCAGCATTAATTAAACTGAATGAATGACCCTAACAGCAAGAAACAGTACCAAAACAGAATTATTTAATACATCTTTATTTAAATAAAATCCAAAAGAAAACATTTGGACTCAAAACATTTTTTATAACAGTGGCATATAATGCACTGATATTATTGGACTATGTCTCATATTTTACAAAAGTCCTTAAGTGGCCTAACATTTTGTAGATAGAAAATGAAAGAAGAAACAGAAAAATAAAAAGGAAAATAGAAAGATGCTACTGTGCACTTACCTCGGCCTGAAACAACAGTGCCGGCCCAGCCCAACACCTCCCGTACGCTTCCCCTGTTCACCCGCGCGCGCCGCTGTCGCCGCGCCCGCACACCGCGCCCCCCCCCCTTCTCCTCGCTCGACGCCGCGTCGTCCAGCGCCCGCCAGTGGGGATAAGAACCCCTCCTCCACCCCCAGGACGAACCCTAGCTGCCTCCCTCTCCCTCTGCGTCGCCTTCCTCCGCACACTCGAGCGCCGCCATGGCCGTGGTCCCGTGAAGCACGCGGCCACCGGCCTTCACTCGCCCCACCGACGCGCTCACCAGCTCTGCCTACCTCTTCTCCTTCCTCTCCGGCCATCAGCTCAAGTCGGGGGCCGCTACAGCTCCGAGATCAAGCCCTTCTTCAAGCTCGAGCCGCCGGCCATCTTCTCCAACCACGGCGCACTGCTGCTCCGATTCCCTCGCCGAGCCTTTCTTGAGCTCCACGGTGAGCAGTCGCCCCGGATCCCCTCCTTCCTTCCCTTCCTTTCGCGCCCAAGCGTCGCATTTAGCTAGGCCGTACCCGCCGTCGCGCGAGCTCGCCGCCGGCAACCAACCGGTGACCTTTTTGGTCCGCGTCGATGCCCGTTGTGCTCGCACGCGCACGTAGAGCTCGCCTGCGTAGATAGTTGGCCCGAATACGCAACGTAGCCGAGTTTCCACGGGGGCCCGAACTCCGGCCGCCGCTTCGAGCTCGTTTCTGTCGAGCTCCGACCACCTCCGCCCGCGAGGTTGCCACCGTTGGACGCGGCGCTCTTTGCTCTTTCGAACGCGACCGGGATCGCCCGATTTGGTGCACTGGGGCGAGAATCCGACGCTCGCCGGCGTTCGGCCGTGCGCGCGAGCTCGCCAGAGTAGCTCCGGCGGCTCCGCTGAGCTGGCACCGGCGGGGCCCGCCCCTGTGACACTGCCCGTGGACCCCGCGGGTCCACCAGTCAGGGTTGACTGGGTCAACTTTGCTGACTGTGCAGCGTGGGCCACTGACATGTGGGCCCCAGCACCTAATTAACCCTAATCAAATTTTAAACTAATTGTAATTAGTATGAGACACTGACAGGTGGGTCCCGCTAGTTTATTAGGATTAGATTAGTTAATTTAACTCTGTTAATTAGTCCAGTCTATGACATGTGGGTCCCACATGTCGGGTTTGACTCTGGTCAGCTCTGTTGACTGCTGACATCATCAATGCGTCATGCTGACGTCGCCCTGCTACTGTTTTGGATAATTCAAATTTAAATAATTAAATAAATTCCAGAAAAATCAATAAAACTTTAGAAAATCATATATTTTAATCCGTAACTCCGATGAAAATAATTTATATATGAAAAATGATCAGAAAAATGAGACGAATCCGAATACGCTACCCACATACCTGTTAGATGCCTCTAACTATCTGGACATGCAACTTTTTGCCTGTTTCAGATAGATGAATAGTGCATGACCGTAATAAAATAATTCCAAACAAATTCCTAAAATAACTAAATGACTTTGACATGTCTTCAGGCAACCCTGCACTGCACGTTAGCATAGCCTGCTCCGTGTTGCTTATGTTTGCTCTATATTTATACTGTTTCCTCCCCCACCTCTCTCGTTAGACCCCGACGCAGTTCCCGGTACCGCCGCAGCTCCGGAGCCCGACACCACCATTGACGACCTTGCCCTTGCCGCCGAGCAACCAGGCAAGCCCCCCCTTTGATCATCCCGATATCGCCCATTCTAATTTCTCATGCTTGCATTAGAATTGCTGCTGCTACTGCTTTACCTATTCGGATGCATAGCCTGTTTATTGTAACCTGCTGTTGATAATTACCTGCATATCCTAAACTATTTAGTATAGGCTGGGTAGAGACCTATCAGTGACCCCACTTATCCCGACTGCCCCGCTGGATTATCAGAAGACCCGACCAACGGGATTGAAGACTAGACCCCGGCACTGCACATCACCCCCCCCTTAGTTGTAACGACACTGCAGCGTTACTATCGAGTGCCGAGGGTGATACCTCGTGTAGCACTTCTGATGTTAACTCTGTAGAGTAGCTATTCGGTCGTGGTCATCGAGGGTGATTCCTCCTTTACCACTTCCGGTAACGACGCTGTCGTGCAACACATCAAGTGTGAACCCATCGAGGGTGATTCCTCCGAGTTCACCTTGACGATTACATCGAGTAGGAATCCAATGAGGGTGATACCTCGAATTCCCCTGATGTTATGGACACACGTATAATTGGACTTTACACTGTTACTTGGAAAGGCGGGTCGACCCTGAGGGGTACCCGCATGTGATGTGAAGACGGGTTGCCTGGATGGTGCCCGAGTGATGATTACGAGGCGTGGCCGGGCATTCTTGGCCCTTGCCGCAAGTCCTCGAGACGGGGCGACGGGGTCACATCTTTCGTGAGTCTCTGCTCGTTACCGCAACCCCCAAGTTACTAACGGTTTGGATATTTGTTTCGAGTGGGCCTCTGGCCCGATAGCACTAACCATCACGCGGGAATAAATATGGGTACTCTGCATCGTGGCATCAGCCAAAAGTTCTGTCAGACGTCCAGTTCAGCATTGTGGCACGGTCGGATCGTACCGACCCTCCGAGGCGGTGCTGGTATCCACCCTGCACACAACGACCCGGAGTGCACAGGGCGATGGCCCAAGACCCCTGAGTGCTTAGGATGTAGACCGGCGGGGACCTCTCTGCTGAGCTATAGGTAGGGTTGCGGTGTATCGTTTGGCCGAGGCCGGGCATGACCCTGAAAAGTGTGTCCGGCCGGAGTTAAGCGAGCGTGGTGGGTAAGTTGGTGCACCCCTGCAGGGAAGAACTAATCTATGCATAGCCGGATCCTCGGTAACGGACACTCGGAGTTGTATCCCGATTGATACAATTTAGAATTAGATACTATGGCTCTGGGATTGCTTCTCGCAGGGAGTCGAGAAGGGATCTCCGGACGAGGTTGATGACTGTATGGCTCTGGGATTGCTTTCTCGCAGGGAGTCGAGAAAGGATCTCTGGTGAGGTTGATGATACTACTATTCTATACTGTACTAATCTACACTCTTCTAATGCTGCAAGACCTCTGAAGAT
The DNA here is from genome assembly GCA_011799875.1 of Thinopyrum elongatum. Lineage (NCBI taxonomy): Eukaryota > Viridiplantae > Streptophyta > Magnoliopsida > Poales > Poaceae > Thinopyrum > Thinopyrum elongatum. Next base: position 663,653,669 of record CM022299.1, on the reverse strand, counting down.
GCTAGTCTTTGATAGGACTAGGCCTTCTCTCTATTCTGGCATTTCTGCAACCCAGTCCACATATACAGCCTTCCTTTGATAATGTTGCATATGTAGTGTAGATCCTTGCTTGTTGAGTACTTCGGATGAGTACTCACGGTTGCTTTGATTTCTTTTCCCCCATATCAGTTAGTCATGACCAGAGGACGGAGCCCCTGAGACAGATGCCCCGTCGATCGACTACTACTACCACCCCGAGGGTGGTTACTTCTTCGAGCTTGCCGTCGACCAGGAGTAGGATAGGAGGGTCCCAGGCAGGAGGCCTACGCCTTTCGATCGTAGTGTTTTTCTTTGTCTCGCCTTCTTAAGGCCTTTCTGTGTTTTCTTTATATCTGTACTCAGATATCTGATGCTTCCGCTGACGCTTGTACGCAAGCTTATGTATTCGAGCCCTCGAGGCCCCTGGCTTGTAACATAAAGCTTGTATGACTTTATTTATGTTTTAGAGTTGTGTTGTGATATCTTCCCGTGAGTCCTTAGGCTTGATCATGTGCATTTGCGTGTATGATTAGTGCACGATTAAGCCGGGGGCGTCACAAGTTGGTATCAGAGCCGACTGACTGTAGGAACCCCCTTTCCAACTCCTTGGCCGAAGTTGAGTCTAGTACTTGAAAACCGTTTTACTAACATGGATGTGTGGCTTACAGGTCCATGTCGCCAATTGGGTGGTATTAGGATCTTTTACTCCTCGACCTTTACTCTGGGACTCTGATCTCTCTTCTACTCGGGTTAAAATTTTACTAACTCCAACATTAGGTTCTCGTGATCACATCCACCCGGTGTTCTGAAAATTTTTCCCCCCTTCCTTCAAGATTGCGGGCCAGGTTCTGCTTGCAGGATCCTCTCATCGAGGGCACCCTGTGTTGTCACTTGCAGATTCCTCGCCCCAACAGTTTTCTCCGACGTGTTGTAGCCTTTGCTATGTCACGTTGTTGTAATCCTCACCGCGTGCCTGCGCGCCGCCTAGTTTGTCTAGCTGCGAGCGTTCCCGTGCGCGTACTATACGTTTGAATCCAACTCTGTGCATGGATTGGTATGTCTTTGACGACTACTATTATATATCTAATGCCTATCCCGTTCTGTCCCGTGTTACATCATGAATAACTTCATACACCTGCAGTTTTACTTACTAAACTGCCCTCTGTTGAATTGACAGGATGGCTGACGATCCTCCACCTCCACCCTATATTGCCGCAATGATGCAGCAGTTTGAATAGACCCGTCAGCTCAACGAGAGTCTGGTAAGACGTTTGGAACGCAACGAGGCTCGTCAGGAGCCTGGACCAATCTCGCTGCTAGAATTTGTGCACCTCAAGCCGTCCGTTTTCCGCAACTCCACCAATCCTATGGATGCTGATGATTGGCTTCGTGACATCCTGTTTGAAATGGAGTCAGCTAATGTTGCCCCTGACAGTTACGTCACCTTTGCGACATTCCACCTGAAGGGCCCAGCTGCTCAATGGTGGGAAAGCCACAAGGGCATGATACCTGCTGAAACAACAACCACTTGGCAGGAATTTCAGTCAGCTTTTCGTGCACGGTACATTCCTCAAGGTCTGATGGACCAGAAGAAACAGGAGTTCCGCAAACTCTCTCAGGGTAAAATGACTGTGGATGAATATCAGAGGAAATTTCTCGAATTGTCCTGCTATGCTGAAGATGACGTCTGCACTGACGCCCGCAAGCAGGATAAATTCCATGAAGGACTCCGTACAGACATAAAACTCGCACTTGCAGTCCATGATTGCACAGACTTCGCAACGCTTGTCAGCAAATCTTTCCAAATTGAAACAGCTCTCACTGAATGCCAGGAGTCGCTCAAGCGCACTCATGGAGCTGGCTCATCCTCGGGTCAGCCTGTTCAGAAGCGTCGAGTCTGGATTCCCCACAATGTTTTACAATATAATGCACTGATATTATTGGACTATGTCTCATATTTTACAAAAGTCCTTAAGTGGCCTAACATTTTGTAGACAGAAAATGAAAAAAGAAACAGAAAAATAAAAAGGAAAATAGAAAGATGCTACTGTGCACTTACCTCGGCCTGAAGCAACAGTGCTGGCCCAGCCCAACACCTCCCGTCCCCTTCCCCTGTTCACCCGCGCGCGCCGCTGTCGCCGCGCCCGCACACCGCCGCCCCCTTCTCCTCGCTCGACGCCGCGTCGTCCCGCGCCCGCCAATGGGGATAAGAACCCCTCCTCCACCCCCAGGACGAACCCTAGCTGCCTCCCTCTCCCTCGGCGTCGCCTTCCTCCGCACACCCGACCGCCGCCATGGCCGTGGTCCCGTGAAGCACGCGGCCACCGGCCTTCACTCGCCCCACCGACGCGCTCACCAGCTCCGCCTACCTCTTCTCCTTCCTCTCCAGCCATCAGCTCAAGTCGGGGGCCGCTACAGCTCCGGGATCGAGCCGTTCTTCAAGCTCGAGCCGCCGGCCATCTTCTCCAACCACGGCGCCACTGCTGCTCCTATTCCCTCGCCGAGCCTTTCTTGAGCTCCACGGTGAGCAGTCGCCCTGGATCCCCTCCTTCCTTCCCTTCCTTTCGCGCCCAAGCATCGCATTTAGCTAGGCCGTACCCGCCGTCGCGCGAGCTCGCCGCCGGCGACCAACCGGTGACCTTTTGGGTCCGCGTCGATGCCCGTTGTGCTCGCACGCGCACGTAGAGCTTGCCTGCGTAGATAGTTGGCCCGAATACGCAACGTAGCCGAGTTTCCACGGGGGCCCGAACTCCGGCCGCCGCTTTGAGCTCGTTTCCGTCGAGCTCCGACCACCTCCGCCCGCGAGGTTGCCACCGTTGGAAGCGGCGCTCTTTGCTCTTTCGAACGCGACCGGGATCGCCCGATTTGGTGCACTGGGGCGAGAATCCGACGCTCGCCGGCGTTCGGCCGTGCGCGCGAGCTCGCCGGAGTAGCTCCGACGGCTCCGCTGAGCTGGCACCGGCGGGGCCCGCCCCTGTGACACTGCCCGTGGACCCCGCGGGTCCACCAGTCAGGGTTGACTGGGTCAACTTTGCTGACTGTGCAGCGTGGGCCACTGACATGTGGGCCCCAGCGCCTAATTAACCCTAATCAAATTTTAAACTAATTGTAATTAGTATGAGACACTGACAGGTGGGTCACGCTAGTTTATTAGGATTAGATTAGTTAATTTAACTCTGTTAATTAGTCCAGTCTATGACATGTGGGTCCCACATGTCGGGTTTGACTCTGGTCAGCTCTGTTGACTGCTGACGTCATCAATGCATCATGCTGACATCACCTTGCTACTGTTTTGGATAATTCGAATTTAAATAATTAAATAAATTCCAGAAAAATCAATAAAACTTTAGAAAATCATATCTTTTAATCCGTAACTCCGATGAAAATAATTTATATATGAAAAATGATCAGAAAAATGAGACGAATCCGAATTTCTACCCACATACCTGTTAGATGCCTCTAACTATCTAGACATGCAACTTTTTGCCTGTTTCAGATAGATGAATAGTGCATGACCTTAATACAATAATTCCAAACAAATTCCTAAAATAACTAAATGACTTTGACATGTCTTCAGGCAACCCTACACTGCACGTTAGCATAGCCTGCTCCGTGTTGTTTATGTTTGCTCTATATTTGTACTATTTCCTCCCCCTCCTCTCTCTCGTTAGACCCCGACGCAGTTCCCGGTACCGCCGCAGCTCCGGAGCCCGACGCCACCGTTGACGACCTTGCCCTTGCCGCCGAGCAACCAGGCAAGCCCCCCCTTTGATCATCCCGATATCGCCCATTCTAATTTCTCATGCTTGCATTAGAATTGCTGCTGCTACTGCTTTACCTATTCTGATGCATAGCATGTTTATTGTAACCTGCTGTTGATAATTACCTGCATAACCTAAACTGTTTAGTATAGGCTGGGTAGAGACCTATCAGTGACCCCACTTATCCCGACTGCCCCGCTGGATTATCAGAAGACCCTTCCGGCAACTCCACCAATCCTATGGATGCTGAATTGGCTTCGTGACATCCTGTTGAAGGGAGTCAGCTAATGTTGCCCCTGACAGTTACGTCACCTTGGCGACATTCCACCTGAAGCCCCAGCTGCTCAATGTAACGACACTGCAGCGTTACTATCGAGTGCCGAGGGTGATACCTCGTGTAGCACTTCTGATGTTAACTCTGTAGAGTAGCTATTCGGTCGTGGTCATCGAGGGTGATTCCTCCTTTACCACTTCCGGTAACGACGCTGTCGTGCAACACATCAAGTGTGAACCCATCGAGGGTGATTCCTCCGAGTTCACCTTGACGATTACATCGAGTAGGAATCCAACGATGGTGATACCTCGAATTCCCCTGATGTTATGGACACACGTATAATTGGACTTTACACTGTTACTTGGAAAGGCAGGTCGACCCTGAGGGGTACCCGCGTGTGATGTGAAGACGGGTTGCCTGGATGGTGCCCGAGTGATGAATACGAGGCGTGGCCGGGCATTCTTGGCCCTTGCCGCAAGTCCTCGAGACGGGGCAACGGGGTCACATCTTTCGTGAGTCTCTGCTAGTTACCGCAACCCCCAAGTTACTAACGGTTTGGATATTTGATTCGAGTGGACCTCTGGCCCGATAGCACTAACCATCACGCGGGAATAAATATGGGTACTCTGCATCGTGGCATCAGCCGAAAGTTCTGTCAGACATCCAATTCAGCATTGTGGCACGGTCGGATCGTACCGACCCTCCGAGGCGGTGCTGGTATCCACCCTGCACACAACGACCCAGAGTGCACAGGGCGATGGCCCAAGACCCCTGAGTGCTTAGGATGTAGACCGGCGGGGACCTCTCTGCTGAGCTATAGGTAGGGTTGCAGTGTGTCGTTTGGCCGAGGCCGGGCATGACCCGGAAAAGTGTGTCCGGCCGGAGTTAAGCGAGCGTGGTGGGTAAGTTGGTGCACCCCTGCAGGGAAGAACTAATCTATGCATAGCCGGATCCTCGGTAACGGACACTCGGAGTTGTATCCCGATTGATACAATTTAGAATTGGATACTATGGCTCTGGGATTGCTTCTCACAGGGAGTCGAGAAGGGATCTCCGGACGAGGTTGATGACTGTATGGCTCTGGGATTGCTTTCTCGCAGGGAGTCGAGAAAGGATCTCTGGGTGAGGTTGATGATACTACTATTCTATACTGTACTAATCTACACTCTTCTAATGCTGCAAGACCTCTGAAGATGCTAGTCTTCGATAGGACTAGGCCTTCTCTCTATTCTGGCATTTCTGCAACCCAGTCCACATATACAGCCTTCCTTTGATAATGTTGCATATGTAGTGTAGATCCTTGCTTGCTGTGTACTTCGGATGAGTACTCACGGTTGCTTTGTTTTCTTTTCCCCCATATCAGTTAGTCGTGACCAGAGGACGGAGCCCCTGAGACAGATGCCCCGTCGATCGACTACTACTACCACCCCGAGGGTGGTTACTTCTTCGAGCTTGCCGTCAACCAGGAGTAGGATCGGAGGGTCCCAGCCAGGAGGCCTGCGCCTTTTGATCATAGTGTTTTTCTTTGTCTCGCCTTCTTAAGGCATTTCTGTGTTTTCTTTTATATCTGTACTCAGATATCTGATGCTTCCGCTGACGCTTGTACGCAAGCTTATGTATTCGAGCCCTCGAGGCCCCTGGCTTGTAACATAAAGCTTGTATGACTTTATTTATGTTTTAGAATTGTGTTGTGATATCTTCCCGTGAGTCCTTAGGCTTGATCGTGTGCATTTGCGTGTATGATTAGTGCACGATTAAGCCGGGGGCATCACAAGTTGGTATCAGAGCCGACTGACTCTAGGAACCCCCTTTCCAACTCCTTGGCCGAAGTTGAGTCTAGTACTTGAAAATCGTTTTACTAACATGGCTGTGTGGCTTACGGGCCCACGTCGCCAATTGGGTGGTATTAGGATCTTTTACTCCTCGACCTTTACTCTGGGACTCTGATCTCTCTTCTACTCGGGTTAAAATTTTACTAACTCCAACATTAGGTTCTCTTGATCATATCCACCCGGTGTTCTAAAAAAAATTCCCCCTTCCTTCAAGATTGCGGGCCAGGTTCTGCCTGCAGGATCCTCTCATCGAGGGCACCCTATGTTGTCACTTGCAGATTCCTCGCCCCAACAGTTTTCTCTGACGTGTTGTAGCCTTTGCTATGTCACGTTGTTGTAATCCTCACCGCGTGCCTGCGCGCCGCCTAGTTTGTCTAGCTGCGAGCGTTCCCGTGCGCGTACTATCCGTTTGAATCCAACTCTGTGCATGGATTGGTATGTCTTTGATGACTACTATTATATATCTAATGCCTATCCCGTTCTGTCCCGTGTTACATCATGAATAACTTCATACACCTGCAGTTTTACTTACTAAACTGCCCCTGTTGAATTGACAGGATGGCTGACGATCCTCCACCTCCACCCTATATTGCCGCAATGATGCAGCAGTTTGAATGGAACCGTCAGCTCAACGAGAGTCTGGTAAGACGTTTGGAACGCAACGAGGCTTGTCAGGAGCCTGGACCGATCTCGCTGCCAGAATTTGTGCACCTCAAGCCGTCCGTTTTCCGCAACTCCACCAATCCTATGGATGCTGATGATTGGCTTCGTGACATCCTGTTTGAAATGGAGTCAGCTAATGTTGCCCCTGACAGTTACGTCACCTTTGCGACATTCCACCTGAAGGGCCCAGCTGCTCAATGGTGGGAAAGCCACAAGGGTATGTTGCCTGCTGAAACAATAACCACTTGGCAGGAATTTCAGTCAGCTTTTCGTGCACGGTACATTCCTCAAGGTTTGATGGACCAGAAGAAACAAGAGTTCCGCAAACTGTCTCAGGGTAAAATGACTGTGAATGAATATCAGAGGAAATTTCTCGAATTGTCCCACTATGCTGAAGATGACGTCTGCACTGACGCCCGCAAGCAGGATAAATTCCGTGAAGGACTCCGTACTGACATAAAACTCGCACTTGCAGTCCATGATTACACAGACTTCGCAACGCTTGTCAGCAAATCTTTCCAAATTGAAACAGCTCTGACTGAATGCCAGGAGTCGCTCAAGCGCACTCATGGAGCTGGCTCATCCTCGGGTCAGCCTGTTCAGAAGCGTCGAGTCTGGATTCCCCACAATGTTTACCACCGACCTGCTCCAACACCAAGGCCGTCATATGTTGCACCTCGTCTGCCTTCACCGCCGAGACAGCTAACGGTTCATGATGGACCGCCTGATGCTATGGCTTCTCCTCAAGTTGCGCCACGTCCTCCTATTGGTCGTAAGAAGAATTGTCGAAACCGCTGATTCAGGAACCGTAATGTCGTACCATCTGCTGTTGTACTTGGCCATGCCAATCGCGTCAATGCTGAAAAGGCTCAGAAGGAACCGACTATCGTGCTGGGAACACTCTCTGTGAATTCAGTACCGGCCTCTGTTCTCTTTGATTCCGGAGCATCGCATGCTTTTGTGTCCCAACAATTTGCTCAGTCACACGAGTTATACTTGAAAGAATTACCCACTCCTCTAATGGTTCAGTCCCCGAGATCCAAGTGGCATACCACAATGCTAAGCCCTCACAACCACATCGAGATTGGAGGTCTACTTTTTCCGGTTTCTCTCATTGTACTTGGACCTTCTGACATAGACATCATTCTCGGTATGGACTGGTTGACAGCCCATAATGCTTTGATTGATTGCGCTACTAAGACAGTCCAGCTCACTCACCCTTCTGGCCAGACAGTCAAGTACTCAGCCCGAATAGCTCAGGATGCTGAAGCCAGATATATGTTCTGAATGCATTGAATGCCTCACCTCTTGAAGGCATCGAGAACGTTCCAGTTGTTCGTGATTTTCAGGATGTCTTTCCAGAAGAACTTCTAGGAATACCCCCTGCTAGAGCTGTCGAGATTGTCATCGACTTGAAACCAGGCACTACTCCTATTGCGAAGCGTCCTTATAAAATGCCTCCGCACCACCTTCTCGAGCTTAAGGAAGAAATTGACACGTCACTTAAGAAAGGTTTCATCCGCCCCAGTTCCTCTGCTTGGGGAGCACCTTCACTCTTCGTTAAGAAGAAGGATGGAACTAACCGATTGGTTCAGGATTATCGGCCCATTAACCAAGCCACCATCCAGAACAAATATCCGCTTCCTCGGATCAATGATTTGTATGATCAACTTGCTGGATCATCGGTGTTTTCTAAACTTGATTTGAGATTGGGTTACCATCAGATCCGTGTTCGTGAAGAGGATATTCCGAAGACTGCATTTGTTACTCGCTATGGCTCCTATGAGTACACTGTCATGTCATTTGGCTTAACAAATGCTCCAGCTACGTTTTCCTGCCTGATGAATTATATCTTCATGGATTACCTCGACAAGTTCGTCGTGGTTTATCTAGATGATATTCTGGTTTATTCGAAGAATAAAGAAGAACACGCTGAACACCTCCGTCTTGTACTGGAAAGGCTCCGAGAACACCAGTTGTATGCCAAATACTCCAAATGTGAATTTTGGCTTTCTGAAGTAACTTACCTTGTTCATGTGATTTCCAAGGATGGAATTGATGTTAACCCGGAACGAGTTCAGGCTATTCTGGACTGGACCCCTCCGAAGAACGTCAAGCAAGTGAGAAGTTTTCTCGGCCTTGCAAGCTATTGCCGTCGGTTTGTTGAGAATTTTTCTAAGATTGCTAAGCCGTTGACTGATCTGCTTCACAAAGGCGTTAAGTTTGAATGGACAGACAAATGTCAGGAAAGTTTTCAAACACTCAAGGACAAGCTAACATCTGCCCCAGTACTTGCTCCTCCAGATTCCCGCAAAGATTTTGTGATTTATTGTGACGCATCCCGTGAAGGATTAGGCTGTATCCTAATGCAAGAGCGTAAAGTGATTGCTTATGGCTCTCGTCAGTTGCGCCCACATGAAGAGAATTATCCGGTACATGATCTAGAGCTAGCTGCTATCATCTATGCACTGCAGTTGTGGCGACATTACCTTCTCGGTAATCGTTGCGAGATATACACGGATCATAAAAGTCTGAAGTACTTGTTCACTCAACCATCTCTAAACCTCCGTCAGCAAAGATGGATGGAGGCCATTGCGGACTATGATTTGGGTATTTCCTATACCCCTGGCAAGGCTAACGTGATGGCTGATGCCTTAAGCCGCAAGTCCTATTGCGACAACCTCATGGTTAGGCGAGCTCAACCTCGTCTTTTTGAAGAACTGTGCAAGCTGAATCTGCGCATTATTCCACAGGGTTCTCTTAATAACCTTGTGATACAGCCAGATCTTGAGAAAGCTGTTAAGAATGCGCAAGCTAAAGATGCTGAAGTTGATCAGATGAAGAAAAATCTTCACCTTGAAAAGTACAGGGATTTCTCGCTGTCTGAAGATGGAACCTTGTATTTCAGAAACCGCATTATGGTACCTCGCTTCGAGCTTATGACTGACAAAGTCATGAAGGAGGCACATGATACCCCGTTGTCTATTCATCCAGGTAGCACCAAGATGTATCGTGATCTCCGTCAAAGGTACTGGTGGTCAAAAATGAAGCAGGATATTGCTCGATATGTTGCTGAATGTGATGTGTGTCTCGTTAAAGCAGAACATCAGAAGCCTGCTGGAATTCTGCAACCGTTGCCTATTCCTCTATGGAAGTGGGATAAGGTTCAGATGGATTTCATTACAGGACTTCCCAGGTCACAGAAGGGTCACGATGCTATTCTTGTCGTCGTCGACCAACTCTCTAAAGTTGCACACTTTCTGCCCGTTAAGGAAACTATCACTGCTAGTCAGTTAGCAGAATTATATATCTCTAGGATTGTATCACTCCACGGTATTCCGAAGGAGATCAGTTCGGACCGTGGCGGCCTTTTCACTTCCAAGTTCTGGGAGAGTTTCCAAGAAGCTATGGGAACTCATATTACCTGGAGTTCAGCTTATCACCCCCAATCCCAAGGCCAGGTTGAGCGAGTTAATCAAGTGCTTGAAGATATGCTGCGAGCCTGTGTCATATCGTTCGGTAAGAAGTGGGAAGAATCTCTCCCGTATGCCGAGTTCTCTTATAACAACAGCTATAAAGCCAGCTTGAAAATGGCCCCCTTCGAAGTTCTATATGGACGTAAGTGTCGAACCCCTCTGAATTGGTCAGAAACTGGGGAACGACCGCTCGTGGGTCCAGATATTATTCAACACGCCGAAGAACAAGTCCGTATTGTCTGAGAAAACCTCAAAGCGGCTCAGGACCGCCAGAAGAGCAACTACGATCGCAAACAATGGGGTTTGACTTATCAACCTGGTGATCAAGCTTATTTGCGAGTCACTCCTATGAAGGGCACTCACCGTTTTGGAATCAAGGGCAAGCTAGCTCCGCGCTACATTGGTCCTTTCCGTATTGTTGCTAGATGTGGTCAGGTGGCGTATAAATTGGAGTTGCCGCCGCAATTCTCTCATATCCACAACGTCTTCCATGTGTCGCAACTTCATCGTTGCTTCAAGGAATCTCCGCACCGCGTAGTGGATCATGAGATGCTCGAATTGCAAGATGATCTATCTTATAAGGAGCATCCGATCCGCATTCTCGATGAAGCCGAACGTCGGACCCGTCAAAAGGTTACCAAGTTCCTCAAAGTGCAGTGGTCAAATCATACTGAAGATGAAGCCACTTGGGAACGCGAGGATAATCTTCATGCGGAATACCCCGAACTTTTTCCTTCTACCTCTTAATTCTCGGGACGAGAATTCTTGTTAGTGGAGGAGACTTGTAACACCCCCAGTGGTTAACTACAGTAATCACCCTTTTGATTATGCCATGTCATCATGATCAACAGTGCCAAATCATCTTTTGCATCATATTGCATTTCAACTCCTAACTCAATTTCAATTTTAAATGAAACTGGAAAATAAAAGTTGCTCAAATCCTAGAACTAAAATGTTCTTCAGATTGCAAATAATTCAGGGGCATTTATAAAAATAATAGCAGCATTAATTAAACTGAATGAATGACCCTAACAGCAAGAAACAGTACCAAAATAGAATTATTTAATACTTTTTATTTAAATAAAATCCAAAAGAAAACATTTGGACTCAAAACATTTTTTATAACAGTGGCATATAATGCACTGATATTATTGGACTATGTCTCATATTTTACAAAAGTCCTTAAGTGGCCTAACATTTTGTAGACAGAAAATGAAAGAAGAAACAGAAAAATAAAAAGGAAAATAGAAAGATGCTACTGTGCACTTACCTCGGCCTGAAGCAACAGTGCCGGCCCAGCCCAACACCTCCCGTCCCCTTCCCTTGTTCACCCGCGCGCGCCCGCACACCGCGCCCCCCCCCCCCCCCCCTTCTCCTCGCTCGACGCCGCGCCGTCCCGCGCCCGCCAGTGGGGATAAGAACCCCCTCCTCCACCCCCAGGACGAACCCTAGTTGCCTCCCTCTCCCTCTGCATCGCCTTCTTCCGCACACCCGAGCGCCGCCATGGCCGTGGTCCCGTGAAGCATGCGGCCACCGGCCTTCACTCGCCCCAACGACGCGCTCACCAGCTCCGCCTACCTCTTCTCCTTCCTCTCCAGCCATCTGCTCAAGTCGGGGGCCGCTACAGCTTCGGGATCGAGCCCTTCTTCAAGCTCGAGCCGCCGGCCATCTTCTCCAACCACGGCGCCACTGCTGCTCCGATTCCCTCGCCGAGCCTTTCTTGAGCTCCACGGTGAGCAGTCGCCCCGGATCCCCTCCTTCCTTCCCTTCCTTTCGCGCCCAAGCGTCGCATTTAGCTAGGCCGTACCCGCCGTCGCGCGAACTCGCCACCGGCGACCAACCGGTGTCCTTTTTGGTCCGCGTCGATGCCCGTTGTGCTCGCACGTGCACGTAGAGCTCGCCTGCGTAGATAGTTGGCCCGAATACGCAACGTAGCCGAGTTTCCACGGAGGCCCGAACTCCGGCCGCCGCTTCGAGCTCGTTTCTGTCGAGCTCCGACCACCTCCGCCCGCGAGGTTGCCACCGTTGGACGCGGCGCTCTTTGCACTTTCGAACGCGACCGGGATCGCCCGATTTGGTGCACTGGGGCGAGAATCCGACGCTCGCTGGCGTTCGGCCGTGCGCGCGAGCTCGCCGGAGTAGCTCCGACGGCTCCGCTGAGCTGGCACCGGCGGGGCCCGCCCCTGTGACACTGCCCGTGGACCCCGCTGGTCCACCAGTCAGGGTTGACTAGGTCAACTTTGTTGACTGTGCAGCGTGGGCCACTGACATGTGGGCCCCAGCGCCTAATTAACCCTAATCAAATTTTAAACTAATTGTAATTAGTATGAGACACTGACAGGTGGGTCTCGCTAGTTTATTAGGATTAGATTAGTTAATTTAACACTGTTAATTAGTCCAGTCTATGACATGTGGGTCCCACATGTCGGGTTTGACTCTGGTCAGCTCTGTTGACTGCTGACATCATCAATGCATCATGCTGACATCACCCTGCTACTGTTTTGGATAATTCAAATTTAAATAATTAAATAAATTCCAGAAAAATCAATAAAACTTTAGAAAATCATATCTTTTAATCCGTAACTCCGATGAAAATAATTTATATATGAAAAATGATCAGAAAAATGAGACGAATCCGAATCGCTACCCACATACCTGTTAGATGCCTCTAACTATCTGGACATGCAACTTTTGCCGGTTTCAGATAGATGAATAGTGCATGACCTTAATAAAATAATTCCAAACAAATTCCTAAAATAACTAAATGACTTTGACATGTCTTCAGGCAACCTTGCACTGCACGTTAGCATAGCCTGCTCCGTGTTGCTTATGTTTGCTCTATATTTATACTATTTCCTCCCCCTCCTCTCTCTCGTTAGACCCCGACGCAGTTCCCGGTACCGCCGCAGCTCCGGAGCCCGGCGCCACCGTTGACGACCTTGCCCTTGCCGCCGAGCAACCAGGCAAGCCCCCCCTTTGATCATCCCAATATCGCCCATTGTAATTTCTCATGCTTGCATTAGAATTGCTGCTGCTACTGCTTTACCTATTCTGATGCATAGCCTGTTTATTGTAACCTGCTGTTGATAATTACCTGCATATCCTAAACTGTTTAGTATAGGCTGGGTAGAGACCTATCAGTGACCCCACTTATCCCGACTGCCCCGCTGGATTATCAGAAGACCCGACCAACGGGATTGAAGACTAGACCCCCGGCACTGCACATCACCCCCCCTTAGTTCTAACGACACTGCAGCGTTACTATCGAGTGCCGAGGGTGATACCTCGTGTAGCACTTCTGATGTTAACTCTGTAGAGTAGCTATTCGGTCATGGTCATCGAGGGTGATTCCTCCTTTACCACTTCCGGTAACGACGCTGTCGTGCAACACATCAAGTGTGAACCCATCGAGGGTGATTCCTCCGAGTTCACCTTGACGATTACATCGAGTAGGAATCCAACGAGGGTGATACCTCGGATTCCCCTGATGTTATGGACACACGTATAATTGGACTTTACACTGTTACTTGGAAAGGCGGGTCGACCCTGAGGGGTACCCGCGTGTGATGTGAAGACGGGTTGCCTGGATGGTGCCCGAGTGATGATTACGAGGCGTGGCCGAGCATTCTTGGCCCTTGCCGCAAGTCCTCGAGACGGGGCGACGGGGTCACATCTTTCGTGAGTCTCTGCTCGTTACCGCAACTCCCAAGGTACTAACGGTTTGGATATTTGATTCGAGTGGGCCTCTGGCCCGATAGCACTAACCATCACGCGGGAATAAATATGGGTACTCTGCATCGTGGTATCAGCCGAAAGTTCTGTCAGACGTCCAGTTCAGCATTGTGGCACGGTCGGATCGTACCGACCCTCCGAGGCGGTGCTGGTATCCACCCTGCACACAACGACCCGGAGTGCACTGGGCGATGGCCCAAGACCCCTGAGTGCTTAGGATGTAGACCGGCGGGGACCTCTCTGCTGAGCTATAGGTAGGGTTGCGGTGTGTCGTTTGGCCGAGGCCGGGCATGACCCAGAAAAGTGTGTCCGGCCGGAGTTAAGCGAGCGTGGTGGGTAAGTTGGTGCACCCCTGCAGGGAAGAACTAATCTATGCATAGCGGGATCCTCGGTAACGGACACTCGGAGTTGTATCTCGATTGATACAATTTAGAATTGGATACTATGGCTCTGGGATTGCTTCTCGCAGGGAGTCGAGAAGGGATCTCCGAACGAGGTTGATGACTGTATGGCTCTGGGATTGCTTTCTCGCAGGGAGTAGAGAAAGGATCTCTGGGTGAGGTTGATGTTACTACTATTCTATACTGTACTAATCTACACTCTTCTAATGCTGCAAGACCTCTGAAGATGCTAGTATTCGATAGGACTAGGCCTTCTCTCTATTCTGCCATTTTTGCAGCCCAGTCCACATATACAGCCTTCCTTTGATAATGTTGCATATGTAGTGTAGATCCTTGCTTGCTGAGTACTTCGGATGAGTACTCACTGTTGCTTTGTTTTCTTTTCCCCCATATCAGTTAGTCGTGACCAGAGGACGGAGCCCCTGAGACAGATGCCCCGTCGATCGACTAATACTACCACCCCGAGGGTGGTTACTTCTTCGAGCTTTCCGTCGACCAGGAGTAGGATCGGAGGGTCCCAGGCAGGAGGCCTACACCTTTCTATCGTAGTGTTTTTCTTTGTCTCGCCTTCTTAAGGCCTTTCTGTGTTTTCTTTTATATCTGTACTCAGATATCTGATGCTTCCGCTGACGCTTGTACGCAAGCTTATGCGTACAAGCGTCAGCGGAAGCATTAGAAATCTGAGTACAGATATAAAAGAAAGCACAGAAAGGCCCTTAGAAGGCGGGGCAAAAGAAAACACTACGATCGAAAGGCGTAGGCCTCCTGCCTGGGACCCTCCGATCCTACTCCTGGTCGACGGCAAGCTCGAGGTAGTATCCATCCTCGGGTTAGTAGTAGCGATCATCGGCGCATCTGTCTCAGGGGCTCCGTCCTCTGATCACGACAAACTGATATGGGGAGAAAGGAAAACAAAGCAACCATGAGTAATCAAAAGTACTCAGCAAGCAAGTATCTACACTACATATGCAACATTATCAAAGGGAGGCTGTATATGTGGACTGGGCTGCAGAAATGCCAGAATAGAGAGAAGGCCTAGTCCTATCATAGACTAGCATCTTCAGCGGTCTTGCAGCAATAGAAGAGAGTAGAACAGTACAATATAATGTAACAGTATCATTAAGTCTCAACCTCACCCAGAGATCCTTTCTCGGCTCCCTGCGAGAAAGCAATCCTAGAGCCATAAAGTCATCAACCTCGTCCGGAGATCCCTTCTCGACTCCCTGCGAGAAGCAATCCCAGAGCCATAGTATCCAAGTATCCAGTTCCAAATTGTATCAATCAGGATACAACTCCGAGTGTCCGTTACCGAGGATCCGGCTATGCATAGATTAGTTCTTCCCTGCAGGGGTGCACCAACTTACCCAACACGCTCGATTAACTCGGGCCGGACACACTTTCCTAGGTCATGCCCGGCCTCGGCCAAACGACACACCGCAACCCTACCTACAACTTAGTAGAGAGGTCCCCGCCGGTCTACATCCTAAGCGCAAGGGGGTCTTGGCCATCGCCCCTCACCCTCCGGGTCGTTGCGCACATGTCTCAGATCCAAGCACCACCGCAATGGCGCCAATCACTCCATGCCGCACTGCTGAACTGGACGTCTGACAGAGCTTTCGGCTGATGCATACGATGCAGAACGCCCATACTATGCCCACGTGATGGTTAGTGCTATTAGGCCAGCGGCCTGCTCGGATCAAATATCCAAATCATTAGTGGACTAGGGGCTTGCGGTCACGAGCAGAGACTCACGAAAGATGTGACCCCATCGCCCCGTCTCGAGGACTTGCGGCAAGGGCCAAGAATGCCCGGCCACGCCTCGTATTCTCACTCGGGCGCCATACAGGCACCCGTCTTCACAACACTCGCCTCTCAGGCGCACGCGGGTACCCCTCAGGGTCGACCCGCCTTCCAAGTAACAGTGTAAAGTTATCCGTGTGTCCATAACATCAGGGGAATCCGAGGTATCACCCTCGTTGGATTCCTACTCGATGTATCTGTCAAGGTGAACTCGGAGGAATCACCCTCGCTGGGTTCACACTTGAGGTGTTGTACGACGGTGTCGTTATCGGAAGCGGTGAAGGAGGAATCACCCTCGATGACCACGACCGATTTGCTACTCTACAGAGTTAACATCAGAAGTACTACAAGAGGTTTCACCCTCGGCACTCGATAGTAACGCTGCAGTGTCGTTACAACTAAGGGGGGGGTGATGTGCGGTGCCGGAGCCTGGTCTTCAATCCCGTTGATCGGGTCTTCGGATAATCCAGCGAGGCAGTCGGGATAAGTGGGGTCACTGATAGGTCTCTACCCAGCCTATACTAAGCAGTTTAGGATATGCAGGTAATTACCAACAGCAGGTGACAATAAACAGGCTATGCATCAGAATAGGTAAAGCAGTAGCAGTAGCAATTCTAATGCAAGCATGAGAAAATAGAATGGGCGATATCGGGATGATCAAAGGGGGGGCTTGCCTGGTTGCTCGACGGCAAGGGCAAGGTCGTCAATGGTGGCGTCGGGCTCCGGAGCTGCGTCGGTACCGGGAACTGCGTCGGGGTCTAATGAGAGAGAAGAGGGGGAGGAAACAATAAATACACAGCAAACATGTGCTACACAATGTATGACATGACAATAAGCAGTGCCGGGCGTGTCCTAACGTATGGTTGCACGTTACCGAGGAAGGGGGAATCCATCTGGGAATGTTTTCCCGGTTCCGGACCTGTGTCCGACAGATGACCGGAGGGGGACGGTCGCATGTTCGCTATGCTAGGGATGCGTGACGGACGAACGGACTGCGTATTCGGATTCGTCTCATCGTTCTGAGCCACTTTCATGTACAAAGTATTTTCATCTGAGCTACGGATTATTTTTATATTAATTTTTAAAGTTTAAAACAATTTCTGAAAATTCTGGAATTATTAAATTCGAATTATCCTAAACAATGTCTGCTGACGTCATCATGACATCAGCATGACATCAGTAGTCTGTTTAGTTAATTAACAGTTGTTAATTAGGTTAATTAGGTTAGGTTAATTAACAGGATTAATTAAGTTAATTAATTAATTAATTTTAATTATTATTATTTTTTTACATTTTCATTTTCTTTTAGAAAAACAGGGGGTTGGGCCCCACCTGTCATTGGCCCAAGTGGCCATGCGGGTTAATGGGCACAGGGGCATGCGGGTGCTGGGCGGGGCCGTAGCCCGCCCGATGGCGGGGCGAGGCCGTGGCCACGGTGAGGCTTCACCGGCCGGTGGCGATTGCCGGAGGCGGGCGCAGGGGCGACGAGCGGGACAGCGCGGGCTGCGGAGGTGGGTGCGGGGAGCGGTGTCCAGGCAGGGTGAGCAGAGGCGGCGGGAGCAGGGCGGCGCGCAGGCGGCGGAGCAAGGCGGCTGCGGGGCCGGCGAGCGAGGCGGCGCTGGGCAGCAGCACTAGCCGCACAGCAGCAGTAGTGCAGCGACGAGCAGGGGAGGCGGGCCAAGCAGAGCAGCGGGTGCGGGCTTGGCCGCGGCCGAGGGCGAAGCAGAGCGGGGGGGAAGCAGGGGCGGGCTGGAGCGAGCGGGCGCGAGGGCGTGTGCGCGGCGAACAAGGCCTCGGTGGAGGTGGCCGCGGCGAGGGCATGCGCGAGCACGCGCGCGGACGTGGGTGCGCACGAGGCGCGGCGAGCACAGCAACGGGGAGGACGACGCGCGCAGTGACCTGCGAGGAAAGAGGAGGGGAGGTAGCGGCTCACAGGGGCCAGATGGGGAGGGCAGCGGGCTCGGGGTAGCGCTGTTGAGGAGGTTGGGGACGGCGCGGTGAGGTCCGGCGATGGCGTGCGGCGAGGTGGTCCCCCAGGCGATGGTGACCGCAACGGGGGCGACAGGGTGGCTCCGGCGAGGTCCGCGGAGCTCCGGGCTGCAGTGGACGGTGAAGAGCGGGCGCAGGGCGTCGGGGACGATGGGATCGGGGCCGATCCCGATCCAGATCGATGGGGGAGGAGAAGGGGATCGGGGGGGAGTATGGTGCGAGTGGTGGGGTAGTGGGCTAGGGTTACCGGGGTGGGGGGGTATAGGCAGGGGTGCCCTGGGTCGGCCTGGTCGGCTGTGGCCAACTGGGCCACTTGGCCCAGGGGAGAGAGGGGAAGGTCTTTTCTTCTTTCTTTTATTTTTGTTTTATTTTCCTTTTCTTTTGTTGTCTTATTTTAGTTCCGTAAAAACATAATTTCAAATCCTAAATTAGCATTGCCACTAAACCCACAGTCACAAAAAGTTTTACCCAGAACCAAATAGTTTAGTATTTTATATAATAAAAGGGCATTTAATTAAATGTTTTATCTACTATTTTATTTATTTTGAACAGTCAAACATTTTATAATAGCGTGGTTTCTTCACCATAATTACCTACGCATTATTCGGCACAACCCGAACATTTTAGTTTTAATATTTGAAAAGTTTTATTGTTTGCTTTTATTTTAAATTTGAATTTTTATCTGGTTCGAATCAACGTGGGACTTAGCAACAGTAATCGTGGAGACGTGGCACCATTAGCGTGTGGTTACTGTAGTTTAACTACCGGGGTGTTACAAATCTCCTCCACTACAAGAAATCGCGTCCCGAGATTTATGAGGTAGAGTAGGGGGAAGGTCTGGTTACGAAATTTCTAACGGATCTTCTCGGTCTTGGTTGCTCTTCCTGAAGTAGTTGATCCTCTTCGTTGATGTCTTTATTTCCCTGCTCTAGGTCATCATGATGAAGTCGGCATCCTTTCTCCGAGACCTCCATCGTACTTACGAAAGAATAATGGGGGTATTCCGGGAGAACGGACCTATGCAAGTTTGACTATCTAGTCGATAACATCGGGGAAGGTGGCGGAAAGTAACTCTCGAATTAAACTTAAGAAAACATCGAGAGCAAGTAAGGAGGTATCATGGGAAGTTTCGAGCGGGCAGGCAATCGATCGATGCCTGAAACAAGGCGTGAAAGGGGTTCAAAGCAACGGGAATAAGTATTGTGTCTGATACCAGAATTGATGATCTCTCGGAAGGTGGCTCATGAATTACTTACGAGGACACGCGCGAGGAATAACCTTGGGAACAGGGGGTGTACAGGAGAGTCAGGTAAGCAAGGCATGTCAGACGATAGTCTGTCGGTTATTTCGGCAACAACATCGGTACCAAGGGCGAGGGACGAAGAAAACCATTTTCCTACTCGTTGAACAAGGCGGACCAATAGGCAAAGTTCTCGTCCATCGGCGGTTACCGGAAGGTCATCAACAGTAGAAACAGGGTCTCACTGACAGAGTGGTACAACAAGGTGCTTATCTAAGCAGGAAATTATTAGTGCTCAGTTAAGTCAGATTACGAGAAGGGTTAAGCAAAACAATGGAAAGGAAAATATGTTTAAACACATATTTCAGGGGTATATCCTTCCAAGGACAAGCAGAGCATGATATCAATAACATGATAAAAGTAGAAAACCCTTTAGGTGAGGGGAGAAAAATTTCATGGCATTACCCATACAACGGTGTTTGGATAATTGATAAAGAAATTTTAGCATTGTGCTTCAAATGTCCTTATTGAAAATCGGAGTACCACAGACAGGCTTCGAGATAGTATAGACATGGTCATCAAATAAAG
This sequence comes from Thinopyrum elongatum, assembly GCA_011799875.1. Classification (NCBI taxonomy): domain Eukaryota; kingdom Viridiplantae; phylum Streptophyta; class Magnoliopsida; order Poales; family Poaceae; genus Thinopyrum; species Thinopyrum elongatum. Next base: position 663,633,895 of record CM022299.1, on the reverse strand, counting down.
GTCAGCCTTTGGATACACAAAGGATCCATCGGGAGGCAATAGGGTTGCTAGAAGTTTCGAATTCACATACCATAGTTCATTTGTCGGCATTCCGGTTATAAACAACACGGGGACCAAGAAGGAATGGTGATGGTGCGAAGTAACACTTGTATCAAGAATTCTCATGAGGTGGTGAAATTCCCACGACATTCTTGACATAAAAGGTGGTAATTTTTCCAAGGCAAAGAAGAACAAATGCTCGATAGCAAGGAACTCAAGGTTTAACACAAAACACGAACAAGTTTGTGTTTGGGGGGGGGAGGCAATAAAGTGGCTGATGATTATCACAAATCATCGAGGGCAAGGACGGTATTTTTCTCATGAGTTCGATTGATATCCTGAAAGAGCTCTAAATGTTGATGATGATTATGACACATTTGTCGAGAGGTTTCAAGAAGATGTAATCGGTCAGTGATGACATCAAGCAAAAGGAATGCCGAGGCGAAAGGTTATTGGAACCACGAATACGACACAAGCTCGAGATCAAGTTTGTTGTTCAAGGGGGAATGATATGACAAGGAAATTCGCCGTAAGATTAGCTCACCGTCGAAATTTGTGCTCTGGGAAGAAGGACCAGGTAGCACAGTTAAGATTAGTACAATAATGATGTAGCCGATCAGGCTAGGAATGACGTGATGGAGTATTAAACTCGTAAGAAATGAAAACTACTTAGAGTTATTGAATCGGAGTGCGGGCTCGATTCAGTTGTCGGTGTCCTTGAGGGGTTCTAACAACTTAGAACCCGTTGGAAAAATGGAATCGACGAGAATAATAGTTGATGAAGAACTCATAAGAAGTTATGTATTTCCATGGTATTCTCGAGATACCAGAGGGTAATACTCAAAGGCAGATCAGAATAGAAACTGAACTGGAGCGTTGACTTGCAATAGCAGAAACTTTAATATTGTCATAGTAGACGAGGCACTGGAATGGTTTCCTTTCAGATATATTGAATAAGGTTAGCATGGTCGGAACCATAACTGCAAGGGATCCAATTTATTGACACTGGAAGAATTATTCAAATGATTAAATATTCTTGCAAGAAGCTTTCATGATAAATTCCACATCGGGTCCATGGGCATGAACACAAAGTTCAAGGTCGACTCCCACTTCTTCAATGTCTAACCTTTCATTCACTTCTCATCTTCGAAGAAGTTGTGGAGTAGAAAATTATCTGGTAAAACACCAGAAGGGTATGACTTGTGAAAACCTTCAGGTTCACATGGATTAGAGAAGGCATAGGTTCAACCCATCGGGGTATCTTAGAAACATATACCACAAGCTTCGAGAGTAAATACCACCAGCTCGAAAGTAGAGCATAGTTGGCCAAATCAGAGAATAGGATTTACCAATGGCATTATGTATCAGGAAAAGAACTTCCAAAGTGATAGAAACAATAGACTAATTCAAAGCTCAATTGCAAAAAGAATTATGATTTCCAAATCAAGGGATCAGAAGCAAATGCCCTGATTAAGGATGGATAAGTAGAGTAGGCTCAGGGGTACAATCGGCGGCAATTTTATTGGTCAAGATCTAGCCCATGTTTAAAATGACGTCTGAGCCAGAAAGATAACTTTAAAAGGATCAACTGATGATTGCGTGCCTTCGCACTCATGTTGAATCAATAAGATCAAAATGACGGTGTCGAAGGATACTAATGAATATTGCCAGTCATATGGAAAGCATCCATAATGCAAGCAGACAAGTATTTGCAGAGCAATTAGCTGCTAAGGATTTTCGAAAGATCGAATAGTATTTGAATGTATCTTGTGAATCATATGAACAAAGGGGGAAGAACGGATACTCGATAAGTGCGAGGAATTATCCGTAGGGGGTATTCATGAGGCAAGAACTGTAAGGCAGTAAGCTCAAAGAATTGTCGGAACAACGAAGAGCAGTTCGGGGCATCTTGTATTAACAAGACCAAAGGGGATTGAATGTCAGAGTGGCAAGGGTATGTAGTTATCCATAAGGATATAACAGCGGTATGGAATTTGCAAAGGCGATGGACACAGGTGTCTCGGGGAAAATTCGAATAGCATCTTCAGAACCTCCTGGTGAAGCAGTCGATCATCTGGAATGAAGGGGCTCTCCGGCAGGAAGTGGTATCGAGAACCTAGAGTTATAATTAGTAAAATCATTTAACCCGAATAGAAGAGAGATCAGAATCCCAGAGTATAGACGAGGAATAAAAGATCCTAATACCACCCAATTGGCGACGTGGGCCAGTAAGCCACACAGCCATGTTAGTAAAACAGCTTTGGACCACTAGACTTCAACTTCGGCCAAGGAGTTGGAAAGGGGGATTCCTACAGGCAGTCGGCTCTGATACCAACTTGTGACGCCCCCGGCCTAATCGTGCACTAATCATACACGCAAATGTAAATGATCAAGCCTAAGGACTCACGGGAAGATATCACAACACAACTCTAAAACATAAATAAAGTCATACAAGCTTTATATTACAAGCCAGGGGCCTCGAGGGCTCGAATACATAAACTTGCGTACAAGCGTCAGCGGAAGCATTAGATATCTGAGTACAGATATAAAAGAAAGCACAGAAAGGCCCTTAGAAGGCGGGGCAAAAGAAAACACTATGATCGAAAGGCGTAGGCCTCCTGCCTGGGACCCTCCGATCCTACTCCTGGTCGACGGCAAGCTCGAGGTAGTATCCATCCTCGGGGTAGTAGTAGCGATCGTTGGTGCATCTGTCTCAGGAGCTCCGTCCTCTGATCACGACAAACTGATATGGGGAGAAAGGAAAACAAAGCAACCGTGAGTACTCAGAAGTACTCAGCAAGCAAGGATCTACACTACATATGCAACATTATCAAAGGGAGGCTGTATATGTGGACTGGGCTGCAGAAATGCCAGAATAGAGAGAAGGCATAGTCCTATCGTAGACTAGCATCTTCAGCGGTCTTGCAGCAATAGAAGAGAGTAGAACAGTACAATATAACGTAACAGTATCATTAAGTCTCAACCTCACCCAGAGATCCTTTCTCGGCTCCCTGCGAGAAAGCAATCCCAGAGCCATAAAGTCATCAACCTCGTCCGGAGATCCCTTCTCGACTCCCTGCGAGAAGCAATCCCAGAGCCATAGTATCCAAGTATCCAGTTCCAAATTGTATCAATCAGGATACAACTCCGAGTGTCTGTTACCGAGGATCCGGCTATGCATAGATTAGTTCTTCCCTGCAGGGGTGCACCAACTTACCCAACACGCTCGATTAACTCCGGCCGGACACACTTTCCTGGGTCATGCCCGGCCTCGGCCAAACGACACACCGCAACCCTACCTACAACTCAGCAGAGAGGTCCCCGCCGGTCTACATCCTAAGCGCAAGGGGGTCTTGGCCATCGCCCCTCACCCTCCGGGTCGTTGCGCACATGGCTCAGATCCAAGCACCACCGCAATGGCACCAATCACTCCATGCCGCATTGCTGAACTGGACGTCTGACAGAGCTTTCGGCTGATGCATACGATGCAGAACGCCCATACTATGCTCACGTGATGGTTAGTGCTATTAGGCCAGCGGCCTGCTCGGATCAAATATCCAAATCGTTAGTGGACTAGGGGCTTGCGGTCACGAGCAGAGACTCACGAAAGATGTGACCCCATCGCCCCGTCTCGAGGACTTGCGGCAAGGGCCAAGAATGCCCGGCCACGCCTCGTATTCTCACTCGGGCGCCATACAGGCACCCGTCTTCATAACACTCGCCTCTCAGGCGCACGCGGGTACCCCTCAGGGTCGACCCGCCTTCCAAGTAACAGTGTAAAGTTATCCGTGTGTCCATAACATCAGGGGAATCCGAGGTATCACCCTCGTTGGATTCCTACTTGATGTATCTGTCAAGGTGAACTCGGAGGAATCACCCTCGCTGGGTTCACACTTGAGGTGTTGTACGACGGTGTCGTTATCGGAAGCGGTGAAGGAGGAATCACCCTCGATGACCACGACCGATTTGCTACTCTACAGAGTTAACATCAGAAGTGCTACAAGAGGTTTCACCCTCGGCACTCGATAGTAACGCTGCAGTGTCGTTACAACTAAGGGAGGGGGTGATGTGCGGTGCCGGGGCCTGGTCTTCAATCCCGTTGATCGGGTCTTCGGATAATCCAGCGAGGCAGTCGGGATAAGTGGGGTCACTGATAGGTCTCTACCCAGCCTATACTAAGCAGTTTAGGATATGCAGGTAATTATCAACAGCAGGTGACAATAAACAGGCTATGCATCAGAATAGGTAAAGCAGTAGCAGTAGCAATTCTAATGCAAGCATGAGAAAATAGAATGGGCGATATCGGGATGATCAAAGGGGGGGCTTGCCTGGTTGCTCGACGGCAAGGGCAAGGTCGTCAATGGTGGCGTCGGGCTCCGGAGCTGCGTCGGTACTGGGAACTGCGTCGGGGTCTAACGAGAGAGAAGAGGGGGAGGAAACAATAAATACACAGCAAACATGTGCTACACAATGTATGACATGACAATAAGCAGTGCCGGGCGTGTCCTAACGTATGGTTGCACGTTACCGAGGAAGGGGGAATCCATCCGGGAATGTTTTCCCGGTTCCGGACCTATGTCCGACAGATGACCGGAGGGGACGGTTGCATGTTCGCTATGCTAGGGATGCGTGACGGACGAACAACTGCGTATTCCGATTCGTCTCATCGTTTTGAGCCACTTTCATGTACAAAGTATTTTCATCTGAGCTACGGATTATTTTATATTAATTTTTAAAGTTTAAAACAATTTCTGAAAATTCTGGAATTATTAAATTCGAATTATCCTAAACAGTGTCTGCTGATGTCATCATGACATCAGCATGACATCAGTAGTCTGTTTAGTTAATTAACAGTTGTTAATTAGGTTAATTAGGTTAGGTTAATTAACAGGATTAATTAAGTTAATTAATTAATTAATTTTAGTTATTATTATTTTTTTACATTTTCATTTTCTTTTAGAAAAACAGGGGGTTGGGCCCCACCTGTCATTGGCCCAAGTGGCCATGCGGGTTAATGGGCATAGGGGCGTGCGGGCGCTGGGCGGGGCCGTAGCCCGCCCGATGGCGGGGCGAGGCCGTGGCCACGGTGAGGCTTCACCGGCCGGTGGCGACTGCCGGAGGCGGGCGCAGGGGCGACGAGCGGGACAGCGCGGGCTGCGGAGGTGGGTGCGGGGAGCGGTGGCCAGGCAGGGTGAGCAGAGGCGGTGGGAGCAGGGCGGCGCGCAGGCGGCGGAGCAAGGCGGCTGCGGGGCCGGCGAGCGAGGCGGCGCTGGGCAGCAGCACCAGCCGCGCAGCAGCAGTAGTGCAGCGACGAGCAGGGGAGGCGGGCCAAGCAGGGCCAAGCAGAGCAGCGGGTGCGGGCTTGGCCGCGGCCGGGGGCGAAGCAGAGCGGGGGGGAAGCAGGGGCGGGCTGGAGCGAGCGGGCGCGAGGGCGTGTGCGCGGCGAACAAGGCCTCGGTGGAGGTGGCCGCGACGAGGGCATGTGCGAGCGCGCGCGCGGACGTGGGCGCGCACGAGGCGCGGCGAGCACAGCAACGGGGAGGACGACGCGCGCAGTGACCTGCGAGGAAAGAGGAGGGGAGGTAGCGGCTCACAGGGGCCGGATGGGGAGTGCAGCGGGCTCGGGGTAGCGCTGTTGAGGAGGTTGGGGACGGCGCGGTGAGGTCCGGCGATGGCGTGCGGCGAGGTGGTCTCCCAGGCGATGGTGACCACAAGGGGGGCGACGGGGTGGCTCCGGCGAGGTGCGCGGAGCTCCGGGCTGCAGTGGACGGCGAAGGGCGGGCGCAGGGCGTCGGGGACGATGGGATCGGGGCCGATCCCGATCCAGATCGATGGGGGAGGAGAAGGGGATCGGGGAGGGGGAGTAGGGTGCGAGTGGTGGGGTAGTGGGCTAGGGTTACCGGGGTGGGGGGGTATAGGCAGGGGTGGCCTGGGTCGGCCTGGTCGGCTGTGGCCAACTGGGCCACTTGGCCCAGGGGAGAGAGGGGGAGGTCTTTTCTTCTTTCTTTTATTTTTTTTATTTTCCTTTTCTTTTGTTGTCTTATTTTAGTTCCGTAAAAACATAATTTCAAATCCTAAATTAGCATTGCCACTAAACCCACTGTCACAAAAAAGTTTTACCCAGAACCAAATAGTTTAGTATTTTATATAATAAAAGGGCATTTAATTAAATGTTTATCTACTATTTTATTTATTTTGAACAGTCAAACATTTTATAATAGCGTGGTTTCTTCACCATAATTACCTACGCATTATTCGGCACAACCCGAACATTTTAGTTTTAATATTTGAAAAGTTTTATTGTTTGCTTTTATTTTAAATTTGAATTTTTATCTGGTTCGAATCAACGTGGGACTTAGCAACAGTAATCGTGGAGACGTGGCACCATTAGCGTGTGGTTACTGTAGTTTAACTACCGGGGTGTTACAAGTCCTTAGGCTTGATCGTGTGCATTTGCGTGTATGATTAGTGCACGATTAAGCCGGGGGCGTCACAAGTTGGTATCAGAGCCGACTGACTGTAGGAACCCCCTTTCCAACTCCTTGGCCGAAGTTGAGTCTAGTACTTGAAAACCGTTTTACTAACATGGTTGTGTGGCTTACGGGCCCACGTCGCCAATTGGCTGGTATTAGGGTCTTTTACTCCTCGACCTTTACTCTGGGACTCTGATCTCTCTTCTACTCGGGTTAAAATTTTACTAACTCCAACATTAGGTTCTCGTGATCACATCCACCCGGTGTTCTGAAAAAAAATTCCCCCTTCCTTCAAGATTGCGGGCCAGGTTCTGCTTGCAGGATCCTCTCATCGAGGGCACCCTGTGTTGTCACTTGCAGATTCCTCGCCCCAACAGTTTTCTCTGACGTGTTGTAGCCTTTGCTATGTCACGTTGTTGTAATCCTCACCGCGTGCCTGCGCGCCGCCTAGTTTGTCTAGCTGCGAGCGTTCCCGTGCGCGTACTATCCGTTTGAATCCAACTCTGTGCATGGATTGGTATGTCTTTGACGACTACTATTATATATCTAATGCCTATCCCGTTCTGTCCCGTGTTACATCATGAATAACTTCATACACCTGCAGTTTTACTTACTAAACTGCCCCTGTTGAATTGACAGGATGGCTGACGATCCTCCACCTCCACCCTATATTGCCGCAATGATGCAGCAGTTTGAATGGAACCGTCAGCTCAACGAGAGTCTGGTAAGACGTTTGGAACGCAACGAGGCTCGTCAGGAGTCTGGACCGATCTCGCTGCCAGAATTTGTGCACCTCAACCCGTCCGTTTTCCGCAACTCCACCAATCCTATGGATGCTGATGATTGGCTTCGTGACATCCTGTTTGAAATGGAGTCAGCTAATGTTGCCCCTGACAGTTACGTCACCTTTGCGACATTCCACCTGAAGGGCCCAGCTGCTCAATGGTGGGAAAGCCACAAGGGTATGTTGCCTGCTGAAACAATAACCACTTGGCAGGAATTTCAGTCAGCTTTTCGTGCATGGTACATTCCTCAAGGTCTGATGGACCAGAAGAAACAGGAGTTCCGCAAACTCTCTCAGGGTAAAATGACTGTGGATGAATATCAGAGGAAATTTCTCGAATTGTCCCGCTATGCTGAAGATGACGTCTGCACTGACGCCCGCAAGCAGGATAAATTCCGTGAAGGACTCCGTACTGACATAAAACTCGCACTTGCAGTCCATGATTGCACAGACTTCGCAACGCTTGTCAGCAAATCTTTCCAAATTGAAACAGCTCTGACTGAATGCCAGGAGTCGCTCAAGCGCACTCATGGAGCTGGCTCATCCTCGGGTCAGCCTGTTCAGAAGTGTCGAGTCTGGATTCCCCACAATGTTTACCACCGACCTGCTCCAACACCAAGGCCATCATATGTTGCACCTCGTCTGGCTTCACCGCCGAGACAGCTAACGGTTCATGATGGACCGCCTGATGCTATGGCTTCTCCTCAAGTTGCGCCACGTCCTCCTATTCGTCGTAAGAAGAATTGTTGAAACCGCCGATTCAGGAACCGTAATGTCGTACCATCTGCTATTGTACTTGGCCATGCCAATCACGTCAATGCTGAAAAGGCTCAGAAGGAACCGACTATCGTGCTGGGAACACTCTCTGTGAATTCAGTACCAGCCTCTGTTCTCTTTGATTCCGGAGCATTGCATGCTTTTGTGTCACAACAATTTGCTCAGTCACACGAGTTATACTTGGAAGAATTACCCACTCCTCTAATGGTTCAGTCCCCGAGATCCAAGTGGCAAACCACAATGCTAAGCCCTCACAACCACATCGAGATTGGAGGTCTACGTTTTCCGGTTTCTCTCATTGTACTTGGACCTTCTGACATAGACATCATTCTCGGTATGGACTGGTTGACAGCCCATAATGCTTTGATTGATTGCGCTACTAAGTCAGTCCAGCTCACTCACCCTTCTGGCCAGACAGTCAAGTACTCAGCCCGAATAGCTCAGGATGCTGAGAGCCAGATATATGTTCTGAATGCATTGAATGCCTCACCTCTTGAAGGCATCGAGAACGTTCCAGTTGTTCGTGATTTTCAGGATGTCTTTCCAGAAGAACTTCCAGGAATACCCCCTGCTAGAGCTATCGAGATTGTCATCGACTTGAAACCAGGCACTACTCCTATTGCGAAGCGTCCTTATAAAATGCCTCCGCACCACCTTCTCGAGCTTAAGGAAGAAATCGACACGTCACTTAAGAAAGGTTTCATCCGCCCCAGTTCCTCTGCTTGGGGAGCACCTTCACTCTTCGTTAAGAAGAAGGATGGAACTAACCGATTGGTTCAGGATTATCGGCCCATTAACCAAGCCACCATCCAGAACAAATATCCGCTTCCTCGGATCAATGATTTGTATGATCAACTTGCTGGATCATCGGTGTTTTCTAAACTTGATTTGAGATTGGGTTACCATTAGATCCGTGTTCGTGAAGAGGATATTCCGAAGACTGCATTTGTTACTCGCTATGGCTCCTATGAGTACACTGTCATGTCATTTGGCTTAACAAATGCTCCAGCTACGTTTTCCCGCCTGATGAATTATATCTTCATGGATTACCTTGACAAGTTCGTCGTGGTTTATCTAGATGATATTCTGGTTTATTCGAAGAATAAAGAAGAACACGCTGAACACCTCCGTCTTGTACTGGATAGGCTGCGAGAACACCAGTTGTATGCCAAATACTCCAAATGTGAATTTTGACTTTCTGAAGTAACTTACCTTGGTCATGTGATTTCCAAGGATGGAATTGCTGTTAACCCGGAACGAGTTCAGGCTATTCTGGACTGGACTCCTCCGAAGAACGTCAAGCAAGTGAGAAGTTTTCTCGGCCTTGCAAGCTATTGTCGTCGGTTTGTTGAGAATTTTTCTAAGATTGCTAAGCTGTTGACTGATCTGCTTCACAAAGGCGTTAAGTTTGAATGGACAGACAAATGTCAGGAAAGTTTTCAAACACTCAAGGACAAGCTAACATCTGCCCCAGTACTTGCTCCTCCAAATTCCCGCAAAGATTTTGTGATTTATTGTGACGCATCCCGTGAAGGATTAGGCTGTATCCTAATGCAAGAGCGTAAAGTGATTGCTTATGGCTCTCGTCAGTTGCGCCCACATGAAGAGAATTATCCGGTACATGATCTAGAGCTAGCTGCTATCATCTATGCACTGCAGTTGTGGCGACATTACCTTCTCGGTAATCGTTGCGAGATATACACGGATCATAAAAGTCTGAAGTACTTGTTCACTCAACCATCTCTAAACCTCCGTCAGCAAAGATGGATGGAGGCCATTGCGGACTATGATTTGGGTATTTCCTATACCCCTGGCAAGGCTAACGTGATGGCTGATGCCTTAAGCCGCAAGTCCTATTGCGACAACCTCATGGTTAGGCGAGCTCAACCTCGTCTCTTTGAAGAACTGTGCAAGCTGAATCTGCGCATTATTCCACAGGGTTCTCTTAATAACCTTGTGATACAGCCAGATCTTGAGAAAGCTGTTAAGAATGCGCAAGCTAAAGATGCTGAAGTTGATCTGATGAAGAAAAATCTTCACCTTGAAAAGTACAGGGATTTCTCGCTGTCTGAAGATGGAACCTTGTATTTCAGAAACCGCATTGTGGTACCTCGCTTCGAGCTTATGACTGACAAAGTCATGAAGGAGGCACATGATACCCCGTTGTCTATTCATCCGGGTAGCACCAAGATGTATCGTGATCTCCGTCAAAGGTACTGGTGGTCAAAAATGAAGCAGGATATTGCTCGATATGTTGCTGAATGTGATGTGTGTCGTCGCGTTAAAGCAGAACATCAGAAGCCTGCTGGAATTCTGCAACCGTTGCCTATTCCTCTATGGAAGTGGGATAAGGTTCAGATGGATTTCATTACAGGACTTCCCAGGTCACAGAAGGGTCACGATGCTATTCTTGTCGTCGTCGACCAACTCTCTAAAGTTGCACACTTTCTGCCCGTTAAGGAAACTATCACTGCTAGTCAGTTAGCAGAATTATATATCTCCAGGATTGTATCACTCCATGGTATTCCGAAGGAGATCAGTTCAGACCGTGGCGGCCTTTTCACTTCCAAGTTCTGGGAGAGTTTCCAAGAAGCTATGGGAACTCATATTACCTGGAGTTCAGCTTATCACCCCCAATCCCAAGGCCAGGTTGAGCGAGTTAATCAAGTGCTTGAAGATATGCTGCGAGCCTGTGTCATATCGTTCGGTAAGAAGTGGGAAGAATCTCTCCCGTATGCCGAGTTCTCTTATAACAACAGCTATCAAGCCAGCTCGAAAATGGCCCCCTTCGAAGTTCTATATGGACGTAAGTGTCGAACCCCTCTAAATTGGTCAGAAACTGGGGAACGACCGCTCGTGGGTCCGGATATTATTCAACACGCCGAAGAACAAGTCCGTATTGTCCGAGAAAACCTCAAAGCGGCTCAGGACCGCCAGAAGAGCAACTACGATCGCAAACAATGGGGTTTGACTTATCAACCTTGTGATCAAGCTTATTTGCGAGTCACTCCTATGAAGGGCACTCACCGTTTTGGAATCAAGGGCAAGCTAGCTCCGCGCTACATTGGTCCTTTCCGCATTGTTGCTAGACGTGGTCAGGTGGCGTATAAATTGGAGTTGCCGCCGCAATTCTCTCATATCCATGACGTCTTCCATGTGTCGCAACTTCGTCGTTGCTTCAAGGAATCTCCGCACCGCGCAGTGGATCACGAGATGCTCGAATTGCAAGATGATCTATCTTATAAGGAGCATCCGATCCGCATTCTCGATGAAGCCGAACGTCGCACCCGTCAAAAGGTTACCAAGTTCCTCAAAGTACAGTGGTCAAATCATACTGAAGATGAAGCCACTTGGGAACGCGAGGATAATCTTCGTGCGGAATACCCCAAACTTTTTCCTTCTACCTCTTAATTCTCAGGACGAGAATTCTTGTTAGTGGAGGAGACTTGTAACACCCCCAGTGGTTAACTACAGTAATCACCCTTTTGATTATGCCATGTCATCATGATCAACAGTGCCAAATCATCTTTTGCATCGTATTGCATTTCAACTCCTAACTCAATTTCAATTTTAAATGAAACTGGAAAATAAAAGTTGCTCAAAACCTAGAACTAAAATGTTCATCATATTGCAAATAATTCAGGGGCATTTATAAAAATAATAGCAGCATTAATTAAACTGAATGAATGACCCTAACAGCAAGAAACAGTACCAAAATAGAATTATTTAATACCTTTTTATTTAAATAAAATCCAAAAGAAAACATTTGGACTCAAAACATTTTTTATAACAGTGGCATATAATGCAATGATATTATTGGACTACGTCTCATATTTTACAAAAGTCCTTAAGTGGCCTAACATTTTGTAGACAGAAAATGAAAGAAGAAACAGAAAAATAAAAAGGAAAATAGAAAGATGCTACTGTGCACTTACCTCGGCCTGAAGCAACAGTGCCGGCCCAGCCCAACACCTCCCGTCCCCTTCCCCTGTTCACCCGCGCGCGCCGCTGTCGCGCGCCCGCACACCGCTCCCCCCCCCTTCTCCTCGCTCGACGCCGCGCCGTCCCACGCCCGCCAGTGGGGATAAGAACCCCTCCTCCACCCCCAGGACGAACCCTAGCTGCCTCCCTCTCCCTCTGCATCACCTTCCTCCACACACCCGAGCGCCGCCATGGCCGTGGTCCCGTGAAGCACGCGGCCACCGGCCTTCACTCGCCCCACCAACGCGCTCACCAGCTCCGCCTACCTCTTCTCCTTCCTCTCCAGCCATCTGCTCAAGTCGGGGGCCGCTACAGCTCCAGGATCGAGCCCTTCTTCAAGCACGAGCCGCCGGCCATCTTCTCCAACCACGGCGCCACTGCTGCTCCGATTCCCTCGCCGAGCCTTTCTTGAGCTCCACGGTGAGCAGTCGCCCCGGATCCCCTCCTTCCTTCCCTTCCTTTCGCGCCCAAGCGTCGCATTTAGCTAGGTCGTACCCGCCGTCGCGCGAGCTCGCCGCCGGCGACCAACCGGTGACCTTTTTGGTCCGCGTCGATGCCCGTTGTGCTCGCACGCGCACGTAGAGCTCGCCTGCGTAGATAGTTGGCCCGAATACGCAACGTAGCCGAGTTTCCACGGGGGCCTGAACTCCGGCCGCCGCTTTGAGCTCGTTTCCGTCGAGCTCCGACCACCTCCGCCCGCGAGGTTGCCACCGTTGGACGCGGCGCTCTTTGCTCTTTCGAACGCGACCGGGATTGCCTGATTTGGTGCACTGGGGCGAGAATCCGACGCTCGCCGGCGTTCGGCCGTGCGCGCGAGCTCGCCGGAGTAGCTCCGACGGCTCCGCTGAGCTGGCACCGGCGGGGCCCGCCCCTGTGACACTGCCCGTGGACCCCGCAGGTCCACCAGTCAGGGTTGACTGGGTCAACTTTGCTGACTGTGCAGCGTGGGCCACTGACATGTGGGCCCCAGCGCCTAATTAACCCTAATCAAATTTTAAACTAATTGTAATTAGTATGAGACACTGACAGGTGGGTCCGGCTAGTTTATTAGGATTAGATTAGTTAATTTAACTCTGTTAATTAGTCCAGTCTATGACATGTGGGTCCCACATGTCGGGTTTGACTCTGGTCAGCTCTGTTGACTGCTGACGTCATCAATGCATCATGCTGACATCACCCTGCTACTGTTTTGGATAATTCAAATTTAAATAATTAAATAAATTCCAGAAAAATCAATAAAACTTTAGAAAATCATATCTTTTAATCCGTAACTCCGATGAAAATAATTTATATATGAAAAATGATCAGAAAAATGAGACGAATCCGAATCGCTACCCACATACCTGTTAGATGCCTCTAACTATCTGGACATGCAACTTTTTGCCTGTTTCAGATAGATGAATAGTGCATGACCTTAATAAAATAATTCCAAACAAATTCCTAAAATAACTAAATGACTTTGACATGTCTTCAGGCAACCCTGCACTGCACGTTAGCATAGCCTGCTCCATGTTGCTTATGTTTGCTCTATATTTATACTATTTCCTCCCCCTCCTCTCTCTCGTTAGACCCCGACGCAGTTCCCGGTACCGCCGCAGCTCCGGAGCCCGACGCCACCGTTGACGACCTTGCCCTTGCCGCCGAGCAACCAGGCAAGCCCCCCCTTTGATCATCCCGATATCGCCCATTCTAATTTCTCATGCTTGCATTAGAATTGCTGCTGCTACTGCTTTACCTATTCTGATGCATAGCCTGTTTATGGTAACCTGCTGTTGAAAATCACCTGCATATCCTAAACTGTTTAGTATAGGCTGGGTAGAGACCTATCAATGACCCCACTTATCCCGACTGCCCCGCTGGATTATCAGAAGACCCGACCAACGGGATTGAAGACTAGACCCCGGCACTGCACATCACCCCCCCCCCCCCCCCTTAGTTGTAACGACACTGCAGCGTTACTATCAAGTGCCGAGGGTGATACCTCGTGTAGCACTTCTGATGTTAACTCTGTAGAGTAGCTATTCGGTCGTGGTCATCGAGGGTGATTCCTCCTTTACCACTTCCGGTAACGACGCTGTCGTGCAACACATCAAGTGTGAACCCATCGAGGGTGATTCCTCCGAGTTCACCTTGACGATTACATCGAGTAGGAATCCAACGAGGGTGATACCTCGAATTCCCCTGATGTTATGGACACACGTATAATTGGACTTTACACTGTTACTTGGAAAGGCGGGTCGACCCTGAGGGGTACCCGCATGTGATGTGAAGACGGGTTGCCTGGATGGTGCCCGAGGGATGATTACGAGGCATGGCCGGGCATTCTTGGCCCTTGCCGCAAGTCCTCGAGACGGGGCGACGGGGTCACATCTTTCGTGAGTCTCTGCTCGTTACCGCAACCCCCAAGGTACTAACGGTTTGGATATTTGATTCGAGTGGGCCTCTGGCCCGATAGCACTAACCATCACGCGGGAATAAATATGGGTACTCTGCATCGTGGCATCAGCCGAAAGTTCTGTTAGACGTCCAGTTCAGCATTGTGGCACGGTCGGATCGTACCGACCCTCCGAGGCGGTGCTGGTATCCACCCTGCACACAACGACCCGGAGTGCACAGGGCGATGGCCCAAGACCCCTGAGTGCTTAGGATGTAGACCGGCGGGGACCTCTCTGCTGAGCTATAGGTAGGGTTGCAGTGTGTCGTTTGGCCGAGGCCGGGCATGACCCAGAAAAGTGTGTCCGGCCGGAGTTAAGCGAGCGTGGTGGGTAAGTTGGTGCACCCCTGCAGGGAAGAACTAATCTATGCATAGTCGGATCCTCGGTAACGGACACTCGGAGTTGTATCCCGATTGATACAATTTAGAATTGGATACTATGGCTCTGGGATTGCTTCTCGCAGGGAGTCGAGAAGGGATCTCCGGACGAGGTTGATGACTGTATGGCTCTGGGATTGCTTTCTCGCAGGGAGTCGAGAAAGGATCTCTGGGTGAGGTTGATGATACTACTATTCTATACTGTACTAATCTACACTCTTCTAATGCTGCAAGACCTCTGAAGATGCTAGTCTTCGATAGGACTAGGCCTTCTCTCTATTTTGGCATTTCTGCAGCCCAGTCCACATATACAGCCTTCCTTTGATAATGTTGCATATGTAGTGTAGATCCTTGCTTGTTGAGTACTTCGGATGAGTACTCACTGTTGCTTTGTTTTCTTTTCCCCCATATCAGTTAGTCGTGACCAGAGGACGGAGCCCCTGAGACAGATGCCCCGTCGATCGACTACTACTACCACCCCGAGGGTGGTTACTTCTTCGAGCTTTCCGTCGACCAGGAGTAGGATCGGAGGGTCCCAGGCAGGAGGCCTACACCTTTCGATCGTAGTGTTTTTCTTTGTCTCGCCTTCTTAAGGCCTTTCTGTGTTTTCTTTTATATCTGTACTCAGATATCTGATGCTTCCGCTGACGCTTGTACGCAAGCTTATGTATTCGAGCCCTTGAGGCCCCTGGCTTGTTACATAAAGCTTGTATGACTTTATTTATGTTTTAGAGTTGTGTTGTGATATCTTCCCGTGAGTCCTTAGGCTTGATCGTGTGCATTTGCGTGTATGATTAGTGCACGATTAAGCCGGGGGCGTCACAGAACCCGTCCACCAAAGTGTGAATAGCCGAAATAATTCAGATGTTTTGGCTGGGGATAAGTTCCGGGACGTTGTTTTTGATGGAACGGTTGAAGAACATGGATGATGCGCCATTTGGAGTCCCCTATAGTGAGATGAAAACTGTCGACTCCGCCAGCCGGCTTCACACTTGTCCTCCTTTACTCCCGCCGGCTTCGCAATAGGAGATGTGATGCCGCTCTTGACTCGAGGGTTTCCCTTGGGAACCCAAGCCATGTTCCTCTTCTCCAGCTCTTTGGCCCTAAGCCGATTCAACTTCTTCTCTTGCGAATATGGTAAGCCGACTGGGCATCCCGTCTGTGACTTTAGTTTAGGCACTGTCAAGTTCTTACTGGCTTTGGGCACCTCCAGCTTGGCCTTTCCAGACTTGGCAATTGGCTCCTTGAAAGTTACTCACTTCACTTCCTTGCCCTTAGTAGCCAACGTAGACTCGGCTAGCTTTTTGTCATCTGGAGTCGGATCTGAAACAGCACACTTGCGGCCATCCTTTTTCACTCGGTAAACTTGCTTGACCACGTCCATCTTCTCCGCCAAGCTCCAGACCGATTCTTTTTGGTTGAGCCGGTCTTTAACATGTGGTTGTTGAAGAAATGATGATCCTCTCGAAGCTGCATAATTTTGGTGATGTGGTTTAGAATATGATGGACGGTGTGCCCTTGGTTTATACTTGTCCCGTGATTGATATGAATAATAGTGGCATGGGGATGTATCCATGACATCGACATTGGTGGCCCAAATGGAGGATATGGAGTCTGCTTGCTCAACTTCTTCCTTCGCCAATCCCGGTCCTTAGATTTATGCCTTAGGGTGATTTCGATGCTTTTGTTTTACTTGGCCGATAACAACTCTTTGCCTCACTTATCTTCTGATATTTTTCCAATAATTGTGCGAAAGTGACTTTCGGCTTTTTACCTTTGTGCTTACCATGGCCTTTGCTTTCCTTGGTTGTGCGTGCATCAGTCTTTGAATTTTCTTGTTGCCCCCCAGTGCTAGATGTCTTCATCATAGCTTTGATGGGATTCCCGTCTTCAAGATTGTTGTTGATGCAATTTTTAACAATATCCTTGCTCGAAGACTCGATCCCGTCATCATTGGTGTGTACCTATCCATTTATAGATAATCAGCTTGAGATAGCCTAGTCAACATTTGATCGCCGTCAAGACCAATCTGATCCGACTGGCCATATGCCCGTGCTTCAACAAACTCGGTCTTGCAGCTGACTATATTTTCTGAGTCCTGTAGCGACTTTGCAGGCCATATACTATCTCATATGATGATGAGTCCAAAAGCAAAGTTAACCGTTTCGATGTTACAAACAATTTCTGTGTTGAGCACTTTTTCATCCGAGCCAATCTAGATAACCTTTCGGGCACATCTTCAGCTTCTGGTCGGAGCACTCGGATCTGAATCTCTCCACTCGAATGTTAGAGTCTTTCACTCAGATCGCCCGACTAGACTTCTTCACTCTGACGGCAACTTTCACTTGGATGGAAATATTTTCACTTGGAGGACAATGTTTCACTTGGATGACTATATTTTCACTCGGACGACAATCTTTTCACTTGGACGGCAAGCTTTCACTCGGATTGTAAGCTTTTTCACTCGGATGATTATATCTTCACTCGGACGACAATCTTTTGCTCGAACGGCAAGCTTTCACTCGGATTTCCTGCGATATTGTTTTGCCTCCCCGGGTTGCATACTACTTCGGATCGAGACAATTTATATATGAAAATCGACCGACTCGTCGAGATGAAACTTTCTTCTGTTGAAGGTTTTTCGATTGAAGGCCGTCTTGAGGTCCGAATTGCTCGCGCGACCCATCAGACATCACCTAGGTGGGTGTCTGGTACCTCGCGCCATATTTTCGTCCAGGGTCAGTCTTCAGTGTATTACCTCTAAATTTTGCATACGAACTCGGATTGAGGTTATTTATATATGAAAATTGATTGCCTCGATGAGACGAAGATAATTCAAGTGGAGTGCTCCTTCATCCGAGGTGGTCTTCGAGGCGTAATCGGCCGAAAAGCATTCGAAACACTAAATTCTGCCACTCCGAGTACAGTTTCGGCCCCTAAGATGAGGTCGGATGGCGATAACCTGAACATCAAAAGTGTTCCACTCGGTGACATGAAACTTTTTCATGTTGAAAAACCTTTTCACTTGAGGCCATCTTATTTGCTATTTATGCCGTGCGAAAATCTGGTGTCAACAGAAGTGAGCTCCATCTGGCGACCATGCTAATGTGCCATTTTAGGCCAAGATCAACACCCACCTAGCGAGCTCCAATTTATGGAGCGAGCTCCATAAATTATGCCGATGAACACCCATTTGGGAACACTCCTAGCATGCCATTATGGTCCATGATCACCATATTGGTAGTTATTAGGCGATCGGAGTCATATGGCAACTTTGCTAGAGTTTCTCATAGTGTTTTCCTCTTAGCTTGTAGAAGCAACAAGACTGCCAGATTGTTTCGTTGTTTTAATCTCATTCACTAATTTGATTTATCAATCCTCTCCTTGTTATACTCTCCATTTGTTTTTGACCTTGGTAACCATTTGAGCAAGATGTTGTGATCGGGATATTAATCTTAGTTGTTATGCTCACCATACATTCTTGCCATCATGATGATACCATCAAAGAAACTAACTCGTAGGATGTGCAATTGTTATGTTCTTTTCACCAGGATAATTTTGCCCTTCGGGAGTTTGCAAAATCAATTTGCAAGGTAAATATAAGAGCACCAGCCGAATATCTAATCACTTAGGTCGCAAGCACCTAAAAAACCAAGGATATGTCACTAAGCCTGACTATGATGAGTTATACATTACAAAAATAAAGGAGAGCCTAGAAACAAAATGGACGATTGGCGTACTGTTTTCTGTGACGTGAGCATGCATGTGGGAATTTGGCAAAAAAACATGCATGTGGGAGAAGGCCATGCATAGTAATTATGTCAACTAACCAATATTGGGGACATTTTTAGTTTCTTCTCTTATACCAAGAGAGAAATAATGTTATGCTAGAAGAAACATCAAAATTGGGAGGAATTATATATATGCCCATAATAATTTACTAAACAATCATTATCTGTGCCTTAAACATGATATTGTCATGCATGATTTTTAGCTAGCCATTAAACATGACAATTTATAAGCGGTCAATTTTTAGAAGTGGCACTAAACTTACACATTATGATAAGGATGTTTAAAAAAAAATAAGGTATCAACCAACTTTAGAAGCGGAACTCTAAACATTAATATTTTCCATAAGTGTCCTAAAACATCAACAAGGCATTTTCTATATATATTAACCTTGAGCAAGCATTTGATGGACACACACTCATCAGTCCCCCTTACAAAAATACTACCACACATTGCTTCTGAGTAACGATGGCCAAGCATATGAGGAATCGTATCCAAGGAGTCGTGCTGCTTTCTTTTGTTTTTGTGGTCTGTCTTGCTTGTCTTGGATACGCAAAGGGTAAATGATTAATAAATCAAAGTTATTTTTGGGAATAGATTATTGACTTTGATTTTTATGTCATTTGTTATCGACTATATTGGGTTTTCTTAACCATGCAATAAAGTCTACATGTACATATGTTCCCTTTTGTATATATGTTGAGAGGATAAGCCTATTCTTTATTCCGTGCATGTTAGGTGAAAGCATAAACGACTATGGGAGCAATAAGGTCAAGAGCGTCCAAGAAGGCTACATAGATCCCCCTTGTTATAGGAACACACACATGGTTGTAGGCAATAAATTCTGCTGTAAAAAGGATAAGTTGTGTTGGTCAGAGCTTGGAGTATGCTTCACAAATTGTCCGTGCAAGATTGATTGCCCATCCCCACCAGTGACACAGTAGTTTAGTTGTCTCTCCTTTTGTTCAAATAAATCTCAACCTTATGGGTCTCCAAACAAAGATGTGTTGATTACCTAGCAAATTCTCTATGTCTCAGAAATTGGAAGTATCATTTTAGTAGTTAATAAAATTAGTGGGTTGTATGCGTAATTGCGCTGATTTATTGCATATCATTTATGTATGCAGTATTTTGATTTTGTCACCTCCAAGGTCTATCTTTTTTTATTGGATCTCCTAGATCAGGTGAGTGTGAACCCATGGTGGACACTCAAAAATATAGAATTTAATCTCTCTTGTGTCCTTGTTACAATGGTTAAGATCATACTTTTTTTTTTGTTATATGCATTTGATATCACTTATTTAGGTGAACGACAACTTTGTACCAGCTGGTGAAGCATCCTCCATTCTAATTTAAATTATGTTTAGCAAGTATAATCAACAATGCATATCAAGTATTGTGTATATAGATTCGCAAAATCATGATAGGTAACCCCCACCAAACTCAGTGTTGATTTCTCCAGTTCACGCGTTGGGTGTTTAGTATTAATAGTATTTTAACACTATCTTTTGCCCACAAATCTCAAAGCAACTAGAATTACCTAAGCTATTGTTCATGTGTTGCAAGGTAGAGAGAGAAAAAGCATCGTCGAGTGTAGAAACAAACAATAGTCCATCCCTAGCAGATACGAATCAAACCAACAAAATTATGACAAAATAGTTTTGGTAGATGGGAGTCATACCGCCAAATATGTCAAAAGCACTGGTGAAGGTAATCATCGCAAGAAGGATTGCCACCGATGATGTTTTGCTTGTGTATTTTTGAGTTAGAGAGTTCTTTTTTGCCTCCTTGATTCAATTTTTTCCTATTGCTTTGATCCCTTGAAAGATTATACAAGGAGATGTAATCATGTTTGGGATCAGCTTTCAACTTAAGCACGTGAACTTCCTTCAGCAAGAATTCGATCAACATAGGCATGTGCACTTAATTCAGCAATAATAGTTGTTGGTGGTGGTTGAGATGGGTAATAATAAAAGTAGAGGGAGCAACAATATGTTATTATTATTATTGTTATTATTATTGTAAGCCAGGGGTACCCGAGAGGTGACCATGTGGGCCCAGGAACCCTACTAGGCGTTCTAGGCACATGTGCCTCTCGGTCCACTCCAGATCCCCTGGTTTGGTCCCTTTGGTCTCCTCTTACATGAAACTTATCCTCATATTTTTTTCCTGAATGTTTCTCGATAGTGCAAAATATTAATAACCCTGGAAACAAAAACACTAGAAAATAATAATTGAAACTTGGCACATTATTAATATGTTAGTCCACATAAACTGCAAAAAAAATCATATTTGATGATAATAAGGCATGAACAACAAATTTAGATATGTTTAGGACATATCACACACACTATCGGTTGCACTGCCTAATACACATATATAGAGGAATATGATATACATTCCATATCATCACATATATACTACAGCCAAAATGCTTACCAGTGATGGGCCAAAAAAGTCCATCAATGACGAGAATTCTTGCTTGCGCCACTAATTGTCGAGGTGTGTTTTGTGATGTACCCGACAACATCGCAGAAGTCGATGGTAACTTCTATGACAGTGGGACGTCACCCCAGGTTACCATATGGACATGAGGCACTTACGTTCTAAACCTATTTGGGTTGGAGACAGCAATGGATGTAACACATAAACTCTATCAGAGATAGATAACTAGAAAAAAATGTTGTAGCAACACGAGAAGGTGTAGAACTGTGATACAAAAGTCTAGAATAGATATCCTTAAAGAAAAGTTTAGCATAAATGTAAAGAAAAGCTAGCACAGATATATTTGAATCTACCACAGACCAGTAGGTAACAAATAAACTTCCACTAGCATTGCAACCAAATGACAGATCAAGCATGCAAACATATCATATAGTAGGAAGGAAAGCACTACAAGAAAGTAAAAGAGGCAAAAGGATTTTTATTCGAAGTTCTCGCTCTTTTCAAAGTAGTGCATCTGTCGTTGAAACATTCACCCTGAAAACCTATCATCATGTCCACAATCAATGGAAGTGTTAGATCGCCAGATGAGTTGTCATTAATTACCATCAAAACTCACCATGAGGCTCGATGTTTTTTCACTCTCTAATTTCTTTTAGGGATGTGGGCTCACATAGGGAGTCTACTAGAGTGGATACAAAATAGTAAGAAAATAACAGTTCTAAGAGGCCAGAAGGCTTTTGGGGAGTTTGGTGGGATGCTAGCAGGGGGCATCTTTTTTCCTTGGGATATAGTTTGTGCACCAAGGAGCATAAGTTGTTGTGGGTTTCTCGCTCTGCAATCCATGGAAAACTACCTGGACGCATACACCTTGGGTGACAAGGGCAAGTGTCACCGACACAACATGACCTCGTGGTATTGCCTAAATGGCTCACCGTTGTCCTCATCGATGACAAATTATACGTGGTAACTAACATACTTATACACGAGCTCAATGTCGCCCCTGGATCAACGTGGTGAGAGACTGGCTATGTGTACTTTGAGCTGCACGGCGATTGTGCCTCGCAGTAAACATCATGAACTGCCGTCGCCGCAAGCTTTGGAGTTCTGAGTCAAGTCAAACTTGCTTGGCTTGAATTAGGTATCTGTGGTTGGAGATGCTCTCATGCCGCCACTGGATCGACTTGAATCTTTCCTCCGTCAAACTCGATACCTGACCATTGCTGAAGTAGGAATTTCCTATCTGTCGTGCGCAAAACTGTCGGCCAAACGCACAGGTCTCGACAGCCAGAGCATACATGGGCCGACCCATTTAAACTATTCTTTCGTTACGGTTTTAGGAACGTTAGGTTCCTTTCAAGTTCTTCCGGTTTTGGGAACCTTATAGCTGAACCCATTTTTTTTCTTTTACTAGCTTTTCCGGTTTCTTTTGCCTTTTTTGTTCTTCATTTTTACTTTTCTTTCTAGTTTTTCTTTTCTTTATTTGTTTTTGTTTTTTTTTCCTTTTAATTTTAAAAATATTATTAAAAAAATTAAAATCTAATCCTCAAACTTTGTTAAAAAAAATTCAAATTGTTCGCCTTTTTCATAAAATGTTTGAAAATTTACAAAAACGTGTATAGTAAAATATGTTCAGAATTTGAAAAAAACTGCATTTTTAAAAAACTTTGCTCAGAAGTAACAAGAAATGTTATAATTTCATATTTCCTTGTTCATGCTTTGGAAAACATTTCGAATTTCGAATATTGTTAAAAAAATTAAAAAAATATCAGTTTCAAAATTTTGTTCAAAAAATGTTCTTGTTTTAAAAAAATCAAATTTTTTGGTGATTTTACGAAAAATAGTTCATAATTTCAAAAGGTGTTCCCGTCTTCAAAAATTGTTCGTGTTTCCAGTTTTGTTCAGAAGTTTCCAAATAATATTCACATATTAAAAAATTGCTCCTTTTTCAAATTTCTTTGGAATTTCAAATAATTGTTAGATTCGAAAAATGTAGACATTTTCCATTTTTGTTGACAATTTAAAAAATTATTCAAAGATTTCAAAAAAATGGTCGCATTTTCTATAAATGTTTGACATTTTTAAAATCATTCACAAATTTGAAAAGATTTCGAATTTCAAAAAATATTCATTTTAAAAAATATGCTTCATTGAAATTGGAAAAACATTCAGATCAGCTGCTGCTGTTGGTTCTTAATTTATCGCAGCAAGCGCTCGAGTTTTTTAGCAGTTTTGCACGGCAATTCCGTTACAGTGTAATTTGCAAACGGGCACATGCAGCAGTCCAAACTGGGCCGGCCCATTCTTTTAATTTTCAAATATTATTAAAAAAATTAAAATCTAATCCTCAAACTTTGTTAAAAAAAATTCAAATTGTTCGCCTTTTTCATAAAATGTTTGAAAATTTACAAAAACGTGTATAGTAAAATATGTTCAGAATTTGAAAAAAACTGCATTTTTAAAAAACTTTGCTCAGAAGTAACAAGAAATGTTATAATTTCATATTTCCTTGTTCATGCTTTGGAAAACATTTCGAATTTCGAATATTGTTAAAAAAATTAAAAAAATATCAGTTTCAAAATTTTGTTCAAAAAATGTTCTTGTTTTAAAAAAATCAAATTTTTTGGTGATTTTACGAAAAATAGTTCATAATTTCAAAAGGTGTTCCCGTCTTCAAAAATTGTTCGTGTTTCCAGTTTTGTTCAGAAGTTTCCAAATAATATTCACATATTAAAAAATTGCTCCTTTTTCAAATTTCTTTGGAATTTCAAATAATTTTGACAATTTAAAAAATTATTCAAAGATTTCAAAAAAATGGTCGCATTTTCTATAAATGTTTGACATTTTTAAAATCATTCACAAATTTGAAAAAGATTTCGAATTTCAAAAAATATTCATTTTAAAAAATATGCTTCATTGAAATTGGAAAAACATTCAGATCAGCTGCTGCTGTTGGTTCTTAATTTATCGCAGCAAGCGCTCGAGTTTTTGAGCAGTTTTGCACGGCAATTCCGTTACAGTGTAATTTGCAAACGGGCACCTGCAGCAGTCCAAACTGGGCCGGCCCATTCTTTTTTCTTCTTGTTTTGCAGAAACATTAAAAAAAGGAGAGAGAACTGAGATTCGAACCAGCATCCCACTCGTTGCGACCGTTCCGCTCCAACCACAAGGCCACCGCCCCACTAGTGCGCAAATGTATTTCTCTTCCACCTTTTATTTCGTTACTTCACTTTGGCGAAAACCCGATTTTGGGAAACTTCCCAAACCGGTTTTTCCCGGTTCGCGGTTTAGTTGACGGTTGGTTTTATTCGGGTTTTCCTTTTTATTTTTACTTTCCTTTTTTAAATGCGTGTTATTTTTAAGAATTTCATGTTTCATAAATCGATGAACTTTTTTCAGATGCGATGAACTTTTTTTAAATTCGATGAACTTTTTTCAAATTATATGAACTTTTTCCTAATTCTATAAACTTTTTTCAAATTCGAAGATTTTTTTGAAAATCCATGAACTTTTTTCAGATTACATGAACTTTTTTCAAATTTGATGAACTTTTTGTAAATTTTGGTGAAATTTTTTTAAAATTCAATGAACTTTTTTTCAAATTGGATGAACTTTTTTTAAAATTGGATGAAAGTTTTTTAATTTTGATGAACTTTTTAAAAATTTGTGAACTTTTTTCCTAAAACCCGTGAACACTTTTGAATCCACGTTTTGATTTTGCAGCATCCAAATTTGTTACCTACGTTTATTCTTTACTTCGGAAAATAAAGTGATATCCCAGAAATATTATTTGAGTTCTTCTATTTACAAACCCTTTTTTCTACAAAACCGTGCTTCCAAAAGATTTTTTTCGAATCAATCCAATAGCTGACACTAGTTAGCAAAACAGTTCTTCAAAAAAAAAAAACAGTGAACAAACCAGCTTCTCGCTAAGCTTCAGGCGCGAAAGAAACAGCGAACGAAAACAGACAGAGAATGAACCAGCGGTGATGGGCCGAACGAAATCAGGCCACAGAAGATCGCTCTAGGCGCCACGTCTCCCAACGGGCGCCTACAGCGCTCAATAGGAGCTCCCGTTTTGCACTACAGTACCCATATACGCTGTTGCGCAAGCCCACTTGATCGGTGCTATGCGGAAGGTCATCTATTTGACGCAAAAACTCCCGGGCGCCCCTATGTCTCGCTTATGCGAGATGTGGGGAACCCTCAGATCAAGGCGAGCGCGGCGCGAGATGGGCCGGACCATCTCGCGGGAGGCCACACCCTCGCTTTTTCTGTTTTTTTACGTTTTTTGTTTTCTTTTTTCTTTTTTATGTTTCTTTTTTGCTTTCCAATATTGTAAATAAATATATTTAAAAACAGTTTCTTAAAAAACTTTTGGAAAAAATCTTAACCAGGCATTTAAAAAACTGTTAAATGTGTACATAGAAAATGTTTCTCATGTATACAAAAAAATACAATGTGTATGAAATTTTTTGATAATGTATTTTAAAAATGTTAATCAAGAATTTTTCAAAAAAAAATGTTAAACAAGTACTGAAACAATGTTAATCAAGCATTTGAAAAGTGTTAAATGTGTATAGAAAAAAAATTGACCATGTATTCGAAAAATGTTAATCTTGCATTTAGAAAATTGTTAATCAAGCATTTGAAAAATGTTAAAAGTCTATAGAAGAAATATTGACAATGTATTAAAAAATTAATCTTATATTAGAAAAATGCTAACCAAGCATTTGAAAATGTTAAAATGTGTATAGAAAAATGATGACCATGTTTTCAAAACATGTTAATCTTGTATTTGAAAAATACTAATCAAGCATTTGAAAAAATGCTAAAAATTATATGGAGGAAATTTTGAATGTATATTCAAAAAATGTCTAAACTCTATTTAAAAAATATTAAATGTGTTTTAGAAAAGCAATTCTTGCCGTATACAAAAAATTATGGAATGAAAACGAAAAGAGATAATGTAAACTGAAAAAAAAAATGAAAACCGAAAAGAAACAAAGAACCCCAAAGAAAAAATAAATTAACAAAGAAACAAGTGAAAAAAATGAAAAACAGTGAATACCGAAAGAAAAGAAAACCGTTGAAAACCAAGAAGGAAAGAAAAATCAAAGAGTAAAATAAGAAAATGAGAAAGAAGAGAAAACCATGAAAGAAACAAAAAGAAATTGTTGAAAAACGAAAGAGAAAAGAAAACAATCTAAGTACAGTGACGAAACGAAGAAAACAAAAGAAAACCAAAGAAGAAGTTAGAAAACCAAACAAAAACAACGATAATGAAAAGAACCTGAACGAACACATCAATGAACAGACTGACGACCAAACGAACGAGTAACACACTATTAGGCTGCGCCATACGTGTGCGCGCTGCAGGAAAGCTTCGGGCAAGGCGGATGCTAGGCTCGCTATAAGCGAGGCATAGCATTCGCGAGATCTCCCGCTCAAGTATTATACCGCTAGAGCAACACTGGGCCACACTTTTTTGGTGAGATTTGATTCATTTGTTTCATCACTTTAGAATATATACACCTCTAGAACCGTGATCTCTGCCACCTATGGTAACTGTTGACATTTTAAGACTAGCTTAAATAACCCAAAAGAATACTCTCGGGTCTTGACCGCCAACGCCAGCTTGCTGCACATCTCAAAGATGTAAACGGTATCGACAACCACATAATCATCGTCCTGATGCAACAAGGCAGGGAGGCTTTGAATGGCCATAGTCTGGATATTCATTAATATTTTTGTCGATACCAAACTTGAGCAATCTGCAAAGCTCCCAATGGAAAACGGCTGCCTTACAGTACGGCGATCTCCCGCCGGTACGTGAGCCGGCTGCGTGACGAGGTATGTTTGCAGTCTCGACGAGCGAGCTCTTGCACCTATTTTCTTTTCTGATTTTTTATTGATTTTTTTGGTTTTGTGGCTTCTTCTTATATGCTAACTTTTTTTGACGAGATGGTTATATACTATCTCTGTAACTAAACATAAGGTCTTTATGTACAAAAATACAATGGCGAACACGGTTTCACGCGCACCCCTATGAATAGTAAATTCATAAAAATACTGGAAAGTTTTAAAAAATTCTAAAATTTTGCGATATGAAACTTAGTCGACCATTCTACTCACATGTGAAGTTTCGTGATGTATTGGCACCCATGGTATTCTTAGTGGAGAAAATACAGTTGTAACCATACTATTCATCGAATGGTGTTTTTTAATATAGTTTCGATTTTGTCATTTTTGCCTAGATTACTAGGATGTGATTTCTTCGTGAAACTTCATACGCGAGTATATCGGTTGACTATGTATATTACAAAAATAAATTCAGATTTTTTTATAGTATTTTTAGTATTTTTTTGAATTTACTATTCATATGAGGTGCGTGTGAAATCATGTTCATCAAATTCATGTCCCTTTATGTATTTCAATTTTCACAGAGGTAGTAGGACGCAGGGAGCACAACACGGGAGCTCCTATCTGGCGCTCGCTAAGACGCTCAGTTGGGCTGGTCCACGAATCGCGCTGAGCACCGAATGCAAAAAACCGCAAAAATAAAGATCTCCCCAGGTCTCGAACTCACGACCACTAGCCACTCGAGCTATCCTGTTGTTAGTGATTAGTGACCGCAGCAACGGCGTAATAAACAATGTCACCACGCTACTTTATTTCTCACAAACATCTATTGTATCGCTTAATTTTTTTGAATTATTTGTAAAAAAATCATGCATTTGAAAAGGTTCATGGATTTTGAAAAAAAAATTGTTCCTTTTGGAAGAAAATTCACAAACCTGAAAAAAGTTCATTAATTTTCAAAAAAAAGTTCATCGATTTTCATAAAAAGTTCATCAAATTGAAAAAATGTTCATGGATTTTAAAAAGAAAAATCATCAATTTTGAAAAAAGTTTATTGAATTTGACAAAGGTTCATCAAATTTTAAAATAGTTCATCGAAAATTAAAAAAAATTATTGAATTTTCAAAAACTTTCATCAAATTTCCAAAAAAATCATCAAATTTGAAAAATGTTCATCAAAATTGAAAATAAGTTTAGGGATTTTCAAACAAATGTTCATCGAATGTGGAAAAAGTTCATCAAATCTGAAAAACAAATACATCAAATTTGAAAAAAGTTCGTCGATTTTGAAGAAAAAAGTTCACGAATTTGAAACAAAAACATCGAACCAGAAAGAAGAATAAAAAAAATAAAAAAGAAAAAACAGAAATGAAAACAAAAACGAAAAAAGGAAAGATGAAAGATGAAAACGAGAAGTAATTTGACAGGTCAGGCAAGTTTGCGTAATGGTTACCGCAGTGTTGCTCGTTGAGGAGGTCGCTAGTTCGATCCCCCGCGGGGGCACCTTTTTTTCTCCGGTCAGCCACACCACCACACCCCGTACGCCGCCGCTTTGACCTCATCCATGTCAGCATCCGCCCGGGGAAAACCAGCCAGGGAAGTTTCTTGACCGTTATGAAGAAGGTGAGGGGGGTGAAGGAGCAGAAATAGATTAGGGGGTAATGTGAACCACCAACTTTGTTCAGGGTAGTAAAATGAACTTTTTTCTTTAGAAAACCAGAGATGGGCTGGCCCAGCGCGGAAGCGCTTCAGGCGCCCGTTTGCAAAATGCACGTTAACGGGCGCCTGAAGCGCCAAATAGGAAGTGCCGCACAGCACGTGCACCTACTTGGGTCCGCCTCCTATATGTAGTACGAATCAAACTCATATACGTCTTTTTCTTTTTTGTGGTTGGTGTCACAACTCCATCTTTTTAGAAGGACAACTCCATGTTAATTGGGCTCCTAACTGACCTGTGGTTGGATGGTTAAGGGGCAGTGCTATTCCCAGCCCATGAAAGTGCAAATTCAAGTTTTAGACTTTATATTGATGGTCGTATTTTTTGGATTTATTTCAGACTTTCCGACGAAGTGAGTTCAATGCCTTTATAGAGCTATTGGGCAGAGCGGTCTGGACTACTCGGGCCCGCCTCCTATATGTAGTACGAATCCAACTCATATACGGCTTTTTCTTTTTTGTGGTTGGTGTCACAACTCCATCTTTTTAGAAGGACAACTCCATGTTAATTGGGCTCCTAACTGACCTGTGGTTGGATGGTTAAGGGGCAGTGCTATTCCCAGCCCATGAAAGTGCAAGTTCAAGTTTTAGACTTCATATTGATGCTCGTATTTTTTGGATTTATTTCAGACTTTTCCGACGAAGTGAGTTCATTGCCTTCATAGAGCTAACGGGCAGAGCGGTCCGGACTATCAGAAGAATGCCCCACGGAGGAATTTCTGTGCAGTTAACATGCCGCCATTGGTGATGAAGACAGGGCCTGCCCTACAACAAAATCTCATTGAAATTGTTGCAACTAATTCTCGCAGCAACGCACGACTATCATCTCTAGTTTTGTGTGTTGCTGGCAGCCCGTGTCAACGCTGGCTACGTTTCAGTCATTCAATAGTTAGGAGAAATTGGGAGTGTCAACTTTGTTATATTCGACGGCTTGACTCGGCTCGGGTTCGATCAACGCAGCTCGGTAGTACCAGGATTCATTCTTGTACATGTGGCATGAGGAATTAGGAATTTTGGATTGTGGTATCGTAGTAGACAATCAGGGATCGGAGACCTGCGGGAGCTATATCTTGCTTATAGCGAGATGGTAGCTCCCCTCGCTTGCAGTGTTCACGCAAATGGGTCGGCCAAATAATGTTCGTTCGTTCGCTACATTCGGTGGCAGTTTCCTCGTTCCAGTATTTTAGGTTCTGGCTTTCTTCTTTTTTCTTCTTTTGTTTTTTTTCTTTCGGTTTTCTTTGTTTTCCAAATTTTCTTTGTTTTTTTCCATCGGTTTACTTCATTTTATTCTCGGCTTTCACTGTGTTTTTTTCCTTTCTTTATTTCTATGATTTGTTTCTGTTTCTTTTCTCGAGTTTCATTGGTTTTTTTAATTTTTTACTTTGGCTTTTATAATTGTTATTCATTTATTTTTCTTCATTTTTTTGTGTTTATCTTTTTTTTTCTGTTTTTTGTTGTACTCTCTCGGTAAACAAATATAAGGTCTTTTTTGGTTTGCATCAGGAACATGTTTTATATACACATTCAACATTTTCAAAATATTTGCTTAACATGTTTTTTCAAAAAAAAAATTACTTTTTCCATACACAATTTACACTTTTTATATATATCAGGATCATTTCTTATATAAATATTTACAATATATTTTTTGTATTCATGAGGATCATTTCTAATTTCTAAATAAAGGGTAAATAATTTTTAAACATATATTTATATGTGCTACCTTTTCCAACATTGTAAGTTTTCAATGCATTAGGAAAATTGCTATATACATGTTTAACATTTTGGAAAGACATGATTGACATTTTTAAAAACATATTTTTTTCCTATGTCGATAGGCATATTTTATTTTTGTATACACCAGAGACATTTTTATGTCCATGTTTAACGTTTCCAAATACATGATTATTTTTTCTGAATACTTTCTTTTATATGTCTACTTTTGTCATACACATTGTACAATTTTTGTATATATCAGAAATATTGTCTCTATGCACATTTAACCTTTTTGAATTGCATGATTAACATTTTTCAAAAACAATATGTAAAGTATTTTTATAGCATATATATTTAGAATATTTGGAAGTATAAAAAAAGTAAAAATAGCAAAACAAAACGAAAACAAAAAATCTGAAAAAAAAAACAGTGAATAAAACGAGTGCATTTGAGTTCTGTGGCCGAGCTCACACAGGGCCAGCCCGATCTACTGGTCGCTTCAGGCAAGGCTACCCTACGTCTTGCTATATGCGAGACATAGGCTCACCCGACCTTCTAGTCCTCGCATAGGGCAATAAGAAGCTATCAAAGGCGTACCCCTGAGCACTTTGTATCTGATCAGCGCGGGGGTGCCGGGGCCTTAGTTTTTGCCTTTTAAGATTGAATATTGTAAATCAATGTTTGAATAATTTTCGTCAATTCTAAAAAACATGTTTGGATTTCAAAAAATCTTTTGAATTTCACAAAATGTGTGCGAATATGAAACTTAATCCAAATTCAAAAAATACTAATGAATTCGAAAATGGTCTAGGATTTGAAAAACAAATCATGAATTTGAAAAAAATCTTGGATTTCAAAAAATGTTATAAATGTTGCAAAATATTCACGAATTTAAAAAAATAACTTTAAAAATGTTCATGAACTTGAAAAATGTTCAGGATGTCAAAATTGTTCACAAATTGGAAAAATGTTCTGTGATTGCAAAACATGTTCTAGATTTTAGAAAAATTTCACATATTTGATAAATGTCCCAGGATTTCAAAAAATGTACATGAATCAGAATTTTTTTTCCTAAATTTCAAAAGATGTGCGTGAACTAGAAAATAAATTCCAGACTTCAAAGAACAAAAAATGAAAAGGCAACTGGAAAAGAAAATGAAGAAAACAGGGAAAACAATTGAATGAAAATTGCAGGATAACCTGGTCTAGAACCTTCTCAAAACTGGATGGGGGGTCTCTGTGATCTAGTTGGATCGGCCCAACTGTACACAGCAGCACGAGCGTTTGGTCGATATCCGTCAACCTATGTGGTGAGTAGGGATAGTCCGGGGATCATTCTAGTGTTGTTGGCTTGCCAGCTTGAACCTGTGTTGTGGGATTATTAGCTTTGGCCATGGGCGCAAGCTATTTATTTGTTGAGGTAAGCCTTGGGCGCTCGGAAAGGCTATATATCGCTTAATGTGTTATATATCTAGGGTCGGCCACAGGAGTGATGGTATGGGCCGAGTTGCAGCAACATAGTGAACGAGCGGCAATTGGTCAGTGCGTTCTTGTTTTATCAGTTCGGTTTTACGCTGGTCATTTGTTCTGGTTTTTGAGTGTCTTCTTTCACCTTGTGGGAAACGTTCTATTTGGTGTTTAATTTTTTTTCTTTCTTGTGTTTTATTTTTCCATTTTCTGGTTTTTGAGTGTCTTCTTTCTCCTTGTGGGAAACATACTATTTGGTGTTTAATTTTTTTTCTTTCTTGTGTTTTATTTTTTCATTTTTAGGATATATTCTTTCTATGGGTTTAATTATTAGTTTTCTGTTTAATTCTTGTTTGCCTTTTTCTTTTTCAATGTTCCAATTTTATATTTTTTGTTTATTTACTTTATCAACTATGAAAATATGATTTACATTTTTTTAATACACTATGAATAGTTTTTAGCTACACGATGAACAATTTTTCACACACAATGAACCTTTTTGAAATACACTAAGAACATGTTTGACATACATGACAACAAATATATATTCAAATGCACGATTATAAAATTGAAATACAAAACTAATATTTTTTTAGTAAGCAATACACTAACTCAAACATTGGATCATTCTGGTGGAAGGATTGTTGTGCTCTTATCGATGTTTTCAAATATATGAATAGATGAAGGTACATAATGGTCATACTATCAAATTCGGGGATGACATGTGGCTTGATAAAAAGTTATGCTTGTAATTCCCCCACTTGCATTCGTTTGCCACAAACATTAAGACATTTCTATCCAGATGCTAATTGCTAAAGAAGAATGCAACTTCGATTACAATGGTATATTCCACTTACCATTGTCAAGCATTGTTGTGTAGCAAAGTCAGGAGCTGTTGACCATCATAACCAGCACCGTATTTGTTGGGGAACATTGCATAGAAAACAAAAATTATCTACGCACATGCTAGATCTATCCATGGAGATGTATAGCTACGAGAGGGGGAGAGCATCTACGTACACTTGTAGATCGCCAAGCGGAAGCGTTTATCAACGCGGTTGATGTTGTCGTACACCTTCACGATCCGTCCTGATCAAGTACCGAACGTACAGCACCTCCGCGTTCAGCACACGTTTAGCTCGATGACGTCCTCGCATTCTCGATCCAGCAAGATAGGCGAAGTAGTAGATGAGTTCCGGCAGCACGATGGCGTGGTGACGGTGGTGGTGAAGAACAATCTCCACAGGGCTTCGCCAAGCACAACGAAAACTATGACGGGGGATAAACTAGAAGGAGCGGGGTTGCCGGCACACGGATTGGTGAATCTTGATGTGTTCCGGGTGCTAGCCCTGCCCCACTATTTATATGTTGAGCCCTGGGGTCGTTTCTTGGAGAAAGAGCCTCTTCAAAGTCGGTTTAGCCCGCAAGGCAAGAGTCCTTCTCGGACTCCAGGACCAGAAGCCACAGTCCTCGGCGTCTGGCCCAGACGCCATGGGCCTCGGTGTCTGGCCCAGGGCCAGACGCCAGGGTCCCTGGCGTCTAGTTCCTGACCTCCGCAAAACTTCCTTCCGCACCGACCTAAAGCCCCGTGGGCCTTACCCCTGGCCCAACCATATCATCCTATATATCAATCTTTACTTCTGGACCATTCCGGAGCTCCTCATCATGTCCGTGATCTCATCCGGGACTCCAAACAACATTCGGTCACCAACATACATAACTCATATAATACTATATCGTCAACGAACGTTAAGCGTGCGGACCCTACGGGTTCGAGAATGATGTAGACATGACCGAGATGCTTCTCTGGTCAATAACCAATAGCGGGACCTGGATGCCCATATTGGTTCCTACATATTCTACGAAGATCTTTATCGGTCGAACCTTTATGATAACATACTTAGTTCCTTTTGTCCGTTGGTATGTTACTTGCCCGAGATTCAATCGTCGGTATCTCCATACCTAGATCAATCTCGTTACCGGCAAGTCTCTTTACTCGTTCTGTAATACATCATCTCGTAACTAACTCCTTAGTCACTTTGCTTGCAAGCTTCTTATGATGCTGTATTACCGAGAGGGCCCAGAGATACCTCTCCGTCATACGGAGTGACAAATCCCAATCTCGATTCATGCCAACTCAACAGACACCTTTGGAGATACCTGTAGAGCATCTTTATGATCACCCAGTTACGTTGTGACGTTTGATAGCACATAAGGTATTCCTCCGGTATCCTGGAGTTGCATGATCTCATGGTCGAAGGAATATGTATTTGACATTAAGAAAGCAGTAGCAATAAACTGAACGATCATATGCTAAGCTAACGAATGGGTCTTGTCCATCACATCATTCTCCTAATGATGTGATCCCGTTATCAAATGACAACTCATGTCTATGGTCAAGAAACCTTAACCATCTTTTAATCAACGAGCTAGTCTAGTAGAGGCATACTAGGGACTTGGTATTTGCTTATGTATTCACACATGTATTTAAGTTTCCAATCGATACAATTCTAGCTTGAATAATAAAGCTTTATCATGATTAAGGAAATATAATAATAACCACTTTATTATTGCCTCTAGGGCATATTTGCAACAGTCTCCCACTTGCACTAGGGTCAATAATCTAGATTACATAGTAATGAATCTAACACCCATGGAGTCTTGGTGATGATCATGTTTTGCCCGCGGAAGAGGTTTAGTCAACTGGTCTGCCACATTCAGATCCGTATGTACTTTGCAAATTTCTATGTCTCCATCCTTGATCTTTTCACAAATGGAGTTGAAGCGTCTCTTGATGTGTTTGGTTCTCTTGTGAAACCTGGATTCCTTCGCTAAGGCAATTGCTACAGTGTTGTCACACCAGATTGTCATTGGACCCGATGCAATAGGTATTACACCCAGATCGGATATGAACTCCTTCATCCAGACTCCTTCATGCGCTGCTTCAGAAGCAGCTATGTACTCTGCTTCACATGTAGATCCCGCCACGACGCTCTGCTTGGAACTGCACCAACTGACAGCTCCACCATTCAATATAAATATGTATCCGTTTTGTGACTTAGAGTCATCCAGATCTGTGTCGAAGCTAGCATCGACGTAACCTTTTACGACGAGCACTTCGTCACCTCCATAAACGAGAAACATCTCCTTGGTCCTTTTCAGGTACTTCAGGAGGATTACTTTGGTACCTCCCTGCCAAACTTATGGCAAGGCACACATCAGGTCTGGTACACAACATGGCATACATAATAGAACCTATGGCTGAGGCATAGGGAATGACTTTCATTTTCTCTCTATCTTCTGCCGTGGTCGGACTTTGAGTCTGACTCAATTTCACACCTTGCAACACAGGCAAGAACCCTTTCTTTGACTGGTCCATTTTGAACTTCTTCAGAACTTTGTCAAGGTATGTGCTTTGTGAAAGTCCTATTAAGCGTCTTGATCTATCCCTATAGATCTTGATGCCCAATATATAAGCAGCTTCACCGAGGTCATTCATTGAAAAATTCTTATTCAAGTATCCTTTTATGCTATCCAGAAATTCTATATCATTTCCAATCAGCAATATGTTATCCACATATAATATCAGAAATGCTACAGAGGTCCCACTCACTTCCTTGTAAATACAGGCTTCACCGTAAGTCTGCATAAAACCATATGCTTTGATCACCTCATCAAAGCATATATTCCAACTCCGAGATGCTTGCACCAGTCCATAGATGGATCGCTGGAGCTTGCACACTTTGTTCGCACCTTTAGAATCGACAAAACCTTTTGGTTGCATCATATACAACTCTTCTTTAAGAAACCCGTTAAGGAATGCAGTTTTGACAACCATTTGCCAGATTTCATAATCATAAAATGCGGCAATTGCTAGCATGATTCGGACAGACTTAAGCATCGCTACGGGTGAGAAAGTCTCATCGTAGTCAACCCCTTGAACTTGTCGAAAACATTTTGTGACAAGTCGAGCTTTGTAGACAGTGATATTACCATCATCGTCTGTCTTCTTCTTGAAGATCCATTTATTTTCAATGGCCTTCCGATCATCGGGCAAGTCCACCAAAGTCCACACTTTGTTCTCATACATGGATCCTATCTCAGATTTCATGCCCTCAAGCCATTTGTCAGAATCTGGGCTCATCATAGCCTCTTCATAGTACGTAGGTTCGCCGTTATCTAACAACATGACTTCCAGGACAGGATTACCGTACCACTCTGGTGCGGTACGTGTTCTGGTCGACCTACGAGGTTCAGTAGTAACTTGATCCGAAGTTTCATGATCATCATCATTAGCTTCCTCTCTAGTTGGTGTAGGCATCACGGAAACGGTTTTCTCTGATGTGCTACTTTCCAATTCGAGAGAAGGTACAATTACCTCATCAAGTTCTACTTTCCTCCCACTCACTTCTTTCGAGAGAAACTCCTTCTCTAGAAATGACCCATTCTTAGCAACAAAGATCTTGCCTTCGGATCTATGGTAGAAGGTGTACCCAATAGTTTCTTTAGGGTATCCTATGAAGACGCACTTCTCCGATTTGGGTTTGAGCTTATCAGGCTGAAGCCTTTTGACATAAGTGTCGCATCCCCAAACTTTAAGAAACGACAGGTTAGGTTTCTTGCCAAACAATAGTTCATACAGTGTCGTCTTAATGGATTTAGACGGTGCCCTATTTAACGTGAATGCGGCAGTCTCTAATGCATGACCCCAAAATGATAAAGACAAATCGGTAAGAGACATCATAGAACGCACCATATCTAATAAAGTACGGTTACGACGTTCGGACACACCATTACGTTGTGGTGTTCCACGTGGCGTGAGTTGTGAAACAATTCCACATTGTTTTAAATGAAGGCCAAACTCGTAACTCAAATATTCGCCTCCACGATCAGATCGTAGAAATTTTATTTTTTTGTTACGATGATTCTCCACTTCACTCTGAAATTCTTTGAACTTTTCAAATGTTTCAGACTTGTGTTTCATCAATTAGATATACCCATACCTACTCAAATCATCTGTGAAGGTTAGAAAATAACGATACCCGCCATGTGCCTCAACACTCATCGGACCGCATACATCGGTATGTATTATTTCCAATAAGTCATTAGCTTGCTCCATTGTTCCAGAGAACGGAGTTTTAGTCATCTTACCCATAAGGCATGGTTCACAAGTATCAAATGATTCATAATCAAGTGATTCCAAAAGTCCATCCGCATGAAGTTTCTTCATGCGCTTTACACCAATATGACCTAAACGGTAGTGCCACAAGTATGTTGCACTATCATTATCTACTTTGCGTCTTTTGGCATCAATATTATGAATATGTGTATCACTACGATCGAGATTCAACAAGAATAGACCATTTATCAAAGGTGCATGACCATAAAAGATATTACTCGTATAAATAGAACAACCATTATTCTCTAATTTAAATGAATAACTATCTCGCAATAAACAAGATCTAGATATAATGTTCATGCTCAACGCTGGCACCAAATAACAATTATTGAGGTCTAAAACTAATCCCGAAGGTAGATGTAGAGGTAGCATGCCGACGGCGATCACATCAACCTTGGAACCATTCCCGACGCGCATCGTCACCTCGTCCTTAGCCAATCTTTGTTTATTCCGCATCTCCTGTCTCGAGTTGCAAATATGGCAACCGAACCAGTATCAAATACCCAGGCGCTACTACGAGCATTAGTAAGGTACACATCAATAACATGTATATCAAATATACCTTTGTTCACTTTGCCATCCTTCTTATCTGCCAAGTATTTGGGGCAGTTCCTCTTTCAGTGACCATTTCTCTTGCAGTAGAAGCACTCAGTTTCAGGCTTGGGTCCAGCTTTGGGTTTCTTCACAGGAGCGGCAACTTGCTTGCCATTCTTCTTGAAGTTCTCTTTCTTTCCCCTGCCCTTTTTCTTGAAACTAGTGGTCTTGTTAACCATCAACACTTGATGCTCCTTCTTGATTTCTACCTCCGCTGATTTTAGCATCGCGAAGAGCTCGGAAATCATTTTCGTCATCCCTTGCATATTATAGTTCATCATGAAGCCTTTGTAGCTTGGTGGCAGTGACTGAAGAACTCTGTCAATAACACTCTCAACTGGAAGATCAGTTCCTAGCTGAGTCAAGTGGTTATGATACCCAGACATTTTGAGTATGTGTTCACTGACAGAACTATTCTCCTCCATCTTACAGCTAAAGAATTTGTTGGAGACTTCATATCTCTCAACCCGGGTATTAGCTTGAAATATCAATTTCAGCTCTTGGAACATCTCATATGCTCCGTGGTGCTCAAAACGCTTTTGGAGCCCTAGTTCTAAGCTGTAAAGCATGGCACACTGAACTATCGAGTAGTCATCAGTCCGCGTTTGCCAGGCGTTCACAACGTCTAGACTAGCGGGAGCGGGTGGGTTACCTAGCGGTGCATCAAGGACATAATTCTTCTGTGCAGCAATGAGAATAATCCTCAAGTTACGGATCCAGTCCGTGTAGTTGCTACCATCATCTTTCAACTTACCTTTCTCTAGGAACGCATTAAAATTCAAGGGAACGGTAGCACGGGCCATTGATCTACAACATAGATATGCAAATACTATCAAGACTAAGTTCATGATAAATTAAGTTTAACTAATGAAATTACTAATAAACTCCCACTTAAATTAACATCCCTCAAGTTATCTAAGTGATATATGATCCAAATCAACTAACCCATGTCCGATCATCACGTGAGATGGGGTAGTCATCAATGGTGAACACCTCTATGTTGATCATATCTACTATATGACTCACGTTCGACCTTTCGGTCTCCAGTGTTTCGAGACCATGTCTGTACATGCTAGGCTCGTCAAGTTTAACCCAAGTATTCTGCATCTGCAATACTGGCTTACACCCGTTGTATGTGAACGTAGAGTCTATCACACCCGATCATCACGAGGTGCTTCGAAACGATGAACTTTAGCAACGGTGCATACTCGGGGAGAACACTTTTTATCTTGAAATTAAGAGAAGGGATCATCTTATAATGCTACTGCCGTTCTAAGCAAAATAAGATGCATAAAGGATAAACATCACATGCAACCAAAAATATGTGACATGATATGGACATCATCATCTTGTGCTTTTGATCTCCATCTCCAAAGCATCGTCATGATCTCCATCGTCATCGGCGCGACACCTTGATCTCCATCGTTGCGTCGGGGTCGTCTCGCCAACTATTGCTTCTACGACTATTGCTAACCCATAGCGATAAAGTAAAGCAATTACATGGCGCTTTAGTGATTGACACGCAGGTCATACAATAAATTAAAGACAACCCTAAGGCTCCTGCCGGTTGTCATACTCATCGACATGCAAGTCGTGAACTTATTACAAAACATGATCATCTCATACATCAACATATATCACGTCATATCTTGGCCATATCAAATCACAACATGCCCTGCAAAAATAAGTTAGACGTCCTCTACATTGTTGTTGCAAATTTTACGTGGCTGCTAAGGGTAACTAGCAAGAACCGTTCTTATCTACGCAAAACCACAACGGTGATTATCAAGTTTGTTGTTTTAACCTTCTGCAAGGACCGACCTTAGTCAAATTCGATTCAACTAACGTGAGAGAAATAGACACCCGCAAGCCACCTAGTGCAAAACAAGTTGCATCAGTCGGTGGAACCAGTCTCATGTACGTGGACATGTAAGGTTGGTCCGGGCCGCTTCATCCCACAATGCCGCCAAATCAAAATAAGACGTTGGTGGTAAGCAGTATGAACATCACCGCCCACAACTCCTTTGTGTTCTACTTGTGCATATCATCTACGCATAGACCTGGCTCATGATGCCACTGTTGGGGAACATTGCATGGAAAACAAAAAATTTCTACGCACACGCAAGATCTATCCATGGAGATGTATAGCTACGAGAGGGGGAGAGCATCTACATACCCTTGTAGATCGCTAAGCGGGAGAGTTTATCAACGCGGTTGATGTAGTCGTACACCTTCACTATCTGTCCCGATCAAGTACCGAACGTACGGCACCTCCGCGTTCAGCACACGTTCAGCTCGATGACGTCCTCGCCTTCTTGATTCAGCAAGAGAGGCGAACTAGTAGATGAGTTCCGGCAGCACGACGGCGTGGTGACGATGGTGGTGAAGAACAATCTCCGCAGGGCTTCGCCAAGCACAACGGAAACTATGATGGAGGATAAACTAGAAGGGGTGGGGTTGCCGACACACAGCTTGGTGAATCTTGATGTGTTCCGGGTGCTAGCCCTACCCCTCTATTTATATGTTGAGCCCTGGGGTCGTTTCTTGGAGAAAGAGCATCTTCAAAGTCGGTTTAGCCCGTAAGGCAAGAGTCCTCGGACTCCAGGACCAGACACCACGGTCCTCAGCGTCTGGCCCAGACGCCATGGGCCTCGGCGTCTGGCCCAGACGCCATGGGCCTCGGCGTCTGGCCCAGAGCCAGACGCCAGGGTCCCTGGCGTCTGGTCCCTGACCTCCGCAAAACTTCCTTCTGCACTGACCTAAAGCCCCGTGGGCCTTACCCCTTGGCCGAACCATATCATCCTATATATCAATATTTACCTCCGGACAATTTCGAAGCTCCTCATCATGTCTGTGATCTCATCCGAGACTCCGAACAACATTCGGTCACCAACATACATAACTCATATCGTCAACGAACGTTAAGCGTGCGGACCCTACGGGTTTGAGAATGATGTAGACATAATAACCAATAGCGGGACCTGAATGCCTATATTGGTTCCTACATATTCTACGAAGATCTTTATCGGTCGAACCTTTATGACAACATACGTAGTTCCTTTTGTCCGTCGGTATGTTACTTGCCCGAGATTCGATCGTCGGTATTTCCATACCTAGTTCAATCTCGTTACTGGCAAGTATCTTTACTCGTTCCGTAATACATCATCTCGTAACTAACTCCTTAGTCACTTTGCTTGCAAGGTTCTTGTCATGCTGTATTATCGAGAGGGCCTAGAGATACCTCTCCGTCATACGGAGTGACAAATCCCAATCTCGATTCATGCCAACTCAACAGACACCTTCGGAGATACCTGTAGAGAATCTTTATGATCACCCAGTTACGTTGTGACGTTTGATAGCACACAAGGTATTCCTCCGGTATCCGGGAGTTGCATGATCTCATGGTCGAAGAAATATGTATTTGACATTAAGAAAGCAGTAGCAATAAACTGAACGATCATATGCTAAGCTAACGGATGGGTCTTGTCCATCACATCATTCTCCTAATGATGTGATCCCGTTATCAAATGACAACTCATGTCTATGGTCAGGAAACCTTAACCATCTTTTGATCAACGAGCTAGTCTAGTAGAGGCATACTAGGGACTTGGTATTTGCTTATGTATTCACACATGTATTTAAGTTTCCAATCAATACAATTCTAGCATGAATAATAAACCTTTATCATGATTAAGGAAATATAATAATAACCACTTTGCTATTGCCCCTAGGGCATATTTGCAACAGTATTCTCTCAACAACATGATTGATGGAGCTTCATTTCGAATAACACTATATACTCTAGTAAGAAAATCTATGTGGAGCTATTGGGACTCCCTCCTTTTTCTAGTGCCCTTTCCAATGGATTTGGAAGTCCGCCTTCTTATCCAAACAAAAGTTCTTTTTCTCGTTATTGATCGAAGATAGATTGAATACAACGGAGTTACTCATCGGGAAACACTTTTATGTTGAAATGGCAGTTGTGTCCTTTGCAGTGATAGTGGCATATGGAGAATGTCATGCATCTATTCTTCTCATGTGATTTTAGCCAAAACTTTTGATTGAATTCAGGTATGACATGGAATTCGGATATGGACCTGAGTGAGATGCTTATTGCTGGGAAGCAGAGAATGGGTTTGATATGTCTTAGAAAGATCATCATCGCTGGATGTTGGAGCGTATAGAATCATAGGAATGGCATTATATTTTTCCACAAGGTTAAGGACCTTAACTACTGCATTAAATGCTTCAAGGAGCACTTTTGCATGATTATGAAGAGAGCTAAGCCTAGTCTAAAGGATGGTATCCAAGCTTGGTTTGACACTCTGTACTTGTTGACTTTGTGCTTTCCTCCTACTCTACCATTGTAAATATCCACCATATTAATCAAGCAAGCGGTACACGTTTTTTAATACATGATAAACATTTCTAAGTACATCGTCATCAATTTTTTAGACGATGATCTTTTTCAATTACACTATGAACATGTTTGAAATACATGATGGACAATACGCGATGAACATTTTTGGTACCCGGTGAGTTTTTTATAAATACCGAATAATTTTTTAATATACGATGAACATTTTTAGAATATTAGATTTTTTTTGACAAATATATCATTTTAGAATAATTCATAATCTATCTAAAAAAACGAAAATAGAAAAAAAGAGGAAAAAAACAACAACATCTAACATGTATGTCTTTTAGTGAAACAAAATCATACATAGCCTACACATTAAACTAGCGACATCATACGGCATAACAAATGAGCCCACCCCACGCGACGTGGGCGAGTGCCATGTCTGACCAGCAGAAAACCGTATGTAGCCTACAGATGCAACCATTTCTCAAAGTAAAAAAAAATAGCCTAATTGGTTTGATGCCAACATTTGGCATTGCCTATATTTGGCCAACCAACATTTGGCAAAATAAAAGTTACCAAAAGTTGGCAACTTTTTGTGAGATTGGCAAAAATAGTTGGTAGCAAACAATTGGCATTTGTCAAGTATTAGCATACCAACTTTCGGCATCAAACCAATTATGTTGATAGATACACCCTTGCATGCTAGTTGGGCTGTACTACATTTTTGTAGTGGTAAGACCAACTTTATTCATTAACTGATCAGTTCATAGGGATACAAAAGGGTTTTTGCAGAGCACCTAGCCACAAGTGGCGACCCTGATCTAGAGAGGCCAAAAATTTGGCCAAAAAATGAGCATATGAATTCCACTCCCTACGTTCATGAATGAAATCACAACTAGCAAACTGGTGTCGCCCCTCTTGGATTTCACAAATAATAGAACCATATCTGCCATTAGTTTCATTCTTGACTTCCTCCACTACTGGCTTACAATCACATGAGATAGCCACTTTGTCCAACATAAGAACGTGAGCCAGAGCTAGAGCTTCGCGACATGCCAATGCTTCAAGGCATGCAGGATCATTGGTACCTAGGAAAACCATTGCCGAGGAACATAGGAACACTCTCATATGATCACGACAGACAACAGAAGATGCTCCAACAATACCATTTCGCGACAACCCTCCATCAAAATTAATCTCCGCCACCCCACTTGGAGGAGGAATCCATGCCTGAGCCTGCCACGTTGACGCATGTGTTGGTGGTGCATGAACAGCCACACCTAATGGATGTTTAATGCTCTCCAACTCAGCAATATATCGATCAATGAACTGATGTATCGCCCAAGGAGTTTGGTATATTTCTTCTTGTATCACTTTCCTTTTCTCACGGTCCAAAATGACCCACAAAGTAACTACCGACCTTATGAGGGTGGCATATGGCACTCAATAAAACATTGTAAACAGCGCTTGGCACTAGGCTCTCTTGTTGTGATCATATATTCTGTGAAATCATCATCTACCAACATCCACATGCACCTGGCAGAGGTACACTCTATCAAGGAGTGGCTAAACCCGATCCTCGGCAGCCGGGCCAAAGCCCGGCCCAGGAAAATAGGTCGAGTTTGTTGTTGGGTAGGGCTTTTTGGCTTCATGTTTTTTGGGGGGTTGTGCACAGGCTTGAGAAAAGAGTCATTTTCAGGTTTCGGACGGGCTCTGGTTTGTAGTCTGGGGTTCAAGCTTTCTTGAGCCTTCCCAACATATGATCAGGTTTAATATGGGCTTGGGTGCCTGGCGAAATCCCACGGTGGTCCATGGACAATCATGTTGTTACACCAATGAGCACTTACAACAGTTGGAACTTGGAAGTCGATGGACCTCCTATTTTGGCGCTTAAGCCCAGCCGGTAACCCAGTAGCGCTCCGCTCAGCTTATTTTTCTTTCTGTCGCGCTAGATTCTAAAAAACTATCAACAATTGTTGGCTAAACATAAATCCGCTCTTGGCTTATCGACAAACTTGAAAAGTTTGCTATCACAGAAATATTCATGGATTTTAAAAATATGCTCACAAACTTTAAAAAAGGACCCAAATTTAGGAAAAATTAAGTTAAAAACTGTTTTTGAATTTAAAAAATGCTCATAATTTGTTTTTTTGGAAATTCCAAAAAAACTTAAAATCATTATTTTTAAAAATGTTCACAAATTAGGAAAATATTCATGAGTTTTAAAATGTCCAGTGATTTTAAGAAATATTTAATAATATGAGAATAAGTTCTTGTAATTGAAAAAATATTTAAATTTTGTAATTCTCTCAAGTTTTAAAAGTAAAGATGAAAAAATTATAAAAGAACATGGAAAAAGATAACCACTAAACCATAAAACACAGAAAGGAAAAAAAAAATCAGCCAAAAGTTTCTTGAAGGTTCTCAAAACCCAGAATAAGTTGCAAGTGTGTGTGTATGTGTTTTACCATTACCGAACTATTTAGGATATTCCAAATGTATCACCTTAACTATTCCACACGGAGACGTCTTGTGGAGATGGCAAGCACTAAATAGTCTATTGGATTAC
The DNA here is from genome assembly GCA_011799875.1 of Thinopyrum elongatum. Taxonomy (NCBI): domain Eukaryota; kingdom Viridiplantae; phylum Streptophyta; class Magnoliopsida; order Poales; family Poaceae; genus Thinopyrum; species Thinopyrum elongatum. Next base: position 663,589,332 of record CM022299.1, on the reverse strand, counting down.
CATTTGCCAGTGCTTTGTTTCATTTGTGATCTTTTTTGAAGCATCTCCAACAGTTCTATAATAAAACTCCCCGTAAAAATGGTTTTACGGGTTATCCATATAATTTGGGGGAAGTTATCTAATGAGATCATTTCGGAGTTCCCGTAAACACCTTCCCCTAAAATCTGTTTCTTTTCTATTTCCCATTAAGCAAGCATATAAATGGCACATGCATATCTGTAGTATCAACATAATAATGTAAAAGATGCTATATTGAACACACATACTTGATAATCATTTCAAATCCACAATTTATTAACATAAAAAACGGTGAAAATCATTCGAAGTAGAACATAATAAGAAGTTTATTGACCATGAAGCAACCACAAATGGAGCCTCGTCGAAGAAAATTGGGATATATAAAAATTTGGGTGAAGAAATTTGTCGAATACCTTGGGGATGAATGGAGTCCGGTCGCGTCCATGAGGCGGGGGTCGTTGGTGGGGGAAATCTAGGCGGCGTCTTAGATTGGTATCAAGAGGCGACAACATTGCAAAATCTAGCGAGGCAATCACAAATATCAGCTAGAATAGCAATGATGTGAAAAGATAACAACCCAATTGGTAATGGTGCATGCAACTGATTGTCACTGTCTCCATAATTGCTGGGGTAGAGGGAAGATAGTAAAGTTGGCGGAGAAGGGGAGAGGAAGCAACATACAATTCTCAGTATTAACAAGTACACATCGCTGCTCACTGACCTAATAGCACGCAACCAGGAGGTGGGACAGTTGATCGGCGACGAGCGAGCTCAAGCCGACAAGTGGCGAGAAACAAGTAGCAGCCTGGAGTTTCACTCGGACGACACTGACGGCAACTTGGTATGATGGGACAAGGTAGGCCCTTTGTTTGAGCCTATTAGGCTATGGTATGCCCAATGGCCCGGTAACTATGATACTTTCATACGAAACCTGCAATTGCTTTACGTGAATGCTACATCTTGCTTATAGAGAGCTTAATATACGTCTCATCCGTAGGACCCACATATAGGCCAGCCCATTTGCTTTGGTCGCTTGCTCGCTTACTGGTATGGTTTTTTTCTTCTTCTTTTTTATCTTTTCTTTCTTCGCCGTTTTATTTGGTTTTTTTATATTTCTTTCTTTTTTGCGGTTTTATTTGTTTCTTTCATGATTTTCTTCTTTTCTTTCATGGTTTTACTGGTTTTCTTTTCTTTCTTCTTGTGTTTCTTTTCTTGGTTTTCACTATTTTTTTCCTTTTCTTTCTTTTGATGTCAACCTTTTTACATACACATCCAACATTTATTGTATACATCAGAAATATTTTTTATGTACACATTTAACATTTTCCAAATACAAGATTAACATTTCTGAAAAATAATATTTTTTATGTCTACTTTTCCCATAAACATTCTATATTTTGCGTATACACCAGGAACATTTTATATAGACATGTTTAATATTTCAAATACATGATTAACATTTTCTAAACATATATTTTTTGATGTCTACTTTTCCCATAAACATTATATATTTTTTGTATACATCATTTTTTTAATATAAATATATACATTATTCAAATAAATAATTAAGACTATTTCAATCTTATCTTTTTTATGTATACATTTTACATAAACATTTTACAGTTTTTTAATTAAATAGGAAAATTTTTCTATACATGTTTAACTTTTTCCAAATGGCAGATTAACATTTTTCAACATTTAATATAAAGTGATTTGATAATAGTTATATTCAGAATATTTGGGACACAAGAAAAGGTAAAAAATAAGCAAAAAACGACTACAAGAACATGAAAAGAAAAACAGAAGAAAAAAAAATTGAGTGCCTTTGGGCCGAGATGGGCCGGACCAATCTGGTAGCTGCTCGAGGAGACATAGGCGTGCCAATTTCTATATATCGCTTGTTGCTATTCGAACAAGCGCTCGCCTACCACGCTCCACGTTGGGCCGGGGCAACAGTTGTTCGGTTTTACCCGTTCCTTTTTAGGGCTTCGTTCGTAGCACTTGTTTTCAGCGGTTTTCTTATTGTTTTTTTTTGTTCTTCCTTGTTTTCGGTGTGTTTAAAACAATGTTCATCTTATAGTTGGAAAAATACCAACATGTATTAAATAATTTTCGTTTGTATTGAAAATGTTCATCTATCATTTAAATTTTTGCTATCATGTATTAGGATAATGACAACATGTATCTGAAAAATGTTCACTTTTTTCTTCTTTCTTTTTTAGTTTTTCGCTTTTCCCGTTTATTGTTTTGTATTCTCTTTTTTTTTTTTCCTATTTTGTCTTATTTTTAATTCATTTTCATTTTTCTTTTATGTTCATATTTTCCTTTTTTGTTTCCCTTTTCTTATTTTTCAGTTTTTGTCTTTTGCTTCTTTTCCTTTTCTTTTCTTTTGTTCTTGTAATTTTTCTCATCATGTATTTTAAAAGTTTATGGTGCATTTTTAAAAATATCCATCTTGTTATAGTTATTATCCTATATTTATATAAAAAAATAGTTTATTCGAAACATGGTCATCACTTATTCAGAAATCATCGTGCATTAAAAATATTTATCTTTAAAATCACTTTCTCCCAATTCTTTTGGTAGTTTTTCTTTCCGGTTTTCTCTGTGAGATAGATGGGTGGTGAGATGGATGATGGAAGTGGGGCTTTATATTAGAGATAGAAGATAGAAGTTGAAGTAGAAGAAGACAAAATATAGAAGATAGATAGAGATACAAGATAGAAGGATAAGAAAACAAAATGTAGAAGATAGAAGATATAAGATAGAGATGGAAGATAGAAATGCAGATAGAGATAGAGATGATAAGGCACCAATTTTGCAAGCAAACAAAAAATACATCAGCCATCCTTTAGAAGTGGAACTTAAACTAGACGTTTGTTTTTATTGGAAAATAGATTGTTGACATAGTTTGTTTGCATGTTGAGATGATAAATCTATTATTTATTATTTTACTTAAGTGAAAGCATAAAAACGACGAGGGGGCAACAGAATGATCAAAGTAAGCCACGTAGTCCGCCCCACTTGTTATAAGGACAAGCACCAGATCCTAGACCTACAATTCGGATGTAAAACAGATAAGGTCTGCTGGGTAGATCTCCGAGAATGCTTCACAAACTGCCAGTGCAAGATTAATTGCACACCAGCATTAGCAACACAATAGTTTCTTGATCTCCCCTTATTATGATAAATCTCAACCTTAAGGCTCTTGTGATAATGATGTGTTGATCATTTAGCAAATTTGCTACTTTTCACAAATAAGATGTTTCTTTTGAGAACTTTGTTTTACAAAAAATAGATGTGTCATTCGGAATTTTTATTAATAAATGTTCTATTGTGCTTAATTGTGAGTCCATTTTTTAACTTGCATGTTGGTTTAATTGCCCTCCAAGAAGGACCCAATTTCTTTGTTTAAAAAATTATATGTGTCATTTCGACATTTTATAAACAAATGTTCTACTGTGCTTAATTGTGAGGCCATTTTTAACTTTTATGTTGGTTTAATTTCTCATCCAGAAGGAACCAATCATGACTTACCAAGTGCTTCTTGCGTTTCAAATTAACTGAGGTTCTTTTTTTGTCCTAAGTTAAATTTCTATAGGTTTGACCAAGTCCATAGATAAACATGCTAATATCTAGAACATCGAATATATATAATTTTAAAATGTACTAAATAAAAATGTAATGAAACTAATTGTGATGCATATGCTGATATACTTTTCAATATATTTGGTTAAACTTATAGATGTTTGGTCTAGTACAAATCTAGAACTTCAATTAATTTGAAACGAATGAGTGTATTTTCTTTTGGTGGTTGCTAGCTTGATGCCTCCTATTTGTGTTTATGTGGCCCACTTGTTAGGGATGAAGGAGGAGGTGGAACAAAGTGAAGAGATGACCACAAGCTGAAATCATTATAAGTAGGAAGGATACCAAGGTTGAGGCCCTAAATTTGACATTTGCAGGAACAAAGCACTGGAAAACAAAATGATGGAAGTGCATGCGTTGGGTTTTCTAGCGAACTGTCTCCCTTATTGTCAGGTTACGTTTCTCTTGTAATTAATGGAGAAAGACGAATTTGCTTTTACGTACATTTAGAAATAATACTAATTGATATACAAATATGGCCATATGGATAATGTCACACATGACAAAGACAAATTCGAACACAGTGGAGTACCTACTCCACAAAAGTTACACATATTGTACCATGGTTATTTATAGAAGTTTGAGTAAAACAAATGTACCAAATACAACACACACTCGTTTATTGTCATCATATCATGAAGTGGAAGGGGGGAGTAGACAAAGGAGATACAATATGAAAAGGGAGAATATGGAAAGGACAAAGGGGGTGAAGAGGAGGACGGGCATTAGGAGTTAAAGGGCCACCTTCATAATGAGAAAGAGGAGACTGTGTATACACCACCGAAGCCATCTGGATCTAGGAAGTAGGAGGACGGGGCTAGATCTAGATTAGAGGAGGGAAGAAGGCACCGGGGAATGGGAGGGGAATGATAAGAGAGAGAGAGAGAGAGAGAGAGAGAGAGAGAGAGAGAGAGAGAGAGAAACAAGAACGATGTGTCTACATTGTAGTGAGTTTCGGTTTCAAACTTCATCACAACTACAATTTTTCTACAACATGCTTTGTCACAATTTACCCTTTTTGATCCGAAAGGAACAAACATGTTGGCTATGTTCGACGATCCATAGAACGTGGCATGGCCCCAAATGTCGGTGTCAGCAAAAAGGCTACTCTACCCCACCACCGTAACATAGCTCATAGAAAAGGCAGGTACATAATAATCTGCTCCACTCCAGCCAAGTGACATTGCAAACTCGTGCCCACTCCCTCCATACGTCTCATCATTGCCCATGCCAGAAACAACAAAGGATACCATACCATGACCCCAGTGATGGTTATATATGACCAGTTGAGTCGAGCAGGTGATCAATGGTGCCACCGTAAAAGGCTACAACTGAGTCTGATTCTACAACCATGGCGGTGGTAAAGGCATGTATGGGGTCAAACTAGGGTGTCTAAATATGCCTATGGTTATGGTGGGCTCGTTGTGCCTAAATCCTGCCATGATCACACCTCCCTGGCCTCCTCCTCTACCACAACAGTGTCGCGCCTACTCAAGATCCCCGAGAGGGTATCCCTGTACAAGACCAACTACAACGACCGCATCATCACCTATCGCTCCTCCTTGCACCTCCACAACTTCACGCTCAACGACCTCCCCTCCCGTAACTCCAAGGACTCGACACCCCACACCACTACTCACACCTCATCCACACCCGTGCTTTTCGGCCTGGACATATTCCCACTCCCTCCGCGGTGGTTGACACACCTTCCTCCCCCAATGTAATGTGATACGTTTGCTTTTGGCTATGTTTATAAATAAAAATTGTTATGAAAATATGGTTACAACCTATGGAATGCATGACGTAAACAAATTCGACTCCCCTAGAGGATAAATTCATCTTGTTTGTAAATAATGCACTTATAGTGAACTTGATATACCTATTATACCATGGTTATTTATAATTAAATTTAATCATATATTCTACCAAATAATTATCTGGCAAGTAGTCTTATAGTGCGCACTAATTCAATGTTATTACATCATGTGGGGTGGGGCGGAGAAAGGACAAAATAGGATGAAAAGGGAGAAGAATATGAAGGGTGAATGCGAATCGAGGGGCAGGGGAGCCGTATGGGCCATCTGGGTAGCACTAACATTTCAAAGGTGCGGCTATGGAAGGGCGACACCCGAAATAGTCACCCTTGGAGTCATCTGGATCCACAGGAGGAGAAGGATGAGAGTACATCCGGATCAAAGGAGGGGAGGACATGACAAGGAGGGAGGATCCGAGCAAGGAAAAGTAACTACAGTGTCCTCATCGTAATTGATTTTGTTACAACTTAGCCTTTTAGAAATGGAAAGAAGAATGTTTTCTCCTAGAACTTGGATTGGAAGGAACAAGCATGTTGGTTATATATGGAGATTGATACGTCTTCAACGTACCTATAATTTATGAAATATTCATGCTATATTTACATGAGTTATATATGGTTTTGATGCACTTCTATATTATTTTTATGGGCTAACATATTAATCTAGTGCCCAGTGCTAGTTCTTGTTTTTTTGCCTATTTCTTTGTTTCGCAGAAAAACCATACAAAACGAAGTCCAAACGCGATAAAAATTTACGGTGATTTTTTTGGAACACAAGAGACCCCCGAAGCTTCAAGGAAGGACCAGAAGACCCACGAGGACACCACACGATCACATGGCGCGCCCCAGGGGGCGGGAGTGCCACCTGAGCTTGTGGGGCCCTCGTAACTCCTTTTAGCGTGATTCCAATGCTGAAAATTCTTATAAATTGAGAAACCCCCAGAAGTTAACCTAGATGAGTTTTTTCCACCGCCGCAAGCCTCTATTCCGAAGCAATCTCATCTAGAGGCCTTTTCCGGCACCCTACCGGAGGGGAGAAGTCATCACTGGAGGCCATTTGCATCATCCCCGCTACCTCCATGAAAAGGAGGGAGTAGTTCACCCTCAGGGCTGAGGGTATGTACCAGTAGCTATGTGTTTGATCTCTCTCTTTCTCTCTCATGTTCTTGATTTGGCATGATCTTGATGTATCATGAGCTTTGTTAATATAGTCAGAACATATGAGTTCTTCCCCTCTCTTTTGTGGTGAATTGAGTATTACTCTTTGATGTCTTTTTGTTATCAGATTGAATACTTTGGATTTGAGATCACTTGATGTATGTCTTGCTTGTGGATATCCATGGTGACAATGGGGTAATCTATTGAGATCAGTTGATGTATGTTTTGGTAATCAACTTGCGGATTCTTGTGGTGACATTGGGGTAATATTGGCATAAAGGTTGATACAAATTTTCATCCTACTTTCTCCAGTAAGACTTGACACTCTGGAGTGATTCTTTGCTGCACTTTGAGGGATTTTTATATTATTCAATTATGTTAGTACCGTTGAGAGATTGCACTAGTGAAATTATGAACCCTAGGCCTTGTTTCCAAGCATTGAAATGCCGTTTGTGCTCACTTTTATCACTTGGTACCTTGCTGTTTCTATTATTTTAGATTACAAAAACCTATATCTACTATCCATACTACACTTGTATCACCATCTCTTCGTCGAACAAGTGCACCTATACAATTTACCATTGTATTGGGTGTGTTGGGGACACAACAGAGTTCTTGTATTTGACTACAGGGTTGTTTGAGAGAGACCATCTTCATCCTACAACTCCCATGGATTGATAAACCTTAGTCACCCACTTGAGGGAAATTTCCTGGTATCCTACAAAACCCTGCACTTGGAGGCCTAACAGAGTCTACAAGAATAAACTTGTGTAGTAGACATGAAGCTATTTCTGGCGCCGTTGCCGGGGAGGTGAGTGCTTGAAGGTATCTTCTTTATATCTTGCAATTGAATCTTTTAGTTCCTTGTTTATCACTAGTTTGGTTTATAAAACAAAACTATAAAAAAATGGAAGTGAAGTTGCATCAAATTCTTCATCTTTAATTATGATGTCTTTCTTGAAAACGAGGAATTTCAAAATTGTGCTAAATTGTTACAAGAAGAATTTAACAAAATGTTTAATGAGAGTTCGTTGAATGAAGAGCATGATTGCAATGTTATTAGTATGTCTTCTTTGAGTATCCATGATGCCAATAATATGCAAAGCCATATGCTTGGGGATGCTATGTTTGATAAAGATGATCTTTTTAGTCACCCTACTTTTGATTCACAAATTTATTATGATGATAACATGCCTCCTATTTATGATAATTATATTGATGAAAGTGGGTTGGAAAAGTCTCAACTTTAGGTAATAGTTATCTCACTATTCTGGAGGGTGTTGAATCTTATTACAATATTGATAAATTTGGATTTAGAGAGGTCATGACTTTATATAATTTTGATTCCACTATTTTGGAAGATGTTCCAATTGATTATGACAACAAAGTTGCTATTTATGATGATTATTATGATGACATGTATGCTATAAAGAGTAATGATAACCATGAAACTTATCATTATAATTTTAATTCTCAAATCGATTATTTTAATCAAGTTTCATATGATAGTTATCTCACTGAATTTGCTCCCACTAGTATCGATGAGAATAAATTTGCTTATGTGGAGAGTAATAAAATTCATATGCTTGTGGATCATGAGAAGAATGCTTTATGTGAATGTTATATTGTTGAATTTATTCATGATGCTACTGAAAATTATTATGAGAGGGGAAGATATGCTCATATATATTTAAACAACATCAAGTTCCTCTCTTTATGTTGAAAATTTTGAAGTTGCACTTGTTTTGCCTTCCTATGCTAGTTGATTCATGCTACAATAAATTATTTGATTACAAAATTCCTATGCATAGGAAGTGGGTTAGGCTTAAATGTTTTTCATATATGTTTCATGATGCTTCATTTATGTTTCAATTCTTTACTTTTATGTGAGCATCATTAAATTTATCAATGCGTAGCTAAAATGCATTAAAGAAAAGCGATTGTTGGGCGGCAACCCAATATATATCCCTAATGTTTTTGTATGTTACATGATTAATTCTACTATAGTAATCACGCTTTGTATATTTTCTTTCAATAAAGTGGCAAGTTAAACCTTTAAGGAGATATGGATGCTTGTTTATTTGGTTCTGTGCAAAAACAGAAACTTGTGCATCCAGCATATGACTTATCATTCTATACTAGAACGTGATCAATTGCTGAAATTTTTAGACAATACTGCTATGAAAATTGTCTAAAATGTTCTAATTTCTTAGAATTGTTTGAGTTACAGAAGTCTGTATAATAATTCTTCATTTATATATTGTCCTGTTTTTGATAGATTCTGTTTTATTTTCTTAGTTTGCTTGTTTCAGAGTTTCCATGGCTTATATTAAGTGACATAAATTGTGCGAATGATTGAATACAGTAGGAATTATGTGATAACAATTATGATTCTTGTCTTGACAGTACCAAAGTGAATGATTTATTCTTTATCATACTAACCTTTCTCACAAAGTTCCGTTAAGTTTTATGTGATTGAAGTTTTCAAGTTTTGGGTGAGATAACGATATGAGGAGAATAAGGAGCAGCAAGACCCTAAGCTTGGGGATGCCCAAGGCACCCCAAGGTAATAATCAAGGAAGAATCAAGCGTCCAAGCTTGGGGATGCCTCGGATACCTTCCCCTCTTTCGTCTTCAAAACTATCGGTATACCTCACTCGGACTATATTTTAATTCTTCACATAATATGAGTTTTGCTTGGAGCGTCATTTTATTTTATTTGGCTTTGTTTACTTTTATTTAAAATCATGTTTTATATCTTTAATTTCAATAAAGGTGTCAAGTATAGCCTTTACCATTCTTAGTCTGCATGTTTATGAGTTACTGTTTCAAAACAGAAAGTTTTCTATTGTTGTCTGAATTTTTCTGAAAAGTCAGAATGTGATAAAATCTTGAAATTTGGACACAGTAAGTATAACAAATTTTCTATTGCATGGTAATTTTTTTTCCGATTTTTGAAGTTAAATAAGTATAAGTTTTGCTTCATCCTTTACAGACTATTCTATTTAGACTGATGACAGTTATATTTGCATTGTTTGCATATGTTTGCTTGTTTAATGTTTCTATTACTAGAAATGAGAATTAAATATGTATAGACATTTAGTATGCAATGTATAATTATAATTTTAGTAATTTGCTACAGTAGAGAATGTTAAGGTTTTGAAATTATTTATACTAACTTAACTCATGAGTTCTTGTTAAGTTTTGTGTGGATGAAGTTTTTAAGACTTAGGGAAAGCCATGATATGAGAGGAATTAAGGAGACACAAGAGCTCAAGCTTGGGGATGCCCAAGGCTCCCCAAGTTAATAGTCCAAGAAGTCTCAAGCATCTAAGCTTGGGGATGCCCAAGTAGGCATCCCACCTTTCTTCATAAAAAACTATCATTTATTCTTGGTTGAGCCTAAGTTTTTATTTGTTCACATGATATGTGCTATTATTGGAGAGTCCTTTTATTTTTGTTTCGTTTTCTATTTGATATAATCTGTAGATCTGAAAATCTTTATTTGGGGGAGATTCTTTACGTAGCAACCTATTTACTTAACTACTCTTTGTTCTTCACTTATATCTTCTTGGAGTAGTTTGATGTTTACTCTTGTGCTTCACTTATATCCTAAGAGTAAAATTTTGATGAATTGAATATCATAAATTTGAAATTATATATACTTCATATTCTTATCTCCTGGGGAGTAGTGCTTCACATGATAGCGTAGGAAAAAATATATTGGAAATTAGCAAACATAACATTGGTTATTCAGACAATTCATGAAAGAATAATGAAGGAAGAGAGATTTCACATGCAAATACTATCTTGGACATATTTTATGATTGTGAACCCTCAATAATTATTTTTAAATTTGATCAAATAGTTGATATTGCATAAGGAAGACAACGTAATGAGTTATGTTCATGTATATTTGCATAGAAGTTATATTTTCATGGATCTTCCAACATGTGGTTCTTGTCTATAATCTTTTGCTAGCCAAAAATTCCACACTAAGTAGAGATACTACTTGTGCATCCAAATACCCTAAAACCCAATTTCTTGCCATGCGAGTCCACCATATCCACCTATGGATTGAATAAGATCCTTCAAGTAAGTTGTCATCGGTGGAAAGCAATAAAAAACTGCTCCTAAATATGCATGATCTTTTATTGTAAAGGAAAATAAGCTTTGTACGAACTTGTGATGGTAACGCAATAAAAGTGACGGGCTGCATAATACAGTTTGCTATCATAAGGGGCAATATAAAGTGACGTTCCTTTGCATTAAGAGCTTGCACATCCAAATGAAAAGCGCATGACAACCTCTGCTTCCCTCTACGAAGGGCCTATATATTATCTTTCAAGTTTTTTACTTTTATGCAAGATTCAAAATATTTTCTCCCATTCAAACCTCAATTATTCTCTACTTGGCAAGCATCATGTAGTGGGGAAAGATCCCAACACATTTATCCACTTAAATATATATGATTCTGAGTTATTATTGTTGACATTAATCTCCATGGTAAGAAAGTTGGGAGGTGACTTATTAAACCCCAGTCTTCCTCTATGTCTCATGGAAACAATTTGTTCTAAAAATATGCTTTGAGTTCCAGCAATCATGGAAGACTATATGATAGTTGAGTATGTGAAGTTTGCTAAATCAAAGCTCTTACATAGACCCTTCCTGAAAATAAGATGAATTGTAATTGTTAAATGACTAAAAACATAGCTTGTTAAGTTTCAAGAGAGTTTATGATCTATACTTTAACATGTGAATAGCTTGCTACTTGATCATTAGAAGTTTTATAAGAAATGAGCTGCTGTTTATGATATAATGATGCTAGAAAAAAGTGATTAGAGTTATCATTGGTTAAACTTATGCACTACTCTAGCATTCACACTTTATAATTTTTTTTATCATTTACCTACTCGAGGACGAGCATGAATTAAGCTTGGGGATGCTTATACATCTCCAAAGTATCTATACTTTATGAAGTAGTCATGATATATTTACATGAGTTCTATATGGTTTTAGTGCTCTTTTGTGTTATTTTTATGGGCTAACATATTAATCTAGTGCCCAGTGCTAGTTCTTGTTTTTTTTGCCTATTTCTTTGTTTCACAGAAAAACCATACCAAACGAAGTCCAAACGTGATAAAAATTTACGGTGATTATTTTGGAACATAAGAGACCCCCGAAGCTTCAAGGAAGGGACCAGAAGACCTACGAGGACGGCACAAGCTCACATGGCGCACCCCAGGGGGCGGGAGTGCCACCTAAGCTTGTGGGGCCCTCGTAACTCCTTTTAGTGTGATTCCAACACTAAAAATTCTTATAAATTGATAAACCCCCAGAAGTTAACCTAGATGAGTTTTTTCGTCGCCGCAAGCCTCTGTTCCGAAGTGATCTCATTTGGAGGCCTTTTCCGGTACCCTGCCAGAGGGGGGAAGTCATCACCGGAGGCCATCTTCATCATCTCCGCTGCCTCCATGACGAGGAGGGAGTAGTTCACCCTCGGGGTTGAGGGTATGTATGAGTAGCTATGTGTTTGATCTCTCTCCCCCCCCTCTCTCTCTCTCTCTCACATAAGAGACCCCCGAAGCTTCGAGGAAGGGACCAGAAGACCTACGAGGACGGCACAAGCTCACATGGCGCACCCAGGGGGCGGGAGTGCCACCTGAGCTTGTGGGGCCCTCGTAACTCCTTTTAGTGTGATTCCAACACTAAAAATTCTTATAAATTGATAAACCCCCAGAAGTTAACCTAGATGAGTTTTTTCGTCGCCGCAAGCCTCTGTTCCGAAGTGATCTCATTTGGAGGCCTTTTCCGGTACCCTGCCAGAGGGGGGAAGTCATCACCGGAGGCCATCTTCATCATCTCCGCTGCCTCCATGACGAGGAGGGAGTAGTTCACCCTCGGAGTGATTATATGATTCAATTATGTTAGTACCGTTAAGACTTGAGATTTTGGAGTGATTCTTTGCCGCACTTTGAGGGATTATATGATTCAGTTATGTTAGTACCGTTGAGAGATTGCACTAGAGAAAGTATGAACCCTATGCCTTTGTTTCCAAGCATTGCAATACCATTTATGCTCACTTTTATCACTTGCTACCTTGCTGTTTTTATTATTTCAGATTACAAAAACCTATATCTACTATCCATACTACACTTGTATCACCATCTCTTCGCCGAGCAAGTCCACCTATACAATTTACCATTGTATTGGGTGTGTCGGGGACACAAGAGATTTCTTGTATTTGACTGCAAGGTTGTTTGAGAGAGACCATCTTCATCCTACACCTCCCACGGATTGATAAACCTTAGGTCATCCACTTGAGGGAAATTTGCTGTTGTCCTACAAAACTCTATGCTTGGAGGCCAAACAGAGTCTGCAAGATAAAGTTGTGCAGTAGACATCAGTGATCCATGGGATCATGGCTTGGACCCACATGTCGGTATCAACAAAATTGACTATTATACTCCTCTGCAATAATAGAGCTCGTAGAAAAAGGCGGGTAGTACAACAAAGCACTCCAATCCGACCAAGTGACTGTTGCAAACTCCTCCTTGTTCGTCCATCCGTCTCATCACCGCCCGCATCGGAGACAATGGCATATTCTACACCAAGGGGGGCAGTTGTGGTACCATGTGAGCGGTTGAGTGGAGCAGTTGCTGGCAAAGGCCAGAATCAAGATTGATTTTGCACCCATGGTAGCGGTGACGGATGCATCGAGCAGCCAAGCCATTGTGGATGAACAAGCCTGCATGTCAGCATCAGCGGCAACGGCTACTCTGCTACGCCGACAAATGTACCTTTGTCTACGCCTGGTGTACAAATTGGGCACATGGATTTTGTCGGGCACGGCAAAGACAAATCTGGACGCCAGGGAGTAAATTTTGCCGTTTCTCGTGAAGAATGAGTATAGTCTGTGTGCACCGATACCGTTATTTTTGGAAACTCTACTCAAACAACCAACATAAGGAATGTTCGGTCAGTACCGTTACAACTCGAAGGAGTCTGATGTCGTTAGATCATGCGGGGATAAAGGGTGGTGGAAGCATGGGCGTTGTGCCAAAATCCCACTATACGGTGTGGGTGGAGGGGTGGTGGAAGCGTGGGCATTGCGCCAAAATCCCACGACACGGTGTGAGGTGGATGGAGGATTGGCGGGAGAGTGGGTGGCATGCCAAAATCCCACGACGGCGCGATGGGGGATGGGGAAAGTTGTTGTGGGAGAGGTGTTATCGCCCCATAATCCCCCACGCACGCACCATCCCGCTGTAGTCATTTTCAAATTTGATCACAGGAACAGATTTGGGCAAAACCTACCCCTTTTGATCCAGAAAGATCACTAGATGATCAAATCTTGTGTTGTTTGATGTGGAAAGATTACAATCTCATTGAAGCTTGTGTTGGAAGGAATACACAAGGCACACACGTTGTCCGTGCGTGTGTAATGATCCACATGGGGTCCCTGCGTGTCGGTGCCAATGGCAACGACAACGGCTACCCTGCTCCATCGGAAAGTGTACTTTTGACTCCGCTTAGAGATATCATTAACTGGTGTACAAATATGGACATATCGATTGTGTGGGGCATGATGAAGACAAACCTGGATGTCTGCGAGTAAATTTTGTCGTTTCCGTGAAGAATTAATATAGTCCATGTGCGTCAATACCATTATTTTTGGAAACTATACTCAAACAACCAACATAAGGAATGTCTGGTCGGTACCGTTACAAAGGAGTCTAATACCGTTAGATTATGCAGGGACAGAGGTTGGCGGAAGCATGGGCGTTGTGCCAAAATCCCACGACACGGTGTGAGGCGGGTGGAAGGTTGGCGGGAGACAGGGTGGCGCGCCAAAACTCCACTGTGGACGAGGGGGGTGGGGAAGGTTGTGGCCGGAAGAGGTGTTATCGCCCCATAACCCCCACGCGTGCACCATCCTGCTGTAGCCATTTTCAAATTTCATCACAGCCTAGCTCTTTTAATAGCAGGCTTTGTCAAAACCTACCCCTTTTGATATGGAAAGATCACTAGAGGATCAAATCTTGTGTTGTTTGATGTGGAAAGATTGCAATCTCATTGAATCTTGTGTTGGAAGGAACACACATGGCGCACACGTTGTCTCTGTGTGTGATGATCCACACGGGAGCCCTGCTTGTCAGCGCCAACGATAACGACAACGACTACTCTGCTCCGCCGGCAAGTGTACTTTTGTCTCCGCTTAGAGATATCATTAACTGGTGTACAAATATGGGCATATCGATTGTGTCGGGCATGGCGAAGACAAATTTGGATGCCTGGGAGTAAATTTATCATTTTCCGTGAAGAACGAATACAGTCCGTGTGCGTCGATACCATTATTTTTGGAAACTATATTCAAACAACCAACGTAAGGAATGTCCAGTCGGCACCGTTACAAAGGAGTCCCATATCGTTAGATCGTGCGGGGACAGAGGGTGGCGGAAGGCTGGGCGTCGCGCCAAAATCCCACTGTCCGGTGCGTGTGGAGGGGAGGCGGAAGCGTGGACGGCACGCCAAAATCCCACCACACGGAGGCAGATGAAGGGTTGGCGGGAGAGTAGGTGGCGCGCAAAACCCCACGGCGGCGCGGGAGGGGGGAGGTTGCGGCGGGAGAGGGGCCGTCGCGCCGTAATCCCGCACGCGCACGCACCGTCCGCCCGCAGGCAATTTTCAAATTTCGCAACAACCTATAGCTCTTTTGGCAACATCATTTGTCAAAACCTAGCCCTTTTTGATCTGGAAAGATTGCTAGAGGATCAAATCTTGTGTTGGAAGGAACACAAGATCGCTCCAAAATTGATGTGTAAAGATTGCATCCGGTGGAGGCTTGTGTGCGACGAGCATATCCGCAGGGGGGGAGCGTAGGGCGGGCCCCGCGTGTCGGCGTCAGCGGCAACGGCTACTCTGCCTCGCCGGCGCAGGCACAGCTCGCCGCCCGCATTAGAAAAAGGCCAGGTATAATACGCCCAGCGCGTGCCGCTCCACCCCACCCCAGGTTACCGTTGCAGCCCCATCCCCATCGCCATCGCCATCGATCTCGCCGCCGCCACCCACCCACCCCTCGCCGCCGGTCACACCCCACCCAAAGCCGGCTTCTTGGTCGGCGGCTGGGTCGAGCGGCGGAGCGGGAGAGGCTAGGCTACAACGCAGATCGGTCCGGTCACCATGGCGGCGGCGGCGTCCGGCGCGTCCGCGGGGGCGGGGGCCAAGCCGGGGCGGCTGAACGTGCCGGCGGGGATGGCGGGGTCGCTCCGCCTGGACGCCTCCTCCCCGGCCTCGTCCTCCTCCTCCGCGGCGCGCCTGCTCGAGATCCCCAAGACGCCGTCGCCGTCCAAGGTCACCTACAGCGACCGCTTCATCCCCTGCCGGACCTCCTCCCGCCTCCACAACTTCGCGCTCGCCGACCGCCCCTCCCCCGGCTCCGGCTCCAGGGACGACGGCAGCGCCTACTCGCGCCTCCTCCGCGCCGAGCTCTTCGGGGGCGACTCCTCCCCCGGCGGCGACAGGCAGGACTCCCCCGGCTCAAACAACCTCTTCCGCTTCAAGACGGACCGCTCCTCCGCGCCCTCCTCCCCCTTCGCCGAGAAGCTGGACTGCGCCGGCGGCGGCGGTTCCCCCACCCCCAAGAAGGCGCCCCGCAAGGTCCCCAAGACGCCCCACAAGGTTCGATCCGCCCGCCCGCCCATTCCCACAAACACCTCGCGTGCACCGAATTCTCCGATCTCCGACCTACTACTAACCGATGTGTGGTCGTCGCCGGCGTGCAGGTGCTGGACGCGCCGTCCCTGCAGGACGACTTCTACCTGAACCTCGTCGACTGGTCGTCGCAGAACATGCTCGCCGTCGGCCTCGGCACCTGCGTCTACCTCTGGTCCGCATCCAGCAGCAAGGTGCGTTTCTTTCTTTCTTTCCATCTTCTTTTTGCATCCATGGATCACGCTGAAGTTAGATTGCTAATGGCACTGTCATCCAGGTCACCAAGCTGTGCGATCTGGGGCCGAGGGACAGCGTCTGCGCCGTGCACTGGACGCGCGAGGGCTCCTACCTCGCCGTCGGCACCAGCCTTGGAGACGTCCAGGTATAATCTTCAACTGATGCACACTGCAAGAAAATCACACAACAGGACAAAGAGATTAGACAATGTAGTCCATATATGTCGTAGGATTGATATCAGTGATGCACATTGAACTGTTTGGTTTGCGACTTCGCAAATTGATATCACTGATGCACATTGGAAGAAAATCTCACAGCACACAAGATTAGAGAATTGGAAAGCTGTTTGTTTTATTTGCTTCAAGTATATTTCTAGTAGTACATCACAACACAGAGCTGTTTGTTTGTTTTACTGTATCACATACACATCTAAGATGGGTATGGAAGGCTGATTTGATTTGATTCAGATATGACATCTCTGTCTGCACTTTCAGACTATTTTCCACTTGAGTAAGCCAGCTTCAGAGTTTCAGCAAAACTCTGATGTAGATATTGTCAATCTTGTGTGCCAACAACATGGCATATAACTGTCTGCACTTTCAAACTGTTTTCCACTTGATTTAGCTTAAGAGTTTCAGCAAACACATTGAAGTAGATGTAATCAATCTTTTGTGTCAAGAACATGACGTATAACTGTGTGTATTTTTCTGGCAGATTTGGGATAGCTCTCGCTGTAAGCGGATTAGGAACATGGGAGGACACCAGACACGGGCGGGGGTGTTAGCGTGGAACTCCACCATCTTGTCCTCTGGGAGCAGGGACAAGAACATATTGCAGCACGACATCCGTGTCCCCACTGACTACATCAGCAAATTTTCTGGCCACAGATCAGAGGTGAGACTTCTTCCACAGGCATAACACCCCTGCAGAATAATCAACTCACTTGTATCGCGCATTACAAAGCATCCTGACCCGTGTAACACCTTGATTTCTAAGCTCTTTCTGACTGTGAGTTGATGATGAATCTTTCTTTCCAGGTCTGTGGGCTGAAATGGTCGCACGACGACCGTGAGCTTGCGTCTGGCGGAAATGACAACCAGCTTCTAGTATGGAACCAGCGGTCGCAGCAGCCGGTGCTGCGACTGACAGAACATACCGCCGCTGTTAAAGCGATAACATGGTCACCCCACCAGCACAGCCTGGTGGCGTCAGGAGGCGGAACGGCTGATAGGTGTATCAAGTTCTGGAACACCGCTAATGGAAATATGCTCAACTCAATTGACACAGGCAGCCAGGCAAGTTCTATATAGTTCTGGACAAGTCCTATCTCTGTGATGTATGTTGCTCTAAATAAATGTGAGGAATTGTTGTACTCATTGCCGCTTTCTGTTGCAGGTTTGTAACCTTGCCTGGTGCAAGAATGTGAATGAGCTTGTGAGTACCCATGGGTACTCCCAGAACCAAATAATGGTGTGGAAGTATCCATCTATGTCAAAGGTAAGCTTTCGAATTTGGTGAATCGTTCAATATTAAGATATTTGTAAACTGGTTCATGGATATATTAGCTGGAGAAACACTCTGCAAGTTAACTGTGCATTCTCTTGGCTTGCTTCTGGACAACCCTTTTTTAACCTGTCGGAGCTATAACAGTTGCTTTTAGTCACTGAATGCTTCAAACTTTTTTAACCTGTCGGAGCTATAACAGTTGCTTTAGTCACTGAATGCTTCAAACTTTTTAACCTGTCGGAGCTATAACAGTTGCTTTAGTCACTGAATGCTTCAAACTTATAATATCTGTAGCACTTCATGCTGAGCTTACTTTTGATACTGTGCAAATGTTCGTGTGGACAAGTGTACATCAGTGCACTACTGCAATGACACCGTCAGTTACTGACCATAGAATACTTTGAACAACAGGTTGCGACTCTTACCGGACACACATTGCGTGTGCTTTACCTGGCAACGTCCCCCGATGGACAGGTAAATCCCATTATTCAGAATCAAATATCACCCTGCCTAGGTAAATCCCATTACCTGCGTGTACTCATTGCGTCCTTCCATTTTGTACAGACAATAGTAACAGGAGCTGGCGACGAAACTCTTAGATTCTGGAACATTTTCCCTTCAATGAAAGCGCAGGTAGGCTTCCTTGAAGAGCTGGAATCATTTCAATGGATTTTCTCTTTCTTGAACACGCACCCCAATGCATGCCCATTTTGTTTCTTTAGAGCATGAACCTTTGACTACTTCTAACTTGTGCCACCACTTTGCTTACACTCATTCAGGCTCCCGCTCGTGATGCTGGGCTCTTTTCTTTTTCGAGAAGCCACATCCGGTGAGAAGTTGCAGAGGGACCGACCAAAGCATATGTGACTCTACCAAACATATTTTCGTTGCCTGTGCAGTTCTTGAGTGATTCTGTACATTTTGTGTGGCCTGATCTGATCCATTATTCCGTTGCCCATTAACTTAACTCATTCGTTGTAGTAGAAAGTCATAAACTCTGCAGATGTAAGTCTTGTTCGACAGAAAATGTTAGAGTGAAATGGAGACCAACCAGGGCCTCCATGTACTTTTAAATCAGACAATGTTGTGATTGTGCTTGTGTTTGTACTCAGACCTGAAGATGATATATAGCTCAAACTTGTGAGGCCATGTCTTGTTCTTGTAGCAGCAACTGTTTGTGCCTTAGCACTCTGCCTTGTTCTTCTTTCATCGGCAACTGGTCTCCTCTGCTTTGGATTTAGGTTCTACATTCTGAGCAGGTTCATGCTGCACCATCTGTATCTCTGCCTCAGGGTGTACATTAAGTTCATAGACTCTGTAGCTGTAGGCCTATGTAGGACATAACACAGGAGGTAACTCAGATACAGGAATTCAACCACATCATCCAAGCTCTAGGCTCTCCCACTGTGATCAAGATAGACTTTCAGGGAAAAAATTCCTACCCAAATGTGACCACATGATAGCCCATTCTTGTTGATTGCAAGCCAGCCAGCCAGTAGCAAACTCTTCACAAGTAGTCTTACTGAGTCCCTTCGCCTTGTTTTCTTAACAACATATACATATTGCACATTTTGTATGCAATTTCGTGGGTTTACAATTCATCAGATGGTGGTGCTTGTTCATTCCTGACACAAGCTTGATGAATGTTCGGATCTTCTTTCCACATCAAAAGGGCTAAGAAGTTGTGACAAAACATGTCATCAAAAGGAGGTATGCTGTGGCGCCGACGCTCCTGCCAACACCACCCACTCCACCAGCTCCTCTCACCCCTCCCCTCTTCACTTCCCGCTTGATATGAAGAACTATATAGGTCAGTCATGTTAAGTTTCTGCAAGTAACCATGTCTTTGTAAAACTTAATGTACACATTGACTATATTCATTCTTCATAGGCAAAAGACAAATTTTACAGCAACGCACAACAGGCTCCGCAAAAGAAAAGAAAACCATGTTTCGCCCCCTATAGATAAAAAAGCTAATTTGTGACCATATTTTAAAAGAAGGTAAGTTCCGATGAAATTTTGAAAGTGATTACAATTGGAAACCATGAAAGTGATTACAATTTTAGCACGATGGCCACACTTCGGCCACCTCACCCCATTCCTTCCCACTTCTCACTCCCCACTTCCCCATCTTTCTCCCGCATATTTTCCCCTCCTTATGTTCTCATGCGATCTAACGACAACCCGTACTCCGACGTGTTATAGTACTACATAGTACATACTGAATACATTAAGTCTCGTTCCCTAAGTACATTTAAGCCAATTTAGGTCATCCTTTATCCTGTGGGCCCATGCTCGGCTTGAATTCATGGTCTTCCTGAAAATAAAGGTATTTATCTCTTTCCAGATGTTTCAAGCAGCAATAGTGAATATCTCATAGAAAAGTCCTCCAGAAATTTTTTTCCTTGCCCTTTGAACAACTTCAATCCAAAAGAATTTTGAACTCCAATGGATGCCCATCCTAGACAGCATGACAAGCTCAATATGGACATTTAAAAATCAGGTGTTTAGTAGTTTCCTCTACACTAGCAACACACACACACACACACACACACACACACACACACACACACACACACACACACACACACACATGTAATCATTACCCACATTGAACTAGCTGTGCCTAAGCATATTTCTTGTGTTTAATCTGTCATCTAAGCGACATGAAAACTTTAAGTTTCATCCAAATCTTATATGTGCAAATTCAACAAGGCTCTGTGGAGAAAATCTTATGCAGCTATTTTTATGATTTTCTGTTTCAACTTTAAACTGTAGGAGAGGCTCCTACTTTGCTACAATAAATAAAAGATATTTATATGTACATGACTAGGAGGAAAATAATCCCCACAAAAAGTGTCAGAAGAAACTAGGAGAGAAAACTCTAAGGATTAAAGGGATTGTACAAATAAAATGATATAATTACTAAGATAAGTGGAAACCCTATATTTGAGCCAAGTGAGCTCAGCCTTTCTCCTACGTTCCCATGCTCTGCTTGAAGGCCTAGCCTGCTTGAAAATAAAGTATTTATCTCTTTCCAAATGTTTCAAGCAGCACTAGTGTAGATCTCATAGACAAGTCTTCCAGATAAATTTTGTCTTGCCCGTTGAACAGCTTCAATCCGAAAGCTATTCGGAGTCCAATGGATGCCCATCCTAGACCAACATCACAAGCTGAATATACATTTAAAAATCATGTGTTTAGTAGTTTCCTCTCCAAACATCAGCACACACGAGAAATCATTATCTACATTGAAGTGGAGGCTCCACATGACACCCTTAAGTTTCATCTGAAGCTTAGACTTTCCAAATCCAGCGAAAAGGCTCTACAGAGGCAATCTAACTATGACATGGAAATGCTTGTAATAATTTTCTTGCAATAATCTTTGCTCTGCAAGTATAGATCCAAGAGTCTAGTGAATCATCATTATGTAAATGAGTGGGTCCGATGTTTATATCTTGTTCCAACTCAGCGCGACCTTGCGGGATAGTGGCAGATTAAAGATCAAGATGAGGTTTTCAATAGTATATAAAGAAGGAATGAACGAATATATCTTCAACCTTCGTATAAGAATACATGCATGCAAACTGATCAGATATAATGGTTACACTCCATTAGCCATGCCACATTGATACTTCTGTCCCTCTTACAACAACACAATTAGAGATTCATCTATAGATGGGTCTTAATTTGATAACAGAACACCACTAGAAAGAGTCGCATCGGGGAGAAGCAAGAGTAATAGTGTTGGTGTAATATGTTTCCTAAAGGATTATTACCCATTGAATGTCAGTGTGGTTATGAAATTTATCCAGAAGTTTCATGGCTTGGCTTTGAACCTTTCTATTAGTCGCACTGAGACCTCCATTTTGCTATTTCGACGGGCCTCGCAATAAAACTTCAAAAGTCAAGTCTCATTCCCATCAATTTCTGTCCTTAGAGAACTGATATGCCTAGGTTTTTGGTTGTGCCGTTGACGCTATGCCATTTACATATTTGGGTCTCCCTCTTGGACTACTAAACCACCCATGACTGATCTTATTCCTCTAGTTGATAATACTGAAAGAAGTGTTTAGAGTACTGCTACGCTTCTGTCAGGCATGGACTAAAGATCACCTTAATTAACTCGTTGCTCTCCTCCATGGTCACTTATGTGACAAGTGCCATCTAGCTTCCGCCTAAGTTTGTGGACATGTTTGACAAGATCTATAGGCCTTGCTTGTGGATTAAAAAGTCAGAGCAAGATGAGTTATGAAATTCGCTTGTCACCTAGGATAGGGTATGTTGCCCAAAGGAAAATGGAGGTCTCAGTGCGACTAATAGAAAGGTTCAAAGCCAAGCCATGAAACTTCTGGATAAATTTCATAACCACACTGACATTCAATGGGTAATAATCCTTTAGGAAACATATTACACCAACACTATTACTCTTGCTTCTCCCCGATGCGACTCTTTCTAGTGGTGTTCTGTTATCAAATTAAGACCCATCTATAGATGAATCTCTAATTGTGTTGTTGTAAGAGGGACAGAAGTATCAATGTGGCATGGCTAATGGAGTGTAACCATTATATCTGATCAGTTTGCATGCATGTATTCTTATACGAAGGTTGAAGATATATTCGTTCATTCCTTCTTTATATACTATTGAAAACCTCATCTTGATATTTAATCTGCCACTATCCCGCAAGGTTGCGCTGAGTTGGAACAAGATATAAACATCGGACCCACTCATTTACATAATGATGACTCACTAGACTCTTGGATCTATACTTGCAGAGCAAAGATTATTGCAAGAAAATTATTACAAGCATTTCCATGTCATAGTTAGATTGCCTCTCTAGAGCCTTTTCGCTGGATTTGGAAAGTCTAAGCTTCAGATGAAACTTAAGGGTGTCATGTGGAGCCTCCACTTCAATGTAGATAATGATTTCTCGTGTGTGCTGCTGTTTGGAGAGGAAACTACTAAACACATGATTTTTAAATGTATATTCAGCTTGTGATGTTGGTCTAGGATGGGCATCCATTGGACTCCGAAAAGCTTTCGGATTGAAGCTGTTCAACGGGCAAGACAAAATTTCTCTGGGACACTTTTCTATGAGATCTACACTAGTGCTGCTTGAAACATTTGGAAAGAGATAAATACTTTATTTTCAAGCAGGCTAGGCCTTCAAGCAGAGCATGGGAACGTAGGAGAAAGGCTGATCTCACTTGGCTCAAATATAGGGTTTCCACTGATCTTAGTAATTATATCATTTTATTTGTACAATCCCTTTAATCCTTAGAGTTTTCTCTCCTAGTTTCTTCTAACACTTTTTGTGGGGATTATTTTCCTCCTAGTCATGTACATATAAATATCTTTTATTTATTGTAGCAAAGTAGGAGCCTCTCCTACAGTTTAAAGTTGAAACAGAAAATCATAAAATGAGCTGCATAAGATTTTGTCCACAGAGCCTTGTTGAATTTGCACGTATAAGATTTGGATGAAACTTAAAGTTTTCATGTCTCTTAGATGATAGATTAAACACAAGAAATATGCTTAGGCACAGCTAGTTCAATGTGGGTAATGATTACATGTGTGTGTGTGTGTGTTGCTAGTGTAGAGGAAACTACTAAACACCTGGTTTTTAAATGTCCATATTGAGCTTGTCATGCTGTCTAGGATGGGCATCCATTGGAGTTCAAAATTCTTTTGGATTGAAGTTGTTCAAAGGGCAAGGAAAAATTTCTCTGGAGGACTTTTCTATGAGATATTCACTATTGCTGCTTGAAACATCTGGAAAGAGATAAATGTTGGGGAACGTGCAATTTCAAAAAAATTCCTACGCTCACGCAAGATCTATCTAGGAGATGCATAGCAACGAGAGGGGGAGAGTGTGTCCACGTACCCTCGTAGACCGAAAGCGGAAGCGTTAGGTTAATGCGGTTGATGTAGTCGAACGTCTTCACGATCCAACCGATCCAAGTACCGAACGTACGACACCTCCGAGTTCAGCACACGTTCAGCTCGATGACGTCCCTCGAACTCTTTATCCAGCAGAAGGTCGAGGGAGAGTTTCGTCAGCACGACGGCGTAGTGATGGTGATGGTGATGTGATCCGCGCAGGGCTTCGCCTAAGCACTACGACAATATGACCAGAGGAGTAAACGGTGGAGGGGGGCACCGCACACGGCCAAGAGAACAATTGATGTGCCTTTGGGGTGCCCCCTGCCCACGTATATAAAGGAGGGAGGGAGAGAGGCCGGCGGCCAGGAGGGGCGCGCCATGGGGGGAGTCCTACTTGGACTCCTAGTCCAAGTAGGATTCGGTCCCCCCTTTTTTCTTTCTTCCACCGGAGGGAAAAGGAAGGAGAGGGAGAGGGAAAGGGAAGGGGGGCGCCGCCCCCTCCTCCTTGTCCTATTCGGACTCCCTAGGAGGGGGGCGCGCGGCCACCCCCCGCGGGCTTCCCTCTCTCTCCCTTAGGCCCATGTTGGCCCAACACTTCCCCGGGGGGGTTCCGGTAACCCCTCGGTACTCCGGTAAAATACCCGAATCACTCGGAACCATTCCGATGTCCGAATACAACCTTCCAATATATGAATCTTTACCTTTCAATCATTTCGAGACTCCTCGTCATGTCCGTGATCTCATCCGGGACTCCGAACAAACTTCGGTCACCAAAACACATAACTCATAATACAAATCGTCATCGAATGTTAAGCGTGCGGACCCTATGGGTTCGAGAACTATGTAGACATGACAGAGACACATCTCCGGTCAATAACCAATAGCGGAACCTGGATGCTCATATTGAATCCTACATATTCTACGAAGATCTTTATCGGTCAAACCGCATAACAACATACGTCATTCCCTTTGTCATCGGTATGTTACTTGCCCGAGATTCGATCGTCGGTATCATCATACCTAGTTCAATCTCGTTACCGGCAAGTCTCTTTACTTGTTCCGTAATGCATCATCCCGTAACTAACTCATTAGTTACATTGCTTGCAAGGCTTATAGTGATGTGCATTACCGAGAGGGCCCAGAGATACCTCTCCGATACACGGAGTGACAAATCCTAATCTTGATCTATGCCAACCCAACAAAAACCTTCGGAGACACCTGTAGAGCATCTTTATAATCACCTAGTTACGTTGTGACATTTGATAGCACACAAAGTGTTCCTCCGGTATTCGGGAGTTGCATAATCTCATAGTCAGAGGAACATGTATAAGTCATGAAGAAAGCAATAGCAATAAAACTAAACGATCAATATGCTAAGCTAACGGATGGGTCCTGTCCATCACATCATTCTCTAATGATGTGATCCTGTTCATCAAATGACAACACATGTCTATGGTTAGGAAACATAACCATCTTTGATAAACAAGCTAGTCAAGTAGAGGCATACTAGGGACACTCTGTTTGTCTATGTATTCACACATGTACTAAGTTTCCGGTTAATACAATTCTAGCATGAATAATAAAAATTTATCATGATATAAGGAAATATAAATAACAACTTTATTATTGCCTCTAGGGCATATTTCCTTCAGTCTCCCACTTGCACTAGAGTCAATAATCTAGATTACATAATAATGATTCTAACTCCCATGGAGTCTTGGTGCTGATCATGTTTTGTTCGTGGAAGAGGCTTAGTCAACGGGTCTGCAACATTCAGATTCGTATGTATTTTGCAAATCTCTATGTCTCCCTCCTTGACTTGATCGCGGATGGAATTGAAGCGTCTCTTGATGTGTTTGGTTCTCTTGTGAAATCTGGATTCCTTCGTCAAGGCAATTGCTCCAGTATTGTCACAAAAGATTTTTATTGGACCCGATGCACTAGGTATTACACCTAGATCGGATATGAACTCCTTCATCCAGACTCCTTCATTTGCTGCTTCCGAAGCAGCTATGTACTCCGCTTCACACGTAGATCCCGCCACGACGCTCTGCTTGGAACTGCACCAACTGACAGCTCCACCATTCAATATAAATACGTATCCGGTTTCCGACTTAGAGTCATCCGGATCAGTGTCAAAGCTTGCATCGACGTAACCATTTACGACAAGCTCTTTGTCACCTCCATAAACGAGAAACATATCCTTAGTCCTTTTCAGGTATTTCAGGATGTTCTGACCGCTGTCCAGTGATCCACTCCTGGATTACTTTGGTACCTCCCTGCTAAACTTATAGCAAGGCACACATCAGGTCTGGTACACAGCATTGCATACATGATAGAACCTATGGCTGAAGCATAGGGAATGACGTTCATTTTCTCTCTATCTTCTGCAGTGGTCGGGCATTGAGTCTGACTCAACTTCACACCTTGTAACACATGTAAGAACCCTTTCTTTGACTGATCCACTTTGAATTTCTTCAAAACTTTATCAAGGTATGTGCTTTGCGAAAGTCCAATTAAGCGTCTTGATCTATCTCTATAGATCTTGATGCCTAATATATAAGCAGCTTCACCGAGGTCTTTCATTGAAAAATTCTTATTCAAGTATCCCTTTTATGCTATTCAGAAATTCTGTATCATTTCCAATCAACAATATGTCATCCACATATAATATCAGAAATGCTACAGAGCTCCCACTCACTTTCTTGTAAATACAGGCTTCTCCAAAAGTCTGTATAAAACCATATGCTTTGATCACACTATCAAAGCGTATATTCCAACTCCGAGAGGCTTGCACCAGTCAAAAAAAATGGATCGCTGGAGCTTGCACACTTTGTTAGCACCCTTAGGATCGACAAAACCTTCTGGTTGCATCATATACAACTCTTCTTTAAGAAATCCATTAAGGAACGCAATTTTGACATCCATTTGCCAAATTTCATAATCATAAAATGCGGCCATTGCTAACATGATTCAGACAGACTTAAGCATCGCTACGGGTGAGAAGGTCTCATCGTAGTCAACTCCTTGAACTTGTCGAAAACCTTTTGCAACAAGTCGAGCTTTGTAGACAGTAACATTACCGTCAGCGTCAGTCTTCTTCTTGAAGATCCATTTATTCTCTATGGCTTGCCGATCATCAAGCAAGTCAACCAAAGTCCACACTTTGTTCTCATACATGGATCCCATCTCAGATTTCATGGCCTCAAGCCATTTCACGGAATCTAGGCTCATCATCGCTTCCTCATAGTTCGTAGGTTCGTCATGGTCTAGTAACATGACTTCCAGAACAGGATTACCGTACCACTCTGGTGCGGAACGTACTCTGGTTGACCTACGAGGTTCGGTAGTAACTTGATCCGAAATTTCATGATCATCATCTTTAACTTCCTCGCTAATTGGTGTAGGCATCACTAGAACTGATTTCTATGATGAACTACTTTCCAATTCGGGAGAAGGTACAACTACCTCATCAAGTTCTACTTTCCTCCCACTCACTTCTTTCGAGAGAAACTCCTTCTCTAGAAAGGATCCATTCTTAGCAACAAAGATTTTGCCTTCGGATCTGTGATAGAAGGTGTACCCAACAGTCTCCTTTGGGTATTCTATGAAGACGCATTTTTTCGATTTGGGTTCGAGCTTATCAGGTTGAAGCTTTTTCACATAAGCATCGCAGCCCCAATTTTTATAAGAAACAACAGCTTAGGTTTCTTGCCAAACCATAGTTCATATGGTGTTGTCTCAACGGATTTAGATGGTGCCCTATTTAACGTGAATGCAGCCGTCTCTAAAGCATAACCCGAAAATGATAGTGGTAAATCGGTAAGAGACATCATAGATCGCACCATATCTAATAAAGTATGGTTACGATGTTCGGACACACCATTACGCTGTGGTGTTCCAGGTGGCGTGAGTTGCGAAACTATTCCACATTGTTTCAAATGAAGACCAAACTCATAACTCAAATATTCACCTCCACGATCAAATCGTAGAAACTTTATTTTCTTGTTACGATGATTTTCCACTTCACTCTGAAATTCTTTGAACTTTTCAAATGTTTCAGACTTATGTTTCATTAAGTAGATATACCCATATCTGCTCAAATCATCGGTGAAGGTCAGAAAATAACGATACCCGCCGCGAGCCTCAACACTCATCGGACCGCATACATCAGTATGTATTATTTCCAATAAGTCAGTTGCTCGCTCCATTGTTCCGGAGAACGGAGTCTTAGTCATCTTGCCCATGAGGCATGGTTCGCAAGTATCAAGTGATTCATAATCAAGTGATTCCAAAAGCCCATCAGCAAGGAGTTTCTTCATGCGCTTTACACCAATATGACCTAAACGGCAGTGCCACAAATAAGTTGCACTATCATTATTAACTTTGCATCTTTTGGCTTCAATATTATGAATATGTGTATCACTACAATTGAGATTCCACAAAAATAGACCACTCCTCAAGGGTGCATGACCATAAAAGATATTACTCATATAAATAGAACAACCATTATTCTCTGATTTAAATGAATAACTGTCTCGCATCAAACAAGATCCAGATATAATGTTCATGCTCAACGTTGGCACCAAATAACAATTATTCAGGTCTAAAACTAATCCCGAAGGTAGATGTAGAGGTAGCGTGCCGACGGCGATCACATCGACTTTGGAACCATTTCCCACGCGCATCGTCACCTCGTCCTTAGCCAATCTTCGTTTAATCCGTAGCTCCTGTTTCGAGTTGCAAATATGAGCAACAGAACCAGTATCAAATACCCAGGCGCTACTACGAGCATTAGTAAGGTACACATCAATAACATGTATATCAAATATACCTTTGACTTTGCCATCCTTCTTATCGGCCAAATACTTGGGGCAGTTCCGCTTCCAGTGACCAGTCCCTTTGCAGTAGAAGCACTCAGTTTCAGGCTTAGGTCCAGACTTGGGCTTCTTCCTGGGAGTAGCAACTTGCTTGCTATTCTTCTTGAAGTTCCCCTTCTTCCCTTTGCCTTTTTCTTGAAACTAGTGGTCTTGTTAACCATCAACACTTGATGCTCCTTCTTGATTTCTACCTCCGCAGCCTTTAGCATCGCGAAGAGCTCGGGAATTGTCCTTTCCATCCCTTGCATGTTATAGTTCATCACGAAGCCTTTATAGCTTGGTGGCACTGATTGAAGAACTCTGTCAATGACACTATCATCAGGAAGATTAACTCCCAGCTGAGTCAAGTGGTTATGATACCCAGACATTCTGAGTATATGTTCACTGACAGAACTATTCTCCTCCATCTTGCAGCTATAGAACTTGTTGGAGACTTCATATCTCTCAACTTGGGCATTTGCTTGAAATATTAACTTCAACTCTTGGAACATCTCATATGCTCCATGACGTTCAAAACGTCTTTGAAGTCCCGATTCTAAGCCGTAAAGCATGGCACACTGAACTATCGAGTAGTCATCCGCTTTGCTCTGCCAGACGTTCATAACGTCCGGAGTTGCTCCTGCAGCGGGTCTTGCACCTAGCGGTGCTTCCAGGACGTAATTCTTCTGTGCAACAATGAGGATAATCCTCAAGTTACGGACCCAGTCTGTGTAGTTGCTACCATCATCTTTCAACTTAGCTTTCTCTAGGAACGCATTAAAATTCAAGGGAACGGTAGCACGGGCCATTGATCTACAACAACATAGATATGCAAAAACTATCAGGTACTAAGTTCATGATAAATTAAGTTCAATTAATCATATTACTTAAGAACTCCCACTTAGATAGACATCCCTCTAGTCATCTAAATGATCACGTGATCCATATCAACTAAACCATGTCCGATCATCATGTGAGATGGAGTAGTTTTCAATGGTGAACATCTCTATGTTGATCATATCTACTATACGATTCACGTTCGACCTTTCGGTCTCAGTGTTCCGAGGCCATATCTGCATATGCTAGGCTCGTCAAGTTTAATCCGAGTATTCCGCACGTGCAAAACTTTCTTGCACCCGTTGTATGTGAACGTAGAGCTTATCACACCCGACCATCACGTGGTGTCTCGGCATGACGAACTGTCGCAACGGTGTATACTCAGGGAGAACACTTATACCTTGAAAATCATCTTATAATGCTACCGTCATATTAAGCAAAATAAGATGCATAAAAGATAAACATCACATGCAATCAAAATATGTGACATGATATGGCCATCATCATCTTGTGCCTTTGATCTCCATCTCCAAAGCACCGTCATGATCTCCATCGTCACTGGCTTGACACCTTGATCTCCATCGTAGCGTCGTTGTCGTCTTGCCAACTATTGCTACTACGACTATCGCTACCGCATAGTGATAAAGTAAAGCAATTACATGGCGATTGCATTTCATACAATAAAGCGACAACCATAAGGCTCCTGCCAGTTGCCGATAACTTTTACAAAACATGATCATCTCATACAATAACGTATATCACATCATGTCTTGACCATATCACATCACAGCATGCCCTGCAAAAACAAGTTAGACGTCCTCTACTTTGTTGTTGCAAGTTTTACGTGGCTGCTACGGGCTTCTAGCAAGAACCGTTCTTACCTACGCAACAAAACCACAACGATTTTTCGTCAAGTGTACTGTTTTAACCTTCAACAAGGACCGGCCATAGTCAAACTCGATTCAACTAAAGTTGGAGAAACAGACACCCGCCAGCCACCTGTGTGCAAAGCACGTCGGTAGAACCAGTCTCATGAACGCGGTCATGTAATGTCGGTTCGGGCCGCTTCATCCAACAATACCGCCGAATCAAAGTAAAACGTTGGTGGTAAGTAGTATGACTATTATCGCCCACAACTCTTTGTGTTCTACTCATGCATATCATCTACGCATAGACCTAGCTCTGATACCACTGTTGGGGAACGTGCAATTTCAAAAAAATTCCTACGCTCACGCAAGATCTATCTAGGAGATGCATAGCAACGAGAGGGGGAGAGTGTGTCCACGTACCCTCGTAGACCGAAAGCGGAAGCATTAAGTTAACGCGGTTGATGTAGTCGAACGTCTTCACGATCCAAGTACCGAACGTACGGCACCTCCGAGTTCAGCACATGTTCAGCTTAATGACGTCCCTCAAACTCTTGATCCAGCAGAAGGTCGAGGGAGAGTTTCGTCAGCACGACGGCGTAGTGACGGTGATGGTGATGTGATCCGCGCAGGGCTTCGCCTAAGCACTACCACAATATGACCGGAGGAGTAAACGGTGGAGGGGGGCACCGCACACGGCTAAGAGAACAATTGATGTGCCTTTGGGGTGCCCCTGCCCACGTATATAAAGGAGGGGGGAGAGAGGCTAGCGGCCATGAGGGGCGCGCCATGGGGGGAGTCCTACTTAGACTCCTAGTCCAAGTAGGATTCGCCCCCCCCCCCACTTTTTCTTTCTTCCATCGGAGGGAAAAGGAAGGAGAGGGAGAGGGAAAGGGAAGGGGGGCGCCGCCCCCTCCTCCTTGTCCTATTCGGACTCCCAAGGAGGGGGGCGCGTGGCCACCCCCTGCGGGCTTCCCTCTCTCTCCCTTAGGCCCATGTTGGCCCAACACTTCCCCGGGGGGTTCCGGTAACCCCTCGGTACTCCGGTAAAATACCCGAATCACTCGGAACCATTCCGATGTTCGAATACAACCTTCCAATATATGAATCTTTACCTCTCGATCATTTCGAGACTCCTTGTCATGTCCGTGATCTCATCCAGGACTCCGAACAAACTTCGGTCACCAAAACACATAACTCATAATACAAATCGTCATCGAACGTTAAGCGTGCGGACCCTACGGGTTCGAGAACTATGTAGACATGACAGAGACACATCTCCGGTCAATAACCAATAGCGGAACCTGGATGCTCATATTGGCTCCTACATATTCTACGAAGATCTTTATCGGTCAAACCGCATAACAACATACGTCATTCCCTTTGTCATCGGTATGTTACTTGCCTGAGATTCAATCGTCGGTATCATCATACCTAGTTCAATCTCGTTACTGGCAAGTCTTTTTAATCATTCCGTAATGCATCATCCCGTAACTAACTCATTAGTTACATTGCTTGCAAGGCTTATAGTGATGTGCATTACCGAGAGGGCCCAGAGATACCTCTCCGATACACGGAGTGACAAATCCTAATCTTGATCTATGCCAACCCAACAAAAACCTTCGGAGACACCTGTAGAGCATCTTTATAATCACCCAGTTACGTTGTGATGTTTGATAGCACACAAAGTGTTCCTCCGGTATTCGGGAGTTGCATAATCTCATAGTCAGAGGAACATGTATAAGTCATGAAGAAAGCAATAGCAATAAAACTAAACGATCAATATGCTAAGCTAACGGATGGGTCTTGTCCATCAGATCATTCTCTAATGATGTGACCCTGTTCATCAAATGACAACACATGTCTTTGGTTAGGAAACATAACCATCTTTGATAAACAAGCTAGTCAAGTAGAGGCATACTAGGGACACTCTGTTTGTCTATGTATTCACACATGTACTAAGTTTCCGGTTAATACAGTTCTAGCATGAATAATAAACATTTATCATGATATAAGGAAATATAAATAACAACTTTTATTATTGCCTCTAGGGCATATTTCCTTCAATAAATACGTTTATTTTCAGGAAGGTCATGAATTCAAGCCGAGCATGGGCCCACAGGATAAAGGATGACCTAGATTGGCTTAAATATAGGGTTTCCACTGATCTTAGTGATTATATCATTGTATTTGTACAATTCCTTTAATCGTAAGTGTGTCCTCTCTTAGTTTTTTCTGAAACCTTTTGTGGGAATATTTTCCTCCTAGTCATGTACATATGACTATATACCATTTTAACATAGCAATGTAGGATCCTCTCCTACTGCTTAAATTTCAAACAAAAAGTCATACACGATAGTGTGACCTCATGCCTTCCCCGTTCTTCTCCCTCTCCCTTCTTTCTCTTCTCGTGCGATCTAACAATGGTGAAATCCTTTCCCCACAGTTTCTCTTCACGTGTCATTTAACAATGGAAAAAAATCCCATGTGCTACTTGAGTTTTATCTCTTGGATGGTCATACTACTCGAGCCAAGGTACTCCTCCCTAAGATGCTTCAGCCATGCAATCGGACTAGGACTCATTGCTATACGGTTGGAGGATGGGAAACTTAGTCGGGGCCTAGGGTGAGGGGAGGACATGATTAAACACTATTTTTTTCCTTTCTAACATTCCCATGTGTTGATAAAACATGACAAGACTATCCCCAAAAACTTTATTTCTCACCATAGTCCATGAGCATCCCAACATTTAGAACAGGTGAAAAAAAAACAAAACAAAATGAAAATAATAACCAACATCCAGACTTTTTCAGAGTAATTCATTTACATCAAATTAATCATAAAATATTAAAATAAAAATAGAGCCACACTCCAAGGCTCCAAACTATGGATTTTGCTAGCATGACTTTGGTTCGGAGAGTTCTCCATTAGATATGTACAACAAAAGTTTAGCACAGATGCAATGCCCTACTCTAGTATTCTTAACAAAATGAAAGATTGTAATTTATGTTTGTTATATTGCCAAATATTTAAGTGAGGCTTTCTCAAGAACATAGTTATCTTTGCGCCGTTGCATAGAAATAAAACATAGTAATTTGTAATGTTGTTAATAGTAATTCGTAATGTTGTCACCTAAAGAACCTTCGGTCAACATAGTTATATATTGTTGTAAGTGTATCTAATGCCCCCTTAGTGGTTTTGGAGTATTGAGGACAAATGGGTTAAGGGACTAATGTGTTTGTGAGTGTACACAGGAGTTATAGTCCCTAAAGTTTTGGTTTAACCGATGAAAGACGATCCCTAAAAATGTATTAGTTCAAGTGAAGAATTTGGTGCGTCCTTTTTAAGAAATTGAAGTGAAGAATTGGAAGGCTGAAGACTTTGTTTTCATAGTTTCCTTCTTCTTATTTTGAGTCATAGAAACTATAGGAAATATGCCCTAGAGGCAATAATAAATGTTATTATTTATCTCCATGCTCATAATTATGTTTATGTTCCATGCTATAACTGATATGGTTCTCGAGTCTACAATAGCCACGAGGCTCGGAGGAAGACTCATATGCACGTGTGGAATAATAAATGGTAAAATGTATTCCTAGTCTGGCCTCTAAGACTAGCTCAAGTGTTGCATGATGGTTCTGTTTTCCTTATCATGGGCATGTCTATGCTAGCAACTTTGAGGGCACAATGTTAGAAGAACATTTGTGTTGAATCGACCCAAATTGATGTTATGCTATGAGATACATTCGTCACAAGTTAATGGTTAATAACACAGAGATGGTTAACGTTTGCATGATTCCTCAGACCATGAGAGTATCGAGTTTCTTCATGCTTGATTCATGAACTTTGGGGTTTGTTAAACGTCATCTGTAACTAGATGGCTATTACGGCGGCTTACGGGTTCATGGGAAAGTATGTCAAGTAACTTGATAGATCAAGATTGGGATTTGCTCCTACGACGATGGAGAGATATCTCTGGGCCCTCTCGGTGTTACGGTATCCATCATCGTCTGGCCAGACACACTGTGATTTGATCACAGGGATGCCGGAATGTTGGGGAACGTGCAATTTCAAAAAAATTCCTACGCTCATGCAAGATCTACCTAGGAGATGCATAGCAATGAGAAGGGGAGAGTGTATCCACGTACCCTCATAGACCAAAAGCGGAAGCGTTAGGTTAACGCGGTTGATGTAGTCGAACGTCTTCACGATCCAACCGATCCAAGTACCGAACGTACGGCACCTCCGAGTTCAGCACACGTTCAGCTTGATGACGTCCCTCAAACTCTTGATCTAGTAGAAGGTCAAGGGAGAGTTTCGACAACACGACGGCGTGGTGACGGTGATGGTGATGTGATCCACGCAGGGCTTCGCCTAAGCACTACGACAATATGACTGGAGGAGTAAACGGTGGAGGGGGGCGCCGCACACGGCTAAGAGAACAACTGTTGTGTCTTTGGGGTGCCCCCTGCCCACGTATATAAAGGAGGGGGGGGGAGAGGCCGGCGGCCAGGAGGGGCGCGCCAAGGGGGGAGTCCTACTTGGACTCCTAGTCCAAGTAGGATTCGGCCCCTCCCTATTTCCTTTCTTCCACCGGAGGGAAAAGGAAGGAGAGGGAGAGGGAAAGGGAAGGGGGCGCCACCCCCTCCTCCTTGTCCTATTCAGACTCCCTAGGAGGGGGGTGCATGGCCACCCCCTGCGGGCTTCCCTCTCTCTCCCTTAGGCCCATGTTGGCCCAACACTTCCCCGGGGGGTTCCGGTAATCCCTCGGTACTCCGGTAAAATACCCGAATCACTCGAAACCATTCCGATGTCTGAATACAACCTTCCAATATATGAATCTTTACCTCTTCATCATTTCGAGACTCCTCGTCATGTCCATGATCTCATCTGGGACTCCGAACAAACTTCGGTCACCAAAACACATAACTCATAATACAAATCGTCATCGAACGTTAAGCGTGTGGACCCTACGGGTTCGAGAACTATGTAGACATGACCGAGACACATCTTCGGTCAATAACCAATAGCGGAACCTGGATGCCCATATTGGCTCCTCCATATTCTACGAAGATCTTTATCGGTCAAATCGCATAACAACATCATCATTCCCTTTGTCATCGGTATGTTACTTGCCCGAGATTCGATCGTCGGTATCATCATACCTAGTTCAATCTCGTTACCGGCAAGTCTCTTTACTCGTTTCGTAATGCATCATCCCATAACTAACTCATTAGTTACATTGCTTGCAAGGCTTATAGTGATGTGCATTACCGAGAGGGCCCAGAGATACCTCTCCGATACACGGAGTGACAAATCCTAATCTTTATAATCTTGATCTATGCCAACCCAACAAATACCTTCGGAGACACCTGTAGAGCATCTTTATAATCACCCAGTTACGTTGTGACGTTTGATAGCACACAAAGTGTTCCTCCGGTATTCGGGAGTTGCATAATATCATAGTCAGAGGAACATGTATAAGTCATGAAGAAAGCAATAGCAATAAAACTAAACGATCAATATGCTAAGCTAACGGATGGGTCTTGTCCATCACATCATTCTCTAATGATGTGATCCTGTTCATCAAATGACAACACATGTCTATGGTCAGGAAACATAACCATCTTTTGATAAACAAGCTAGTCAAGTAGAGGCATACTAGGGACACTCTGTTTGTTTATGTATTCACACATGTACTAAGTTTCCGGTTAATACAATTCTAGCATGAATAATAAACATTTACCATGATATAAGGAAATATAAATAACAACTTTATTATTGCCTCTAGGGCATATTTCCTTCAGTCTCCCACTTGAACTAGAGTCAATAATCTAGATTACATAGTAATGATTGTAACACCCATGGAGTCTTGGTGCTGATCATGTTTTGCTCGTGGAAGAGGCTTAGTCAACGGGTCTGCAACATTCAGATCCGTATGTATTTTGCAAATCTCTTTGTCTTCCTCCTTGACTTGATCGCGGATGGAATTAAAGCGTCTCTTGATGTGTTTGGTTCTCTTGTGAAATCTGGATTCCTTCGCCAAGGCAATTGCTCCAGTATTGTCACAAGAGATTTTCATTGGACCCGATGCACTAGGTATTACACGTAGATCGGATATGAACTCCTTCATCCAGACTCCTTCATTTGCTGCTTCCGAAGCAGCTATGTACTCCGCTTCACACGTAGATCCCGCCACGATGCTCTGCTTGGAACTGCACCAACTGACAGCTCCACCATTCAATATAAATATGTATCCGGTTTGCGACTTAGAGTCATCCGGATCAGTGTCAAAGCTTGCATCGACGTAACCATTTACGACAAGCTCTTTGTCACCTCCATAAACGAGAAACATATCCTTAGTCCTTTTCAGGTATTTCAGGATGTTCTTGACCGCTGTCCAGTGATGCACTCCTGGATTACTTTAGTACCTCCCTGCTAAACTTATAGCAAGGCACACATCAGGTCTGGTACACAGCATTGCATACATGATAGAACCTATGGCTGAAGCATAGAAAATGACTTTCATTTTCTCTCAATCTTCTGCAGTGGTCGGGCATTGAGTCTGACTCAACTTCACACCTTGTAACACAGGTAAGAACCCTTTCTTTGACTGATCCATTTTGTATTTCTTCAAAACTTTATCAAGGTATGTGCTTTGTGAAAGTCCAATTAAGCGTCTTGATCTATCTCTACAGATCTTGATGCCTAATATATAAGCAGCTTCACCGAGGTCTTTCATTGAAAAATTCTTATTCAAGTATCCTTTTATGCTATTCAGAAATTATGTATCATTCCCAATCAACAATATGTCATCCACATATAATATCAGAAATGCTACAGAGCTCCCACTCACTTTCTTGTAAATACAGGCTTCTCCAAAAGTTTGTATAAAACCATATGCTTTGATCACACTATCAAAGCGTATATTCCAACTCCGAGAGGCTTGCACCAGTCCATAAATGGATCGCTGGAGCTTGCACACTTTCTTAGCACCCTTAGGATCGACAAAATCTTCTGGTTGCATCATATACAACTCTTCTTTAAGAAATCCATTAAGGAACGCAGTTTTGACATCCATTTGCCAAATTTCATAATCATAAAATGCGTCAATTGCTAACATGATTCGGACAGACTTAAGCATCGCTACGAGTGAGAAGGTCTCATTGTAGTTAACTCCTTGAACTTGTTGAAAACCTTTTGCAACAAGTCGAGAAGTCCACGCTTTGTTCTCATACATGGATCCCATCTCAGATTTCATGGCCTCAAGCCATTTCGCGGAATCTAGGCTCATCATCGCTTCCTCATAGTTCGTAGGTTCGTCATGGTCTAGTAACATGACTTCCAGTACAGGATTACAGTACCACTCTGGTGCGGAACGTACTCTGGTTAACCTACGAGGTTCGGTAGTAACTTGATCCGAAGTTTCATGATCATCATCATTAACTTACTCACTAATTGGTGTAGGCATCACTGGAACTGATTTCTGTGATGTACTACTTTCCAATTCGGGAGAAGGTACAATTACCTAATCAAGTTCTACTTTCCTCCCACTCACTTCTTTCGAGAGAAACTCCTTCTCTAGAAAGGATCCATTCTTAGCAACAAATATCTTGCCTTCGGATCTGTGATAGAAGGTGTACCCAATAGTCTTCTTTGGGTATCCTATGAAGACGCATTTCTCTGATTTGTGTTCGAGCTTATCAGGTTGAAGCTTTTTCACATAAGCATCGCAGCCCCAAACTTTAAGAAACGACAGCTTAGGTTTCTTGCCAAACCACAGTTCATATGGTGTCGTCTCAACGGATTTAAATGGTGCCCTATTTAACGTGAATGCAGCCGTCTCTAAAGCATAACCCCAAAACGATAGTGGTAAATCAGTAAGAGACATCATAGATCGCACCATATCCAATAAAGTACGATTACGACGTTCGGACACACCATTACGCTGTGGTGTTCCAGGTGGCGTGAGTTGCGAAACTATTCCACATTGTTTCAAATGAAGACCAAACTCATAACTCAAATATTCACCTCCACGATCAGATCGTAGAAATTTTATTTTCTTGTTACGATGATTTTCCACTTCACTCTAAAATTCTTTGAACTTTTCAAAAGTTTCAGACTTATGTTTCATTAAGTAGATATACCCATATCTGCTCAAATCATCTGTGAAAGTCAGAAAATAACGATACCCGCCGCGAGGTTCAACACTCATCGGACCGCATACATCAGTATGTATTATTTCCAATAAGTCAGTTGCTCGCTCCATTGTTCTGGAGAACGGAGTCTTAGTCATCTTGCCCATGAGGCATGGTTCGCAAGTATCAAGTGATTCATAATCAAGTGATTCCAAAAGCCCATCAGCATGGAGTTTCTTCATGCGCTTTACACCAATATGACCTAAACGGCAGTGCCACAAATAAGTTGCACTATCATTATTAACTTTGCATCTTTTGGCTTCAATATTATGAATATGTGTATCACTACAATCGAGATTCAACAAAAATAGACCACTCCTCAAGGGTGCATGACCATAAAAGATATTACTCATATAAATAGAACAACCATTATTCTCTGATTTAAATGAATAACCGTCTCGCATCAAACAAGATCCAGATATAATGTTCATGCTCAACGCTGGCACCAAATAACAATTATTCAGGTCTAAAACTAATCCCGAAGGTAGATGTAGAGGTAGCGTGCCAACGACGATCACATCGACTTTGGAACCATTTCCCACGCGCATCGTCACCTCGTCCTTAGCCAATCTTCGTTTAATCCGTAGCCCCTGTTTCGAGTTGCAAATATGAGCAACAGAACTAGTATCAAATACCCAGGCGCTACTACGAGCATTAGTAAGGTACACATCAATAACATGTATATCAAATATACCTTTCACTTTGCCATCCTTCTTATCCGCCAAATACTTGGGGCAGTTCCGCTTCCAGTGACCAGTCCCTTTGCAGTAGAAGCACTTAGTTTCAGGCTTAGGTCCAGACTTGGGCTTCTTCCCGGGAGTAGCAACTTGATTGCTATTCTTCTTGAAGTTCCCCTTCTTCCCATTGCCCTTTTTCTTGAAACTAGTGGTTTTGTTAACCATCAACACTTGATGCTCCTTCTTGATTTCTACTTCCGCAGCCTTTAGCATCGCAAAGAGCTCAGGAATTGTCTTTTCCATCCCTTGCATATTGTAGTTTATCATGAAGCCTTTATAGCTTGGTGGCAGTGATTGAAGAACTCTGTCAATGACACTATCATCAGGAAGATTAACTCCCAGCTGAGTCAAGTGGTTGTGGTACCCAGACATTCTGAGTATATGTTCACTGACAGAACTATTCTCCTCCGTCTTGCAACTGTAGAACTTGTTGGAGACTTCATATCTCTCAACTCGGGCATTTGCTTGAAATATTAACTTCAACTCTTGGAACATCTCATATGCTCCATGACGTTCAAAACGTCTTTGAAGTCCCGATTCTAAGCCGTAAAGCATGGCACACTGAACTATCGAGTAGTCATCAGCTTTGCTCTGCCAGACGTTCATAATGTCCGGAGTTGCTCCTGCAGCGGGTCTTGCA
The DNA here is from genome assembly GCA_011799875.1 of Thinopyrum elongatum. Classification (NCBI taxonomy): domain Eukaryota; kingdom Viridiplantae; phylum Streptophyta; class Magnoliopsida; order Poales; family Poaceae; genus Thinopyrum; species Thinopyrum elongatum. The sequence goes on along the minus strand of CM022299.1, from coordinate 663,549,217 downwards.
CCTAGCGGTGCTTCCAGGACGTAATTCTTCTGTGCAGCAATGAGGATAATCCTCAAGTTACGGACCCAGTCCGTGTAGTTGCTACCATCATCTTTCAACTTAGCTTTCTCTAGGAACGCATTAAAATTCAAGGGAACGGTAGCACGGGCCATTGATCTACAACAACATAGATACGCAAAAACTATCAGGTACTAAGTTCATGATAAATTAAGTTCAATTAATCATATTACTTAAGAACTCCCACTTAGATAGACATCCCTCTAGTCATCTAAATGATCACGTGATCCATATCAACTAAACCATGTACGATAATCACGTGAGATGGAGTAGTTTTCAATGGTGAACATCTCTATGTTGATCATATCTACTATATGATTCACGTTCGACCTTTCGGTCTCAGTGTTCCGAGGCCATATCTGCATATGCTAGGCTCGTCAAGTTTAACCCGAGTATTCCGCACGTGCAAAACTGTCTTGCACCCGTTGTATGTGAACGTAGAGCTTATCACACCCGATCATCACGTGGTGTCTCAGCACGACGAACTGTCGCAACGATGCATACTCAGGGAGAACACTTATACCTTGAAATTTAGTGAGGGATCATCTTATAATGCTACCGCCGTACTAAGCAAAATAAGATGCATAAAAGATAAACATCACATGCAATCAAAATATGTGACATGATATGGCCATCATCATCTTGTGCCTTTGATCTCCATCTCCAAAGCACCGTCATGATCTCCATCGTCACCGGCTTGACACCTTGATCTCCATCGTAGCGTCGTTGTCGTCTCGCCAACTATTTCTTCTACGACTATCGCTACCGCATAGTGATAAAGTAAATCAATTACATGGCGATTGCATTTCATACAATAAAGCGACAACCATAAGGCTCCTGCCAGTTGCCGATAACTTTTACAAAACATGATCATCTCATACAATAACGTATATCACATCATGTCTTGACCATATCACATCACAACATGCCCTGCAAAAACAAGTTAGACGTCCGCTACTTTGTTGTTGCAAGTTTTACGTGGCTGCTACGGGCTTCTAGCAAGAACCGTTCTTACCTATGCATCAAAACCACAACGATTTTTCGTCAAGTGTGCTGTTTTAACCTTCAACAAGGACCGGCCGTAGTCAAACTCGATTCAACTAAAGTTGGAGAAACAGACACCCGCCAACCACCTGTGTGCAAAGCACGTCGGTAGAACCAGTCTCATGAACGTGGTCATGTAATGTCGGTCCGGGCCGCTTCATCCAACAATACCGCTGAATCAAAGTAAGACGTTGGTGGTAAACAGTATGACTATTATCGCCCACAACTCTTTGTGTTCTACTTGTGCATATCATCTACACATAGACCTGGCTCGGATGCCACTGCTGGGGAATGTGCAATTTAAAAAAATTTCCTACGCTCACGCAAGATCTATCTAGGAGATGCATAGCAACGAGAAGGGGAGAGTGTATCCATGTACCCTCGTAGACCGAAAGCGGAAGCATTAGGTTAACGCGGTTGATGTAGTCGAACGTCTTCACGATCCAACTGATCCAAGTACCGAACGTACGGCACCTCCGAGTTCAGCACATGTTCAGCTCGCTAACGTCCCTCGAACTCTTGATCCAGCAGAAAGTCGAGGGAGAGTTTCGTCAGCACGATGGCGTGGTGACGGTGATGGTGATGTGACCCGCGCAGGGCTTCGCCTAAGCACTACGACAATATGACCGGAGGAGTAAACGGTGGAGGGGGGCGCCGCACACGGCTAAGAGAACAACTGTTGTGTCTTTGGGATGCCCCCTGCCCACGTATATAAAGGAGGCAGGGAGAGAGGCCGGCGGCCAGAGGGGCGCACCATGGGGGGAGTCCTACTTGGACTCCTAGTCCAAGTAGGATTCAGCCCCCCTTTTTCCTTTTCTTCCACCGGAGGGAAAAGGAAGGAGAGGGAGAGGGAAAGGGGAGGGGGGCGCCGCCCCCTCCTCCTTGTCCTATTCGGACTCCCTAGGAGGGGGGCGCGCGGCCACCCCCTGCGGGCTTCCCTCTCTTTCCCTTAGGCCCATGTTGGCCCAACACTTCCCCGGGGGGTTCCTGTAACCCCTCGGTACTCCGGTAAAATACCCGAACCACTCGGAACCATTCCGATGTCCGAATACAACCTTCCAATATATGAATCTTTACCTCTCGATCATTTCAAGACTCCTCGTCATGTCTGTGATCTCATCCGGGACTCTGAACAAACTTCGGTCACAAAAACACATAACTCATAATACAAATTGTCATCGAACATTAAGCGTGCGGACCCTACGGGTTCGAGAACTATGTAGACATGACCGAGACACATCTTCGGTCAATAACCAATAGCGGAACCTGGATGCTCATATTGGCTCCTACATATTCTACGAAGATCTTTATCGGTCAAACCGCATAACAACATACGTCATTCCCTTTGTCATCGGTATGTTACTTGCCTGAGATTCGATCGTCGCTATCATCATACCTAGTTTAATCTCGTTACCGGCAAGTCTCTTTACTCGTTCCGTAATGCATCATCCCGTAACTAACTCATTAGTTACATTGCTTGCAAGGCTTATAGTGATGTGCATTACTGAGAGGGCCCAGAGATACCTCTCCGATACACGGAGTGACAAATCCTAATCTTGATCTATGCCAACCCAACAAATACCTTCGGAGACACCTGTAGAGCATCTTTATAATCACCCAGTTACGTTGTGACGTTTGATAGCACACAAAGTGTTCCTCTGGTATTCAGGAGTTGCATAATCTCATAGTCAGAGGAACGTGTATAAGTCATGAAGAAAGCAATAGCAATAAAACTAAACGATCAATATGCTAAGCTAACGGATGGGTCTTGTCCATCACATCATTCTCTAATGATGTGACCCTGTTCATCAAATGACAACACATGTCTATGGTCAGGAAGCATAACCATCTTTTGATAAACAAGCTAGTCAAGTAGAGGCATACTAGGGACACTCTGTTTGTCTATGTATTCACACATGTACTAAGTTTACGGTTAATACAATTCTAGCATGAATAATAAACATTTATCATGATATAAGGAAATATAAATAACAACTTTATTATTGCATCTAGGGCATATTTCCTTCACGGAACACAGGAATGAGAAAAGAGAACAATACCGGTAACGAGGTAACTGGCATAGTGGACAAAGTTGTTGATCCACGGGGATGCCAATACATCTCACCTCGGGTATTTGTAACATATCGCGAAGCAACAGGAACAACACATGGCAATGGGAGGTTCACTCGAATATTCATTCATTTGGGTATAGGGGTCAATATGGGTGTCCACGGCTCAAATGTTGATCATTGATCGGAAAGTGTTCCGGTCATGTCTATACTTCACCGAACCTATAGGGTCACACGCTTAAGGGTCATCTATCTGTTGAATGCTAGACAGGGAGTCTGAGAGAAAGTCACCGGAAAGGTTTTGGAGACAACGGAAGAGTTCCGGAGAGAGAACACCGGAAGTGTTTCGGTAAAACTGAAAAAGTTGTTTCAGAGTATACCATTAAGTCAAATTGGTTTCAGCACACGTCTGGAAATTCTTGGAGGGTGCCAGAATTGTTCTGGAAACTTCTGAGATTTTTCCGGAACAAAAATCAGAAATGTTCCGGAGCTGCCGGAACTGCTTTGTCTACTTTTCGCAGATGAAAATCACTAATCCGGAATTGTTTCGGAACGCGTCAAAAATTATTTTAGTGGGTATTGGAAATGTTCTAAGCCCACATAAATATTTTTGGTTCGAACGGACGCTGAAAAACGTCGTCGTGAATAGTGAAAGTGCTTTTTGGGTGGCTTCTTGGAGAAGCCACCTTGAGGGCCCTTTGGTATTTTTCCCCTTGGCTTCTTGGAGAAGCCACCCTTGGGCTTGGCCTATAAATAGGGGTGGAGGGGGCTTCCTAAAGACGCTCTCTTTCTCACATACAAGTGCCATGCAATGTTCTGGCTTCTCTCTCCCTCCCCGCGAAATAGTTTTGTAGAGCCGAAAGGCTGTCTGGGTTCCGGTGGGAACTAGTTCTGGACCGCGAAGCCCTGCCGGATAGTTGAAACCGTATGTGTGCAACTCTGTAGAGAGATCGTAGTTTCGGTCTTAGTTCGAGAGTGCCTCCCGAAGGGCTGTCCGAGTAACCGTCCGAGTTTCGAAGGTCCTCCCGAAGGGCTGTCCGCGACACCGTCTGAGGGATTGTCCGACCGCCTCCTGGAGGGCTGTCCAAGGAGCAGACGAGGGAGTACATCCTCGCGGTTGTGAGGTTGGAAATCCTAGCTGCGAGGATATGCACCGCCGATCGTCATCGACTCTACTTCCGTTGCGCTACGAGTCGGTAACGAAAAGATCAAACCTTGTATGCAGTCTCCATAGTGGTCTTGGGCTGGTGCCTAAGTCGGAATTTTTTTGTTTTCTGCTGCGTTACCCTACAGAAACACCATACTGTTAAAGGGGGTCTAGGTGATACATAACCGCATTTCCGAAGTGATGCTCAAAACCTATACACTACCTATTTTTTCGAGTTGAAGACTTTGGAAAGCCCTTGCAGTGCTGTCGAGTTCATCAGTGACAGAGACGAAGTTCTTCTGGTCGTTGACGAAATTGGTCTAACTGAGGAGTTAGGATTTCACTAGTGCGATCTGCCTACCGTGAGGAAATTGAGTGCCCTAACAAATTTGGAGTTCAAATTTCCGACCGTTGCTGCGCTTAGTGGCAGCTGTCGAGTGGATCCTTATCCTGACAATGGTCATGTCCGAGGGCATTTATGACAATTCTTGTTGGGTTGCCCCTGGTTATAAATAGCTTCCCCCCACAACCATTTGTTGGTTGGTTGCTCCAAGAGAGAGATTGACACTTGTCATTTGAGAGCAAACCGTCCTCCGATGACTTTGTGAAAACTTAAGTGAGGAAAAACCCAACTAGAGCCAAAGTGATTGAGCATCACTGAAAAGATTGATCTGTGTGATACGATGCCTATTTACCTTTGAAGACTGCCATTCTTCGAGACGGTTAGGCATCATGTTCTGAGCACCCAAGAGTCGGTGAACAAGTCTGTGAAGGTTTTGAAAGTCTACCTCGAAGACATACCACAAGTGATTGGGCAAGGACTACAGTGACCTTAGCTCAAGAGGAATACGATGAAGACTAAGTGTCTTCGGAGTTAAATCTCAAGCCGCCTCAACCAGACGTATAGTTGATACAACAACTGGAACTGGTCTACTAAATTGTTGTGTCTTCACCGAGTCTACCTAGTTTTAAATTCCTCATCTCTTTTCTTTCAGTATTTCCGCTATTGAAGAACTTGTGATCTACATTCTGAAGAACTTGAACTGAAGACTTTCATCGTGATGCCTTTCATTTCTTCAGTTCATCTTGTGTATGCCTAAATGCTTATATGATTGCATGTTCTTCACCTACATCTATCTAGTATGCATGTTTTACTTTTCTGCGTTGATTTAGTTTCACCTATGTTGCTATTTCTTCACTTTGATATTCGTCAAATTCATCAGAGTTTGACGAATTGCTAAAAATCTCCCATTCACCCCCTCTGGGAGTAAACCCGCGCTTTCAATTGTCATCGACGCCATATACTCATTTGATAGTAAGGGAGCTCATGGAATCGTAGTAAATCACTTTGAGATGCATGCCCACGTCTTATTATTTTCTAGCTGAAATCTAATCAAGTTGATGTGAATCTACTTGCTCTAAAGGAGGCCCTTCTAGTTTTATCTGAGTCAACAAGGTTGCATGTGAATTATCATAAAGCTTCAATGGTCCCTATTAATGTTGAAGATTCGGAAGTGACGAGTTTCACTCTAATGGGTACGTTGCCTTTCACATACCTAGGCCTACCAGTGGGCACCACCAAACCAAGACTGGAAGATTTCATGATTGTGCACCACCAGACCTCCTTATTGAATAATACTGCTTGATCAACTCTACTGGCTCAAGGGGGCAACTTACTATCTTCCATGACCATTTACTTTTTGTATTCCATGAGCATTCCCCCTGGCATTCTCAAACAAATGGGAAGGATTCAATGTCACGATGTAAGAATCTGCTCAGTCCTTGGCAGCTTGAGATATGGTTTGTAAGCCTAAAAACAAAGGAGGTCTTGGAATTAGGAATCTAAAAATCCAGAATGAAGCTCAGTTGATGAAGCATGTCGATAAATTATTCAATAAGGAGTATGTGCCATGGGTCAGATTAATATGGAATTCATATTATTTTGGGGTAAGGCCTCAGGGGGCTATATTGTATTGTTCTTTCTAGTGGAAGAATATCTTCTAGCTTATTGAAATATATAGATCAATTTCCCAAGTGAATGTTTTAGTGGAAATTCTATCATGTTGTGGGACGACAACTGGGAGTTGGGATCATTGTATAAACCATTGTAATACATATTTTCACATTTATTTTCTTTTGCTAGAGACAGACGCCAGTGAGGAAAGTTATTGATGAGGAACATAGAGCGACTCTTTTATATCTTCCACTCTCTAGAGAGACTTACATTGAATTCCTGATTTGTAATCCGTACTCGATCAACACCCTTTTGTAATGGATGCTACCTTGATGACTAAGGATGATGTCTGGTCCTGGCCTGTAAGTCTGGGAATTTTACTCCCAAAATTACTATACAACGGCACTTCAACACTGCAGTCAGATGTGACCCTTTCTTGGATTTCGAAAAGTTGTTGCACTATGAAGGTCAGGGTATTTGCATGACTTTTGCTGAATGATAGGGTAAATACAAGAGATATTTTAGAAAGGTGCCATTGGCATGTGACTTATGACACAAATTGTGTGCTGTGCCATACTAGAGCAAGGGAAGATAGGAACCATTTTTTTTCTTTGAATACAATTTCATCAACAGGATTTGGGATTATCTTCAGATTGATTGGGTACCTGCAACCACCATGTTTGAAGTGGCTACTAAGGCCCATACAAGCTTTGGTCATCCTCTTTTCTCCAAAGTGGCCTTCATTGCCTGTTGGCGTATTTGGTTGAAGTATATTGGAAAGATTTTTAGGAATACTAGACCCTCTTTTTCACCATGGAGAGCTGGGTTTACTCATGATATGTATCTGTTGCAGCATATGATCAAGCCTAGATTTAAAGATAGAATCTTGAGATGACTATATATAACTCCTTAGGTAGGTGCCTTCTTTTATACTTTAACATCTTGTTGTACATTCTGATGTAATATTATTTTGGTTTTAATAAAGTGCAAGGGCTATGGGACTTTTGCCTTATAGTGCACAGTAAAAAAAACCTGACAAATGATAAAAAATATAGAAGAATAAATGGAGGTGCTGGATAATTTTAGTGGCTTTCATGTACCTAATTTATCCATATATTGATTTGCAAAAAAAAATTATCCATATATTGACGTATATGACCCGTATCACATTTATATATTTTACGAATTATGGAAGTTTATAGTTCCATAACATTTTATCATGGATAAGGCATATCCACCTTTTTTCACGCCTTTCCGTAACCAAGTAGATGAATATTTAAACTATTTATTAGCCATAATTTTTTTAACCTTGAGTAACTCATGTGACTAGGGTGAATTGACTTGTTAAAGACCTTTCGTTGGCTTCATAAATATATAATATTTAGTTAACCACTAAGAGCAAATTACCTTTTTGGCGTTATTTTCAGGGTGCTCGTGAAAACCTAATGCCCCTCCCTCTCTAGAGCCATTTCGGCAGGACGACACAACCTTCCACGAGACTAGTCAACCAAGCTGCTTAGTCATTGTCTATCAAAAGATGAATAATGTGGTGGTGACAATCATGTACATGTTTTTCTATGGCTTATCTAAATTCAGCGGTGGCAATTTTGGATGTGTATTGTCGATTGACTGGTTGGTTAGACCAAACCATCTCCTACTTGATCGCTACGCATGCACGGAACACATGCACAGAGGGTAATGGTCCTGTCGGCATGTCGGGGAGGTTGTTGTCCGGTCAGAGAGGGGCGGGGAAAACCATGTGGATCGTCACGGGTGCGCGGCAAAAGGCGCTATGTGCGCACTAGTACGGGTGCCCACCCACATGGCACATTATTCATTTTTCTTCTTGGGATTTTCTTTCTTGAATTCCAAAATTTGGGTGTTTGGGAAAAACTTAAAGGGATAATTGGTTTTATACCCTTAGTTGTGTCCCCCTCACCAGGATTGCCCTTAGTTTCCGAAAACATGTGGTCTTGCCCAACCCACTTTGGTCGTCTTGTGTTTTTGCCTTTTGACCGTTTGACCGTTACTTTGAAAACATCATAACTAATTCATACTAAATTAGAAAAATACAAATAAGATAACAAAATGTTTGGAAAAACATCACCTGTATGTCAATGTCACTTGCATTCATGACAAAAGTGTTGGTAAGTGCCCATCTGAGTTTTAGCTCTTATGATACCACCGTGAATAGTAAAATCTAAAAAATTCAAAAAAAAGTTGGTGGCAAAGAATGACAAATGTTTCAAGTGCTTGCCAAGTTTCATCAAGGAATGACATTCGTGGAAGTCGTGGCAAAAAAAAAAGAATGACATTTGATTGTTTTTTTGCCACGACTTCCACGAATGTCATTCCCGGATGAAACTTGGCAAGCACTTAAAATATTTGTCATTCTTTGCCACCAAATTTTTTTTGGATTTTTTTAATTTTTTAGATTTTACTGTTCTTGGTGGTATCATAAGAGATAAAATTCGGATGAACACTTACCAACACTTTTTTCATGAATGCAAGTGACATTAACATACAAGTGATGTTTTTCTGAACATTTTGGTATCTTATTTGCATTTTTCTGATTTAGTATGAATTAGTTATTAAGTTTTCAAAGTGGCGGTCAAACGGTTAAAGGGCAAAAGCACAAGATGACCAAAGTGGGTTGGACAAGACCGTGTGTTTTCAGAAACTAGGGGCAATCCTGACGAGAGGGACACAACTAAGGGTATAAAACCAATTATCCCAAACTTAAAGGGTTGAAACTTCTAGAATTTGAAGTTCTGAAGGTTCAAAATCTCCCAAAATGTTCAAACCTGAAAGCTGAATTCCAAAAGTAGAAATTCTAAAAAAGAATGTTCAAAGCTTCTAAGCGATTGGAAATCCAAAAATACACAGATGAACATGGTTCCACGCGCAACCACGTGATTAGTAAGTAAAAAAAATCAAAAAATTATGAAATTTGGGGTATCAGGCTTGGTTGACCATTCTACTCATGTACGGAGTTTCCTGAAGGAACGACACCGGGTTATTCCGTAGTGAAAAAAAAGCCAATCCGATATTACTATTCTTTCAAACAATATAATCAAATATATCTTTTTTTGAGAGTACACCTAGGCGTAACATATTTTTATAGAAGACAGAAGACAATTACAAGAGACTACAACTTGATGCGAACAACAAATGTAGTTGAAACTCCACGCCTGAGCTTATCAAAACATTAGCCACCACAACCATTACAAACACAACGTAAAGGTCCTGCTCTAAATAGATCATCAAGCCGCATCTCGACCAATACCGATCAACTCGAAGAGCAACAATTTCAACCAAACTTTCCTTGTCGACGCACCAATCTCTACTCCTAATGGAGCAATTGGTAGTCTCGCTTTAAGATTTTTTTTCGTCCCACCTCCCATGATTTTTTTTGGTACCTCCTCCCACCTTCGCTGATTTTTTTTCGTAGATTTTTTTTCGTCCCCTCCCCCCACTTCATCGGTTTATTTTCGCGTCACCCTCTCACACAACGAAAGAAATCTGAACAGATCAGAACTTTCCATACTGGCGCAAGTTATATTTAGTAATGTAGAATCAATCACGAACAATCTCTAAAGATCAAATCTAAATTAATTAACCTTACCTTAAATCACTCAATCATATTAACCTTACCTTAACTCACGGATGGTAATCAATCTCCAAACAAAGAAAACAATATATCGAGGGAGCAGTAAATAAACTCCCTTTCTTATGACATGTATATGATCTTCCCTTCCCTCTTCATTGTCGAGCGTTCTTGATTCTCGAGGCCGATGCTTGGGCTACGTCACTGGGTCGCGACGGTGCCGGAGGACGAGGATGGCGAGGCCGGGTGCTGCGGCACCGCGTTGGCACGGCCGGTGAAGGGGGCGAAGAAGGGCGGCTTCCCTGGCCCTGGCCGTGGCCGTGGCCCTGGGAGTTGGTGCGGTGGAAGCGGCACTTGAAGGACCCAGCGTGGGTGGCCGGCGCGCAGACGCACTTGGAAGCGGGCCCGTGGCCCGCGCCGGACGGCGCCGACGCCGCCCCGGGCCACCTCCTCCCCGTATTCTTGGAGCTGTGGCTGGCCGATTTACATGAAATTAATTCCCTCAGTTGTGGTGGCAAATATAATACACATAATCCATATTGTTATGCACTAGCGTGTGTGTGTGTGTGAAATAGATGGATTATGCACTACCGGAAAACGGCCCTACCCCGACGGCCAAACCTATGCCTACGGCTGCCGTCGGCCTAGTTTGAGATATGCCGACAGCCCAGTCCTGGCCGTCGGGTTACACGGATCTATGCCGACGGCCGCCGTCGGCACAGAACGGCCGTCGACCTAGGTGCAGACATGCCGACAGCAGGCGTCGGCATAAATCAGCCGTCGGTATACCTGTGGGCCCGGCGACCCCGCCCGTGACTAGCGGCTAACGCCGTCAAACCTATGCCGACGGTCAGGACGGGCGGCCGTCGGCATATCTCCGCATGCCACGTCACCGATCCGCGGCGTAGGTATGCCGACGGCAGCCGTCGGCATAGGTGCCACGTCACCGATCCGCGGCACGGCGCCCACCAGAACCCTGCCGTCCCTATGCCGACGGCAATGCCGTCGGCATAGCTATTTTTTTTACATACGTTTTTTTTGTATATGTTTTTATGCTTTTTTTTACATATGTTTTTATGCTTTTTTTTAAAATATGTTTTCATTCTTTTTTATGTATTATATGAATATATATGTAGTTTGTAATTTTTTCCATAGATTATGAATATATATATATAGTTTGTATTTTTTTCGAGCACATTAATAATGTGCCGTCATGTTCTTTTGAATATAGGTCCTTATATTTTATTAAAATCAAAAACAGCTATGCGACAGAAGTTGAGTGGCGGTTGCAAACGCCCGGCACCTGTCTCCGGACTGTGACCCCCTCACGTCCGCGGTGTGCCCCCCTCACGGACGGCCGCCGCCAGCATCTGGAGGGCGGAAACAGCCGCATCGGGTCTATACGGAGGGGACGTTGCTCTTCCCGCGTCTACGACTGTGGCCGGCGGCCTCCGGGGGCTAGCATGCCGCCAAATCTTGCGTAGGCGGCCTCTCACAAGTCTGGAAGTGTTGTGGCGGTTGCAAACGCCCGGCACGCGTCTCCGGGGTGTGCCCCCCCTCACGGACGGCGCCGCCGCCGGCACCTGGAGGTGGGAAACGGACGCGTCGGGTCTACACGGAGGGGATCTTGCTGTGGGTCTGGCCCGGATGTTGCTCCAAAGTGTTCCTATGGGCTGACCTGACACAACCGGGTGGGGAGGTCCACTGGTCAAAGCCCGTCCGTGCAAAGTCAAAGGGCTAGATCCCGTGGTCAAACTCTACAGGGTTAGGCGGGACGGGGGCCCTAGGGGGTAGCAATGCCACCGGAGCATCGCACCGGGCCCTCAGACATGCGGGGTGGTGTGGTGGCATGTTCGAAGAGGCGGCACGAGTCTCCGGGGTGTGGCCCCCCTCACGGACGGCGATGACACGGTAGTAGACGTTCTGCGGTAACGATGCGGCGTGAATATTATTAAATACTCGGAGGGCGATAAAATCATGAGTTTTTTACACGACGTGTGCACATGTGCTATAGGACTGATGGTAATTTTTTCATAATTTTTCGTGATCGAGAAGTATCCGAACAATTCCCTCTATGCGGATTGCTCTTCGTGCGTCTACGACTGTGGCCGGCGGCCTCCGGGGGCTAGCATGCCGCCAAATCTTGCGTAGGCGGCCTCTCACAAGTCTGGAAGTGTTGTGGCGGTTGCAAACGCCCGGCACGCGTCTCCGGGGTGTGCCCCCCCCTCACGGACGGCGCCGCCGCCGGCACCTGGAGGGGGGAAACGGACGCGTCGGGTCTACACGGAGGGGATCTTGCTGTGTGTCTGGCCCGGATGTTGCTCGAGTTCGGCGCCTCCCCTCCCCTCCCCTCTGTGTGGTTCCGGGAGAGGAGAGAGCCGAGCGACGTTAAAAAAAATTAAAAATCCATATGAAATAATAATACATAAAAAAACATAAAAAAGGAAAAATATAACTATAAAAAACATCAAAAAATTTATATGAAATAAAAAAACGTAAGAAGAAAATATAAACTATTTAAAAACATAAAAAATAAAAAATATAACTATGCTACGGCTAGCAGTCGTCATAGGGGAAACGACGCGTCGGGTCTCACGGAGGGGATCTTGCTGTGGGTCTGGCCCGATGTTGCTCGAGTTCGGCGCCTCCCCTCCCTCCCCTCTGTGTGGTTCCGGGAGAGGAGAGGGCCGCGGCGTTTAAAAAAATTAAAAATCCTATGAAATAATACATAAAAAAACATAAAAAAGGAAAATATAACTATAAAAAACATCAAAAAATTTATATGAAATAAAAAACGTAAAGAAGAAAAAATATAAACTATTAAAACATAAAAAAATAAAAAATATAACTATGCCTACGGCTAAGCCGTCGGCATAGCTGCCACGTGGCATCGCTACATATGCCGCACGGCTTAGCCGTCGGCATAGTTGCCCTTATCCATCCGCGTCGACCCCTCCACCACTCATTCCCTCCCGACCCCAGAGCCCGACCCGCCCGCCGCAACCCCACCCGCGCCCCGCCCGCCGCTCCCCGCGCCCGCGTCGCTCCTCCCCCCCCCCCGCCCGCCCGCCCCCACACCCGCCCACTCCCCTTCCCTCGCCCCTCCCCCCTCCCCGCCTACATCCCCAGCCCTTCTCGCGCCGCCGCCGCCACTCTTCGCCACCATCTTCTCCCTCCCGACCCGACCACCCCCCTCTCCGCCCCCTCACCCCACCACCACCCCCGTCCCCCCCCACCTCTCTCCGCGTCGTCCACACCCTTCCCCACCCGCCCCTCCCTGTGTCCTGCCCCGACCCCGTGCTAGGGGGCGCCGGAGCGATGAGGCCCCCCTCCGCCGACGCCCTGCTGCGCCCCGGCCGGCCCCGTCCACCCTTCCCCGGCGGCTGCCCCCCGGCCTCCCTGCTGCCCGCTGCACCGGCGGCCAAGGTGAGCTTTTTTTCAATTTTTTGCATTTTGTTACTGTTTTTTTGCATAGATGGATATATATGTGATGAATGGATATATGCATGTACAGATTGATGGTGAAGTTTGTGATAGATGGATGCATTGATGGATATTGGTCAAGTTTGTGAATTTGGACACTTAGTTTAAAATATGGATAGATGATATTGGTCAAGTTTTTGAATATGTGCATGTATAGATTGATGGATATTGGTCAAGTTCTGCATTTTGTAGACACTTAGTTTAAAATATGGATGAATTGATGAATATTAGTAAGTTTTGTGTTTGGTCAAGTTAGTGTTAGATGGAAGCAATTCGAGGCACGAGGCTTTTTTTTTTTACAATTTGACATGTTGTTTCATATTCATTCATAATGTTGTGTCAATGCTTAATGTGAGGTGATGACCTAATTTTTTTTCACTCGGTGTAATTAACAGGATTTGTGGTGTTTCATCTTCGTCGAGTGATCGTCGACGTTGGAGGTGTTGGTCCACGATCGTCCCTCTCCTTTGATCGACTACATCGGAGGGTGAGCAACAATTCCATGACCTCGTCCACTTTTTTTTCCATGTCACTAGATTAAATTTTCACATCAAGTCGCGTAACCTAGGTCTCCCGTCCGAAAGGGTTGCATCGATAAATATGCATTCAATTGCATATTTATCACCGCAGCTCTTTCGGATTGTCCAGCGCTTTCCACGGACAGCCCGAGGATGTGTAGATTGGGTACGTTGTTCATGCTCTACCCCGTTCCGAGACAGGATTTCGGCGGCGCCTCCCTGTTGTTCTCCGTATGCACATTCTCTCGGCATTTTGCCGAGACGTGTATTTGGAGAACAGCGGGGAGGTGCTGCCGAAATTTTGTCTCGGAATGGGGTAGAGCATGGACAACATACTCAATCTACACATTCTCGGGTGGGATTAGGACCCATCTTTACCTATTAGAGATGTAGGTGGATTAAATGTTGTTTCTCGTCAACCTTGTAAAAAATAAAATATTGATGTGAGTAATTTAAATGAATCCTTAATTTTGTTGTGTGGCTTCCAATAAAGCAGAGATGGCAGATAATCAGTGGATGTATAGTGGGTTTTTCCGTCGGAATCAAGTAACAACAGAATGGGTCGAGAAAACTGATGTGTTTTTGAAAGAGATATTCCGTAGTCCAATGAGGATGGTGCCAGAATGCCCGTGTGCCAAATGTAAGAGACGTATCCGTAGAGATAAGAGTGAGATGACTAAGCACCTTCGCACGCATGGATTTATGCCCAACTTTAATATGCCGATAAACTTTGCCCAGCAGGACCGTGGTAGAGAGGAGGTGATACGACAACGCGTCGCTGGTTATGAGGACGATGGGGTTAGAGACATGCTAGATGATGTCTTTGCTGCACAGCCGACACCTCCATCACATTCAGCGAATGAACCGGAGGAGCCGGAGAAAACCGCAAAGGCCTTCCTGGAAATCTTGGCCTCGTCAAAGAAACCTCTCTATGAGGGTGCCAAGCTGTCTGTGCTGGATGCCATCTCGCAACTGATGGCAATCAAGGCTGAGTATGGCTGTAGCCGAGGTTGCTTCGAAGCATTTCTGGGAGTATGGGCTAACAGCCTGCCTGAGGACCATGAACTGCCGAAAACCATGTACGCTACGAAGAAAATCATGAAGGCGCTCTCCCTGGACTATGAGAAAATACATGTTTGTCCAAAGAATTGCCTTTTGTTTAGGCATGAGTATGCGGATGACAACTACTGTAGGAAGTGCGGTTCCTCTCGGTATATTGAGGTGGTCGATGAGTATGGTCAGAAGCGGCAGCTAAAAATCCCTGTGAAGGTTCTTCGGTATCTTGATTTTATAAAAAGACTGCAGCGCCTTTTCATCACCGAGGAGTCTACCAAAATGATGAAGTGGCACAAGGAAGGGAAAAGGTACAATCCAAAAAAAATTGTACATCCATCAGAAGGTGAAGCATGGAAGTCATTCGATATAGAGTACCTGGAGGAAGCAGCCGAGGCTGGGAATGTCAGAATTGCTATAACAGGTGATGGGTTCAATCCATATGGTATGTCGTCTAATCCATATAGCTGCTGGCCCGTATTTGTTATTCCGCTCAATCTCCCTCCGGGCGCCCTAATGCAACGCAAGACCATGTTCCTGTCGCTTATAATTCCGGGGCCTGAATATCCGGGGAGGAATTTGAGTGTGTTTATGCAGCCGTTGGTGGATGATTTGCACCATTCTTGGTACTTCCCGAGGTTGACATACGACCGGCATCTGCAGAAAAATTTCTTGATGAAAGTTTGGCTACAGTATTGCATGCATGACTTTCCCGGCTATGCCCTGTTCTGCGGATGGTGTACAAGTGGAAAGATGCCTTGCCCAGTGTGC
Source organism: Thinopyrum elongatum (assembly GCA_011799875.1). Classification (NCBI taxonomy): domain Eukaryota; kingdom Viridiplantae; phylum Streptophyta; class Magnoliopsida; order Poales; family Poaceae; genus Thinopyrum; species Thinopyrum elongatum. The sequence continues at coordinate 663,533,514 of CM022299.1, read as the reverse complement.
ATGCAGGCCTTGATTTTCATTTGGCTGAAGAAGGGTGGCAAGTATGTTGCCTTTGACCTGCATCGACAGTTCCTCCCTCCAGACCATCCTGATAGGGAAGACAAGAAGAACTTCACAAAAGGCAAAGTTGTCCATGAAGTAAACGACATTCCAACGTTTTCTGGTGCGGATGTGCTTGCTCAGCTGAAAGCTCTTAAGCCTGCCGGCGAAGGGAAAGGCAAAGGCAAAGGCAAAGCCACAGGCGAAGACGAGGGCGAGGGCAAAGGAAAAGGTAAAGGAAAAAAATGTTTTGAACGATATGATGAGACGCACAACTGGACTCACATTACCCCCTTCACGCAGCTTCCCTATTTTAAGGACCTCAAACTTCCATACAACATCGACGTGATGCACACCGAAAAGAATGTCGCAGAGTCCCTTTTTTGCACGATCCTCAACATTCCTGAGAAGACAAAGGATAATGTTAATGCTAGAGTCGATCAACAGAATATTTGTGATAGACCACGTCTACACATGCAACCTCCCACAGGCAGTCGAAAATCTTGGTTCAAGCCAGATGCTGACTTTGTACTTAAAAAGGATCATAAGATGGAGGCATTCAAGTGGCTGAAACACGTCGTGAAGTTCACTGATGGTTATGCGTCGAATATAAGTAAGGGGGTCAATCTTTCAACGGGCAAAGTGACCGGGCTCAAGAGTCATGACTATCATGTATGGATTGAGCGAATAATGCCGGTGATGGTTCGGGGCTATGTTCCCGAGCGTGTCTGGCGTGTGCTTGCGGAGTTAAGCCATTTCTTCCGCACACTTTGTGCTAAAGAAGTATGTCCTGAGAAGATAAAAGAAATGCATAAGAAGGCGCCGGAGTTGATATGCAAGCTAGAGAAGATCTTCCCGCCAGGCTTCTTTACTCCAATGACACATCTCATTTTGCACCTCGCAAACGAGGTATTGTTGGGGGGCCCTGTGCAGAATCGTTGGCAGTACGGCCCTGAGAGACAGAACAAGCATCTGAGACAGAAATGTGGAAACAAAGCTAAGATTGAAGCTTCCATAGCTGAGGCAGTTATCCTAGAGGAGGTGGCAGACCTCAGGACAGCCTACTATCCGGACCATGTTCCCACGTTGCACAATAAGGTGTCTCGATACAATACAGAAGAACCCAAGTATAAACCCAAGTTGCCTCTATTCATCGGGCAAGGTGGCAGGGCTGGATGCTCGACACCTTATCTCATTCCACGAGATGAGTGGGAGGATGTCATGTTCTATATCTTGCACAACATCAAGGAAGTTGAGGATGAGTGGATGAGGTAATACCTTTGCACCATTCTTGTAGTCAATTCGTTATGTTCACTTTGCCTAGTTCTTATACCGCTTTTCTTATTGTAGTCGATTCGTTGATGAAGAGTGGACGGGAATGCTGCCTCCTACTGAAGCGGAGGCACTTGCTCTTCTCCGAAAGGGTGCTGATGGAAGGAAAAATTTCGTTGCGTGGTTCATGGAGAAAGTAATTTTTCACACTTCCCTATTACCTATTTCAATTAAACTCATGCACACTATAATTTCAATTAAACTCATGCACCCTATAATTTCAATTAAACTTGTAGGGAAATGATCCGAACAAATCAATGGATGAAGAATTGAGATGGGTTTCCATGGGTTTTGACCCTGCCGTCATGACATGCCAAAAGTATGATGTGAATGTGTATCGCTTCCATACAGAGGAGCACCAGAACAGTCGGCCTGATCCCAAAACCATAAATACCGGAGTCTTCACTGAAGGAGATAATAAAGTAGATTACTACGGAAGGGTAGGAAAAATATATGAGCTTACATTCAAACGTGGCCGCGAACACCTAAGTCTCACTGTGTTCAAATGCCGATGGTTCGACCCCAAAAAGGGTCTGAGACATACGCCTTCTGTTGGTTTAGTTGAAGTTAAACCATCAACCGTCTATGCTGGAGCTGATCTCTTTATCGCCGCTACCCAGGCCACACAAGTATATTATCTGCCTTACCCCTGCCAGAAAGAGTACCTAAAGGGTTGGGAAGTTGTGTTCAAGGTGTCGCCACATGGTAAGCTACCGGACCCGAACGATGATGATTACTACAACATAAACCCCATGACATACGAGGGAGTGTTCTTTCAAGAGGAACATGATGACGTGGTCCAAAACAACGAGGATGATGACTTGGGTTATGTTGACCTGGACCCAAACGACGACGACGCACGGATTGATGGTGAGGCAGTTGTGAATCAAAGAGACATAATTATGCTTGAAAAGTTAAATGAAGACGCTGACGATGAGGAAGAGCCTCCACCTCCGTCAAACAACGAAGAAGATATGCATGATAGTGATGATGAGACCGGTCGACAAATAGATTACAATAGTGATGATTCATATGGGTTCTAGAAAATGTAAGTTCTTTTAATGATCATTACAATAGTATGCTTAATGTGCTCTTCTGTTATTAATGTTTTTCATGTATGCTTGTTTATTTGATATCCTTACTAATTGTTTATTCTCTTCTCAATGCAGGTTTGCTAATCATGGGCAAGTCCAGCGGCGCCAGTTTCCTCAGTAAATTCAAAGGACTTACTCGGAGTGGACGAGCCCACAAGGTTCCCTCCCGACTACGCGATGGAGGGTCGGGGGAGGAGACCCTAGAGGAGGAGGGGGTGGGGGGAGAGCCCCTAGAGGAGGAGGAGGTGGCGGGAGAGGCAGCCGGGGCAAAAAACTCCGGGCCGTGTCCGAAATAGGAGGGTCTTCTTCGATGCCCTCCTATACTGAGGCACCTTCTGAGTCTGAGGAGGAGGAGTATGTTCCTGATGGTGAGGAGGAGGAGGGCGAGGAGGAGGAGGGCGAGGAGGAGGGTGAGGAGGAGGGCGAGGAGGAGGGTGGAGGGGAGGTTGACCCCGAGTTGTGGGGTGACTTGCCACCGGGTGCTCCGCAGGGGTGGCTGCGTGGTAATGCCGGAGTACCTACACCACCTTCTATCGAGGCGCACAAGTGGCTCATTGAACCTGCGGGGACAGAGTAAGTGCCTCTCAATCATATTTTGAACACATGACAACATTTTCTTATTGTACACATGGCAATCCTTTGATTCTTTTGCAGTAACTGGATCCTTCGCGGAAAGGGCCGTAAACCGAACGGCCTTATCACTGTCCTGTTGAAGGAGTTTTGGACTGGCCTATTCTGCCCGCGGCCAGACAGGGACCCACAGCTGCGGGTTTTGGCCACGAGCTGGGCCCACTACGAGGCTTGCAGCAACGTGGAGTACGGGACGGCCGCTAAGGCCGTGATCACCAAATTTTCGGTAAGTTCTCTTCTGAATCACTTATCTTCAGTTTCGTTCATACTTTATCATTGAATCACTCAACTCATGCCTTGTTTGCTTCTGGTTTATGCATGATTGCAGCAACTCTATAGAGTTCTTGACGAGCACAAGGCCAGAGCCGACGTGGTCTTGCTTGCAGCTGCGAAGAAGAAAGCTCGTCAGTTGCAGTATGAGGTGCGCTGGGTTGCCGTCTCGCAGTACTACCACATCTACCTGCACCAAAAGATGACCAAAACTCAAGCGCAGAGGCAACGACTTACCTTGAACAGGGAGCAGTTCATAATGGTAACTATTACTGACTTTTCATTGTTTCAAGCAGTCAACTATATGTTTCGTGCTCACATGTCATGCTTCCAAAATTTGCATAGGTTGTTCCTCGTTGGTGCTATGGAAGGCATGACGGATGGGCGAGTTTGGTGGATAGGTGGCTCGGCAACGATGCAGAGTTTGCTGCCAAGAGCATCAAGGCCCGGGCTAACCGTGGAAGAGACGGGACACACGGCCAAGGAAACAGGAACCACTGGGGCTTCAAGGCCATGAAGGTATATCTATATGCATGATGCATTTTTGTTCTTCTTTACCGTCATGTTCTTATGTATGGCTAACTTCTGTTTGACGTTGCAGGAGGACAAGTTGAAGAGGCCGCTCTCAGACATTGAGTCGTGGAAGCTGGCCCGCGAGCGGAGTGATCGCAAGGACGGCGAGAGCCAGTACTACGGCAAGACCGAGGAGCACCTGGAGTCTTACACTCAGAACCATCAGAAGTTGCATCCGGATGTTCCTGTTCCTGAGGTCGCCCAGTCTCAGATCGACGACACGGCGGTGGTGGCCATCTAGGGGAAGTCACATGGCCGGTATCCATGTTTCGATGGCTTGATCACTCCTTCGATCTCGTACACACGGCTTCGGGCTAGCAACCCGAGCCAGTTAGAGAGTACGGGGCGTTCACAGACTCCCTTAGCCCGCCAGCATGCTGTAAGTACTTCCCCTTTATCTTCTTTCTCTCTAGCATTCTCAGTTTATTTTCAGCATTGCTCACTTAGAAACAACCTAAATTATGTAGGCATATAAGGCCTTTGTCGAGCATAGGAATCTCGAGGTGCGAGAGTACTTGCAACGAGTGAAGGCAAACGATGATTACAACCGTCAGATGATGGCGGTTAGTTTTGCCCTCTTAAAACCAAGCTAAATTTTTGCACTTTCATTCCTTCTGACCTTCTAGTTTGCTTGTTTAACTAACATCCAGGCTATGTTGGCGTCTTGGAGTAACCGCACGGATCCACCACAAATGGGACCCCCACCACCACCTGCGGGAGAACCCCCACACGTGCCCATGTTCGATGAATGGGTGGCACTAGGCAGTGATAGTCCGGTTAGTACATTTGCCTAACTACTGACAAACTAGTTCTCGTTCATTCAACACTATCATATCATATTTACCGTTAGAATCTTCTCTCAAACATGTAGGGGACCGGTGGCTCGACTCCTGCTCCGTCGACCCCAGTCACTCCGATCTGGCAGAGTGATGGTGGTCGCGGTGGCGGTTTTGGCGGAGGTGGTCTTGGCGGTGGTGGTTTTGGCGGAGGTGGTCTTGGTGGTGGTGGTCTTGGCGGAGGTGGTCTTGGCGGTGGTGGTCTTGCTTGATGTCGATGATGATACCCGTGCATGTGGCCGTCGTGCCATACCTTTCATGTTCCTACTTTTATGATGTTCCATGTCTTGCACTACTTTTATGTTCATGAACTTTCGCCGGTGATGATCTTTAGATGATGAACTTGACTATGTTTAAATGATGATGATGAATTTGAGTATGTTTAGATAATGAACTGTCATATTTCTGCATAATCCCATATTATTCTGCTTTGAAATGCTGTCAAATGAATTGAAAAAGAGAAAACAGGGGAAAAAAAAAACTATGCCTACGGCAAAGCCGTCGGCATAGATGAGCCCAGGACTTCCCAGGGCGCGCCACATGGCAGGGCTATGCCTACGGCAAAGCCGTCGGCATATATTTTCATCTATGCCGACGGCTTTGCCGTAGGCATACCCCTGCCGCCAGGAGGAACCGGGGGACGACACGTGGCACGGCTATGCCTACGGCAAAGCCGTCGGCATAGATTCCATCTATGCCTACGGCTTTGCCGTAGGCATAGCCCTGCCACCAGGAGGCACCGGGGAATGCCACGTGCCAGAGGTATGCCGACGGCAAGCCGTCGGCATACCTCTGGCACGTGGCTTCTCGTGAATCGTCAGCCCTTTTGACGGCGCCGTCCGTTGCCGTCAGGCGAAAAACATTGCCGACGGCTAAACTATGCCGACGGCTGACGCCCGGCCGTCGGCATAGGCCCCTATGCCGACGGCTATACTACGCCGACGGTCTGACAAGACTACGCTGACGTGATCTACGCCGACGGGTCTATGCCGACGGCAGCCGTAGGCATAGATCTATGCTGACGGCAAAGGACCTATGCCGACGGCCCTGGGCCGTAGGCATAGGCCGCGAGTCCGGTAGTGATGGTCCCGTACCCAATAAGATGGATATGTGTGTGTGTGTTAGAGAGAGAGAGGGAGAGGGGGGATAGAGTGAGGAAGAGGGAGGGAGAGTGTGTGTGTGTGAGGATTTGATGGTAAAAAAAGTCGTCAATGTCACTTGATATGTATGAGAATATTAATATTGAACTCTTAAAGTTAATGTGGCCCCGTTGCAACGCACGGACGTTCTTCTAGTCACCCTTAAAATGTCTAAGAGGAGACGGCAAGTGGGTAGGTGGACTTAGTCGGACCCGAGAAAGCAATCGTCTTGGACTCACCGGCAGTTGGGTAGATAGCGCCCATGAAGATCAACTCGAACCAGAGGCAAGTACCTGAGAACTACAACACATAATCTCCAAGGCATGTCTCCACACACGATACTCCAAACAAAGTAACAACGACAAGATGCCACCATCACAGATCCAGCAACAGACCTAGGCTTTCACCTGGAGATAAACCCAAGCAAGGAGGTGGAGATGCTAAGACAGCTCAGCAACGCCTGCAAGGAGAGGAACAACACCCATGGGCAACATCGCTGCCAGCACCGACCGAAGTCGGGCATCATTTTCATTAGTAACATTGCACACATTCCACCCTTCCCATCACATTGCGGCCATACTGTCCATGTTAGGTAACTCCGCTGCCGCTGCAGCACCTGTCCATCATGACCAAACCGCGGAACACACACACGCCGCACGACCAAGGAAATGCAGGCCATCTTCCACCTCCTGCACTGCCGAGAAATAGCAGCACCAGCCCAACCTCCATCTCCAACACGGCCAAGGTCGTCGGCACCGCAAGAAGCAACTAGTCACTCCACTTAGGCAGACAGCCTCACAGCTACTGCGACCCTGGGACACAAATCGGGCCCAGGATGGACCTAGATCCGGTTCACGCTGCCGCCTCTGTCTACCACACTGGCATCACATCTTAGGCAACAGAGGCACCAACGACCACAATCATTGCCCGATCACCGCTTGTGTAGCATCACTTGGACGAGCGCCTCTGCACTGTTGCAATCGTAGCCCACCCACACCATGACTGCGAGCTCACGACCATGATTTGAGCGCACCCCACCCCGCGACACCGGAAAGGATACCTGCACCCCTCGCTTGACGCCGCTCCCCCGTGCAAGGGAGACCGGTCAAGGCGCAACGGCCACACCAGGCGCCACCACTGCAACCGCCGCTGGTGGTATCACGGGGAGGATGGACTTGCGGGGATAAGGTTTGCCTCGGAGCCGCCACATGAGCGGCCCAAGAGGGAGAGGGGAAAGTTTACACACACAAATATAGCTTTGATTTTGTCATTTTTGCGCTGAATGCAATGGGTATCATTTCATTGTGAAATTTCATATGCTAGAGTGGTTGACAATGTATGCTAAAAAAAGTTTGTATTATTTTTCAATTTTTTCCAGTTTATTTTTCCTGAATATACTATTCATAACGGGTGCGTGTGTGGAACCATATCCCAAAAAATATTCCTGTCCATTGAAAATCACGAAATTCTAGAATTACTACTGTAGAGCTGGACCGGGAAGTTCCAGAAGCCAGTACTGAGATACGTATTTGGAAGTGTTAAAAGGAAAGCATTAAAAATGGGAAACGTCAAAAATAAAAGTCTTCCATTTTTACGGCATTAATTGGAATTAAGAGCACCCAACCTGCGTTCAACAGTGAACGACACCCTCTGCAAAGCTGTCAGCAAACTAAAAAATTAGTGCACACGACGCCGGCCGGAATGCAGATCAGATCGAGGCCCCGAGGAAACCTTGCCTGCGAGCTTCAATCCCCATTCCCCGTGTCCAATCCAGCCCACTCCTACGCGACGCCATCGATGATGTACAAGCTCCGTCTGAACAACGTGTGCCAGGAGCGGCGGTGGGCGACGCCGGCCTACACCGACCGGCGCGAGGGCCCTGACCACGCGTCAAGGTTCCATTCCACCGTCGCCATCGGCGGCGCCGAGTTCAGCTCGCCGGAGCCCGGGTCCCGCAAGCTCATCCAGGCGCAGGACCTCGCCGCAAGGGCAGCTTTGGAGGACCTCGCCGCCAGGGCAGCGTTGGAGCACCCCTCCGCACCTCCGCAACTACTGACCGGTGACGGTGAGTATGTATGCGCCCTAGATAGATCTCGTTTTGTTCATGCATGCGCCGTCGCTGCTCGCCGCCAGGGCAGCGTTCCAGCGCCACTCCGCTCCTCCGCAGCTACTGTCCGGTGAGTACGTATGCGCCCTAGATATATCCTAGAGCTCCAGCAAGCGCCAGATGTATGAGCCGTGCTGCTCGTCAGTCGGCTGGCGAAGCACACGCCAGAACGTGATCCGCCTCGTCATGCTCTACAAGATCACAGCAAGATCGACTTGTTAAAACTACATCCAGACTCTATACATACAAGTGGGTTACTTTGCCGAGCCCTTGCACAGACTGACACTAAGCAGTTCTGAAAGTCGGTTCCCTAAGATTTAGGAGGAGGAGAGCCCATTCAAGAGGAGTGATATATATCGTCGTCAATGATCAAGTGAACGCCAGCATGCAATCACTACTAGGAGTAGAGCGCACTGCATGCCAAAGGAAACCACGAAATGGATTAGACACGATATCGTATACTACTTGTAATGCACCGCAAAAACATAACAGCAGCTACAATATAACAGCATTGTAAAAGTGCATTATAGCAGCAGTTCATGTCCACATTTTTTTTTGCCGGGAAGTTCATGTCCACAATACAGGATGAATTAGTTTTCTTGTCTTTTCATCTAGGCCTGCTTCAACAGTGGTGTCAACTGTTAAATGAAGGTTTAACCTGTTTTGATTGCTAGCTACTGAGAGACCGTCTAGTAGAAATGGATAGCTTATTGGCTACCATTGAAAATTATTCTTTTGTTTTTTCTGTTCTCTTGATTGGCCTTTACTACCTATGTAGTTATATAAATGCCCCTCGTGCCAAAAATTGATTTGAATTTTTTTTTCGTGTCTATCATGCCGTTCTCACGTTTTTATTCCTGCCACTAAAAATGGTCATGATGTTCTTTCACACCTGTTTCTTCTATATTTGTGGTACTCACTACTTTATCTATTGCAGAAATGCATCTTCCTTACAAGTCGCGGTTGCGAAATTATGCTCAAGAACTAAGGAAAGATTTACCTTTGTATAACACCACTCAGAGTGGTCCCCATCATGAACCTATCTTCAAATCAACAGTGACCATAGATGGGAGGTCGTTTGGAAATCTGCAAGAATATGCTACAAAAAAGGAGGCCGAACGGCTGCTGCGGCAGCTGCCCTAGTGGCAATACGTCAAGAAGCAAAAAGATCAGAGCAAATGCTTATGGTTGGTTCCATCTATTTTTTTACTCTCATGGGAGGCATTTTATTTGCACCGCCTCACCTCTATATCAGCACTAACATCCTTTGGCATTTATCTGTATTAGTAGTAAACACATTCATCTCCCACCTTGTATTTCAATATTCAAGAACTGAGTAAAAAATGTATTGATTCACTCACTTCATTTAGCGAGAATTGACAAACTGGATCTCTATCAAATGTTCAGCATAAAAAATAACCCATGTCCCTCCACACACACCAAAAAAAAAACCCCCTCTTCTCTGAAAATTTAATTCAAACTAACCCTTTTGCTCAATGCCAATCATTATGTTTCCAGGCATTTGAGGTAAACTTTTACGACCAAATCAATGCTCCATAGGTAAACGCATGGTGCTTGGCGCTGAACTTTGTGACCTCAATTCCAATCATGTTAGCGCCCGGAATTTTGCTTTGCTTTGTGTTTGGCAGGCTAGCTAGCTAGCGAGCTTGTGATCAAATTATGCATCATAGCTAGCTAGTAGCCAACTACCTAGTTTTTGCTTCAGTGCTCGACGCCAATTGAGCTGCATTGAGGTTACAAAGCTCAACACAGAATACCATAGCGTTGACCATGAACTGTGTTTTGTTTGTGGAAATGCTAACTTTTTCTCAACGTCATGTATTCATTCCTCATCGCCAATTGAGGTGGTGTTGAGGTTATAAAATCAACTCCCAACACCATGGTGTTGACCATGAGCCCATGTTTTGTCTGCGGAAATGGTAACTTCTTCCCAATGCCAATATACATGGCTTTGAGATAGCCAAAAGTTCGCCATGTTAGTTCATCCTTGGAAAATGTTATATTTGGTTAACATTCAATAAAGAGTCAATTTGATCATTTCTCACCTGCATTTACTAGTTCTAGGCTCTTCATGTATTTCTTTGCCTGGAGTCCAGATTAATTATAAGGTTCAATTTCAAATTTGCAGTGAAAAAATTAAGAAAAATAACATTTGAGGGGCGGGGAGCATAGGGCAATGCTTATCATTCTACAGTTATGGAAAGGCATATGCTATAGTTTATAATATCCTAAATAGATTGGCGAAGCCAGAAATACTTTTGTAATGCATTTGCTGAATTTGTAAATACTAATTTGATGGATTGCCTTACCTTCTGTAGGTTCAAGCAATGTCGGATACAAATCTTCGGCATGTATTACCTGAGAAAGAAGGCTATCCCAAATCAATAGGGCACACTCAGACTGAATGTTTGAGGGGGCCCGGGGGGGGGGGGGGGGGGGGAACAGATGCATGTTGACGAGCTTTATTTTCAACATTCTAAAAACAGTAAGTATTTTAAATTCCAGAATTCAAGCTTCATATTGGGAATGAACTTCATGAGTAGTTTTTAGTATTATCTTTTGAACTCAATATCTGCCAAAAAAATCGTGATGGATACTATCTAACTCGTTCTTGTTTATTACGATAATCATACTTTGGTGCGCTGGCTGACGGTTGTACCAGTAGTGCAGCATATGTGTTAGGTACTAGTGTGGCCCAGGTACATTTTGATGGTCTATCAGATTATTAACACCTTAAAAGAAAGGAAATTTCTGAACCTAGTTGATAGTACGTACTCCCCAGTAATCCTACCCCTAAAACATAAATCCCCAAAAATGACAGCCTGTTACCACTAGCCTATGCATTCTCTATCATGCATTGTATAGTAGCAGCTGTCGCCTCCCAACTATTATGTTCTCAAACTTTCGGCAGTAGGATCGGCAAGGACTAAGATACCATTTTCCATGTGATTGGTAATTGCACGGAACAAACTTCAAAAGTTTTTTTGGCTGGTTAGTTTAAGCAGGAGGTGTAGGTAAGATACCACTTGGTTTATGAATTCAAAGATGTAGTACACAATTTTGACAGAAGAATTTTTATTACTTAACAATCAAGATTTGCAATCAGCTGAAGCTCTAACTTTTGTCCAAGCTCATTTCCTCATATGATGATATGTTGAATTGACAGTTCTAAAACCAGACTTATAAGTGAACTTATTCAGATAACTAGTCATGATACTGTTATATTATTTTAATCACTAATGTAAATACTGTTATATTCAAAAACTCTGTTATATTTAATTGACATTTAAGCTCACTGCAGCAACTGCGACGCCTGTTGCTTGTGCCTAGTGCGGATGCTCGAAGCCAACTGACCAGATCAGGGTCTACCGACGCCATCCTGAAATGGTGTTACCAGATGGGGCGACCATTCTCCCCTTTAGCGGCGATGAGTGGGTGGCTGTGAGGCTTCCTTCCCCTCAACCCTGAAGGTATTATTTGCTGAAGCATATTTCAATCGTTTATTTATCAGTATCCACTGCTCTCTTCTTGCAACTCAACTAAGTTGTTTTCTCTCTGTGTCCAAATTCCAGATGCAGGTGGTGGGTACTAGCGCAGCCAATGCACCTGTGCTGTTGTATATTGTAGTTTTACCCAATTGTGGCTCAACATATCCACACTGCAGCTGTATTATGTGCCTCTTCGATTCGACATTGTTATAGACTTGATGTAATAAGTTTATGCGGATGGTACTTGGGCCTTGGCCAACCATCTCACTTGTTAAACTTGGATTATACATGTTGTTACAAAGTTGTCACTTTGAGTTTACAAGACAACAACTTTATTTATTTGGACCATTCAGAGTTCTAATATACAGATTTCTTCCTTGCTGAATGATTTAGAGAAGTTCATGTCCACATTAGATGACTTAGTTTCTTTGTCTTTTCATCTGGGCCTGCCTCAACAGTGGTGTCAACTGTTAAATGAAGGTTTAAGCCATTTTGATTGCTAGCTACTGAGAGAGCTTCTAGTACAAATGGATATCTTATTGGCTATTGAACCATTACAAGTCAGAGAGGGCTTCAGTAGTAGTATACAGATTTTTTTAAATTATTACTTTTTTATAACAAATTTCGATAATATATGACCTAATTCAAAAATTACAATTATATTAGCCCGTCGGCATCGTGTAGGCTGAAGAGAGACTCTTCAGTCTCGCTTAGGCCGAAAATCAAGTCTTCAGTTTTCTTTGGGCCGAAGACCAGCCGGCCTGGGCTGAAGGGACACTCCTCGATTTTTGCCAGGCCGAAGAGTTCTACAAATGGCCGAAGTTACTATCGTCGGTTTTTACCAGATCAAAGTTACTATCTTCGGTTTTCACCAGACCGAAAAGCTCTCTTCGGCCTTGGTAAGGACGAAAATTCCCTTTTTTCTTTGGTTGATTGCACTTCCCTGTTTGGCGATTGTGTAAAGCGCCTATATGTAGATTTTTTGCTTGGCTAGCCTTCCACAGTCGGTGTTGGACAGGAGAGGCTGCAACCGTGTGGATTTTCCCACCCGGACGCACCGCCCATTTTGCGACCAGCTGCCGGAGTCCATCTAGCATCTGCCCTTAGGATCAGATGTGTCTTGTCAGGCAAGTTCGGGCCTCTTTCCTTGCTAGATGGGGGAGGATTGACTGGATGCATGAGATCAACTCTAATCTCATTTGTTGCTAGACCTCTTTGCGAGTTGGCCGCACGGTTGTGTGTGATTTGTGGCCGGTGGTCACTTTAGTGTTGTGGGTCTTCGGATGCACCATAACAGCAAGTGTTGTTTTTGATGGAGCGCGGCCGTTTGCTGAGGTGAACTTTTGCCGGATCCAAGCAGAACTTGCTGGGTTATATGTGACGAGGCCTTTCCCAGTGATATCATTTGGTAGGGTGCAGCAGCTGAGACTAAGTGTGTAGGGATCTGTCCTGTCGTGCCCTAGCGTACGTACGCGTATGGTGGCATTGTATGATTTTCTCTTCTTCTATGTTGCCAGTACGTCTCCTAAGGCCTTATTTTGATTCGGCGGTATTGTTGGATGAAGCGGTCCGGACCAACCTTACATGACCACGTTCATAAGACCGACGTCTCCGACCGCGCCAACCAACTCCCATCCGTGAGCTCCTTCGCAGCACCTCTTGGCCAGCGCCGCAGCGAGATCCCGTAGAGTGGGAGTCCCTCGCTCTCAGTGTGTGAGTTCTCGTAACGAATGGACAAGGCCGTACGTGTGACGGAGTCGTTTCGTTCTATCGCTGAGAGATGCAGCCCGAACGTTGACATGGCAGCTCTGTGCTTTGTTAGTCGTGCTGCAAAAATGAACGGCGATGGAGCTGTTCGGGGCGAGAAGCTATATACCACACATTCAGTGGTTATCATTTGGGAAGATAAATTATTTCCAACTACTCCTTTGGTTCACAAAGATAAGATGTTTTGGGTATTTCAATATGAACTATGTACGGACTGAAATGAGTGAGTAAAATATGTCTATATACATCAGATTCATAAAAGATAGAACGCATCTTATAGTTGCCAATGGAAGGAGTACATTGCTTGGACATTTTGTTGTCACGTCCCGATCGATTCGTCCACGTACGTAGTTATCCTTTTGTTTGCGTGGTATACTACGTAGTTATCCCACGCGTGAGTTTTAATGTTGACAGCTCAGCGAATACCGAATCAGATCTCATGGGATATCATAGCTTTATTGTACGCCGCTCAGCTCCGCGATTCTTCTCCGGCCGCTTGCTATATAAAGCCCCCCGACCCCGAGGCATAGTCACACCCACACACACTCATCTTCCTTCTTTTCTCTGAGCCTAGCCACCGAGCGAGCGAGCAATGGCGGCACCCAACCGGAGGGGTGGCAGCGGCCGGAAGAAGACCGTAATCCGCCGGATCGAGCAGGAGGATGGCCGGCACATCTGCTACGCCAAGCGCCGAGTGGGGCTCTTCAACAAGGCCAGCGAGCTGGCAGTGCTCACAGGCGCCCAGGTGGCCGCCCTCGCCTTCTCTCCCGGCGGCAAGGTCTTCTCCTTCGGCCACCCCTCCGTCGACTCCGTCGTAGAACGCTTCCTGGCGGGGGAAGGTTTGGGTGCTTGCCCGAGGGCGCAGGGCGCTGCCAATGACCGTTTCCTGGCAGCGGAGGGTGCCGGGGCCAGCGCGGGGGAGGGCGCTGCCGACGAAGACAACGTGAAGAAGCTGGCCCAGCAGCTCGCCGAGATGCGCACGGAGATGACGGAGGTGAAGAAGCAGACGAAGCGCATCGACAAGGCCATGGCTAAGGAGCACGCCGCGGGGGACCAGATTGCGGCGTGGGTCGACCCGAACGTGCGCGACATGGGGGATGAGGACATGGCGGCCTTCTTTGCCACGCTTCTGAAGGTAAAGACCGACGTCTCCGACCGCGCCAACCAGGTCCTATTGGACTTCAGCAGCAAGGTTGTAATCACCCCGCCGCCCCCGGCCCAGATCTTCGGTGGCAGCATCTTTGAGTTCGGTAGCAGCAGCGGCAGCGCCCACGCCCGGATGGAGTTCCAGTTTCTGGTGCCTCCACCGCAGGGGCAGGGGTTCGAGGCCGGGATGGATATGCAGCAGATGGTGATGGCGGCGCTGCCTCCGCCTCAGGGGTTCCCCTCCGGGATAGATATGCAACAGCAGATGGTGAAGGAGATGCCTCTGGCTCAGGTGGTCGCCGCCTGGATGGATATGCAACAACAGATAGTGATGGAGATGCCTCCGGCTCAGGTGATCGCCGCTGGGGTGGATATGCAGGAGATGCCTCCAGCTCAGGTGGTTGCCGCCGGGATGGATATGCAGGAGATGCCTCCGCCGCCGGGGTTCGCTGCCGGGATGGATATGGAGCAGATGCAAATGATGATTGGTCAGCCGCCGTCATTCGACGCAGGGATGGAGACAGAGTTACATCAATGGATTATTGCGATGCCGCCACCGGAGTTCCCTGCCGAGTTGGAGATGGTGCAGCAGGTGCTTGAGCCGAACGCCGAAGAAGAGATCTAAACCCGTGTCCATCGGTTCCAGTAAAATCATTCATGCATGGACGATAGTTCCTCAATCTGTTTGTCGTCTAGTTACATTTTTTTTTTAGAATCTTCGTCTAGTTTCATTTTATGTCGAGGAAATTTTATGTCGTTTCTTATTATCAATTATTAATGGCTAGATCTGAATTGTACTGTCGCTGGCTGCTGGCATTTAATGAAATACAAATATGTTAGCTGGCATCATTATACAAAGATCTATGTACATGCAAAATCTTTGGTGTTTGTTTTTTTCCTTTTGTGGAACAGAATCTTAATTACATTTAGATCGTTCTTATTCACAGACAATGGTCCCTTAGACCATACAAACGTTAGGCTCAACGTGACACCCAACATCCTATATGAATATATATCTATTTGTTATATATATACACTATAAGCACAATACGAGATAACAAGAGAAAATTCTAGTACGAAATTGCACATTAATTACTACCTCTGTAAACTACAGAGGGAGTAGAAAATACAGGCTCTTGATCTTGATAACCTTTTTTAAAATTTAAAAATCGTTTCCGTTCAATGTATATGCAACTTAAACATCTGGTGGGTCTCAGTGACAAACAGACTCTAACCAATACTACATCTTATCGTAACTTAAACATCTGCTGGGTTTCAAGCTCAACAAATGACAAACACGTATGACTCTAACTTTATAAATCACGTCTCAAGGGAATAAAAAAAAATCCCGCAGAGAAAGGGAATAGAAATCATCGGACCCTGCCCCTTGCCCCATGCAAATTCGTGCCCTACATCCATGAGCCCTATCTGGTCCGTTCGTACGAACCGTCTTCTCACACAGCCGCCGTCCTCCTCCCTTTGATGGACCCCGCACTAGCGACGGACACATGAATTATCGATCTGAACCCACATGTACGTACATATAATGTAACTATTTCTTTTATGTACGCACATGAATCTCGATCTCTTCGGTTTTTTCCTCTCCAATCTTGAGGGAAAGAGAGCCATAATTTCACCGTTGTGGGCGAGATCTACGTGGTGCAACCACGTCTCTGAATCATCAAGAACCAATGCTACCATTGTGAAGCTTCATTGAATCGCTGGAAGAACCAACAAGCCAAACACAATATGTGCACCATGAGGTGAGATTGACAGAGCGCTAGCTCCAGGTGCTATCACATAACACGTCACAGATTGGCAAATCCATACTGGAGTACCAGTTGAGGTGCATGCCGAGCTGTATGAGTACCTGCGGCAGGACGTCTTCCAATCAAACTCCGCTGAGGCAATTATTATCCACCCCTGAAATGTCCCAATGAGGCGATGACCCGTCGACGGTCTGGCAAGCGGGCATATGTCGTCATTAACGCCTACAACATGTTTAGACAAGAAAGTCAGGGCTAAAGATTCTATGGTATGTACCTGTTCTGAGCTGCAGCATCGACCAGAGTACGTTCTTGTGCAGGAATTGGCTAATATGTGCTAAGAATTGATGTGGTGGCATGTACTTCAATCAGGCCTAGGTCCAAAAGGCAGTTCATGCGAACACAATCAGACCACGTCCCAGGCAGGCTGTATGGCTACAATGTAATACAATCTGCTACTGTGAACAATTTGTTACAGTCAACCAAGAAAATCGTTACCACGCCCCAGGCCTAGGCCCTGGCTGCCTGGGGCCTGGATCCGCCTCTGCACATAGTCGCACATAGTCGAAACGTCCGTGAACTTATGCAGCTACATAGATGGGCGATATGCATGCTCAATATCACTCATGAACCAAGATGTTGGAGACCAGATCATCTAATACATCAGATACCATCACAAAAGCATATAATTTGACTAATTTTTTGTTGTGATCTTTTATTAGACTGATTTGATGTCATAACAAATAGCCCCTCCATTAGCGAATTGATGATGTTGTGGACACTAATGTGACCACAAATATACATCTATCTGATCATTACTTTTGATATCAATGTGTTAACATGTATTTACGGATGGAGGGTATAGGATCAAAATATCGCATAATACACCTCTTAGCAAGATGTACATGACAATCTTGATGCCCCTACATGTTTGGGCGTACGTACGGGATCTGCCATCAATTTCCATATAGATTTTTTTTTCATTTTTCAGATTTTATTTATACCTATTTATTTTTCTCTACTTTTTCCTAAAATAAAGTAGAGACAACCTTTCTTTTGTTTTCCTTACTTTCCAATATTCTATTTTTCTAAACCAATATGGTACCAACACTATAAATGCAGTAACTCGATGAAGGAGATATGGATAATCATGGTCAATGGTTTAAGACATTGCATGTAAACATCTCAACTAATGAACCTATTAAGGCTAATAAAATTAGATCAAATAAGACAGTAAGTTTTACATGCTCCCTCTGTTCCATAATGTATTGCATATAGATTTTTAGAAAAGTAAAACCTCACAAACTTTGACCAAGTTGGTGGAGAAAAACATTTACATCTAGAATGCCAAACATATATCATTAGATGTACTTTCATATTTTATATTTTTGGTATTGTAGACATAAACAGTTTTATCTATAAAGTTTGTCAAAGTTTGCAAACTTTAACTTTTCAAAAAATCTATACGCAATACGTTATAGAACGGAGGAAATATTATTTTTATCATGGTTATGTCTATTTTTATTTAATTAATTTCACATATTCAAAGAAAATATTAAAGATCTTAGCGTTTGTGGTGGCACTAATTTTTTTTTTGTCCAAGCAAGGTCAAAAACAATCAAGGCTGTGTTTAGCTTTTGCAATAATTCCCACAAAGAATTGAAGATTTCTTCTGGCATGAAAGGATTTGTTAAGTGTCAAAGCTATGGTACGCGTACTATTAGTGATCCATTAAAGGAAAAAAATATTTTGTTGTGTGAGTAGTTCATGGGAGAGAGGAGTAGTAGTTAGTTAGGATTTGGCTTTTAGGTTGATGAAGAAATAATTTTGTGCCGTTTTTAATGACAAGGGAAATTTTACTATAAAATTAGTGTTGGGATGCTTAGGCATGTGATTTTAGAAGAAGAGGTTATTGCGACACTAGGTTGGAATGGATCTTGAGAGGGAGAAGTTGTGGATCATAAGTGTGGTTGTGGAGAAGTGAGAAGAAGAGACAGAAACAAGAATACCGCCAATTGAACTAGAAGTATTTTTGGTCTAACGAAAATCATTTTTCAGGACGGAGGATCCGGAGGAGGGCAACTTTGAATTAGCAAAGCCATGAACTGTCCATGGATACATCCAACAAGAAGATTACCATCAAACTAACGGAGAAAAAAAAAACCAATGGTTGAACGATACAAGGATGTTGAAAGCATAGCTTACAACACAACCCACTTGATAAGCACACAAGCTAATGAAAAATAAAGAACCGCTTGAAGGTGGAGTCCCCCTTAGTGCTTGAACATTGCAACAGAAGACAAATACAACCAAATGTGCAACCAACTTCCTTGAAAATAGTCTCGCTGATGCCTGCCCTTAGAAGCAAGAAATTATTTTTGTCTATTCAAGGCTAGGTATGCTCGGAAGGAGTCACCTAACGTCGGTGCACATAGGAGGAGTCATGGAGATGGTCTCCACTGATTATTATTTTCCCTGTCTTTTCATGGTCTTCTTTTCTGTGTCTCGGACATTCCAAAACAATTCCTTCAACACATTCAACTTCATTTTCGAGAAGATGTTTCTAAATAAATAACATCCGGCTTCAATGATTGTTTCTCCATTCATGTGAAAAAAATGTTCATGTATATCAATACATTTTATGGTTAAACCATATGTTAAATTGTTTCACTCATGATTTCCTAGCAATGAGGTTGGCATCATTTTTCTGGGTAAGTCGATACAACACAAAAAATGTATAGTGAAATACACCCATACCGCCACCGCCTAAAAGCAACGCATCAATCACAACCCTCCTTTCGCTTGCCTCGGAAGCAAGTTATAGGCTATCATGATGCCCAAGTCATGCAACCGGAGTCCAGTATCATCATCCCGAGCTAGTCCAAAGCGTGCTCCCATACATTTGTTTTCTCATCTACCTTGCCAGAGACATAAATCCTGCCTTCTAACAACAACTGACATCCACATCAATTGATTGCTAAGAGGTCATCCATGACAACACGGTGTGTTTGTAATATTTTTCCTTGGAACTCTATCTACTATTCCGTCCAAGCAAAAATGTCCACCATGTGCCGATTCAAACCGAGACATAGGAAACTGGTACTCCTTGCATGCCTTCACGAAACTAGTTGTTTGTTAAGGAGTCCAAACATGGCGGACTACAATTCAACCCAACCAACATAAATTATTGTCATGATAAAGACCTAATCCAAACAGGAAGTAAAGTTAGACCCTTTATGGAGCTACACATGTCATGCATTGTAAAAAATTCCTTTCCTTTTATTTTTATTTGTATATTTTTTACAATAACTTATCCATTGATGTCGATTAAGGGAAAAAAAGACTACCAATGTTCTTATTGTCCTCTAATGTAGGGTGGCACTAACAACGCGAGTGAGATTGATGCACTATTTTGTGTACTGCATGCAGAAACGCAAGTTCCTTACAAGTCTCAGTTGCAAGAATATGCTCAGAAGAGACACAAAGATTTACCTTCCTATGACACCATTCGGAGTGGTCCACCACATCCACAAATGTTCACGTCAACAGTGACCATAGATGGGCGGCGATTTAAAAGTCCACGAGACTATGGCACAGAAAAGGAGGCAGAATTCGCTGCTGCGGCCGCTGCCTTAATGTCACTGAATCGAGAAGAAAAACCATCGGAGCAAATGCTGCTGGTTCGTTCCACCTATTTTTTTTCATTTTGTGGGATCGCTTTAATTGGCACCGCCTCACCTATAGATCAGCACTAACCTGCTATGGAATCTACATGCATTATTAGTAAACGTGTTCATCTCCCACCTTGGATTTCAACATTCAAGGACAGAGTAAAAATTAAATTGATTCACTGACTTCATTTTGTGAGAATATCAAATCTTCCACAAAATAACGCATGTCCTCCTGGCAAATAAAGAGAAGACACCCTTGTATGAAAATTTAACCAAAACTAACCCTTTTGCTCAGTGCCAATCAGTCTGGTGTTGAACATGGCTAGACTTTTAGCTAGCACCATGTTTCCCGGCACTGAGAAAAACATAGCATTTTTTGCCGGCAGAGCATCGATCAATGACATGGTGCTTGACGCTGAGCTTTGTAACATAAACGCCAACCTGTTGGCACTGACCGTTTTGCTTAGCTTTGCATTTGGCAGGCTGGCTAGCCAGCGAACTTGTGATCAAATAATGCATGAAAGCTAGCTAGCTAGTTTGTGATTAGACAATTCATAATAGCCAGCAAACTAGTTTTTGCTTGAAATGCTCAACGGTAATTGAGGTGGTGTTGAGGTTACAAAGCTTAACGCCGAATACCAAGTCGTTAACTGTGAACTCTCATTTTGTCTATGGAAATGTCAAGTTTTTCTCAATGCCATGTATTCAATGTTCGACAACAATAGAGGCAACACTGATGTTAAAAAGCTCAAAGCTGAAGAGCATGGCGTTGACCATGAACTTTCATTTTGCCTGCGGAAATGTTAATTTTTTCTCACCACCAAAATAAATGGCGTTGAGATAACCAAGTTTAACGCCATGTGGGTGGCATTCTTTAAAAGGGTTAGATTTGTTTAAAATTTTGACACAGGTTTTTTTTTGCCCAATTCTCACCTTCATTCACTATGAAGTGTCTTTTATATTGAATTCCGTGAAAAACAACCTGGTGCAAAAATGATTTGAAAGGGAGACCATACTTCTGATTCTAAATTTAAATTTGGCAATTTTCATCTAACAGGCTGCTTTACCTTTTGTAGGCTGGATCATCCTCGTGTATTTCTTTGCCTCGAAGCCAGACTAATTATAAGCTTCAATTGCAAATATATGCTCAGAAGAGAGGCAAACAGCTGCATTCTTATCGCCTTATCCAGGAAGGTCCACCTCATGCAACACTATTCAAGTCAATAGTGACCATAGATGGGCAAACGTTTCAAAGTCCAAAATCTTGTCGCACAATTAAGGCGGCGGAATCTGTTGCAGCAAATCTTGCTCTCGTTTTCTTACTTCAAGATACAAGCACACAAGAGCAATTGCAGGTTGGTCCAATATTTTTTTTTTCAGAATATGCATACCCTATTTATGATAACTAATCTAACCATCACCATTTATTTTTATAACTAGTAAAAAATTGGTCCATTTTTTCCCAATTGAATCGATTGTTAGGTTACACCTAGAAGGCTAGGAGAGCAATGCAAAATGCGCTGTCTGGTATACATTGGAATAGTGAAGTCTATCAGATGACTTGGCTTATGTAGTGAAGATTTAAGAAATAGCAACCTGTTAACATAGGACAATGTCTTTTACTGTTTTACATTGAATACTTAAGGAAGGGCGTGTTATAACACGATTTAGCTGTGATCACGCAGCTATCGTGCTTGTAAATCCAAAGCGACATTTGCCTCCATAACTAAATCGCAGATCGACCGTGATTTTCTAGGGAAATAACCTCACTATCACGCATTTTAGGGCCTCCGCGATATCAAATAGCACGTGATGTTAATCCTTTGTATCTGCTGAATTTGTAAATACTAATCTGATTCACCACTCTACCATTTGTAGGTTCAAGCAATGCAGTATGCTTCATCAGATAATCCAGATAATTCATCCGGAACATCTTCTAAGAAGCAAAAAAATAATGCAAGTTGCTGAGCTTGGTTTTCAACATTCCAAAAACTGTAAGTAATTTAAATTCCTGAACGCAAGCTTCATATTGGGAACAAACTTCACGAGTAATTTTTGTAGTATCTTTTGTACTCATTATCTGCAGAAAAATCGTTAGGGGTATTATTAAACACGTTCTTGTTCTCTGATGCGCTGGCTGACTGTAGTACTAGTAGTATGCAGTGTGTGTTAGGTAACTGCATGGCTCAGGTAAATTTTGATGTGCATCAGATTATGAACACCTTAAAAACAGGAAATATCTGAACCTAGTTGATAGTGCTCCTCAGCAGGGGCGGCCCCAGGCAGGTCGGGCTGCCGCCTAGGGCATGGCCAAAAATTGCTTCGTTAACTGTAGCGCGAGGGCTGGCCTGTGGCGTGACTTCGCTCTGGCTCCTCTTCTGCTCCCCAGTAATCCCACCCATATAAGATAAGTCCCTAAAACGACAGCCAATTACCACTAGAGCCTAGCAACCCTGAAGGTCTTCTTTGCTCAGGGGCTCGCTTATTTATCAGTACCCATTGTTCTCTGCTAGCTACTCAGCTACATTGCTATCTCTCTATGCCAAAATTCCAGATTCAAGTGGTGGGATCTAGCGCAGCCTTGGCCCATGAGAAATGCAGCCAGCCAGTGCAACCTGTCATGTTCTATTATGTAGCTGTACTTGTACCTCAAGTTCAGCTCAGCTTTTTAACATATCCGCAATGCAGCTGTATTATGTGCCTCTTCGATTCAAGATGGTTATAGACTTGATGTAAGTTTATGCTGATGGTACTTGGTCAACCATTTCGGTATAGTTAAACTTGGATTATGTATGTTGTTACAAGAATGTAACTTTAATTATTCAGACTATTTGGATATCTACAACATCCTTGCAGAATGGCTCTCTCTTTTGCTTAGAGGGCCTCTTAGTACTGATACACCTTTGCTCTCTCATGTTCCGTTTTCTTTTTTCCCCACTATTATTGTATTTTGCATCCCTAACGATCTTTGCTACTATAGAGGGAAACCTTTCTTTTCCTTTCTTTTGTTTCACGGGCTAGTGTATTCCAAATAGTAGTTATATCTCAGTTAATTATGTTGATAGCGTAGTCAGTAGTGGTTGCAGTTAACACCGACATGCGGGGCCATGCCACGCTCGTCATGGATCTTGTTTCCATGTCAAAAGGGAAACGTTGCCCACCGGCAGACTGGCCTAACCGCGCGCCGGTCGCGTGCGTAGCGTACGATCCGCATTGATCGACTGGCTCCCGTTGCACCAACGACGCACATGCTGGGGGCCTCGGCCGCTTTTTTTGGGCTGCCCGACAGCTTTTCTTCCCACACTTACCTCTATCCCCAGCTGTGTCCACTCGTTTTTTCTTTTCTTTCTTTTAATTGCAATTGCCATGGACAGCCCGGCGGAGCTCCAACCGGTTCATATTGAGCTACAACCGGCGGGCAGTTTTGATGGACCGACATGATTTTTTGCTGTGAGCAGCGCCGGTGAGGCTTTTTTTTCTACAACCGACCAGTCATTCTGATGCGACCGGTGTGACGTTTTATGATGACCACCTACGGCGAACTTTTTTTGCTACAAACGACAAATTGTTTTGCTTGGACATGCGAGAATTTTTGCTGCGTCCTAGAGATGGCAAAGCCTATTTTTTTCCTGCAACCGGCTGTCATTTTTGTTGGGACCGGTGAGACTTTTTGTTGCGACCGGCGACCGGCGAAAATTTTGTGCTGTGGCCCATCAATGGTAAGTTACTTTTTTGCTGGAACCTGCAATCGTTTTTCTGGGATCAGCGAGAATTTTTGTTTTGAACGGCGACCGACGTGAATTTTTGCTACGACCCGACGATTGCAAGTAAAAAAACATTACTGGCGATCATTTGTGCTCGGACAAGTGATAATTTTTGTTGCGACCGATGACCGGCGAGAATTTTTTCTATGACCCAACGATGGCAAGCCTTTTTTTTGCTGGAACTGTCGATCATTTTTGTTAGGACTGCTGAGAATTTTTGTTGCGACTGGAGAGATTTTTTGTTGCTAAGAATTTATGGAGGTTTTTTTTTGCTGGGATATCAGGAGATTATTTGCTGGGACTGGCGAGGCGGAAAGTTGCAATCAGCAAGATGATTTGTTGGGACCAACACAGGCCATGCTACAACAAGCTTTTTGCGTGAGGCAACGGTGACGACTTACGATGGTGACGCAGAGCAGCGACAGTGAGCTGCGACGATGGACGGGGCATTCACGGCCGCCTCCTAGCTTCCACGTCTTCGCTTGAAGCTTTTTCAGAGGCCGGCTGTAGCTTTCTCGTCCGACAGTCATAGCATTTTTTAGTGCTGGTTGCAACTCCTTCGCGCGTTGGTCGCAGTCCATGCTTTCTCTCGTTGTAGCAAAAAATGACACCGGTAGTACCTTTCTCAGCCGCTGGTCGTAGCATTTTTCGGTGCTCGTTGCAACTCCTCCACGCACTGGTTGCAGTCCATGCTTTCTCTGGTTGCAGCAAAAAACACATAGGTAGTAGCTTTCTCGGCCGCCGGTTGTAACATTTTCGGTGCTGGTTGCAGCTCCTCCGCGTGCCGGTCACAACCCCAACTTTCACTGGTTGCAGCAGAAAACGACTCCCGTCGTAGCAATTGGCACACTAGTTGCAGCTTCACCGTGTACCGAGCGCAGCTCTGCCGTAGCCGGTTGCAGGTGGGAGCATCCGGCCGAGATGCTACGACCGCCGAGCGCTTCTTCTTCTTCCTCATGTTGCCTCTCTTTCTCACAAGAACACTCTCATAAACACACATGACCTGAACACACACACGCACACACACTGCACCAAGGAAGAAGACTTGCTAGTGGCTCTCTCCTTGGTGAAACACATATGCTACATTGTTTTTGCCCAGCCCTCACGGCCTCTCCTTTCATTACTCAATGGATATATTTATACAAGAGATTTGGCAGTGCTACCACGCAACTCACGCCACTATCCCTCTCCACTAACCGCATGCACTAACTAACCTAGCTAACATGCAAGCACACGTACACCACTTGTGTAGCTCGCCCTCAACGGCCACATGACCCCAGTCGGTCTCTAACAAACTGGTGCATGCATAGACTGATTAGCCGATTCACTCGGCCAAAGCCCATGCGTCTCATTGCCTTGGTCCACCGGCACTTGCGGGCAACACTGCAGCTGCGCACGGCAGCTAGCACCTTCGCCGGGCACGCCGTTTCGCACGACGTCTTCGGCATCTCGCGCCTCCAATTGATGACTTGCCGGCCTCATAGACATCTCGCGTACACCTTCTGGACTGCGGCAACTTACACCTAAAGACCTCTAACTACATGCAGTACTCACAACAAATATGCAGATACATCATGACAAGATTAGTGCTGACAGCTTGCGCCGGTCCGCCGGCGCCTATCAGCCCCCATGTCAAAAAGGCTTAAGTTGTGAAAAAATAACGTTAATTGTGGCCTTAGCAGGGTCATGGCTTAAAACTTAGTCTGCCTCTTCTCATAGAACACATTTGAACATCTGTTGCTTGGGTTTTATCTCCTCGATGATCATACTGCATGGGCCGAGCTACTACTCCTGTAGATGCTTCACCGTTGCTTTTTGACAGAAATTAAATTTACACCAAAGTAAACATATAATATCAAAATAAAAAATGGAGCCACCCTCCATGTTTCCAAACTACAAGTATGGGTTTTCACTAGCACGACTTCAGCCAACACATAGTTCCCCTTCACATACATACACCAAGAAAATGGCACAGGTTGATTGCCCCTACGATAATATTCTTATCAAAATAAAAGATGGTAATTTATGTATGTTATATTCCCAAATATAAATGAGGTTTTCTTGAAAGTTAAGAGCGTGGAGCCAAGTTAAAGGGTGGATGGAGAAACTTCTCTTCTATGGGAGTAAAGGATGTTCATATAAAATAAGTATCCCAAGTTGTGTCAGTCAATTATATGTCATGTTTCAAGCTGCCATGTGTCCTCGGTCATCGTATTAATGCTTTAATCTGCAAATTTTGATGGGCCGGCAAGAACGATGAAAGAAAGACCAGCTGGGTATTCTAGGATGTGATGACTAAACCAAAGCTTTTGGGGGACTAGGTTTAGAGACATTGAGCTATTTAATCTTTCTCTTTTTGCTTCCCGCAAAAAAAAAAATCTTGCTCGTCTGGCTCGGCAGGCATGGCTAGTTCTAACTGATCCAAGCTCCTTACGTGTGAGAATTTTAACAGCCTGGTATTTCTCATCATGTGAATTCCTGCAAACTCAGTTGGAGAACTCCCCTTCTCCGATATGGCGGTCGATCCTTGAGGGAAGAGACACAATTTGCTCTGGGTCTAATCTGGTCGATCGGCGATGGAC
This sequence comes from Thinopyrum elongatum, assembly GCA_011799875.1. Taxonomy (NCBI): domain Eukaryota; kingdom Viridiplantae; phylum Streptophyta; class Magnoliopsida; order Poales; family Poaceae; genus Thinopyrum; species Thinopyrum elongatum. Next base: position 663,507,289 of record CM022299.1, on the reverse strand, counting down.
AGACCATGGACATATGGCGGAACAATTGGATTCCTCGTGATTATAACATGCGGGCCCTCACAAGTATCACTGTTGATCCCCCACAGATGGTCACTGCTACTTGTAAACTGCATTGGGATTTTCCCCAAAGAGGAAGGGTGAAGCAGTACAGCAGAGATAAGTATTTCCCTCAGTGAGAGCCAAGGTTATCGAATCAATAGGAGAACCACGCAAACTCTCGTCGTCAGCACCTACACACACAAAAGCAAATACTTGCACCCAACGCGGGCAAGAGGGTTGTCAATCCCTTGAACTCGTTACTTGCAAGGATTAATTATGATTGTGATAGATAGATAAATTACAAAATTAAATAAAAGTAAATAAATTGTAGAAAAGTATTTTTGATTTTAATAATATGATAAATGTAGACCCGGGGGCCATAGTTTTCACTAGACGTTTCTCTCTCGAACACATAGCATACGGTGGGTAAACAAACTATTGTTGGGCAATTGATAGAAAAGCGCATAGTTATGACGTTATTCCTGGCAATAACCGCACATATAGGCATCACGTCCAAGACAGGTAGACCGACTCCTGCCTGCATCTACTACTATTACTCCATCGATCGACTGCTATCCAGCATGCATATATGGTATTAAGTTTATGACATGATGTAGACAAAGTAAACTCAAGAAATATGAATAAACCCCATCGTTTTATCCTTAATGGCAACAATACAATATGTGTCTCGCTACTCCTACTGTAACTGGGTGAGGACACCGTGAGAATGAATCCATTACAAAGCACCTCTCCCGCTGAAAATAAATCAATCTAGTTGGCCAAACCATACGGATAGATCGGAGAGAAATACAAAGATATCATAATCATGCATAATAAAGTTCAGAAAAGACTCAATTACTTTCAATGAATAATCTGATCATAAATCCACAATTCATCAGATCCCAACAAACACATCGCAAAAGAAGATTACATCAGATAGAACTCCAAGAAGATCGAGGAGAACATTGTATTGAAGATCAAAGAGAGAGAGAAGAATCCATCTAGCTACTACCTATGGACCCGTAGGTCTATGGTGAACTACACACGCATCATCGGAAGGCAGCAAGGATGATATAGAAGCCCTCCGTGATCGATTCCCCCTCTGGCAGAGTACTGGAAAAGGCCTTCAGATGGGATTATGGAAGAACAGAAGCTTGCGGTGGCGGAAAGAGTGTTTCGGGTGGCTCTCTAGAGTTTTTCCAATATTTGAGAATTTATAGAAGTGGAATTAGGTCAGACGGAGCCACGTGGGGCCCACAAGGTAACAGGGTGTGCCTTACCCCCTGGGCACGCCCTGTTGCCTTGTCGTCTCCTCGCTTGCCATCTGGTCTCCTCCCGAAGCTTCTATGGTTTCTTATGTCCAGAAAAAATCGTCAAAAAGTTTCATAGAGTTTGGACTCCGTTTGGTACTGATTTTCTGGAAAACCAAAAACAAACAGAAAATAGCGGGGCATTAGGCACTAGTTTAATAGGTTAGTTCCCAAAAATGATATAAATTAACATAAAATGCATATAAAGTATCCAAGATTGATAATATTATAGCACGGAGCAATCAAAAATTATAGATACGTTAGAGACATATCAGCATCCCCAAGCTTAATTTATGCTCATGCTCGAGTAAGTAAACGATAAAAACAGAATTTTTGATGTGAAATGCTACCTAACATGTGTATCATGTAATCTCTTTATGGTATAATTATTGAGAAACAATGAAGTAAAAATATCAACATAATAATATCCATGAATAGAAGAAACATAATCATTAATTTTTCAAAATATACGATCATTAACAAATGTTATCCCCACTCATTTTATCATGTTAGCATGGCATGACTCCGCCTTCATCCCATAAATATAAATCATGAGCACCCTGGTATCAAACCAGACAACTAGATCGTACTTCTAACACACTTCAGCATTTTTAACTCCATGCAATACATGAGTGTGAGCCATGGATATAGCACTATAGGTGGAATAGAATGCGGTGATAGAGATCAATAAGGGAAGTCAAAAAGTAAGAAAGTCTCGCATCGACGCGGCTAACCAACGGGCTATGGAGATGCCCATCAATCGATATCAATGTGAGGAGTAGGGATTGCCATGCAACAGATGCACTAAGAGCTATAAGTGTATGAAAGCTCTACAGAAACCAAGTGGGTGTGCATCCAACTTGCTTGCTCATGAAGACCTTGGGCATTTGAGGAAGCCCATCATCGGAATATGCAAGCCAGGTTCTATAACGAAAAATTCCCACTAGTATATGAAAGTGACAGCTCTGGAGACTCTCTATATGAAAAATATGGTGCTACTCTGAAGCACAAGTATGGAAAAGGATAGCAACATTGCACCTTCTCTCCTTTTCTCTCTTTTTTTGTTGGGATCTTTTTGGCCTGTCTTTTTTATTTTATTTTATTTTTCGTCCGGAGTCTCATCCCGACTTGTGGGGGAATCACAATCTCCATCATCCTTTCCTCACTGGGACAACGCTCTAATAATGATGATCATCACACTTTTATTTACTTACAACTCGATAGCTAGAGCATAATGACTCTATATGAATGCCTCTGGTGGCGTTCCAAGATGTGCAATGATCTTGTGTAACATGTATAATAATGATGAATGGTGGCTGAGCCACAAATATCATGCCAGCTCTATGATCATGCAAAGCATTATGACAATCAAAACATGTGTCATGAAAACGGAGCGGTGGAAGTTGCATGGTAATATTTCTCGGAATGGCTATGGAAATGCCATAATAGGTAGGTATGGTGGCTGTTTTGAGGAAGATATAAGGAGGCTTATGTGTGATAGAGCGTATCATACCACGGGGTTTGGATGCACCGGCGAAGTTTGCACCAACTCTCAAGGTGAGAAAGGGCAATGCACGGTACCGAAGAGGCTAGAAAATTGCGGAAAGGTAAGAGTGCGTATAACCCATGGACTCACATTAGTCATAAAGAACTCACATACTTCTTGTGAAAGCCTATTAGCCCTCGAAGCAAAGCGTATAAGAGTGTGTATAAGCCCCTAGGGAATTGCTTGGTAGTAGTTAACCATCGCATGCATCCGATTATAACAGCAGTCAAGGATTTCAATCAGAAATACAAATGCTCAAACCTCCCCACCATGCCATGACCAACACTTAGATGAGAAGTTAGTAACAAGCTTTAATACCAATATTTCTACTTACCAATGATCATGAACCTATATCCTTTCATATTACGACATCAATATCATTAAAGCATATATTTCATATTTAGTGATCACATGAAAGTTTTTATTATATCCCCCTTGAATACCTATCCTTTTTGTACTAGTCTTACAACCCGTACATATTGCCATTACTATTTATTAGACTCTCAAAAAGATTTAAGTGAAGCATGAGAGTCCAACTATTTTTATAAAATATAACCACCGTCGTGCTCTAAAAGATATAAGTGAAGCACTAGATCAACTGCCTAGCTGAAAAGATATAAGTAAAGCACATAGAGTATTCTAACAAATCACGAATAAATGCGTGTACCTCTCAAAAGGTGTGTCAGCAAACAATGATTGTGGCAAACTAAAAAGCAAACAAAGTAAAACTATGGTACAAGATGCTCCAAGTGATAACCCACAAGTATAGGGGATCACGACAATATTCGAGGGTAGTATTTCACCCAAATTTATTGATTCCACACAAGGGGAGCCAAAGAATATTTATGAGCCTTAGCAATTGAGTTTTCAATTCAACCAAACCTGGAAAATTATCATTCTACAGCAATGTTTTTAGTAGCACAGTAGTTTGATAGTTTTGATAGTAGCAATAATAGTAGCAACAGTAACAGGAACAGGAACAGTAGCAATTTGTGATGATTGTAACAGCAGTAGTAGTAGTAACTTAGCAAAGATCAATATGAGAAAAGTGTAGGCATTGGATTCGTAATGGATAATTGTGTTGGATGACATTCATCATATAATAGTCACAACCTAGAGCGATACACAATAGCTCCAATTCATCAATATAATGTAGGCATGTATTTTGTATATAGTCATACCTGCTTATAATAAGAACTTGCATGACATCTTTTGCCCTACCCTCCCGTGGCAGCGGGGTCCATAAGGAAATCTAAGGGATATGAAGGCCTCCTTTTAACAGAGAACATGAACAAATCATTAGCACTCAGTGAATACATGAACTCCTCATACTACGGTAATCACCGGAAAGAATCCCAATTATTGTCACCTTGGGGTATGCGGATCATAACACGTAATAGGTGCATACAACTTGCAAGATAGGATCAAGAACTCAAATATATTCATGAAAACAACATAAAGGGTTCAGATCTGAAATAATGGCACTCGGGCCCTAGTTACAATCATTAAGCATAGCAAAGTCATTGCAACATCAATCTCAGAACATAGTGGATACTATGGATCAAGCTCACAGGGTGCTCCCTGGGGGTAGGCACGCCCCCTGAGCTTGTGAGTCCTGGGTGGCCCCCCTCCAGTAATTCTCTTCGCTGATATTTTTTATATATTCTGGAAATATTTTCCGTAAATTTTCAGCTCAATTCGAGAACTTTTATTTCTGCACAAAAATAACACCATGGCAATTCTGCTGAAAACAGCATCAGTCCAGGTTAGTTCCATTCAAATCATGCAAATTAGAGTCCAAAATAAGAGCAAAATTGTTTGGAAAAGTAGATACGTTTCGGACGTATCACCAAGCAGAACTCTTATTATGTGATGAATAAAAATATAGCTCCAAGTAACATACCGATAGTTTGTAGACAAAAGAGGTGATGCCATCTGGGGCATCCCCAAGCTTAGACGCTTGGGTCTTACTTGAATACTACCTTCGAGTGCCTTGGTCATCCCCAAGCTTATGGTCTTTCCGCTCCTTATTCCTTCATCCATCGTGATGTCACCCAAAATTTGAAAACTTCATCACACAAAACTCAACGGAAACCTCGTGAGATCCGTTAGTATAATAGACAAATCATAAACTTTAGGTATTGTTATAAACCCATTCATATTTTATTATTGCATAATACCTACTCTATTCTAACTTCTCCATGACTTATACCCCCCCCCCGATATAATCCATAGCATCATTGAAACAAGCAAACTATGCAACGAGAACAGAATCTATCTAAAACAGAACAGTCTGTAATGATCTGACCAAATACCATACTTCTGTAATTCAAAAATTTCTGAAAAATAATTAAAATGAGCAAAATTTGTATATCATTAATGTGTAAAAAATTCATATCAAAATCATGTTCCAGTGATTTTTAGAAATTCCTGGACTGAGAGCAAAAGTTTCTATTTTTTCACAGAATCAAGTCAACTATCATCTAAATCATCCCAATGGCTTTACTTGGCACAAACACTAATTAAACATAAAAACACAATCATAAAAGTAGAAATAATTGTGTTAACTCACATAAACAGAAAGTACTATCCGGTTGCCTCCCAACAAGTGCTATTGTTTTACGCCCCTAGCTAGGCATAAGGCATTGTTACAAGTATTGCCATCCTTCAAATTAATTCCATAGGTGGCCCTCATGATAGATTCATATGATGGCTTAATTCTCTTTCTAGGGAAATGTTCCATCCCTTTCTTTAATGGAAATTGAAACCTTATGTTTCCTTCTTTCATATCAATAATAGCACCTATGGTTCGTATGAAAGGCGTACCGAGTATTATAGGACAAGACGGGTTACATTAAATATCAAGCACAATGAAATCCACGGGTCAATAATTTCTATTAGCAAGTATGAGCACATCATTTATTCTACCCAATAGTTTCTTAATAGTTGAATCTGCTAAGTGCAAATTAAGGGAACATTCATCCATATCGGTGAGACCTAGCACATCACATAAAGATTTTGGTATAGTAGAGACGCTAGCAACTAGATCACATAAAGTATTACATTCATAATATTTAATCTTTACTTTAATAGTGGTCTCCCATTCATCTTGCAAATTTCTAGGCATTGCAGAAGTTACTGTGGTGAATTATATAACATAAGGCTGAGTATACTGTCGCTTTAGAAGCAACAATAGAGGGTGGTGAATCAAAGGTTCATTTATGAACTTGGTATGGTATCTAGATGATTATGCCAATGGAACACTATTCTCTATAGTGGTTCCATAGCTTAGTCTAAGGAATCAAAGGTCCTCCCTATGATTCAATATATACAAAGCTTGTTTTCACATGATGAATTCTTCTGAAAGCGTGATAGATGAATAGATATGCAAATGATGCACACGGATTTGAAGTTGTCAAGATCTGATAGGACGAAGTCTATAGCACAAGCATAGCGTGGACAAACACCAGATTGCCATTGGTGTAAAAGAAAATGTGCTAACTAGATTATTGACTCTAGTGTAAGTGGGAGATTGTTTGAAATATGACCTAGAGGCAATAATATTGTATTATTATTTTTCCGTGTTCATAATTAAAAGTTTATATTTCATGCTATAACTTTTAGGATTCTGGAATATGTGATTCAGTGGAAAACTCATATGCACGTGTGGAATGATAAATATTAAAGAATAGGTTCCTAGTTTTGCCTCTAATACTAGCTCAAGCGTTATTAGTGATCATGTTTTCCGGATCTTAGGATATCATTAAGTGTAACGATAGTCCTAAAACAACATTGAGAGTATGATGTTAGAAGAATGATCACATTGAATCGACCCAAATTTGTTTGTTATACTTTCAGACAATATCGTCTGTAATCAATTGTTATAACAGGGAGTGTTAACATGTGTTTTTAGTTCCTCAGACCATGAGAGTATCGTAGTCACTTCCTACCGTACGATGGACTTTGGGGTTGCTCAAACGTCATCTGTAACTAGGTGATCATTGATACGTCTCCATCGTATCTACTTTTCCAAACACTTTTGCCCTTGTTTTGGACTCTAATTTGCATGATTTGAATGAAACTAACCCGGACTTACGCTGTTTTCAGCAGAATTGCCATGGTCTTGTTTTTGTGCAGAAATCAAAGTTCTCGGATTGACCTGAAAATTTACAGAGAATTTTTGTGGAATATATAAAAAATACTGGCGAAAAAAGATACCAGAGGGGGGCCACCCATAGGCCACAAGCCCTGGGGCGCGCCCCACCCCCCCCCCCCCCAGGGCAGGCCTACCAGGCTTGTGGCCCCCCTGGACCTCCTCCGACCCTAATTCCAACTCTATATATTCCTATTCGGGGATAAAAAAATCAGGGAGAAGGATTCATCGCGTTTTACGATACGGAGCCGCCGCCGCCTCCTGTTCTTCATCGGGAGGGCTGATCTGGAGTCCGTCCGGGGCTCCGGAGAGGGGAATCCGTCTCCATCGTCATCATCAACCTTCCTCGATCGCCAATTCCATGATGCTCACCGCCGGGAGTGAGTAATTCCTTCGTAGGCTTGCTGGACGGTGATGGGTTGGATGAGATTTATCATGTAATCGAGTTAGTTTTGTTAGGGCATGATCCCTAGTATCCACTATGTTCTGAGATTGATGTCGCTATGACTTTGCTATGCTTAATGCTTGTCACTAGGGCCCGAGTGCCATGATTTCAGATCTGAACCTATTATGTTTTCATGAATATATGTGAGTTCTTGATCCTGTCTTGCAAGTTGTAGACACCTATTATGAGTTATGATCCGTGTGACGCCCCCGGCCCGATCGTGCACTAATCATACACGCAAATGCACACGATCAAGCCTAAGGACTCACGGGAAGATATCACAACACAACTCTAAATCATAAACAAAGTCATACAAGCTTTATATTACAAGCCAGGGGCCTCGAGGGCTCGAATACATAAGCTTGCGAACAAGCGTCAGCGGAAGCATCAGATATCTGAGTACAGATATGAAATAGAAACAGAAAGGCCTTTAGAAAGTCGGGGCAAAATAAAACACTACGATCGAAAGGCGAAGGCCTCCTGCCTGGGACCCTCCGAACCTACTCCTGGTCGTTGGTAAACTCGTAGAAGAATCCATCCTCGGGGTAGTAGTAGCGATCGTCGGCGGGGGTAGCTGTCTCAGCGGCTCCGTCATCGGATCACGATGAACTGACATGGGGGAAAAAGGAAAGAAAAACAACCGTGAGTACTCAGAAGTACTCAGCAAGCAAGGATCTACACTACATATGCAACATTTTCAAGGGGAGGCTGTATATGTGGACTGGGCTGCAGAAATGCAAGAATAGAGAGAAGGCCTAGTCCTATCGAAGACTAGCATCTTCAGCGGTCTTGCAGCAGTAGAAGAGAGTAGAACAATACCATATAATGTAGCAGTAATATTATCAACCTCACCAGAGATCCTTTCTCGACTCCCTGCGAGAAAGCAATCCCAGAGCCATAAAGTCATCAAACCTCGTCCTGAGATCCTTTCTCGACTCCCTGTGAGAAAGCGATCCCAGAGCCAATACAGTCATCAACCTGTTAACGTCTCAAGGGTCCAGTTCTAGTTGTATCGATCAGGATACAACTCCGAGTGTCCTTTACCGTAGGACCGGCTATCGATAGAAATGTTCTTCCCTGCAGGGGTGCACCAACTTACCCAACACGCTCGATTAACTTCGGCCGGACACACTTTCCTGGGTCATGCCCGGCCTTGGCCAAACGACACATCGCAACCCTACCTACGGCTCAGGAGAGAGATCCCCGCCGGTCTACATCCTAAGCGCAAGGGGGTCTTGGCCATCGCCCCTCGCCCTCCGGGTCGTTGCGTGCATGGCCCAGATCCAAGCACCACCTCTGTATATGGATGGCGCCAATCACTCCATGCCGCACTGCTGAACTGGACATCTGACAGAGCTTTCGGCTGATGCATACGATGCAGAACGCCCATACTATGCCCACGTGATGGTTAGTGCTATCAGACCAGAGGCCTGCTCGGATCAAATATCCAAATCGTTAGGACTAGGGGCTTGCGGAAACGAGCAGAGACTCACGAAAGATGTGACCCCGTCGCCCCGTCTCGAGGACTTGCGGCAAGGGCCATGAATGCCCGGCCACGCCTCGTATTCAACACTCGGGCACCATACAGGCCACCCGTCTTCACATCACACGCGGGTACCCCTCAGGGTCGACCCGCCTTTCCAAGTAACAACAGTACAGTCCAAGTATCCGTGTGTCCATAACATCAGGGGAATCCGAGGTATCACCCTCGTTGGATTCCTACCGACGTAACTGCCAAGATGAACGTAGGAGGAATCACCCTCGATGAGTTCACACTTGAGGTGTTGCACGACAGGGTCGTATCGGAAGTGGAGAAGGAGGAACCACCCTCGATGACCACGACCAAATAGCTTCTCTACAGAGTTAACATCAGGAGTGCTACAAGAGGTTTCACCCTCGGCACTCGATAGTAACGCTGCAGTGTCGTTACAACTAAGGGGGGGTGATGTGCGGTGTCGGGGCCTGGTCTTCAATCCCGTTGATCGGGTCTTCTGACGATCCAGCGCGGCAGTCGGGATAAGTGGGGTCACTGATAGGTCTCTACCCAGCCTAGACTAAGCAGTTTAGGATATGTAGGTAATTATCAACAGCAGGTTACATTGAACAGGCTATGCATCAGAATAGGAGCAAACAGTAGCAGTAGCAAATTCTAATGCAAGCATGAGAATATAGAATGGGCGATATCGGGATGATCAAAGGGGGGGCTTGCCTGGTTGCTCGGCGGCAAGGGCAAGGTTGTCAGTAATGGAACCAATCACCGGAGCTGCGTCGGCACCGGGCTCTATCGAGAGAGAAGAGGGGGAGGAAACAGTATAAATATAAAGCAAACAAGAGCAACACAAAGTACGACATGATAATACGCAGTGCCGGGTGTGTCCTAACATATGGTTGCACGTCACTGAGGAAGGAGGGATCCATCCGGGAAGGTTTTCCCGGTTCCGGGCATTTGTCAGACAGATGACCGGAGGGGAACGGTTGCATGTTCGGGTAGTTAGAGACGTGTGGCGGACGAACGGACTGCGTATTCGGATTCGTCTCGTCGTTCTGAGCAACTTTCATGTACCAAGTTTTTCGATCTGAGCTACGGATTATTTTATATGATTTTCTAAAGTTTTTAATATTTTCTGAATTTATTTTTATTATTTAATTTCGAATTATCCAGAATAGTAACTGATGACATCAGCATGACATCATGCTGATGTCAGCAGTCATTAGGGTTAAGTTAATTAATTACTGCTTAATTTAACTAACTAATTAATTAGACTAATTAATTAAATTAATTAATTATTTAATTAACTAATTATTTTTATTTTTATTTATTTATTATTTATTTATTTTGTAAAATCATTTTGGGGGCGGGCCCCTCGTGTCATAGGCCCAGGGGCCAAATCGGGCGCCGGGTGCGGTTGCTGGGCACCAGCGGGCACCACCCGTGCGGCGCCGAGCCGACCAGGGGAACGGGGCGAGGCCACCGGGGCGCGGTGCGGCACCACCAGCGGGCGGCGGGTGGAGGCGGCAAGCGGGGCCGCGGGGCAGCGGCGGACATGGCCGCGATGGGGACTCGCCGCTGGGGCGCGAGGCGAGGCCACGGCGGTGGGGGTGCGCGAGGTGGGGCCGCGGCAGCAGCAGCAGGACGACGGGGTCGCGCGAGGGGGCGGCAGCAGCGCGGCAACGCGCGCGCGGGCGAGTGAGCGTGCAGCAGCAGGGGCGAGCGGCGGCACGGGGGCGCGAGCAGCGGGGCGGAGCGCGGCGATGGGCTCGGGGCGGCGCGAGCAGGCACGGGCCGGGCGACAGAGGCGTGGCGAGGCGCGCGCGAGCGAGGGGAGAGGCTAGGGCCTCACCGGCGTTTGCAGGGGCACGGGGTCGTCGAGGCTCGATGGAGCGAGGCGAGGGGGAGACGGGGACGCGAGGCGATGACGGCGGGGCGGCGCCAGGGATGGAGGCCGGCGACGGAGGCGCGGGGCGGCGCGGGATCGAGCGCTCCGTGGAGGGAGGGGAGACGTCCGGGCGGTGCGGCGATCGAAGGGCCCGAGGCAGCGGCGTGCTGGCGCCGGGAAGGGCGGCGGCGGGGTCTGGCTCCTCTTCCCCCCTATCCCTACTTTTTACGTCTATGCTTCGCTTTTTTTTGGTTTTTTTATTTGTAGGGTTCGGGTGAGGAGTGGGGGTTATGGGGGGGAGGTTGGCGGGCACGGCGAGGAGGCGCGCCGGCGGCGGTCCGGCGCGGCGGCGTCAGGCGCCGGGGAGGATGGAGGAGGGGATCGGGGGGGAATGAGCGGGGGGGGGGGGGGTTAGGGTTCGGGGTCCGGGGGATAAGAAGAGTGGGGGGTGCCGCAGCTGGGCCGGTCGGCCAGCTGGGCGGGGCCCAGTTGTGCCTTGGGGGGGGGGTTCTCTTTTCTTTCTTTTTCTTTTCTATTCTGTTATTCTTTTTCCTTTTCTTTTATTTATTCCCTTTTCTCTGTTTAGTAAATAGCTAGGCCTCAAAATGGTTTTTGTAAAACATGAGACCTAGTTCATAAATACCAGTGTATTATTCCCTAACACCTAAAATTAGTTTGGACAAAATATAATTTCATATTTATTTTAGATTTAATAAATGGTTATTAAATATTATCTTTATCCACTCTTTGAGGTTGTTCGAGTCACTTTTCCAATTCCAATGATGTTGGTTTCAATTTTAGAATAGCCTCTGGAATATTTGTTATTTATCTGACATTTTAGTTTATGTGTTTGAACAACTTTTATTTTCACTTTCATTTAAAATTTTGAATTTGACTTAGAAGTTGAAATGCAATATGATGCAAATAATGATCATGCACTGTTGACCATGATGACATGGCATAATCAAAAGGGGATTACTGTAGTTTAGTACATGGGGTGTTACAATCCGCATACCCCAAGGTGACAATAATTGGGATTCTTTCCGGTGATTACCGTAGTTTGAGGAGTTCATGTATTCACTAAGTGCTAATGATTTGTTCTGGTTCTCTATTAAAAGGAGGCCTTAATATCCCTTAGTTTCCTTATGGACCCCGCTGCCACGGAAGGGTAGGACAAAAGATGTCATGCAAGTTCTTTTCTATAAGCACATATGACTATATACGGAATACATGCCTACATTACATTAATGAATTGGAGCTAGTTTTGTGTCGCCCTAGGTTATAACTGTTGCATGATGAATGCCATCCGACATAATTATCCATCACTAATCCAATGCCTACGAGCTTTTCACATATTGATCTTTGCTAAGTTACTTTTGTCGTGCTGCTGTTACAATCGCTACAAAACTGCTACTGTTACTTTTGCCACCGTTACCGTTACTTCCATACTACTTTGCTACTAAATACTTTGCTGCAGATATTAAGTCTTTCAGGTGTGGTTGAATTGACAACTCAACTGCTAATACTCGTGAATATTCTTTGGCTCCCCTTGTGTCGAATCAATAAATTTGGGTTGAATAATCTACCCTCGAAAACTGTTGCGATCCCCTATACTTGTGGGTTATCAATCATAACGACAACTTATAGGTTAAGCGGAAAGTTTGACAAGGGACTGGATAGCTCGAGAGTGGGATTTTCTCCTCCGACGATGGAGATATATTCTTAGGGCCTTCTCAGTGTGATGGCATCCATCATCGTCTAGCCAGACACAGGTGACTACGTCACGGGGATGCCGGAACTCTTCAATGAGAAAGAAGAACAAAACCGGCAATGAGATCAACGGTATAGTGAGCATGTGTATGACTCGGGAGGATACCGATGCATCTCGGGATTTCTAAAGTATCGCAAAGAAAAGGGAACATCACATAATAACCAAAGGTTCACTCGAATGTCATTTGTGTAATCATAGGGATCGATATGAACGTCCACGATTCCGCTATCGGTCATTGAACGAAGGGGTTTTCATTCATGTATATGATTTACCAAACCTACGGGGTCACAAGATTAAGGTAATCACCATCTGCTAAGTGTTAGTAGGACGAGAGCAACGAAGATTTATTTGTAGTTTCATTCATATTCGAAATAGTTTTGAGCGGAATCGGAAGCATTTCAGGGTCACCGTAAGGGTTTCAGAGTTTATCGAGCAGTACCGGGTATTCCTGATAATTAATATATAGCTGAAAAATGTTTTTAGTGATGTTAAATTATATATAAAAGGCTCTAGTAATTATTAGAAGGCTTTATAAATAATTAAATGTCAACGGACCTTAAAAGGCCAAGAGATGGAAGGCAACTTGGGCCATAACACTACAGGAATCAGCTTATTTGCCGTCTGCCATGGCAGACGGCAAAGGCACCAAAAGCGGACGGCAAAGTTCTTTGCCGTCTGCCACCGACGGCAAACCTACATGGCAAAGAGAGTGACGGTAAACAGGTTCTTTGCCGTCTGCTTCCTGAAAGCGGACGGCAAAGGCCCTTTGCCGTCGGTGGCAGACGGCAAAGAACATGGATGGCAAAAACCATGTGTTAGCCACGTTAGGTGGCTAACGGCAACCTTTGCCGTCCGCCAGCAGACGGCAAAGCTGCCCAACCCTTTGCCATCTGCCTTGTGACGTCAGCAGGCGCGTCAGCAGACACAACCCTTTGCCGTCTGCCACAGACGGCAAACTGACCAAATGGGTCAGCTCCCAGGTTGCACAGGTTGCTGCCACGTGGTCTCTTTGCCGTCGGCGGCGGACGGCAAAGGTCTCTTTGCCGTCGGTGGCGGACGGCAAAGTGCCTGTATTGTTACTATTTTTTGTGTTTTCTGTTATATCCCTGCATTTTCAAAAGATATATATGATATATATAGTTTCAACCTCAAACATAGCCCATGTATCAAACATCTAGCAGTCCATCAATGCAACAGAACACATAGGGTATTAAAAGATCCAATACATACATAGTTTCACGGAGTTCATCCATATATACATACATAGTTTCACATTGTTCATCAATACAAATGAAAACAAGAACTAAACACTAGCAGTCCATCAATGCTGCTTCCATGAAGTGAATCAAACCTACAAAAATGGGAGTAAGAAAGTTAGAAGAAGAAGAAGACTAAAGAAGAGAATGAAGACGACGAAGCAGCCGCACGCAGGTGGACTCCTCCTCCTCCTCCCTGCCCTCACTCACGCCTCCTCCTCCTCCTCCCTCCCCCCCGAGAGTCTCCTCCTCAGCCCTCCTACTCCTCCTCTCCCCTCTCCTCCTCCTCCGCCTCTCCTCCTCCCTCCTCCTCATATAAGACTAGCCAGCAGACGAATTTTTTTATCCCACTACGCTTATTCTTTCAATTTGGGCATGAACAATCACGTACGTAACCAATGTCCCTTTTTGTGCTAACCTAGGTGATGATGCCATTTTTGAGCCAACTTACATAAGTATAGCTCATTTTTTATCTAACTTAGATAATTATGCCATTTAGGAGGAAAATAAGCTAAGTATATGGCATCTACGAGAGAACCAAGGTTATTATGCCATTTTTGAAATGAATAAGCTACTTATGTCATAAATGAACTAAATAAGCTAATTATGTAATTTTGGAGGATAATTATCTAAGTACGTCTTTTTTGGGGAAAATAAGGAAAGTATGTGGCATAATAGGGCTAACAAGCATGTACGAAGCTAAGTATGCATTTGTTAAGAAAAACACTAGAGAAAACTTACCCTCATCACAACAAATGCGATGAAGATCGCAACTAAGGTAACAATTGATCCAACGGCATAATGATACCAAGCCTCATTATCAATGGCATATTTTCTAATCTTCATAATCTTCAAGCGCATTGCACCCATCTTCAAGCGCATTGCATTCATCTTCATCTTGTGATCATCGACGACATCGGCAACATACAACTCCATTTTCATCTTCTCTTCTTCAATTCTTTTAATTTTTTTCTTTCAAATACTCATTTTCGTTTTCAACTAAATTTAACTTCTCGATAAGAGGGTCGGTTGCAATTTCCGGTTCACACACCTCCTAGATAAAAATATCTCTATGTCAACTTGATGGCCATAATTGTCATAAATGCGAAATGCAACAAATAGTTATAAAAGAGAATATACCACATCCGAATCATAAACCGGGCGAGGGTCGACGGGGACGGATATTAAGACCATGGCACTATGTATAACAAACAATCATACAAAGTACGAAAATTATACAAGTAACTATTAAATCATACAATCATACAAGTAACTATATAAATCAAGTACAACATAAAAAAATTGAATAGCTAATAATAATCTTGATCGTCGGGTTCAATAAATGCTCTGGGATCAATAAATGCATCATCATCATCATTATCATGAATGAAGTGCTCATCGGGTTCAGCGGCATCAACATGTGGAAGGCCACCTTTACGTAATCGGTCAAGCATTGACAAGTCATCCGCAGCAGTAACCTCTTCTTGTTCAGGCTCGTCTTGTTCCGGCTCAGGGGTGAAGTCGGGTTCACTGTCGCTGTCTACTTCAATGTTCTGGGGTGAAGTAGAGCGTTTCTTGAAGCGTTTTTTGGAAAGACGTGTTTCTTGGAAGAATTCACCTTCATATGTGTCTGGGTTAATGTGAGGTTCATAATCCTCTTCATTGGGGGGAGGTGGTCTAACACGTGGCGGCACTTCATAAATGACATCCCAACCATTCAGATTTGGATCAGTTTGGCAGGCCCACGGTAGATAGAAAACTTGGGTCACCTGTTGAGCCGTAATATAGACATCGGGAACATCTAAATGGGTGCTTTGTTTGATTTCGACTATCCCTATATGTTCATGAGTCCTTCTAGTCTCCTTCGGCTGGAACTAGCAACATTTGAAGACTACGACGTTCGGTGCATTTTGACCATAGAATAGAAGTTCATAAATTGCTTCAACTCTCCCATAATACTCGATACCTCCATTGCCGATAGCAGAGACACAACAATTTGTAGACTTTCGGTCGGCCATAGATAGCTCTTTGTCGTAGGTATGAAAGGGATACCCGTTGATGTCGTATTTGTCAAATGAATGGACCTTAAAGTCAAAACCATTAGCGACTTGTCTCAATTCGGCGTCCATAGACTCTGAATTAGCCTACAAGTTTAATACGAAAGGATTGTTGCATTAGCCGCAAATTAGACAAAGAAATGAGAATGGTCTAATGGAAATTACTGTTTGTTTCAACCAAGAGATGAAACCGGGAAAGCCGCCTCCTTGCTTTGCCAGAAGCTCATACTCTTCGATGGATTCCTTTTGGATCACCGCTCCATCCGAGAATTTGGCGACGTATTGACTATATCAAAGAATATCCGGGAATAAGAGCAGTTCAAAGGAATTAGAAGTTGCGAAACAATGTACCACGAGAACTTACTCGATGTACAGCCGCACATCTGTTAGGTTGGTGAAGATATACAATGAAATGGTCCGCCATTCTTCGACATACAATGATATTGGTTTCGAAGCACCGGCTGGTGCGAGATTCCCTTTGAATAGGCTGAGGTTGGATCCACCTTTTTTATGGTCGGCAGCATTGTACCGAGGCTTCGGATTATGCAAATGATGATTTTTGGCTTCGTAGTGTGTTGTCACGAAGTTTGCCGCCTCCTCAGTAATGAATGCCTCGGCCATCGATGCTTCAATTCTACGTTTATTTTTACATTTTGCTCGGAGCGTCTTCTGCATCCTCTCAGTTGCGTAGCACCAACGATTTTGCACGCCCCCCCCCCCCAATCTTGCCTCGGTCGGGAGATGCAAAATCAAGTGTTGCATTGGATTAAAGAAGCCCGGCGGAAAGACCTTCTCTAACTTGTAGATCAACTCTGGCGCCAACTCTTCCATTTCTTCTAGCACGGCAGGCGATAGTTCTTTCGCACAAAGAACACGGAAGAAATAGCTCAGCTCTGCCAGTACTAGCCATTCATCCTCAGGGATGAAGCCACGCAACATCACCGGCGTTACCCGCTCAATCCATATGTGCCAATCATGACTCTTGAGACCAAATATTTTCAATTTCTCAAGACTCGCTCCCCTCTTTAGATTCGCTGCATACCCATCGGGGAACATCAACTGCATTTTCACCCACAAGATAATTTCCCTCATAGCTGGCCTTCCAAGATTGAACCATGCCTTTGGCTTCGTCCAGTTCTGCTTTCCTTTCGGTTCTTTCATGTTTTGTAACGGTCTATCACATAGCGCCTCTTGATCAACTCTAGCCTTAGTATTATCCTTTGACTTCCCCTCTATGCCGAACAATGTACCAAAAAGTGCCTCGGCGATATACTTTTCAGTGTGCATCACGTCGATGTTGTGTGGGCAAAGGAGGTCTTTGAAGTAAGGCAGATCCCACAAGCATGTCTTGTGAGTCCAGGCGTGTTTCGAATTATACCCCTTGAAATACCCTAGACGCTCTGGATCTGGCTCAAGAGCGTTTAACTGATCCAGGGTCTCTTGGCCTGTCAACGGAGGTGGTGCAGAGTTTTTGACAACTGTACCTTTCATGAAGTTCTTCTTGTCTTTCCTGAACTTATGACAAGGATCCAGGAACTGTCTATGCAAGTCGAAGCAAGAAAACTTGTGACCCGCCTGCAGCCAACGAAACTCAAGAGCTGCCTTGCATGTGGGGCACGGGAACCTTCCATGCACACACCAGCCAACAAATAGCGCTTACGCCGGCAAGTCATGCGTCGAGTACATGTACCAGACACGCATTATGAAGTTTTGTTTGTTAAAGGCGTCGTATGTCTTGAACCCATTATCCCAAGCTTCTTGCAATTCGTCCTTAAGCGGCTGCATGTACACATTCATATTCTTCCCCGGATAGTTCGGCCTTGGAATTATCAACGTCAGGAAAATGTTCTTTCTTTGCATAATCTGTCCGGGGGGGAGATTGAGTGGAAAGACAAATACGGGCCAACAACTGTATTGGGTTGCCGTCAGACCAAACACACTGAACCCATCCGTGCTGATGGCGACTCGAGGATGCCTTGGATCTCCCGTTTTCTCCGCATGTAATGCATCGAAGCGCTTCCACGCTTCACCATCCGATATGTGTACCATCATCAGATTCCCATCTGCATCTAGTTCGGTTCTTTTGCCCGTTTTGTGCCATGTCATCTGTCTGGCTGTCTCTTCGACCATGAAAAGACGTTGAAGTCATGGTACGATTGGCATATACCGAAGAACATTAACCGGGATTTTGGTCTGCGTCTTCTCACCCATACCGTTGTCTACCACAATATACCTGGAAGACTTGCAAATGGGACAATAGTTCAAGTCCGCATACTCAACCCTAAATAAGGCACATCCTTTCTCACAGGCATGTATCTTCTCATAGGGCATCTTAAGAGCACAGAGGATTTTGTCTGACTGGTACAGGTTTGCAGGCAGTACATGGCCTTTGGGTAGAAAGCGTCCAAATATTGTCATCATCGCGTCATAGCATTCTCTGCCCAAGTTGAATTCAGCCTTCAGAGCCATTATTTGTGAGATGGCATCCAGCTGACAAAGCTCAGTGTGCTCGTGAAGAGGACATTTTGAAGACTCCAACATTTCATTGAAGGCCTTTGCAGATTAATCCATCTCTTCGTCCGAATCCCGGGCATCATCAAAGTTTTGCACCATGTCTTCCATCCTGGTACCATGCTCGTCGGTGCGACGACGAACCACCTCAGCTCTGGCACGTTGGGCAGACTCACCATGAAATGTCCACACCGTATAATCGGGCGTAAAACCACTCTTCTGCAGGTGTTTGCCCATTTCATCTTGTGTCCTCTTTTCCCAATTCTTGTACCGGACACAGGGGCACCAGTTTTTCCTCTGGCCATTTGCAAATGCGGCTTTCACAAACCCCTTGGTTTTTGTTAACCATTCATTGGTAATCTCTTTCTGACTAGTGCGACCGGTGTACATCCACGCACGATCACTCATCTTGCTTAGCTACTGGACAGACAAGAAATATATATAATTCAGCATGTATATTCATCGGTTAATCTAGTTTGTCAATTTTATTACGTCCATGCAACCTACACTCTAATAGGTAAAGATAGGTCCTAATCCCACCCGAGTATGTGTAGATTGAGTACGTTCTCCATGCTCCACCCCATTCCGAGACAAAATTTCGGCAGCACCTACGCGCTGTTCTCTCGATACACGTCTCGGCAAAAAGCCGAGAGAATGTGCATCCGGAGAACAACAGGGAGGCGCTGACAAAATTTTGTCTCGGAATGGGGTAGAGCATGGAGAACGTACCCAATCTACACATACTCGGGCTGTCCGTGGAAATCGCTGGACAATCCGAATGAGTTACGGTGATAAATATGCAAGTGAATGCATATTTATTGATGCAACCCTTTCGAACAGGAGACGCATACTGGTTACGCGACTGTAGTTACCTAGCTAGTGTCATCGGCATGAAGGCCGGAACAGAGCAAATAATTAAGGGGGGAGGAGGAGATGTCATTTGTGCTCACCCATGAACGCAGGGGTGGAGCTCGTCGAACACCAGACCCTCGCAGCGACGAAACAACTGCACATTGAAATCGAAAGATGAGTAACATAGCATTATTGTTTTTGCCATCAACCTAACTAAATATTTACAACAAGATGTCACCGAAATATATGTCATTCAGGGTTCCGTCGACGTCGAGGCACCCCTAACCTATATAGATGTCATTTAGGCTTTCGTCGATGCCAAGGCACCCCCTAACCTAAATAGCCGTCATTTAGGGTTCCATCGACGCCGAGGAACCCCCCACTACTAGGGAAAACCCTAGTAGTAGCGCTGGTTTTAGAGCTACTAGTAGCGCTTGTACAAGCGCTACCACTAAGGCGCTACAGCTAACTTGTAGCAGTAGCGCTGGTTTTCCAGCGCTACTGCTACACCTAGTTAGCAGTAGCGCTCGTGTTGGAAAAGCGCTGCTGATAGTGCTAAGTAGCAGTAGCGTTTCTTCTGAAAAGCGCTACTGCTTATTTTTCCTGTATTTTTGAAATTGCAGCTTATTTTCGCTGTATTTGTATAGGTTTTATATACAGTACTTTCATCATATGATTTTATGACCATGATTAGTTAGTATATGCAACAGTGTGTGAAATGAAGGTGGATTAGGTTCAAGTGGAGGCAACATGTGGTGCATGTCAAAAGTATACTACTAATCCAAACTTGATTTAGTTTGGATTAGTAGTATTTTCGATGTGCACCACATGTTGCCTCCACTTGAATCTAATCCGCCAACACAAGCTATTTAATCATCATCATAGTCATTACCACCAACACTAGCTATTTAATCATCATAGTCATAGTGTAGCACATCATCATCTTCAAACTCATTCTAGCTAGCTAATCACCACCAACACTAGCTACGGTAGCTATCTAATCACCACCAACACTAACTAATAATAATCATCATAGTCATTACCACCAACACTAGCTATTTAATCATCATAGTCATAGTGTAGCACATCATCATCTTCAAACTCATTCTAGCTAGCTAATCACTCCTGCTGCTCTCTCTCTCTCTCAGGTAAAATAGCATAAAACATGTGTACCACTCCTGCTTCATCATATTGGAGCATGCAAATGAACCTGTCTCCTAATTGTGGGCTGCGCTTCTGATTGCTGCCCCCTAGTACTTCTCTGCTGCGATCCCTCACAATTTTGCTCCAGTCTTTGACTATTAAGACTTGCTCGCTTCGAGAAATGATGAATGCACTCATGTGCAATGCAGGATATCTTGGCCGTAAGCTAACCATTGTCATGCGACCTTTAGGCTCGATCCAACGAGCCACAACACTCATCGGGAGTCCCTGTTGAAGAACATCGTAGTAACATACTTAGCAATGAAGTTTAGCTTAAAAAATAATGTATGCAAAAGATGCACTGAGGACAAATAGTAAAAATCTTACCATCTTTCCTAAATAGATGTGACCGTAGTTCAATACGCACACTAGTGGTTGCACGTTTTGAGTACTAATATCTCGAAGTCTAGGAAAATAACCTGTCTTGACAGTATCAAGATCCTCAAGCCATGAAACATAATGACCTATCTCCTCGCAGTTTAGTTCAGCCCCGGGACAGTAGTAGGTGTTGTCTACCAAGCACCGGACAGGTTTGCTTGAATGGAAATAAGCTGTCAATAGAAATTAGTTGTCAACTATTTTTAAATAAACAATATAAATTACTTAATAAATATGGTTGAGAAACTCACATAATGCTAGAACTGGAGGCGTCTGCACATCGACCCAGATGTCGATATTACCTTCAATTTCATCTTCCGGACGAATATCAAAGGTGATAAGCATATTAGGCTCAAATGCATAAGCCTTGCATAGTGCTTTCCAATTTTTGCATTCAAAATAGGAGTAGGTGTCTGCATTGTATAATTTTACGGCAAAAGTATAACCATGCTCGGTCCTCAACTGAACTCTCTTTACCTCCATACTTTCCATAGTACTGAAACTAATCTTATCCAAGACATACATTCTTGCATGGCAGGGGATATGCTAGTAGAATAGTAAAAAATTAAAATTATAAGTTGAAGCAAAAGAAGCAGAAGTCATGCTTAATTACGAAAAAAGACTTGTCATTGTGACTTACTGTATCCACTTCGAAGTTCTCATCCAGCATGATGCTGAAGTGCCTACCACCAACTAGGTGAGGCCTGTCGCACAGACCGCGCTCGTCTTCGCAGTATTCGCACATAACGAATTCCCTTTCGTCGTCAGACATTTCCTATGTTCATAGTTGAAACATTAATTGAAAATCGATCGAAGGCAACTACCAGGAAACTCAACACACAGATCACTATTACTCAATATGCAACGGGTTGACTTTAGGTCTGTCGAGTCTTCCTTCCTAAACTCTCATCTCATGTATATGGTGGGCACTCCCTCTCTGGTATTGCGACCGTCGATGATGGTCGCTACTCCTCCTTTCCCTAGTGCATTACAAATATCTAGCACAAGGAAAAGAAGGAGAAGCGACCCCCACGACAACAGTCGGCATTCTTCTTCTCTCATATATGGTGGACACTCCCTCACCGATTTTTCGACCGTCGATGATGGTCGCTACTCCTTCTTCCCCTAGTGCATAACAAAGGTCTAGCACAAAGAGAAGAAGGAGAAGCGACCCCCACGACAACAGTCGGCATTCTTCTTCTCTCATATCGAGCGCCTGAAATTTGCCGGAACGGAAATGAATCAACACTCCGGTAAAACATAGGCCACTCGGAAATGAATCAACACTTCGCACATGAGCATAAACTGGTGCTCATTGCATTTCAATGGTTCAATATTTACAAAAACATTTCAATATATCTTATAACCCGAACATTTCATTTGGTTAAGAAGCATAACTAAATACCCTAGTTCTACTTTATTCAACACCGAGGAGTGGAGAAGGAGGAGGTGGACTTTTAGCTCACCGACTTGGGTGTAGAGGAAGTAGAGGTAGCTCGGATGACGATCACTCCAAGGAGACACGACTCTACAAAGCCTGCATATTCCACCGAGTAAATTTTTAATTAGATCATCAAATCTCATATAGTATTCTTTGATGACAAAGTGATAATGACATAAATTCAACTAGTTCTATTAATTCAACTAGTTCAACTAAGCACTTACTAAAAATAAACTAGTTATATTAATTTTCTTACTAAAAATAAACTAGTTCTATAGTAAAATTTTAATTAGATCATCAAATCTCATATACCTAAATTTTCTTACTAAAAATAAACTAGTTCTATTAATTCAACTAATCACTTACATTATAAGGAACTCAGCCCTATGGGCGAGGGACAGACGGGAGGATTCAGGGAAGGACCGTTGTCCCCCTTGGACGGAGGAGGGGGAGGACGGAGGAGGAGGGAGGGGTGCGGTAGGGAGGAGGGGGCGGCCGGAGGAGGAGGGAGGGGCGCGGTAGGGAGGAGGGAGGAGGAGGAGGGATGGAGGGACTACCTCAGTGGAGGAGGAGCAGGAGCATCGGTGGCGGCGGGCGACGACGGTGGTCGCGGAACGGCGGTGGCGGCGGACGACGGGGGGTGTGGGGGAGCTAGAGTGAGAGTGGAGAGGGAGAGTGGGGGCGTGCGGCTGGTTGGATAAGGCGCTTAGCAGTAGCGCGCGTTAGGATAAAGCGCTACTGCTAAAACCCATAGCAGCAGCGCTTTTAACTCGAGAAGCGCTATTGCTACGCCTGTAGCAGTAGCGCTTTCTGCAAAACGCTCTACTGCTAAGGCTAAGCATGTAAAAAAAATCAAAAAATACATTGATCATCAATGATCTTTTTGTGTAGAATCTAAATTGTCAATAGGAATCTTCGCCGGTTTAGAACCGGCGAAGATTCCTATTGCGGCCACAGATCCTACACATAGAGTTCAATGAAAACCAAGTGGTTGTGATGGTTTGAGAAGCACCATATTTAAGGTGGTAAACATTCTGTTCGCGGAGCGAGGTGGGACTAAACTTTGGTCTTATTAGGAGGGGACTGAATTTAGCAGTAGCGCTGGTTAGAGGAAAAGCGCTATTGCTAAGATCAATAGCAGTAGCGCTTTTAACGAATGAGCGCTACTAGTATCCCTAGCCTACCTGGAACGGTTTGGCTATTGTAGTAGTAGCGTGTTTTCTAGCTACAGCGCTACTGCTATGCTCATAGTAGCAGCGCTCGTTCTGGCCAAGCGCTACTGCTATTTAGCAGCAGCGCTTCCTTTTTAAAAGCGCTACTGGTGAGCTCCTGTGTATAAGCATTTCCCTAGTAGTGCCCTAATCCGCTCGTCCCCGGGCACCCTTAGGTATGGCGACGCACGGTCGACGGGTCAGCACTCAGGCCGGGGGATTCTCGGCCTGGGCGACGGCGTCGGGACCGGCGGGACCCACTGGCTCCACCATCTATCCCCTCAGCGACCGGCGATCCTCGACCCTCTGCCCCGACCCTCGACCCCCCGGCGACCGGCGATCCTCGACCCTGTTCCGTCGGCGCCGACGCACCCCTAACCTCCTCTTCTTCTTCTTCCTCTTCTTCTTCTTCTTCTTCTTCTTCTTCTTCTTCTTCTTCTTCTTCTTCTTCTTCTTCTTCTTCTTCTTCTTCTTCCTCTTCTTCTTCTTCTTCTTCCTCTTCTTCTTCTTCTTCTTCTTCTTCTTCTTCTTCTTCTTCTTCTTATTTTTTTTTCATCTCTCTTCTTTCTTCTTAACCTAAACTAAACCTAAACTAAACTAAATCTAAACCTAAACCTAAAAAAGCAGGAAAAAAAATAAACTAAACTAAACCTAAACTAAAACTAAACTAAATCTAAAAAATTAGAAGAAGAAAAAAAGAAGAAAAAAAAGGAGAGCTCACCTTCGGGGGGCACCCGATGGAGGAAGTGGCCAGTGGAGGAGGGGGCGGGGCAGCCAGGGGCAGGGCGGCGGTGGCGACGGGGCCGCAGGGCTCCAGGGCGGCGGCATGGGGCGAGGGGGCGGCAGGGGCGACGGGGTGGTGCGGCGGCGGGGTGGTGGGGCAGCGGCGGTGCTGGGCGGTGGCGGTGCGGGCGCGGGGGCGATTGTGCGCGCGCGGGTGGAGAGAGTGGGGAGAGAGAGATGGGTGGGCCGGGGAGAGAGGGAGGGGTGGCCGTTAGAGGCCGTTAGTGGGCAAGTTCTTTGCCGTCTGCTAGCGGACGGCAAATAATCTTTGTCGTCTGCTGGCGGACGGCAAAGAGGTGGGGCTGGTGGGCCGTTAGGGCCTCCACTGGACCCCACCCGCCTCTTTGTCGTCTGCTAGCTGACGGCAAAGAGTTGGCTGATGGCAAATAGGATCTTTGCCGTCAGCCAGTTCTTTGCCGTCAGTTTTTTAGAAGCAGACGGCAAAGGCCTTCGTTGTCGTCCGCTAGCAGACGGCAAAGATCTGACTGATGGCAAATTCTCTGTTTCCAGTAGTGTAAGGGCCCAAGTGGAGGTGGCGCCTTCCCCCTATGGCCGGAGCGCCAAGGAGGGAGTCCTTCCCTCCTTGTGTGCTTCCCCTCCTCTTCCCCTAACCTATATATACATGAGGTATTGACCCTATTATACACACAAGTTTTAGAGCCTACTCTAGTTCTAGTTGATCCTAATTCATCAATTAGAGCTTGATCTAGACCCTCTAATATTCATAATTAGAAGTCCAGTGTGGTTCTAATCTCCTTCCTCTAATTCTCTGACGATGATTAGCTCTGGACGGCAAAGCGTTGCCGGACCATGAGGACCGTACGCTTGCAACCAAGTAGAGAGGCCGTGCTTTTGGTCTTCCGTTCGAGGGATCGTTCAAAGGCGTTCGCGGGATCGTCATCAACGGTTCGATCGAGGGACTCCAAGTACGATCTACACCGACTCATCTACTTCCGCTGCACTCCAGAGTCGGTAACGATCGTTGATCCAAACTATGCGTCTTCATATTGTTCTTGGGCGATTAGGGCGAATTTTTTTATTTTCTACTATGTTTCCCAACATTCCTTCCCCTCCTAGAGTTGCTAAGATTCGATTGGCTGGGGATCTCTCAATAAATACCAGTGAAGGATCTTATAGTGTTATTTGTAGGAATTCATCTAGCACATACTTGGGTTTCTCTGCAATCAAGTGTTTGGGCATTGTTGACCTTGCTTCGCTAGAAGCTTTGGCATGCCAGGAGGTTTTGGACCTTGCCATTGATCTGTCTATCACCCATGTTGAGGTTGCTTAGGACTGCAAGGAGGTCATCGTTGATATCAAGAATTGCACCGAAGGCGTGCATGGAAGTATCATTATAGACATTAGTGCGATGGCTAATCAGTTATTGTCGTGCTCCTTCATCTTTGAAGGAATGGAATGAGGCACATAGCCTTGCTAAACATACTCGAGGTCTTTGTAAGATCGACACCCATGGCTCCTTCAACCTCCCCACCTACATTGTATCCCGATGAACTTGGTTCCAAGAACACATCAGAGGAAGAGGAGCAAATATGTTTGAGTCCTCTTCTACATCTTGAGTACTTCTCACTATTAAAAGTGGAGTATGTTTAGCCTCAAAAACGTTATCTTACAGTCATTGTATATAAATATAACATAGGATTCGTAATGTTTGGCATTTAAGAACCTTCGGACAATATATTTATCCATTGTCATCAATTTCAATATCATATACTTGTTTGAAATTAAAAGAACATGTGGGTTTGTAATAATTCACCCTAAGATGCATGGCCGCCTCTTACATTTTGCAATCGACGCCGTAATAGAAATATAACAGAAAATAAATGGTGGTGTTGGATAGTTTGATGGCTTTAATGCATCTAGTCGATTCATGCATTGTCCTATATGGCCAACACTACATATACTTTTCAGGTATTATGAAAGTTTACAGCTCCATAGTATATTTCATGAATACAGCATATCCAGTTTTTATCGCACTTTTCGTAACCAAGTAAGGTTAATAGCTTACCAATTTAATTGATCCTAAATGATTTTTTTCGTGAAATACCCCTAAATGATTTCACCCAGAGTAGTCCACGAGACTATGGTAAATTGGCTTGATAAATATATTTTGTTGAATAGGTTCATAATAAATATAATAATTATTTAGCTAACTAATAAGAGCTAATTACCTCTTTGGCTCTACTTTCTGTGGGGCTAGTGAAACTTAATGTCCCTCCTTTTGTAGAGCCATTTTGGCAAGATGACACAACCTTCCACTAGACTAGTCAGCCAAGCTCCTCACTCATAATCTAGTGGATGATGGATAACTTGGCTATCAGGAGAAGCATCCATGCACACACAATCTGTGGTGGTGTTAGCCACAATAATGTATGTGTTATTCTATGGCATATCTAAATTCACCCGCGGCGATTATGGCAAGTGTTGTTCATTGGTGGTAGGTTAGAGCGAAACGAGGTCCTATGCGGGTGCATGTGTGCACATACAATGCACATGGAGGGTATTGATCTTGCAGGCATGTTGGGGAGGATGTCGGTCGGTGGGGGAGGGGGAACCCATGTGGCATCCTTTTCTACTTTCTTCTCGAGTTTTTCATGGAAATCCAAAATTTGAAAGTTTGGGGAAAATGTTGAAATGTGTAACCTCAAAAATCTCCCAAAAAGTTTAAATCTGAAGCTGAAATTCCAAAAGGGAAAGTTGAAAATCAGAAAAATTCCCTCGTCCCCTAAAACAAACAAAACAACACCTCCCTTAGTGATTAACGAAAGCCAAGCCGGAGGACTCAGGCCGTGAGGAAAGATGTAAAAAGGGTAAGTAAAAAAGGCCAAGTTGTCAAAAAATGTTATAAAAATGCTAGGTTCTGATGAAATTTGAAAATATATACAACAGAATGCTACGTCCTGCCATTTTAGTCCAATGACCATGCTTCTCCCGCCCACCCACGTCTGATCTGGATGTCGTTGAAGCGTTGCGCCGGAGGCGAGGGTGGCTCCTCCTTAACACGGAGGTTGCGCAACAGCGAGGGCGGCACTGATCCACATTCATGGCCCGACCGCATGATCAAGAGCACCATCGCATTGTAAACTTCTCGTCCATGCACACGCCCTCAGCGAGGAGGCATGACTGTTTCTGCTCGTCAGAGGAGGAGGAGGAGGAGACCACCTCCTCCTTCACTGTGGCTGTCGACGGAGTGGTTGACGACGACGTGCCCGGGGAGCGTCGCGGCAGTGCCGCCATGATACGAATGACCCCGGGTTTCCACCTACGGGCGCCGAGAACCACTTGGAGCCATTGTCAGACTTGCCCATCACTGCGGAGTGGAGTGCGGACGAGAGAAGAGGATTAGATGAGAGGCGATGGTGCCCGGACCGAGGATAGGATGTAGGGTTTACCGATGAGGTCGTCACCCTACTTAAATAGCCAGATTGACCAACGCCGCTTCAATGCGCAGCTGGCGAAGTAGGCTTCATGTTGTACCCATTGAAGCGGCGCCGGTTAGCCGGCCGGCCGCGTCATGTCGATCAGACTGCCATTCATGCTGTCTAGTCATGCCCGCTCTCGAGCGGGTGGACATATTTCTGAAGCGAAATCGCAACAAGGGTTTTTGTGTGGATCCAAGCGGTCAGACGCCTACGTGGCGGATGTCCAGACGCCCCCAAACCTTCTACCAGTTTGTGAGAATTCGAACACCCGGACTGATCCATGAATATTTAATGGATGGTGTTGGAGGGCTCAAGGTGTCCATACCGCCTGATCCGCGGCGGTTTTAGGTGCGGCGTCGGCGATACCCTAACGATAGATACGCAGCATCCGATTGCACTTCTCTATCTCGTTTGGGGGGTCCTCCGTATAAATGTCAGGGACTTACATGTAATTTTCGTTTTCTTTGGAGTCCTACTTGTATGATGTACTGCACCACCGCTTAATGCAGTACGCGGCTGCCCGACTTCAACGGTCAACACCACACCTCTGCTGATCAGTGAGACCGCTGTCAACTAACTTCCAAGAGATATGATACTATTATATGATAGTGCATAGTATCATAGAGTAGTATTATAGATGATCATATTTATTGTCATGTATGACACAAAATAGTATAGCATTTAACATGATACGGTATCTACGGGTTCGGCTCCTCTGCAGTCACGTTATTACTGCACGGGTACTGTACCAACCCACATCAGCCATCCATTTAAATCTCACGGCTCTCATTACCCCAACTCGATTCTCTTAATAAATGGAAACAAACAGCTAATTATGTGGTAGAAAATCTCCTACGGCTGCAGGATTGCCGCCAAACAGAACCACGAAGATACTCACATTGGCGCCAAACAAAACACACCCTGATAATCGCCTTGGCGCCAAAACAGCGATCTCTTTGCCTTTGTCCCGCTCATCTTCCTCGTTCCTCCTGTTCGTCCTTGTAAAATACTATGACATAGGTACATTGATTTATGATCTGCAGGTGGCGTTGATCTCAACTCCCTTTTGCCCTATCTTTCTTCTGATCGTCCTCCATGTTCAGAGCGCAACCAAGGCAAGCTAAGGAGCCGAACCCGTAGGTGGCGCAGATCAACTCCCTTTTGCCCTATCTTTCTTCTGATCGTCCTCCATGTTCAGAGTGAAACCAACGCAAGCTGATCCGTAGGCGATGAAGATTATCTCCCTTTTGCCTTCCTTCTCCTAGCAACAAAAAAGAAGACAATAAATCTGAAGGTATGTGACATATGTTCTGATTGTATTCATGTTCTCAAGGCACACAATTTGTAGATTGAGTTTGCTATGCTACTATTTTCTTAATGGAGGATGATAAGGGCAAGATGCAAAACTTATTTTCTGCACCTTCTAGTGAAAAAAATAATTTTAATAGAAGTGATCTCTATTGTTTTGGACAAGCTCAAGATAAAATGCATGAATATATTCAAATATTTACTTGTAAGACAGATGATTTGCTCATCAAGTACCTGGGATTTCCAAAAAATGACAGGAGATTAGTGCAGATGATCTTCCTTTTGTTGTCCTTCTCCTAGCAACAAAAAAGAAGAGGATCATTCTTAAGGTAAGTGGCATATGTTCTGATTGTATTCATGTTCTCGAGGCAGCAAGGGAATTTCTGGACTGAGTTTGCTATGATATCACAGATTAGACAAAAAGGAGAAGAGAAAGTCTAATGGAGAATATGACTAACTCTAATGTGGATGCTAACAGGTACCGACAATTTTGTTAAATTCTCAGGTCATATCACCTTATGATTGTAGTGTAAACATACAAACAAATAAGTTATGTGTAATTTTTACAGGACAAATGTGGTTCCTAGTTGGATGCCTCAGATTGGTATGAAATTCAATTCCACAAAAGAGGCTTGGAACTTTTGGACATGTTATGGAGGTCATATTGGTTTTGATGTAAGGATAAATTATGAAAACAAGAGCAAACTCGATGGAGTAATCACTTCAGCAAGATATGTTTGTTCCAATGAGGGCTACAGAAGAAAAGACAAAAGGGATGATAATACAAAGCGTCCTCGTGCAGAAACAAGGACCGGCTGCAATGTTCGAATGGGAATTACTATAGACCGAGAAGCGGGAAATTATGAGGTGCATGAGTTAGTTGTTGAACACAACCATGTCTTGCAATTACCTGGGACAAGCCACTTGATGCCATCACAGAGGAAGATTTCAGCCTTGCAAGCATTTGAAATTGAAACAGCAGATGATTCGGGAATTGTACCTAGAAAAGCCCATGAGTTAGCAAGTCGATAAGTTGGTGGTCCACTGAACCTTGGCTACACATGTCGTGATCGCAAGAACCACTTGCGAACCAGGTGACAAAGGGACTTGATGTATGGTGAAGCTGGAAGTATGCTCAAGTATTTTAGAGATAAAAAGAATGAGAATCCTGCATTTGAATATGACATGCAACTAGATTGTGATGAAAATATAGCAAATATTTTTTGGGCTGATGCAAGGATGATAATTGACTATGCTCATTTCGGTGATGTTGTTACCTTTGATACAACATTTGGGACAAACAAAGAGTACAGACCCTTCGGTGTGTTTGTTGGCTTCAACCATTTCAGAGAAATGGTCATCTTTGGTGCTGCACTTTTATATGATGAGACATTTGAATCATTCAAATGGCTGTTCAACACGTTCCTATCAGTGCATAACAAAAAACAACCTAGAACAATCTTTACTGATCAAGATGTAGCAATGGGTAATGCAATTCAGGCAGTATTTATCGAAGCATGGCACGGATTGTGCACTTTTCACATAATGCAAAATGCCATCAAGCACTTACCTCATAAGAAAAAAGACGAGGATGGACCAAATGTACTTGCTGATTTCAGTGCTTGCATGTACAAGTATGAGGAAGAGGAAGCCTTTGAAGAAGCTTTCAATGCCATAAGAAGCAATGTGGAAACACAAACTTGGTTGGACAGCATCTACAAAGTAAAAGAGAAATGGGCAAGATGTTACATGAGGAATGCTTACACTATAGGCATGAGAAGCACACAATTAAGTGAGAGCTTGAACAGTGACTTGAAAGACCATCTAAAGTCTGATCTTGACATCCTTCGGTTTTTCAAGTACGTAGAGAGGGTTGTGCAAGGAAAAAGAGATAACGAGGTAAATGAGGAATATGAGTCTAGGAAAAAATTACCTAGAGTCAGAATGAGGACTCCTATGGTAATACAAGCGAGCAAAGTTTACACACCATGCATATTTGAAGATTTTCAGAATGAATATGAAAGATCCATCTCAGCATACATCAAGCCATCGGTAGAACACAATGTTTATACTGTTGCGATTGCAAGTCTTGACCCAGAATTTTCATTTGAAGAAGAGTGCAAAGTTCTAGTAGACTATGAAGAGCAAAAGGTTCTATGCAATTGTGGGCAATTTGAAAGAGTTGGTATATTGTGTAGTCATGCTTTGAAAGCCCTTGATGTCATGAATATTAAATATCTTCCAGGCCACTATATTTTGAAGCGATGGACTCGAGAAGCACGAAGCGGAACTATTCAAAACAGTCATGGAAACATTGTTTTGGAAGACCCTAGATCGGAAGATAGGCAACAGTTGAAGTTTTTCATGCACGATTTCCATGGCATAGCTTCCCAAGCAGTTGCATCAAAAGAGTGCATCAAACTAGTAGATGATGCTTTAAGGATTCTTAGGAAGCAAGTTGAAGAAAAAGCTCCTACTACTACATGTAGAACTGAAGATATATCTAAAGAACCAGAGGATTGTCTACAGGCCGCTTGCCTAAAGAAAAAAGAAATACCGAAGAAGAATTCGAGACGAAAGAAATCATGGCTTGACAACCAGCACCCCAATAAAAAGAAGAAGGAGACAAAAAAAGTTGGACCCAAAAATCAAACTCATCCGGTAAATCTCTTCCACCTATCTAACCAGAGTACTTGCTAAAAAGACTAATATAGAAACAGCTTAACATAGACTAATATTTGCTCTGTTTTCTTTTCATAGAGAAGAGAGAATGACATTGCACTAGCACAATACCAATCACCTATAGAGCAAATGGCTGGAACAAGTGCAAATGGGTTGCAAGAGTATGGGTACTATGCTCGTTTATTGACGGTATTCCACTTATCATGTCTAAAATTCCTTCAATTCAGTGTTAAGCAATATGATTTCTTGTGTACTCAGATTTGTCTCCCTTTAATTTCAGAGTGAAGCCGGTGATCTTTGGGACTTACAAAACTATCATAGGATATGACAATAGGTTGATGCATGTGTGTTGTGCTGTCCTGTTAGATCGATAGATGATGCAGAAGGAATAATTAATCAGCACACGTAAGACGCAATCTGTTGACCGTTGATTGCTCGTCATTTCCAATCAGTTTAATTTCAGTTAACTCCTGGTTTATGAAGACATGCAAAATCAGTTTAATTTCAGTAGCTGCAACACTAATCTGTTGAGTGCTCACCATTTTTAATATTTCCAGTGACATAGCTACAGCTATGTACCAGAGTATATTTTTTTATCTCCATCTAGGGTGTACAATCAGATACAATATACAACATGGACAATTTCTTTACTACGGGCCTAGTACCACTAGTTGATCATCAGCACGGACACTATTGTTTTAGCTAGTGATCTGAATAATTTGACAGAGTAACTGAAATTAAACAATCACATGCTTCACTTGCTCTGCTTTCACCCCAATAACATGAAGAAAGCAATAGTACAAGATGGAAGACAATGACGAAATGAAGAAAGGAAGAAATCAGTAAGTGACCTGCTGCGCGACGACGACTGGGTTCCGCTATTGGAGCTTGGTCGGGCAGGAGGGCTGCGAGGTCCAGCTGCCGCGCCGCTGCAGTCAGACGCCTTGGCCGAAGGATCTTGGGGGGCGTGGTAGTGGTCGGGAATGCGCGGCGGCCCTGGCGTGCCCCTCGTATGCCTGCTACCCTCATCCCCTTTCCGGTCTCCCGTGCTGCTCCGGGACATCGCCGTCGTCGTATTCCTCACGGAGCTCGCCGGGAGGAGCCTCCAGATGCCGTCGTCGTTGGGCTCGCTGAGCTCGCCGTTGCCCTACTCCTTGTGGAGTTCACCATCTCCCTGCTGCTCGCCGTTGCCTTACTGCCGGATTTGGCTGGAGCAATGCAGAGTAAAATGGATTTTGTAGGAAACGCAGCAGAAAACAAAAAATTTCCGACCTACGCACCAGCCCAGGACCACTATGGAGACTGCATACAAGGTTTGATCATTTTCGTTACCGACTCGTAGCGCAACGGAAGTAGAGTCGATGACGATCGGCGATGCAGATCCCCGCAGTTAGGATTTACAACCTCCCAACCGCGAGGATGTATACCCTCGTCTTCCCTTCGGACAGCCCTCCGGGAGGTGGTCGAACAGTCCCCCGGACGATGTCGCGGACAGCCCTTCGGGAGGACCTTCGAAACTCGAACGGTCACTCGGACAGCCCTTCGGGAGGACTCACAGAACTCGGACCGTCACTTGGACAGCCCTTCGGGAGGCACTCTCGAACAGCCCCTCGGGCACTAAGATCGAAACTACGACCTCTCTACAGAGTTGCACACATACGGTGTCATCTATCCGGCAGGGCTTCGCCGTCCAGAACTAGTTCCCACCGGAACCCAGACAGCCTTTCGGCTCTACGAAACTATTTCGCGGGGAGGGAGAGAGAAGCCAGATCATTGCAATGGCACATGTATGTGAGAAGGAGTGAGTCTTTAGGCAGCCCCCTCCACCCCTATTTATAGGCCAAGCCCAAGGGTGGCTTCTCCAAGAAGCCAAGGGGAAAAATACCAAAGGACCCTCAAGGTGGCTTCTCCAAGAAGCCACCCAAAAAGCACTTTCACTATTCACGACGACATTTTTCAGCGTCCGTTCGAACTGAAAATATTTATGTGGGCTTAGAACATTTCCAGTACCCACTAAAATAATTTTCAACGCGTTCTGGAACAATTCCAGATTAGTGATTTTCATCTGTGAAAAGCATCTGAAGTGGTTCCGGCAGCTCCGGAACATTTCCGTTTTTTCTTCCAGAAAATTCACAAAAGTTTCCAGAATGATTCTGGCACCCTCCAAGAATTATCGGGCATGTGCCGAAACCAATTTAACTTTATGGTATCCTCTGAAACAACTTTTCAGTTTCACCGGAACTCATCCGGTGACCTCTCTCTGCGGAACTTTTCCGCTGTCCGAAACTTTTTCGGTGTCCGAAACTTTTTCGGTGATTTTCTCTCAGACTCCCTGTCTAGTATTCAGCAGATAGATGACCCTTAAGCGTGTGACCCTATAGGTTCGGTGAAGTATAGACATGACACGGAACCCCTTCCGATCAATGATCAACATCGGAGCCGTGGACACCCATATTGACCCCTATACCCACACGAATGAATATTCGAGTGAACCTCCAGTTGTCGTGTGCTATTCTTGTTGCTTCGCGATATGTTACAAATACCCGAGGTGAGACATGTTGGCATTCCCGTGGATCAACAACTTGTCCACTATGCTAGTTACCTCGTTACCGGTATTGTTCTCTTTTCTCGTTACCGTGTTCTGGCATCCCCGTGATCAAATCACAAAGTGTCTGGCCAGACGATGATGGATACCGTAACACCGAGAGGGCCCAGAGATATCTCTCCATCGTCGGAGGAGCAAATCCCAATCTTGAGCTATCAAGTTACTTGACATACTTTCCCATGAACCCGTAAGCCACCGTAATAGCCATCCATTTACGGATGACGTTTAACAAACCCCAAAGTTCATGAATCAAGCATGAAGAAACTCGATACTCTCATGGTCTAAGGAATTATGCAAACGTTAACCATTTCTGTGTTATTAACCATAAACTTATGACGAAAGAATCTCATAGCATAACATCAATTTGGGTCGATTCAACACAAATGTTCTGCTAACATTGTGCCCTCAAAATTGCCGGCATAGTCATGCCCATGATCAGGAAAACAGGATCATCATGCAATACTTGAGCCAGTCATAGAGGCTTGACTAGGAATACATTTTACCGTTTATTATTCCACACGTGCATATGAGTCTTCCTCCAAGCCTCGTTTTATTTGTAGACTCGAGAACCATAGCAGTTATAGCATGGAACATAAACCTAATTATAAACAGGGAGATAATTAATTAACATTTATTATTGCCTCTAGGGCATATCTCCTATAGACTCCCACTTGCACTAGAGTCAATATCTAGTCAATGCTATGCACTTTACACCTATGACACATTGGTGTAAATATGCTTCGCTTGTGGTATAGCCTGATGTCCAACGGATCTGACGACTTCAGCTCCGTGTGTATCTTTGCATATCCTCGCGTCTTCACGCTTTCACAAAATTCATATTTTGTGTGGACTTGGTTTTGTATGTATGTGAATCACAGGTCGAACCTGGATTCCTCAGACTGAGTTATGGAGCAGCTACCTGCAGTAGTGTCCCATTGACAAAAGCCATCTTGGAACCATACTAAGTTCGTGAATGAACTATATGATTCAACATCTTCTTTGTCGCTTCTAAAGCGTCAACATACTTACCCTTTGTTATAGAATTTGCCACAGTAACTAGTTTGAACAATTCCAACTAACTGTGCCACCATATCGTGTATAACACAAAAACCCTCAAATTAAATCAAAGATCGCATGGAGAAAAGATGAAGACTGTATCGATGTAACCTTTTACAACGAACTCTTCATGATCTCCGTTTGCGAGAAAACTTGTCATTAGTACCACTGTTGCACTCAATGACCCTTTTTCACTGTTGTCCTATGATCAGTACTTTTGATCACTTTGGTATCTATACTCGCAACACCTTGGGAGTATCGGGCATATCTGGTTGTTTTACATACCATGGAATACATGATTAATCCAAACACAAGAGTGTGTGGAATCTCCATCATGTATTTTGCTCATCAGTGTTTTGGGACACCGAGTCTTGCAAAAACTCTTTCCATGTGACTTCGGCAAGAATCACTCCTTGGCCTTTTAATGCTAAAAGATTTTAGCATCTTGTCAATATGTATTCATTGCTTAGCCCCATTAGGTAAATCTATCTCCATAGATTATCATGCCCAATATCAAGGCTATTTAGCCCAAGCACTTTATCGAAAAAACTATTTTCAAATGAAGTCCTAATTCGTGTCAAGAAATTTATTTCCAATTACCAATGTGTCAAGCACACAAGGTTTTTAGAAATATTATTATGCTCCCACTTACTTTCTTGAATTACAAGCATCTTCGTTACCCATTGATGAAGTCAAAACCCTTTTTGACCATTTCATCAAAACACGAAGATTCCAACTCCATTTTGCTCTCTTCTGTCCATCGCAGGAACTCTGAAGTTTGCATACCTACTAGCATCCTCTGGATCGACAAATTACTTTGGACTGTATCACATACAAGTCCTAGGTTTTATTTCCATCAGATGGAAATCCTTTTGTCATCCATGTTTCATATCTCATGATTGAAATATGTATTAATTGCTAGTTCAACCTGAACCGACTTTAAGCATCGCTACGGTGAGACAATCTCATCGTAGTCAACTCCTTGAACTTGTTATTGCAACAAGTCGAGATTTATGGATAAAACATTTTTATCCGTATCAGTTTTAAGTTCCATAAATATTTGTTAGACTCTAAGTCTTCCGAAAGGTGTATCAAGGTTTTAATCTTGAATCACTTATATGGAAATTAACTCGGGTTGTATTGGCATTTAGCCAATTCCGGAGTCAGGGCCCATCAACGCTTCCTTGTGTATCGTAGGTATACTGTTATCTAACAACAATATCTCGTTTGCACACCTAAGAGGTTTGCACGAGCCTTGCCTACGTGGTTCAGCTGCAAGTTTGACCAAAGTCCATACATTTTATTGTAGAGACTTCCGTATCAGTCGCAGTAGGAAACTCCAGAATCACTTCCAAGGTTCCTTTTCTTTGATCTGATGACGAAGATACTATTTATCTCGTCGAGTTGCATTATTCTCCCACTCACCTTTTTGAAAGAACCATTTTCTTCAAAAAGCATACCGTTCTTTGTGGCAAACCTATTTGCCTCGGCATAGTGAGGGAGGAATACCCAACATTTTGGGATAACCTACAAAGTAGCACTTGTCTGATTTGGAATAGGTTTGTAACCTTTTACACAAGCCCCATATTCCAAATGTTTAAGAAAAGATATAACAAGGTTGGGCGTACCATACCATGGCGTCATTTCAACAGACCTGATGGAGCTCTTTTCAGTGTAAAAGCCGCAGTCTCTAACGCATCACTTTTTAAAAGGGATAATGGCAAATTTATTTATGTCATCTTTGATCGTACCATGTCATAAATGGTTCGATTACATCTTCATGGACTTTCCACTTGCAGTGGTGTTCCGAGAGGTGCAAGTTATGAAACCCCTTTCACAACTCATCAGACATTCGCTAAACTTGTAATTCAAATATTCTTTTCTGCAATCGAATTGTAGAAACATAATTTTCTTGTTACAATAACTTCTACTTCATTTTTGAAAACCTTTCGAATGATTTCAAAAGATCCAGACTTACGTCTCATCAAGTAAATATCCATATATCTACTTGAGTCATTTCTGAAGATAGATGAATCCACTGTTTGCAACAACATTTATCGGACTACATACATCAAAATGTATGATTACCAATAAGTTCTTTGCTCGTTCCTTATGGCCTGTGAACGGTATTTTAGTCACTTCACTTTTCGGAGGAAAGTTGCAAGTGTCAGATGATCCAAAATCAAACGACTTCAAAATCCATCATAATGGAATTTTCCATGCGGGTTTCTCCAATGTGACCAAATGCAGTGCCACACATGTGTGGTATTCTTTTAGTCATGCGACATTTAGCGTCAGTGTTATGGATGTATCATATTACCATCAATATTCATAACATACATCCCATCGATGATGGGAGCATGGCCCTTATGTTATTCACAATTCTGAACAACAATTGTTCTTTTCTGAACAACCCTCTTGCATCAAACATTGTGCAATGGCTAGAGTGTATGAAACTCTAAAATGAATTATGAAAGTAAACACAGAGGTAATATTTTATTATCAACATTCATAACATACATCTCATTCATAATGAAAGTATGGCCCTTATGTTAATCATAACACCGAACATCAGAAGTTCTCTTATGAACAACCTTCTTGCAAGATACCTTATGCAATGGGCTAGAGTGTGTAAAACTCTAAATGAATTATGAAAATAAATACAAACGGTAATACAACGGTGGAAGGTATAGTAACATTTACTATGTTCCCTGTGTATACCTAAACCTCATTCCTGGCTAGTCTTTCAGGCCATAGTAGTTCTTACATCGAGTTGCAACAGAATGCAATCGAGTGGGTATCTTTGTGATTAACTCACAATAACCAAGAATCAGCGATTAACAATTTAATCATGATTCCCAAGAACTATATCTTTGACCAGCCTTCTATACATCAAAAAACTTGTATGACATTCATACATGAGCTGGATATTCCAGTCTTCTTTCTTTTGCCTTTATACTTCTAACAGTTTAACTTTCAGTATTTCTCCTACTCTCAGAAGAAGCACTCAACTTAAGAGTGGCGTTAGCCCCGGACTTCCTAGGTGTGTTATCACACTAACACCCTTCGGACACTTCCTTTCTCTTTAAGTTGTTGTTTTATTCACCTTTCATCATATGACAGGCGTTCTTCTGGATCCCTCTTTTATCAGTCTAATGCATAGTAAACTCCTTTACTAATAGTTTGCAAACAAACATTGCTTTGGATATCTCATATCTTTTAGCCTTTGTCTATCTCTGAAAATGATTTTCAGATTCCATGAATATCACATAACTATCCAAACTTTCGAAGTTCGGGTCTCATGGAAGCAAATGTATTGCACTTGACTGAAACGGAATTCTAGCTTTTGGATCGAAGGACGAGAGTCACATGATCCATAGCATAAGAGAGAGAATACTGAAAGTATGCGATAGGACAAAGTCCTTCTTGGCACTCTTGAGGACAATCCTCACATTACGTTACCAACCGTAAAGTATTAACCAGATATTTAACAGCTATTCAATTTTAACAGGGAAGGTGGAAACGCGAGCCATTATTCTACAACTATTAAGCAAATCACACTTAGACAATGTTCAAAATTAATTGCACTGAGAATTAAAAGAATTAATTCTACAGCGCGCTCCCACTCAAATCAATATCTCTCATAATTGATTGCGAGTGATTCAAGACCCACATTTCCATTCAACGCCATTGAACGAGATGAACACTGATGGCGTGAACTTCAATCGGTAGGCAAACTTGCCGATCACATCTCTATGTGACTCTTGTTCATCTTTCGATGGGTGTGTTCCGAGCTCAGGGAGATCCTTCCAGAACGTCAAGACAACCAAGTGATCTCGCTGCAAGGTCTCAACTCACCCGCCTCACACATCCCTAATCGTTCGCACCCAGGGAGATCCTGCGATGCCCCGAAAAGTTAGGTGCCGTGACGGTGCTACACTTGGGAGAACACTAACTACTTGATATTTTTGTGAGAGATCACCCTAATAAAAGCGACTACCGCGCAATCAAGAAGGGTGCATCATAAGGGATAAACATCTCAGGCAATTCATAATAGCATGATATGGTATAGCCCTTTCTGACGGAGAAGTCTTGTATTTCTTCGTCTTTGGCATTCTCGTCGGTGTTCACCTTCGCGAAGATTGCCACCACCTTATCGATGCACCAGATAATATTGCTATCTCTATAGCTAATAAAATAATGCATTACTTAAGGTTAACACACAGGTTAATAAAGTGACAATCATATGGCTCCAGCCATCATGCCGAATCATGACACGCAGGTCATGTTAATCAATTTACATTATATAGTCATCTCATACATAATCAAATTATTATGAGCACTGCTATACCACATCACATGCACATGCAAACCCTCCTGCAAAACCAAGTTAGACGCCTCTAATCGGTTCAGCAAAAACTTGTTTTACGTGGCTTCTAAGGTTTCGAAACAAACCGAAGCTACGAACGTCCATCATCAAGTATGATAATCCAAGTCGCTAGATTAACATCGCGGGGTGTATGAGACACGAGATAATAAAATCTCGAGCCCCATACTGAACTTCGTCATACGCATGACCCCCGTGCAGATCATATCTACATTGCCCTTTCGTCTGCGAAATTTCATCTTTCTTTTTAACTACGATGGAATTCAATGAACTGTTAGCACTTCGTTGATCAATCAGGATCGCGGATTGCCAGAACATTGAAACTCCACCATGCTGTTATCAAGATCAGAAATATGCAAATTCCAGGGAAGCAACAAGAATATCGGGTAACAGATTTCATCTGCTACCCGCACAAATAATTTTCAGTAATAGAACTCATCTACTACCTAATTATATTGTGCAACACCCATACATCTCCATGTATTCTAGATCGCAACCTGCATCTACGCATAGCACGGCTCATGATGCCACTGTAGGGAAACGCAGCAGAAAACAAAAATTTTCCGACCTACGCACCAGCCCAGGACCACTATGGAGACTGCATACAAGGTTTGATCATTTTCGTTACCGACTCGTAGCGCAGCGGAAGTAGAGTCGATGACGATCGGCGATGCAGATCCCCGCAGCTAGGATTTACAACCTCCCAACCGCGAGGATGTATACCCTCGTCTTCCCTTCGGACAGCCCTCCGGGAGGTGGTCGAACAGTCCCCCGGACGATGTCGCGGACAGCCCTTCGGGAGGACCTTCGAAACTCGAACGGTCACTCGGACAGCCCTTCGGGAGGACTCACAGAACTTGGACCGTCACTTGGACAGCCCTTCGGGAGGCACTCTCGAACAGCCCCTCGGGCACTAAGATCGAAACTACGACCTCTCTACAGAGTTGCACACATACGGTGTCATCTATCCGGCAGGGCTTCGCCGTCCAGAACTAGTTCCCACCGGAACCCAGACAGCCTTTCGGCTCTACGAAACTATTTCGCGGGGAGGGAGAGAGAAGCCAGATCATTGCAATGGCACATGTATGTGAGAAGGAGTGAGTCTTTAGGCAGCCCCCTCCACCCCTATTTATAGGCCAAGCCCAAGGGTGGCTTCTCCAAGAAGCCAAGGGGAAAAATACCAAAGGACCCTCAAGGTGGCTTCTCCAAGAAGCCACCCAAAAAGCACTTTTACTATTCACGACGACATTTTTCAGCGTCCGTTCGAACTGAAAATATTTATGTGGGCTTAGAACATTTTCAGTACCCACTAAAATAATTTTCAACGCGTTCTGGAACAATTCCAGATTAGTGATTTTCATCTGCGAAAAGCATCTGAAGTGGTTCCGGCAGCTCCGGAACATTTCCGTTTTTTCTTCCAGAAAATTCCCAAAAGTTTCCAGAATGATTCTGGCACCCTCCAAGAATTATCGGGCATGTGCCGAAACCAATTTGACTTTATGGTATCCTCTGAAACAACTTTTCAGTTTCACCGGAACTCATCCGGTGACCTCTCTCTGCGGAACTTTTCCGCTGTCCGAAACTTTTTCGGTGTCCGAAACTTTTTCGGTGATTTTCTCTCAGACTCCCTGTCTAGTATTCAGCAGATAGATGACCCTTAAGCGTGTGACCCTATAGGTTCGGTGAAGTATAGACATGACACGGAACCCCTTCCGATCAATGATCAACATCGGAGCCGTGGACACCCATATTGACCCCTATACCCACACGAATGAATATTCGAGTGAACCTCCAGTTGTCGTGTGCTATTCTTGTTGCTTCGCGATATGTTACAAATACCCGAGGTGAGACATGTTGGCATTCCCGTGGATCAACAACTTGTCCTCTATGCTAGTTACCTCGTTACCGGTATTGTTCTCTTTTCTCGTTACCGTGTTCTGGCATCCCCGTGATCAAATCACAAAGTGTCTGGCCAGACGATGATGGATACCGTAACACCGAGAGGGCCCAGAGATATCTCTCCATCGTCGGAGGAGCAAATCCCAATCTTGAGCTATCAAGTTACTTGACATACTTTCCCATGAACCCGTAAGCCGCTGTAATAGCCATCCATTTACGGATGACGTTTAACAAACCCCAAAGTTCATGAATCAAGCATGAAGAAACTCGATACTCTCATGGTCTAAGGAATTATGCAAACGTTAACCATCTCTGTGTTATTAACCATAAACTTATGACGAAAGAAT
The DNA here is from genome assembly GCA_011799875.1 of Thinopyrum elongatum. NCBI lineage: Eukaryota > Viridiplantae > Streptophyta > Magnoliopsida > Poales > Poaceae > Thinopyrum > Thinopyrum elongatum. The sequence goes on along the minus strand of CM022299.1, from coordinate 663,465,232 downwards.
CTCATAGCATAACATCAATTTGGGTCGATTCAACACAAATGTTCTGCTAACATTGTGCCCTCAAAATTGCCGGCATAGTCATGCCCATGATCAGGAAAACAGGATCATCATGCAATACTTGAGCCAGTCATAGAGGCTTGACTAGGAATACATTTTACCGTTTATTATTCCACACGTGCATATGAGTCTTCCTCCAAGCCTCGTTTTATTTGTAGACTCGAGAACCATAGCAGTTATAGCATGGAACATAAACCTAATTATGAACAGGGAGATAATTAATTAACATTTATTATTGCCTCTAGGGCATATCTCCTATAGATTTGCCATCGGCCGGAGTAGCGCTGTGTTGGGGAAAAACAGTGGCCGAGCCACTCTAGAACAAGGAGATAAGACAGAGAGGGGTGTGGGCCTTTTTTTTTCTTATGAGTGGCCGGTGCGAGGCTTGTCATCCAGCGATTCTTGAAGAGCCATTGGATTAAAATCAACGATAGATCCTAGCAGCTTCAGTACCCATGCAGTAATAACGTCACTGCAGAGGAGCCGAACCCGGTATCTACATATACCTATGTTACTTTAATCCTCTCTCTTCTTTGATTGTCTGCCACGTAAGCTGGTCCCAAGTAGCCGTGAGCAGAGATCAAAGCAGCGACGGGAGCCCCGAGGAGACACTCCCCATTCCCATTCCCGTTCCAACCCAGTCCTCCCTTCGTCTACCTCGAGCGGCAGGGATGATGTTCAAGGGGAGGCTCAACAATCTGTGCCAGCAGCGGAGGTGGGGGAAGTCGGAGTACACCGACCAGCGCGAGGGCCCGGACCACGCGCCACCGTTGCCGTGTTCCGCTCGCCGGACGGGCCCGGGTCCGGCTCCCGCAGGGTCAAGCAGACGCTGGACCTCGCCGCCAGGGCCGCCTTCGAGAGCCTCTCCACTCCCCCGCCACGCCTCCCCCCGGCCCCGGTGAGTGTATACGCCAGATGCATTCCCTAGCTAGGGTTAGGGTACATCCAATCCGATCCGGTCCGGTGAACCAACTCCATCTTCTTTTAATATGATATGATTTTTTTTTTCGGGGGATATGAAAATTATTTCAGCGTCTGGAGGTTTCAGATTTTGTTCAAGATTTTAGGGGTCCACATTAGGTGCATTTCCTTTGTTTATTCCCTCGCTCGCTCTTTTAGGGGTCCGCTTTGATACGGACTGCTCCATCCACCGTCCAGCTGCATCCAACGTCCCTGCTTCCATCTAGTATTCTTCTAGCTGTACCTAACACTCTGCATTCTCTGCTAGCTGTGTGGACGTGCTAGCTGAACTAAAACTTCAGACAAACAGAGAACGAATTCATTAGAGAGAAAAAGAGCGAGGCATGTGCAACTGAAACTTCAGAGAAACAGAGAACGAAGCTTGTATGATTTTTGACACTAAATGAAGCTGGCATGGTGTGAACAAATATGCGAATATGTCTGAATATAGTGTGAACAAATATGCATGCTCCTCATCAAAGTACTCAAGGCTCAAACACGAGTAAACAACACGGATGACAGATGAAGCAACTAGAACTTCACTGGACTGGATGTTCTCTAAATTTTTGACACAAAAACTCTGAAAATTCTTCAGTATTTCTAAACAAACTCGGTGCAATGAAGAAACAAGTGGCATTTTCTGAATGAATCGACTTAATGAACTACTTCTAGATCTCCAGGCATCGGTATTTCTGAATTCATGGTGCCCAAAGTATATCTCCAGCCAATATGTCTTCAACACTTGAATTCTGGATTGTTGACAGAGTTAGTTAGTAGAAATGTTTTTTCTGGCGCTCCAGCTATTAGTTGATCTTGTGATGTGCTGATCTGTTTTCCTTGCTGCTGGTACAACAAACCTAAAAGTTAAAAACGAGTGTCACAACTTAATTTATTCTTACTGTACAATTAGAGAAATACCTTTGATGGTTTTTCTGGTGCTCCATCTATTAGTTGATCCTGTGATGTGCTGGTCTTTTCCCCTTGCTGCAGGTACAACAAATCAGAGAGTTAAAACAAAGTACCAGAACTTATTTTATTTGTACTGTACAATTAGGGAAACACCTTAGGTTTAGTTGTTTTTTCTAGTGCTCCAGATTTAGCAGGGTTTTTTCTTCTTCTCTTGTGTAGCCTATCAGTCCAAGTTTTCTTTATCTTGAACTTTTTTTTTCAATTTCCTTTTTCTTCAGACGTGCAGTGCTCAACAGATCATTTGATCCTTGAGGAGTCCCACAGCGCCGAGTTCCGCTCGCCGGACTGGCCCGGGTCCGGCTCCCGCACGGTCAAGCAGGTGCTGGACCTTGATGCCAGTGCCGCCTTCGAGCGCCTCTCCGGCTCCCCGCCCACGCCTCCCCCCGGCCCCGGTGAGTATGTGTGCGCCAGATGCATTCCCTACATAGGATTAGGGTACATCTGATCCGGATCTTCTTTATTAGTATGAAACTCGTTTCAGTGTCTTCTTGTTGGAAGGAATCCGAGACTTCAGATTTTGCTCAAGATTTTAGGGTTCCAAATTAGGTGCATTAATTTTCTCGTGTGTTAATCTGGGCTGCCTGAACAGTGATACGGATCCGGCTCCCCTGACTTGTACTACTCCACACAATAATCCTATTCTCTCAAACAGTTCATAACTACATTTAGTTGTTCGTTCTGAAGGATTGCCAATAACTTTGCATTCTTCTTCATATGTTGGATATTCACAGAGACTTCCAATTTTAACCATATATTCATGATGTCCAGCTACTACTTCCAATTTTGCTCATGATGGAGGCTCAACAATCTGTGCCAGGGTGGGGGAAGCCGGAGTACACTGACCAGCGCGAGGGCCCGCAGCACGCGCCCACATTCCGCGCCACCGTCGTCGTCAACGGCGCCGAGTTCCACTCGCCGGACGGGCCCGGGTCCGGCTCCTGCACGGTCAAGCAGGCGCTGGACCTCGCCGCCTGGGCCGTATTCGAGCGCCTCTCCGCACCCCCGCCCACGCCTCCCCCCGGCCCGGGTGAGTGTCTATGCGCCAGATGCATTCCCTAGCTAGGGTTAGGGTGCATCCGATCCGATCCGGTGAGCCAACTCCATCTTCTTTATTACTAGTATGAAACTCGTCTCAGCGCCTTCTTCTTGTCGGAAGGAATCCGACCGGGACTCCAGATTTTGTTCAAGATTTGAGGGGTCCACATTAGGCGCATTTTGTTGAGGGCATGTACAATGGTGGCATATGGATACAGATGCCCCACGACAAAAAGTAGTTTGAGGCATCTACATTTACTTTTTCTCCCCAATGCAAGCTACTACTAGTGGGCCTCATTAAGAAATAGAAAATAAAGACTCTAGTATACATGCATCTTTACTTTTCACTCCAACCTTTTCAGCTTTTGACATCGGACCACACTTTTTCTCTCCAAGCACCCGCCTCCTGCAGAGGATCCCGCTTCCCTATCCGAACCTACTTTACCTGATATCCGATCCTACATGGCATGCGAGGCATCACCCTGGGGCTATGCATTGTACATGCCCTTTCCCTCGCTCTTTTAGGGGTCCACATGCCTCGCTCTTTTTCTTTCTGATGGATTCGTTCTCTGTTTGTCTGAAGTTTTAGTTCAGCTAGCACGTCCACACAGCTAGCAGAGAAATGCAGAGTACTAGATACAACATGAAAGCAGAAAGCAGGGACGTTGGATGCAGCTGGACGAGCAGTTAAGTTACACCCCTGACTTCGCTTCTACAGGTCAGGGGAGCCGGATCCCTTTGAACCATTACAAGTCAATGAGGCTTCAGTGGTAGTCTACAGGTTCAGCGATGGCGCGCCTCGCCTACCTGTAGATTTTTCTCTTGGCTTGCTGCCTGCGATCGGTGTTGGAAAGCAGGCAGGCTGTAGTCTACAGGTTCGGCGATGGCACGCCTCGCCTACCTGTAGATTTTTCTCTTGGCTTGCTGCCTGCGATCGGTGTTGGAAAGCAGGCAGGCTGTAGTCTACAGGTTCGGCGATGGCGCGCCTCGCCTACCTGTAGATTTTTCTCTTGGCTTGCTGCCTGCGATCGGTGTTGGAAAGCAGGCAGGCTGCAATGGCGCGTCCTTCCCCACCCAGAGGCATTGCCATTTTGCGACCAGAGTCCATCTAGCATCTGCTCTTAGGATTCGGGCTGCTTATGATGAGTATAGCATTTGCACATCTGTTGACACAGAAAATTTCTTGGAAATTGTTCCTTTTCCTTTTCTTTTCTGTTATCTTGATTGGCCTTTACTACTTATGTAGTTATATCATGCATCCCCTTGTACCTAAAATTGTTTTTTTTTTTCCATCGATCATGCCATTGTCATGTTTTTTATTCTTGCTGCTGTGAAGGTTATTGATGTTCTTTCAAACCTGTTTCTGCTATATCTGTTGTACCCAGTTAATCTGGGGTGCCTGAACAGTGATACGGATCCGGCTCCCCTGACTTGTACTACTCCCAGTGGCGGATCCAGTGGGGGTGACGTGGGTGCCTTGGCACCCCCTCCAAAATTGCAAAACTTTTTTGACCTAGTAGTAGTTAGTCTAATCCTATGTGTATTATTGGGTTAGAGTGATAAACTGACTAATTTGTATGGTTATACAAAGTATTTCTAACGTGAGTGGTAAAGTTGGCACCCCCGGTGGTCAATCTCTAGGTCCGCCACTGACTACTCCACACAATATTCCTATTCTCTCAAACTGTTCATAACTACATTTAGTTGTTCGTTCTGAAGGATTGCCAATAACTTTGCATTCTTCTTTATATGTTGGACATTCACAGAGACTTCCAATTTTAACCATATATTCATGATGTCCAGCTACTGCTTCCAATTTTGCTCATGATGGAGGCTCAACAATCTGTGCCAGGGTGGGGGAAGCCGGAGTACACCGACCAGCGCGAGGGCCCGCAGCACGCGCCCACATTCCGCGCCACCGTCGTCGTCAACGGCGCCGAGTTCCACTCGCCGGACGGGCCCGGGTCCGGCTCCCGCACGGTCAAGCAGGCGCTGGACCTCGCCGCCAGGGCCGCATTCGTGCGCCTCTCCGCACCCCCGCCCACGCCTCCCCCGGCCCGGGTGAGTGTCTATGCGCCAGATGCATTCCCTAGCTAGGGTTAGGGTGCATCCGATCCGATCCGGTGAGCCAACTCCATCTTCTTTATTACTAGTATGAAACTCGTCTCAGCGCCTTCTTCCTGTCGGAAGGAATCCGACCGGGACTCCAGATTTTGTTCAAGATTTGAGGGGTCCACATTAGGCGCATTTTGTTGAGGGCATGTACAATGGTGGCATATGGATACAGATGCCCCACGACAAAAAGTAGTTTGAGGCATCTACATTTACTTTTTCTCCCCAATGCAAGCTACTACTAGTGGGCCTCATTAAGAAATAGAAAATAAAGACTCTAGTATACATGCATCTTTACTTTTCACTCCAACCTTTTCAGCTTTTGACATCGGACCACACTTTTTCTCTCCAAGCACCCGCCTCCTGCAGAGGATCCCGCTTCCCTATCCGAACCTACTTTACCTGATATCCGATCCTACATGGCATGCGAGGCATCACCCTGGGGCTATGCATTGTACATGCCCTTTCCCTCGCTCTTTTAGGGGTCCACATGCCTCGCTCTTTTTCTTTCTGATGGATTCGTTCTCTGTTTGTCTGAAGTTTTAGTTCAGCTAGCACGTCCACACAGCTAGCAGAGAAATGCAGAGTACTAGATACAACATGAAAGCAGAAAGCAGGGACGTTGGATGCAGCTGGACGAGCAGTTAAGTTACACCCTTGACTTCGCTTCTACAGGTCAGGGGAGCCGGATCCCTTTGAACCATTACAAGTCAATGAGGCTTCAGTGGTAGTCTACAGGTTCGGCGATGGCGCGCCTCGCCTACCTGTAGATTTTTCTCTTGGCTTGCTGCCTGCGATCGGTGTTGGAAAGCAGGCAGGCTGTAGTCTACAGGTTCGGCGATGGCACGCCTCGCCTACCTGTAGATTTTTCTCTTGGCTTGCTGCCTGCGATCGGTGTTGGAAAGCAGGCAGACTGTAGTCTACAGGTTCGGCGATGGCGCGCCTCGCCTACCTGTAGATTTTTCTCTTGGCTTGCTGCCTGCGATCGGTGTTGGAAAGCAGGCAGGCTGCAATGGCGCGTCCTTCCCCACCCAGAGGCATTGCCATTTTGCGACCAGAGTCCATCTAGCATCTGCTCTTAGGATTCGGGCTGCTTATGATGAGTATAGCATTTGCACATCTGTTGACACAGAAAATTTCTTGGAAATTGTTCCTTTTCCTTTTCTTTTCGGTTATCTTGATTGGCCTTTACTACTTATGTAGTTATATCATGCATCCCCTTGTACCTAAAATTGTTTTTTTTTCCATCGATCATGCCATTGTCATGTTTTTTATTCTTGCTGCTGTGAAGGTTATTGATGTTCTTTCAAACCTGTTTCTGCTATATCTGTTGTACCCAGTTAATCTGGGGTGCCTGAACAGTGATACGGATCCGGCTCCCCTGACTTGTACTACTCCCAGTGGCGGATCCAGTGGGGGTGACGTGGGTGCCTTGGCACCCCCTCCAAAATTGCAAAACTTTTTTGACCTAGTAGTAGTTAGTCTAATCCTATGTGTATTATTGGGTTAGAGTGATAAACTGACTAATTTGTATGGTTATACAAAGTATTTCTAACGTGAGTGGTAAAGTTGGCACCCCCGGTGGTCAATCTCTAGGTCCGCCACTGACTACTCCACACAATATTCCTATTCTCTCAAACTGTTCATAACTACATTTAGTTGTTCGTTCTGAAGGATTGCCAATAACTTTGCATTCTTCTTCATATGTTGGACATTCACAGAGACTTCCAATTTTAACCATATATTCATGATGTCCAGCTACTACTTCCAATTTTGCTCATGATGGAGGCTCAACAATCTGTGCCAGGGTGGGGGAAGCCAGAGTACACCGACCAGCGCGAGGGCCCGCAGCACGCGCCCACATTCCGCGCCACCGTCGTCGTCAACGGCGCCGAGTTCCACTCGCCGGACGGGCCCGGGTCCGGCTCCCGCACGGTCAAGCAGGCGCTGGACCTCGCCGCCAGGGCCGCATTCGTGCGCCTCTCCGCACCCCCGCCCACGCCTCCCCCGGCCCGGGTGAGTGTCTATGCGCCAGATGCATTCCCTAGCTAGGTTTAGGGTGCATCCGATCCGATCCGGTGAGCCAACTCCATCTTCTTTATTACTAGTATGAAACTCGTCTCAGCGCCTTCTTCTTGTCGGAAGGAATCCGACCGGGACTCCAGATTTTGTTCAAGATTTGAGGGGTCCACATTAGGCGCATTTTGTTGAGGGCATGTACAATGGTGGCATATGGATACAGATGCCCCACGACAAAAAGTAGTTTGAGGCATCTACATTTACTTTTTCTCTCCAATACAAGCTACTACTAGTGGGCCTCATTAAGAAATAGAAAATAAAGACTCTAGTACACATGCATCTCTACTTTTCACTCCAACCTTTTCAGCTTTTGACATCGGACCACACTTTTTCTCTCCAAGCACCCGCCTCCTGCAGAGGATCCCGCTTCCGTATCCGAACCTACTTTACCTGATATCCGATCCTACATGGCATGCGAGGCATCACCCTGGGGCTATGCATTGTACATGCCCTTTCCCTCGCTCTTTTAGGGGTCCACATGCCTCGCTCTTTTTCTTTCTGATGGATTCGTTCTCTGTTTGTCCGAAGTTTTAGTTCAGCTAGCACGTCCACACAGCTAGCAGAGAAATGCAGAGTACTAGATACAACATGAAAGCAGAAAGCAGGGACGTTGGATGCAGCTGGACGAGCAGTTAAGTTACACCCCTGACTTCGCTTCTACAGGTCAGGGGAGCCGGATCCCTTTGAACCATTACAAGTCAATGAGGCTTCAGTGGTAGTCTACAGGTTCGGCGATGGCGCGCCTCGCCTACCTGTAGATTTTTCTCTTGGCTTGCTGCCTGCGATCGGTGTTGGAAAGCAGGCAGGCTGTAGTCTACAGGTTCGGCGATGGCGCGCCTCGCCTACCTGTAGATTTTTCTCTTGGCTTGCTGCCTGCGATTGGTGTTGGAAAGCAGGCAGGCTGTAGTCTACAGGTTCGGCGATGGCGCCCCTCGCCTACCTGTAGATTTTTCTCTTGGCTTGCTGCCTGCGATCGGTGTTGAAAAGCAGGCAGGCTGCAATGGCGCGTCCTTCCCCACCCAGAGGCATTGCCATTTTGCGACCAGAGTCCATCTAGCATCTGCTCTTAGGATTCGGGCTGCTTATGATCAGTATAGCATTTGCACATCTGTTGACACAGAAAATTTCTTGGAAATTGTTCCTTTTCCTTTTCTTTTCTGTTATCTTGATTGGCCTTTACTACTTATGTAGTTATATCATGCATCCCCTTGTACCTAAAATTGTTTTTTTTCCATCGATCATGCCATTGTCATGTTTTTTATTCTTGCTGCTGTGAAGGTTATTGATGTTCTTTCAAACCTGTTTCTGCTATATCTGTTGTACTCACTACTTCTTGTACTGCAGAAACCCAACTTCCTTACAAGTCTCATTTGCAAGATTATGCTCTGAAGATACACAAATGTTTGCCTTCATATCACACCATTCTGAGTGGTCCACCTCATGCACCTCTGTTCAAGTCAAAAGTGACCATAGCTGGGCGAAGATTTGACTGTCCGCAAGACTACGGCAGAAAAAAGGAGGCAGAATCTGCTGCGGCAAGAGTTGCCTTCCTGTCATTAACTCAAGAAGCAAAACCATCAGAGCAAATGCTACTGGTTAGTTCCACCTATGTTTTGATTCTTATGGGATGGTTTTAATTTGCACGGCCTCACCTATATACCAGCATTAACATCCATTGGCATTTATCTGTATCATTAGTCAACATGTTTATCTCCCACCTTGGATTTCAATATTCAAGAACTGAGTAAAATTACAATTGATTCACTGACTTCATTTAAAGAGAATTGACAAATTTGACTCTCTTATTAACTGTTCAGCCAAATCAAGGGAGACATTTTAAGAAGCAAAAACAGATGCATGTTGGCGAGCTTGATTTTCAACATTCCGAAAACAGTAAGTAATTTAAATTCGTGAAATCAAGCTTCATAGTTTTTTGCAGTATCTTTTTTTAATATCTGCCAAAAAAAATGTTAGGGATATTATTTAACTCGTTCTTGTTCATTACGATTTTGTAGTATGTGTTAGATACCGGTGTAGCTCAGGGTACATTTTGATAGTGTATCAGATTATTAACCCTATAACCCCACCATTAAAACATAAATTCCCTAAAAATAAAATCAATGCCTAATGCCACTAGCCTATGCATACTCGCTAAATTTTTTTAATAATAATTTTTTTTCATAATTTCTAAAAATAATACATAGATTTGAGAATTTTCACAAATAATACGGCCTCGGTTTTGGCCAAACCGATTAGGTCCTGTCGGGCTTGCCAGAGGCCGATTAGGTCATGTCGGCTTGCCAGAGGCCGATTAGTGGCCAGACAAACCAGTCGGCTACGGTTTCCCGCTATCGGCTTGGTTGAAGCCGATACGTTAGCCCGTGATCTCACACAAGGGTACGTGCATAGGACAGCTCGCCTTGAGCCAATCGATTGGAAACTTGCTAGCTCTGTACATGTATGATTCAAAACTTCTGAAGATAATATTTCTCAAACGGTGAATCAAAATTTTAATCCGTTTACACCATCGTGATGTGCATGACGAACTCTAAAAGAGCCCAATATCATATATAGATTATTTCATAAATATTTTGTATGTCGTGGGACCCACACGTCATAGACAGGAGCTGGGATAATCCATATTTATACTATGAATATTTGGTACAAATATTCATCAAACACTCATGTCGGGAATTGGCAGCCCGGAGAACCAGTCAACGTGTGCATCTGCTGTCGTGTATCCAGGGATGGACATGAGCATATGGTAATTATGCTAAGCTAAGTAGGACGCCGGTGTAGTATTCTAATGTAATGAGAGCACTGGTGTATTTGCCACCGATGGAATGCTCCCTAATGGAATGAGAGCACTAGTACTAGCGTGCAGCCAGCTAAAGGTGGCCATGTGAGAGACAGTGCTGCAGCTTTCATTTGCCCGGCGTCTTTCTTTGACTCGCTTGGGGACACGACAAAGGAAAATGCAGCTCGTGCCAAGGCTCTTTGGGAGCAGTTCTGAGCCCTATTGGCATCAGCGTAGCCAATTGCATGCCACACGAAACCGACCGGCGTGACCGCCGCTCCGACCGTACGGTCTGGCCACTAATCGGCATTTCCTAGGCCGACACGCCCTAATCGGCCTCTGGCAAGCCGACAGGACCTAATCGGCTTGGCAGCAACCGAGGCTATATTATTTGTGAAAATTCTCAAATCTATGTATTATTTTTAGAAATTATAAAAAAAAGGAATTATTTAAAAAAAATTAGCTGCATACTCTATCATGTATCGTATATCCTTCACTATGAAAATGCTAACCCCATTAACATTTAAGGTTATTTGATAAAATTTGACCTGAGATCCCATGGCTAAACATAATAAAGAATGTAAACAATCAATATTTCACAAAATCAAGCAAGTCTTCTTTTTTTGGTGGACCAAGCAAGACTGGTTGGTATTTGGGCATTTGGCATGAGTCGATTGCATCTTGTGTGAAGTCATCACGGGATTGGTCCCCACCTAAAACACATGGTTTCAGTTGTGATCCTTCTGAGATGATGGTGATAAATAATAATGTTGTCATCTCTACCATATTTACATTTTGTCTATTCATTAGGTGATAATTTCTGTGAATATTTTGACCTTTTCCATTCTTTTGTTGTTTTGCCCTTTTGCTATATACTTTACTCGTATATGATGCTTTAAATTGTGCTGTGTATATTGCTTTGTATATTATATTTAAAGTATACTCTTATATTCAATTGCTTCCTATACCTTAATTTTTCCTCTTCAATGCACAACCTCTCTTGGACAGCGTATCAATCTGAATGAACTCTACTTCAAAATTGGTCGTATTGTGCATATCGCACATATACATACTGCTACCAGTTTACATTTGCATGTATTTGACATCGATGATTGTGTTACTTCTCTTTGTATTTATCTTGATATTTCCACTCATATGGTTTGCCCATTTTACAGATAACTATGTTGGCTCCGGTATCCATCTTCCTGTCGCTGACGAAACAAAAGCTCTTGACGATCCTATCCAATCTGGTGAGGTGCAAAAAGATAAACCAGCTACTCCGGAACAAAGCATGATGGCTGAAATAAAGGACTTGGTGAAGAAGTTGCTCCCGTTGGTCTCGGCGCTACCAACCAATACTTGCAGCATTGCGGCAACAAGTACAGGGCCAAGCGCTGAGGCAGCGGCAGCAGCAATTGCGACGCCTGTTGCTCGTGCTGGATGCGGCTGCTCGAAGCCAACTGTCCAAATTCAGGTCTACCGACGCCATCCTGAACTGGCGTTGCCAGAAGGGGCAACGGAGCTGAGCTCCCCTTTAGCAATGACGAGTGGGTGGCCGTGAGCCTACCTCCCCCTCAACCCTGAAGGTATTCTGTGCTTAGCATTCATCGCTTGTTTGTCAGTATTTCAGTATCTATTTCTCTCTGCTTGGTTCGCTACTCAAGTTGTTTCTTTCTGTGTCCAGATTCCAGATGCAGGTGTAGTGTTGCAGCTTAGGTCCATAGGAGATGCAGCCAATGCACCGGTCAAGCATGTTGTACCTTCCAAGGCTTCTTGTGTTGTGCTAGTAAGCTAGTCAAACATCACTGTATTATGTGCCTCTTTGATTCGACATGCATGGTTAAGGTGACTGGTGTAATTTATGCTATGTAGTTGATGGCGTGTACTTGGTCAACTATCTCACTAGCTAAACCTGGATTATGTATGTTGTCACCAAGTTGTCACTTTGAATTTACAAGACTGCAACTTTATTTATTGGCACTATTTGGAGGTTTTGATCTACAGTATCCTCCAGTGCTGATATGTAACTCTCTGCTTAGAGGGCCTCCAGTGCTGATATGATGGCAGGCCTTTGCTTGTATTTTTATTTTTTTGCCCCATTTTTCTCTATTTTGCATCCCTAGTGCTCTCTGCAGCACATTTTTATCTCGGGATATGGTGCACATTTTTTTATTTTAGGAGAATACCATACTTCTTTTTGCCATAGGTTTTTAATGTTTTGATGTGCTTGACATCAATAAATGCATCAGTTTTATAAAAAGTATAGTATCTTCAACTATGCATCAATAAATGTGATTGAGGTCTCTGCCTTTGAATATGAAATCATTCCTTGTCCATATGGCCCAGGAAACAAGAACAATAATTTCCATTGCAAAAGGTACATCTAGAAGGGTTTTAATGTGTGCAATTTCATCCTGAATTCCCAGATAATTGAGAGCCCAATTAGGAGAAATGTATGACCAACACATTTGGGCCAATGGACGATGCAAAAACAAATGATCCCTGGTTTCAAACACCTGCAGTCCACACATTACACAAGAGTAATCTTCAATGGAAAAAAATTCTATCAAGAAGAGCCCTGGTGCTCAGTCTGTTTTGGATCATTAACCAGAAGAAAATTTTATCCTTCAGTTGGCAACATGTTTTCCAGGCCCATTTAGCACAGGAAATACTACAACTTCAGGCAATAGCGCTTTAACCGTGATATTATCAAATAAAGTGCTCGGCGCTCCACAGCATGCTCCGCGAAACTGGCCATGTTTTCATCTTATCCCGTCACTTTGGGGAAGGTTCATGAGGTGTTCTCGTCAGAGTTCATGTCTCCCCTTACATAGAGCATACTCCTCAAGATACATGGTATAGCAATAAATAAATAGGTTTGTTAAGAAATATTATGAAATGAGATATCTCAAATGCCATGGTGGACATGCACCCCGAGTGGTAAAATGTAGCTCCAAGGTATTTTTCATCTTCTTCCATTACTCTGACTCTTCCTCTGTTTATTCTAACAGAACTGACTTGTTTTATTGATCTGTAATACACAGAGGAATTGGGATGCTCCAAGATCCAACGTAGTGACCAACTGATATCCGATTGTCGCCTTGCTAAAGCACGTGGATAAAAATTTGATTATCTAAATTCATGATTAGGTCTAACCTCAGGAAATGTATGTCTTTCAATATGAATCTCCTTGATTGCTGCCTCAAAGAAACCTGATGAACCACTATGAATATCAACTATAACCGCGGCACAATCAGATGGAACAGAAATCTTGCACTGCCCCCATATCTTTGGCCAAGCACAAGAGTTCTCCTATTGTCCTCCATTGGAAATGATAGGAAGCGAAAAGCCTCAAAAGCTCGCACTTCAGAAAAAAGTTAAAAGTACACTTCCGTAATTCATCTTAGAAATAAAAAAGGTTTTTGTTATAGATTTTGAATTTTTTTTGTCAAAAGTACACTTTCCATAATGGAAAATATATAATATTTTTCAAAAGAGGTCATGTATAAAGAAAATGTTTGTTCATATACCTTCGAAAAATATATATTCATGTATGTGCACCAAAAAAGGGAAAAAAGTTAACTAATACATAAGCATGTATAAAAATTAAGAAGAATAAGTTAAAAAGTAAAAAAGGTTCAAAAATAAACAAAATTCAATAAAATAATAAAAAGACAAACAGCCGAACAAAACTTGGGCTGGTCCGATGACGGAGATTAGAACCCTCACACTCACCTTTGATTCAAGCCGCATTATCCAACTGGGAACAATTACATCCTCTGCCCACTTATGTTTTCTTTTTTCTTATCAGGCGTACGTCAGTGTAACATCCCCAGGTTACCCCACTCTGGTTAAGCTACTTAACCTGCCATGTCATCATGATCCCTCTAATAAGATTTCATTAGGAAATAATTCAACTTCAAATTCCAATTCCAAATGCAAGTCAAATAAATAATTCTTCAAATGGCAAAACAAAAATGTCCATAATGCCGCAAATAATCCTAAGGTAATTATAGAATTGAAACCAACTTCAGATAAATTCCCAGAATGCCCCTGGACATTTACAATAGTAGACCAGCAGCATTTAAATTTGTCTTTTCAATTCCTAATAATACCTAACCTATTCCTTTTGCCTCCAAAATAATTGTGGCACTGCCTAAAATTGTGTTGGATTTATTGGGCCTAGTCCCATATTTTTCGTACACTATTTGCTTACCCAAATAATTCCATCCCTCTCTCTGCTGCTAAACAAAAGAGAAAACAGGGAAACGGAGAGAAAGAAAAAAAAGGCCAAAGGCCACCTACCTGGCAACTGGGCCGCGCTGGCCCAGCCCACCTCCACCTAAATCTCCCTCCGTGTCATCTTCTCCATGGCCGCGCGCCTCTCCGCCGGTCGCTGCTCGCCACCGCGATGGGGCACCTGGGCGAGGGGATAAGGGCGCCTCGACCCACTCCCCTGGCTCACTCTCTCACTCTCCGTCGCTCTCCCTCCCTTGCACGCTCGCTCACCCTCTTCTTCCCCTTCATCCCGAACGCCGTCGCCGCCGCGCCCGGCGTTGATCCACGACCACCGGCGTCCCCAAGGCCGGCAACCGAGCCTGGGATGTGCGTCGTTCTCCGCTCCATCATCCTCGTCCGTCAGCTGGAGCCGGGGAGGTCGGCGGTGACTGCATCGACCTCCTCCCCTTCTCTGTGCCCGCCGGCGATCGTCGCCAAATTCGCCTCGCCCCTGCGCTCCCGTTCACTCGAGAGGCCTCCGTGAGCCTGCCCGGTGAGCTCCACCCCTTCTCTCCCTGTCCGCGCTTTGTTTCGCCGCCCGTAGCTAGACGAACGCCGCGGACGCCATCACCGGAGCTCTGGCTCCGCTGTCGAGCTCGTCGCCATGAACCTTCTCGCCGTTGTGCTCAAACGAGCACTGCTTCGTGCTCAGTGCGTCTGCGCGAGTCCAACGCGCCTGCTCACTCGTCTTCTAGTGACCTACCACGCTCGATCCGTCCTCGCCCGAACTCCGGCGAGGTTCCCGAGTTCGCCGCCGACGCCATAGTACCTCTCCGTCCACGAGACCGCCGCAGATCGACGCGGCTCGGTCTGCGCTTTCGAACGCGCCCAAATACGGTGGAAACGGAGCCCCGTACGCGAAATCCGACGCCGGCCGAGGCCGCACCGCCGCATTTGAGGTCGCCGGAGTAAGTCCGGCGGGCGGCGTTGACCAGCGCCGACGTGGCCGACCGGGGCCACCCCAGGGTCACTGCCAGGTGGGTCCCCAGGGGCCCGGCTGGCTAGTTGACCCGGTCAGCTCTGCTGACTGGGCCGAGCCTAGTCGCTGACATGTGGGACCCCCCTCTGCTAATTAACTAATAAATGATTACTTAAATAAAAACAAATTAGTTATATTAATCACTCACTGACATGTGGGCCCACGCCCCTAATTAACCCTGGTAATTAGTTTAATTCACTGTTAAGGTCACAGAGGCTGACATGTGGCCACATGTCAGGTTTGACTGGTCAGCCGTCCTGTTGACTTGCTGATGTCAGCATTACCTCATGCTGATGTCATAATTCATTTCTGTAAATAAATAAATTCCAGAAATTCAAATAAACTTTGAAAATTAATAACTTTTAAACCGTAGCTCGGATTGAAAAAGTTAAAACATGAAAGTTGCTCAGAACGACGAGACGCATCCGAATACGCAGACCGTTCGTTTGTCACGCGTCCCTAGCATAGTGAACCTGCATCCGTCCTCCTCCATTTCATCTGTCCGGAAAGGCCAGATTTCGGGAAAACACTCCCGAATGATCTCCTCCTTCACCGTTGTCGTGTAGCACTACGTTAGGCCACCTCTAGCATTGTGTATCGTATTGTCATGCATATGTTGCCATGTATTTATATTGTTTCTTCTCCCCCTTTCTTCCCGGTAGACCCCGACGTTGACGTAGCTCCCGAGGCAGACGCAGCCCAGGAGTACGACTACGTCCCCGACGACACCACCGACGACCTTGCCCTTGCCCCAGAGCAAACAGGCAAGCACCCCCATTTTGAGCATGCCTATATCGCCTATTCTCTTCTCTCTTATGCTTGCATTAGAACTGCTACTGCTACTGTTTTCCTATATCTGCTGCATAGCCTGATTATTGTAACCTGCCTTGCTACCTTTCTGGTTATCCTAGACTGATTAGTATAGGCTGGGTAGAGTCCCGACAGAGACCCCACTTGTCCCGACTGCCCCGCTGGACTCTCAGAAGACCCGAGCAACGGGATCGAAGATTAGAACCTGGCACCGCACGTCACTTCCCCTAAGATGCTCAACACTACTGGGTTACTATCAAGTGCCGAGGGTGATACCTCGTCAGCACTTCTGATGATAACCTTGTAGGTTAGTTAATCGGTCATGGTAAGCGAGGGCGATTCCTCCTACACCACCCCCGATACCGACGTCGTCGCGCAATCTCTCAAGTGTGGACCTCGAGGGTGATTCCTCCTTCGTTCACCTTGATGATAACATCGAGCGGGAATTCCATCGAGGGTGATTCCTCAATGTTCCCTTCGGTGTCAGACACACAGTTACCTTGGATATTATGACTTGACTATGAACCATGATACTAAAGATGGGTCGGCCCTGAGGGGTACCCGCGCGAGCTTATTGCGAAGTGATGTGGAGTCGGGTTGACCTGGATGGTGCCCGCGAGATAACTACGAGGCGTGGCCGGGCATTCTTAGCCCTTGCCGCAAGTCCTCGAGACGGGGCGACGGGGTCACATCGATCGTGAGTCTCTGCTCATTTCCGCACGCTCCTAATCCACTACGGTTTGGATATTTGATCCGAGGGGCCTCTGGCCCGATAGCACTAACCATCACGTGGGCATAGTATGGGCGTTCTGCGTCGTATACATCAGCCGAAGCTTATTTGACGTCAGTAAGGAGCGGCGCACGCCGAGTTGGACTGGGAGCACAACCGCGCTTCTATAAGGGGTTGCTAGGTCTGCTCTCGGTGGCCCCGTAACGTGCAGGAGTTCCCGGGGCGATGGCCCAAGACCCCTGGGGGCATAGGTTTAGTCCGGCGTGCTGACCTCTCTTATAAGCCTAGGTCGGGTTGCGGCGTGTTGCTTAGCCGAGGCCGGGCATGACCCAGAAAAGTGTGTCCGGCCGGAGTTAAGCGAGTGTGGTGGGTAAGTTGGTGCACCCCTGCAGGGAAGAAACTTCTATCGATAGCTTGTCCTACGGTAACGGACACTCGGAGTTGTATCCCGATCGGTACAACTAGAACATGTGATGAGAACTGGATAGTACGGCTCTGGGATTGCTTTCTCGCAGGGAGTCGAGAAAGGATCTCAGGTCGAGGTTGATGATACTACTACTACTTTACATTATGTTCATCTGCTCTCTTCTATTGCTGCAAGACTGTCGAGAATTGTTGAAGATGCTAGTCTTCGATAGGACTAGGCTTTCCCCCTCTATTCTGGCATTTCTGCAGCCCAGTCCACATATACAGCCATTCCTTTGACAATGTTGCATATGTAGTGTAGATCCTTACTTGCTGAGTACTTCGGATGAGTACTCACGTTTGCTTTACTTTCTTTTTTCCCCCATATTCAATTGATGCCACCAGACGACGGAGCCCCTGAGCCAGACGCCCCAGCCGACGACCAGTACTACTACCCGCCTGGCGAGTACTACTACTACGAGGAGCCGACTGACGACCAGGAGTAGGATCGGAGGGTCCAGGGCAGGAGGCCTACGCCTTTCGATCGTAGTATTTTATTTTACCCCGCCTCTGTGAAGGCCTATTTCTCTCTCTATAATATATCTGTACTTAGATATCTGATGCTTCCGCTGACGTTTGTATGCCATCGAGCTATGTATTCGAGCCCTCGAGGCCCTGGCTTGTAATATAAAGCTTGTATGACTTTATTTATGTTTTAGAGTTGTGTTGTGATATCTTCAAGTGAGTCCTTAGGCTTGATCGTGCGCATTTGCGTGTATGGTTAGTGCACGATTAAGCCGGGGTCGTCACAGTCAGGTTTTCGTTATTTCTGGGAACCTTCTATATGCCTCCCCATCTGATTTTATTTCTATTTTATTTTATTTTTTCTAGCCTGTTTTTTTATTTTTATACTTTTACTTTTTTGTTTTATTTTTATATTTTATCTTCTTAATTTTTTTTTTCAAATTCACTCACCTTTTTAAGTTCACAAACTTTTTTAAAATTCCTGAACATTTTAAAATTCATGAGATTTTGAAAATTGATGAGCCTTTCCGAATTTGCAAAAAAAATCAAATCTGTGAACTTTTTCGCAAATGTGTGAATTCTTTTCAAATTTGCAAACTTGTTTTTGAATCTATGGATATTTCTTACAAAGTCACAAAACATTTTTTTCTAAACCCACGAAGTGTTTTTTCAAATCCAAGATTTTTTTTGGAATTCATGAACTGTTTAAAATCAATGAATATTTTAATGTTTGGGATTTATTTTCCAAAACAATGAACTTTTTTTAAATTTGCCAATGTTTTTCAAATGCGCATACTTTTTCCAAATATGCGAACCTTTTTTAAAACCCGTGAACTTTTTTCAAATGTCTGTAGTATCCAAACTTTTTTGGAATCTATGAATGCGTAATTTTTTCCAAAATCTTGGAAAAAAATCGAATTCATGAAATTTTTTAAATACATGAACGTTTTCCAAATTTGCACATATTTTCGAATTTGCAAAGACTTTTTGAAATCCTGTTAACACATTTTTCAAATATGCAAACCTTTTTCATATTCGCGAACTTTTATTTGTATTCATGTTTTTTTAGTTTATGATTTTTTTAAGTTTTGTATTTTTTTTACTTCATGCACTTTTCTATTTTCATGAACTATTTTCAAATTCATGAACTTTTTTCTTGAATTCACATACTCTTTTCTGAATTTGCAAAAAAAAAAGTCGTGTACCTTTGTGGTTTAAAAAAATCGAAAAAACGATAGCCATTTTTTCTCGTAAACTAGCCGCCAAGAATAAGGAGCATATCAGTGGCAGAGTGCGAATCAAAATTTAGGAGGGGCCAGATGAGTATATGACATAGAAAAAGATATGGTGATCAGAGAAGCTGGAGAATTAGCATAACGATTAACAGAAATACAAGTCTATTTGGCAAAAAATTACCTAGGAAGGGGGGAGGGCCCGGGTTTGTCCCGCTGACGCTGCGCCACTGCAGGAGATGCTGATGCATGCAATTCGTTTAATTTCCTACTTATCTAGACGCATGCTGCTGCTAGTACCATTGGACCTGCTAGTAGAAGCACGACTGCGGCCATGCATGCATGTGGGTGGCCATTATATCACAGAGACGACCATTGAAAAATATTGCAACCAAAGCAAGCATACGAGCCGACGAAAAAAAAAAACCCAGAGGAAACTGCGGCAGCGACTAGGAGCTACATGTGCTGGCCCAGACGGACGCCTTCCAGGCGCCAGCTTCCACTCTAGCTCTATAAGCGCCAGTTAGGACGTCTCGTTAAAAAGAGGCTAATTGGTATGCGGCGCACACCCCCGCTACTGCTAAGTGGGCTGTCGACCCATGTCATCTTCCCTTACCGGTTTTCTGGACTGGGTTTTCTCTGGTCTTTGTTTTCATCAGTTTTCTTTTTTCACCTTTTCTTTGTAATTTCATGAACTTCAATGAAAATCATGATCAAATTTTAAATTCATGTTTTTTTAATTTTCGAGAACAATTTCAAATCCATGAATTTATAAAATTGCATGAATAATATTCAAATCCATGAACTTTTTTCCAAACTCACGAATATTTTTTTAAATCCACAAAGAGTTTTTAAGTTTGTGAATTTTTTTTTCAAATCCATTAACATTTTTTCAAATTAATTATTTGTTTTTCAAATTCAACAACTTTTTTAAAATTCATAATAAAAATTCAAGTATGCGAACGTTTTCCAACTTTGTGGACTTTTTTCCAACCCACAAACATTTTTGAAGTTCGTGGACTTTTGTCAAATCCGTCAATTTTTTTCAACTTCAGGATTTGTTTCCAAATTCATGCATATTTCTAAATCCACAATTGTTTTGAATTCACAAGTATTTTTAGATTAATGAACTTTTTAAAATTAATGAGCTTTTTAAAAATGTTTTTTAAAAGGTCAATGGTCAGCGCTCAACAATGAGTGGTCGACTGTCGCCTCACGCCAGTTATGGAGAAGTGCTTTAGTGTAATGAAGCGAGCAACCACAAAAGTGAGCGAGCAGACTCTATTTGGCCATGGCCTATCTAGCCGCGCGCGAGCGCCAGCAAGCTAATTGGGCGTTAAAGGCGCTAGGGAGGTGGTCTCGTTGCTTGATATGTGGATGGCATGTAGACTCGTGGAGGCATTCGCTTTTTGGCATGTCGTATGGCCCGCTGTGTATATGGGTGTTGGTGGACGAAGAACTAGGTACGCAGGTGTTTGAAATCCAACGCCAAGAATTGATTGTTTGAATTATAGGACCATCTGCCTAAACATGAATGCATGAAGATGATGGTGACTATGTGGGCGATTTGGAAGGCTCGAAGAGATGTGATTCATGAATACATTTTTATTCGCCTTTTGCTATGAGCAGGTTTATCTCAAGGTTCATTATTGAGCTGGAGGTGGACACCGTAAGGACTGTGGGTCGCCCAATAGTCCAGCCGCCAAGGTAGCGATTGGGTTGGATTCGTGCAAAGGGAAATGTAGATGGTGCCATTTCTAAGGTGCACCGGAAGAGTGCTGCCACAACGATATTTTCGGCAAAGAATGGCAAGTTCATAGGGGCCTCGGTGTTGGTCATGACTGGGCTACTAGAACCTGGAACTATTGAAGCAATTGCGTGTAGGGAGGCACTGTGGCTGGCGCAAGACAAAGGTTTGAATTCTGTGAAAATTGCATCTGATTGCGCTGGGGTTGTCCAAAGCATTGGGGAAGGGACCCTGGGTGAAAATGCTATGATCATATAGTAGATTAGAGATGTGCAGAATATGATGGGAGATATTATCTTTAAGTTTGATGATAGAGAGTGTAATGGGGATGCCCACAACATTGATAGGAATTCATTAAATATAGATGTTGGTCACCATGTTTGACTTTTGGACGCAACTGGAACTAAGGATAACTTGATTAAACGCAACTGGAATGGATCCACTAGATGTAGCTTTTGTGACCGGGATGAAACAATCAAACACCTCTTTCTTGATTGCCCTTTGGCAAAGGTTCTTTGGCAATCAGTTAACATAGCCTTCAATATTACTCCTCCGAATAATATTAACACGTTATTTGGGACGTGGCTGGATGGGATTGAGCCCCAAACAGCGAGACACATTCGTGCAGGAGTATGTGCTTTATTATGGGCTATCTGGAATTGCAGAAATGATTTGGTCTTTAACAGAACAACAAATACTCATTTTTTGCAGGTTATCTTCCGAGCCACTGCGTTGATCCGTATGTGGTCGCTACTCACTCCGACGGAGGTCAGGGAGCGTTTGGTTACTGGATCTATCCGATGGGAGATGGTAGCACGGGCTATTTTCAACCGGTTTGGATGGCGGTCATGTAATAAAATAGGCAATTAGTTTTCCTATCTTTCTTTTGCCAGCCGGTTGTGGCTTTATTTTTATTCCTTAGCTCTTTGTGAGCATCTATTGTTTGAGACTTTAAGACTTTTGTTGAACCTTTTTACTTGCTAATAAAGGTGGCCGTATGCATCACTCTGATGCAGAGGCCGGGGATTTCCCCCTTTTCGAAAAAAAAAATGTTTGACTTTTGGAGCCCCCGGGCTATGTAAAACTTTCTGGCGTTGATTAATAAAGTCCAGTGGTGTTTCGCTAAAAAAGGAGGTCTCGTTGCCTACAACGTCTTGAAAGTTGGTTGGCCTAGTAGCCGGGTGCGCGTTTTTTTGTGTCAGTTTTCATCCAGGTTTTCACGATTCTTACTAACCGGATTATGCTAGTTTTCATCGTATTATCTTTTTCTTTTATATTTATTCTCCTTTTCATTTGACTTTTCATTTTAGCTTTTCCTTTCTCTTTTTATTTTCCATATTCCTTTTTCTATTCCACCTTTTGTTTTTCTATCTTTTGTCTACCTTTCCTTTTTCCATTTCCCTTTTTGTTTTGGTTTCCCTCCTTTTGTATTTCTTGTTTATTTTTTTTACAAAAATGTAAATATTTTTTGACGAATATGCAAACATTAACAAAAATGCATGCACATGGTTAAAAACTAAATGAACTTTAAAAAAAGGTGCGGACACTTTCGAATATTATAAAAATATTTTTGTAAAATAGGTGAACATTTTTTATTGATATGTATATATTTCTAAAAAAGCTTGATCACTTTATAAAATTACAAGATCTAAAGCAATTTGCGGAGGCTCTAGAGCTCCAAGACTGAGTCGAGTAGCCTCGATAATCTTGAACGAATCGAATCAATATCACATGAGTGATTTTTGGAGTTGGCCTTGAGGAGTGTCATACAAATCAAGTCATGAATCAAATCTCGTTTGATGCCTTCCTATTAGGTTGGGCTCCAATAAGGCATATAAATCTATTAGAAAAACATTGACGTGTTAATTTGTCGGTGTATGGCAGCCTTTGCTACACCACTTTACTAATTAGTGGTGCAACTAACTTTCGAAAGATACTTTGTAATCTCCTATTGTCTTGATCTTTTTCCGTCTTAGATTTTGCTACAAGAAGGGGATGTCAACCTAACCTAAAATCTGCAAATACAAGCAAAGGCGACGAAGACTGGCCCACTAAGCCAAACCATGTAGCCAGTTAACCCCAACTATACTAGAATCTGCGAAGGTGGAAATAAGGAAAAAAAACAAAGATAACCTACAATTCTCCTCTAAAAACTGAAAAAGGTTAGCACGAATAGTCAGTCAACTTAGAAGAATATTCATGTTTGGCAAATTTATGATTTTATATCGGTTTCCATCAGCTCTGCTGGTCTCTCATGTTTGTTTGTCTATTCGACATAGCCACACGGGGCACCATGCTAGGGTTATGTGTCCATGATGGGATATTCTCAGCGGTGACCAGACCCGGCCCTGAAGCGGGGCAAGAGGGTTGGTCGCCCCGGGCCCCTTGAACCAAAGGGGGGCTAGGTATGCATGCACTGCACTATTGGGCCTGGCACATGGTAGTAGTGCAGACTGTGGTTAGGAGACAGAGAGGCGTCCGTCACACGGCGATGACATCTAGGTCTTGTTGGCTTGTCGCACCACAACGAGTGCACCCACATGACTAGGTAGAGATGAGATCCCTGCTAGTGCCTGATGTTTGATCTACGGTGTGTCATGGTAATCACCCTGGCCGCAGACACTCCTTCATTGGCTTCCACGGCCGTCACGTTGTGAGGTGAAGCCACAACGGTCAGTCCTGAGATATTACATTGTTTCAAAATGTCTTACAATTTTTCTTATTACATGAATATAATACTTAACATTGTGTAAACAAATGAACTCTTTTTTTCTAAAATACCGTAAACACTTTCTAAAATGCATGAACACTTCTAATAGCATGGCTATTTTAAAACATGCCTGAACAATTATCTGAAGTTTGATGAAAAAATTTCCCTAGTGTTTTTAAATAAGTAATATTTTCCAAATATTTTATATTTATCTATTAATATTTTAAAAATTTATATGTTTTTTCTTTCCTCATAAAATTAAAAAATTAGAAGAACATACACCATTTTAAATACATGATTAATACCTACATGTCACATGTCTAAAAAAATACACGGTGATTTTTTATAGATGTCGTTTATTTGAAACAAAATTAACATTTTTTACATACTCGATCATCATTTTTATACATGATTAATAACTAAAATTGCATGAATACATGTCACATGTCTAAAAAATACACGATGTTCTTTTTATAGATGTCATTTATTTAAAACAAAATTAAAATTCTTTAAATACTTAATCATCATTTTTATACATGGCTGACATTTGACTAATAATACACAATGAATATTTTTAAATTTACATGAACAATTTTTTTAGATTAAATGATTTCCTGAAAATGTAGTGAACACTTTCAAAAAATCATGAATTTTCTTTCGAAAATATCATGAACTTTTTGTAATAATTTGTGAATGACATTTCAAAGAATGTTTGTAAAATACATAGACACTTTTTAATGTTCCATGATAAGTTTTAAAAATATGAGAGAACGTTTTAAATATGATGGATATATGAACAAAATTATGCATTTTTCTAAAAGGCAAACACTTCTCTAAACCTCCTACACAATTTTCCATCTCTACTTGTTGAAATTAGATAAATAAATAATGGACTAAATATTCAAAAATAATACTTGAATATAGTTTTTTTTAAAGGTATTATGTAACAAAGCATCCCTTCATTGGAGCCAAGTTCACAGTAAAGCTGGCACAACAAAACATTTATGTGTACTCCCTCCATTCCTTTATATAAGGTGTATTTGTGTTTTGATAAAATTCCACAATGTAAGGTGCATTTCTTCTAATTCTTCATAATTAACTTTTTAGCCCTCCAGAAAAAGGAAAGTATCTCTCTATTGATTGTGTGTATCTCTCCTTGTAGTAAAAGAATGAAAGTATCTCTCTGTTGATTGCATGTATCTCTTACTTTCTTGGACTAAGTGATTTACTTGCCACTAACCAATAACTTTGCCAAGGGTTATTTAGTCTAACTTCTCTATAATTATGTGCATTGGTCACCGTGCCAAAAATAATACTTACACAAAGTAACGGAGGGAGTAGTTCTCATGGGCTGGTCCAGTAGCAGGGTGCAGTATTTCCCTTTCGTTTTCTTTTTGGTTTTGCGGTTGTTTCTACCCAACTTCCGCTGGTTTTTGCATTTTTTTTTCTGTTTCATAAGTATGTTTATTTTCTTCTTTATTTTCCTTTCCCTTTTATACTTTTTTATTTTCATTCATTTATATTTTTTCTTTTTATTCTACAATTTTCATCTAATTTTCCTTTTTTGCATTTTATTTTGCCTATTGTGTTTTCCATTTTCTTTTTTTTTTGAAAATTATGCAACCATTTTCTAAAAGGTGCCTAAACTCTTTTCAAAACTACAAGAACATTGTTTTTTTAAAAGGCATGAATACTTTTGAAAACTACAAGAACACTTTAAAAACATTAGATGATAATTATTTCAAGTAATGAAAGCTTTTGCAAAAATTCATGAACATTTTTTCAATGTATTAATACTTATTAGCATTACACAAACATTGACTATATAAGAGGCATGAACACTTTCGAAAATTACACAAACATTTTCGTAAGATAGTTATTTTTTTCTAAATACATCAATATTTAATAAAAATTCCTGAACATTTTATGAAATTAGATGGTCGATTATTCAACGAAAATGTTTTTTTAAAACTGTATGAACATTTTTCAATGGATTATTAGTTATTAACATTACACGAACATTTCTTAAAAAAAATAGTTGAACCTTTTTCTAAAATTAAATGAATTTGTTTTCCCAAATAAGTGAGTAACTTTTCTAAAAAAATCATAAAAAATTCCATATCATCATAATATATAATTATAAACTAAACAAACTTTGTTTCAAGATAAAAAAATGTTTTGTTTGAAAACCCGTTAAAGGCTACTTCAAGCCTGCTACTAATACTTACAAGTTCGCTACAAGTTCGTTTGGATCTTGCTCATAGAGAGAAGGACGTCTGCCTCGCCAATAATAGTTTAGTTCCTTCATTATTTGTTTTTTGTTACTTTTCTTTATATTTATGAAATGGAACACATTTAACTTAAGTTTCAAAATAGTTCATCAGGCATTCAAAAAATGTTCATGGAGTGTAAAACTTTTGATCTCTTTATAAACCGTTTGTACCAATCAAAAGTTGTTCGTGAAATTTATGAAATGTTCACAAGTTTAAATATTTGTTGATGGTATTTTAAAAAATAGTCAAGAAAATGTAAAAATCTGTCATGTAGTCTGTACATAATGTTTGCACCTTTTAAAAATTGTTCACTCGTTACAAATATGTTTCTTCATTTTTCTTTTGTAAAAAGTTCATAACAATGTAAAAATGTGTTCATGCAATTTTAAAAAATGTTCAACTTGTGTTTAGAAAATATTTACTGTATATTGAAAATATTTCATGTACATTTGTTTTTTAATTTTTAACATGTATTCAGATAAATGTTCAACTTGTATTTAAAAAATCTTCGATCTATAGACAAAAAATGTTCAATGTGTATTTGTTGATGAATAGACCGGAAGTTATTCTTGCAAAAAAAAGGTCAACATGTATTTTGAAAGATGAAAAAGAAAATAAAAAAACACATAAAGAAAAACACATAAAAGAAAGAAGAAAAAACCAGCATGGAACCTTCCCAAAACCGGTCAGAAGATTTAGATTGGAGTGGTTGCAGGACATGATACGTTAAGGTAGGACTAATCCAGCTCAATGATATCAACCTAGGCTCACACTCAACAGATATGGAGGAAAGATCCAAATATGTATGGTACAGAAGTACCTAAATCGAAATGAATGGGTCATCAGAGCCTTCACATTTCTCAGTTCCTTCCCCATTTAATAATTTGCTTTTTAAGTGACATGATGGAAGGTTTCACGAAGCTTCACAAAACCGCTCGTATCACACCTATTGGGCCGGGCCATTTTGTCGGTCGCTTGAGGTGACACTAGCTATGGTCCTTCTTAAAAAAGAATAAGCTACGATCTTGCAGTAAGCGAAATCTAGCATTTGCACTATATAGTTGCTATGGACGCTAACTTAATGCCCAAACAAGATATCTTGGGCTATCCGCTACAAAATGGTACCATGGGCCAAATTCACCGCTGCAAAAAAAATGTATTGATAGTAATTTCATCCAAAAATAGCTTTAAAAGAATAACTGAACAACATGGTCAATTGTGCCCCTGAAGATGAGAATCTCATGTCCAGAGAAAAGTTAACACACTACATATCTCACCATCTTCACTGACAATTATATTTGCTACACACATATACATCTGCCACCCATGCACACCATAAGTATGAGTATCATTACTCACATCATCACACAATTATTCATTCAACATCCACCGGTACCTATACTAATATACTAATCATACTGTACTCACACAACACATACAAATCCTCCTTATTTTGGGAGTAAGCCAGAGCTATCTTAGCTAGATGCTACTAGTAGTAGCTGGTATAATAATACTAGTACTACTAATCACACACCCTTCGTGCGTACGTGCATCTTGCACGCTTGCATGCACAAGCACAGATTATCCGATTTGCCTGGAGCCAAATTGCTCCCGATTGATCATCGTGATGGACAAATTGACACTACGCTACTGGCTAGAAGATGTTGGAGAGGATGGCCATGTCGATGTACGGCGACGCGGGAGTCCAGGACACGGACGACGTGGACGGGGACGGCGACGACACGGGCGCCGCGGGCGACCCGACCGTCGTCGACGAGCTGGCGGTGGTGGTCGCCGAGTTGCACGACGGCCGCCGGACCATCAGCGGCACCATGTCCTCCAGGAGCCCGCCGGCGTCGCTCGCCATCCGCCGCTCCTCGCCTGCATCACCGAACAAGCCGCCGTCGAACAGATACGACGAGCAGTTGGGCACCGCGTGCTCCAGCAGGAAGCCCGCGTCGGCTGTCACGTTACCGCCGCTGTCGCCGCTGCTGTCTCCGGCGCCGACAGGGACGACGGCGGCAGAGGGCGGCGAGATTGTTGTCACAGGGGTGCTTCCGTGGTGAGCGCCTGTAATGGCGCCGGCGGCGGGGTGCAGCTTGGGCTTCTTGGAGCTTGAGGCGATGGCGGCGGCGGGTGGAGGGGTTGTCTGCTGCTGGAGGAAGTGGGAGTAGGTGTAGTGGAGGTGGAGGCCTTCGTAGGTGACGACGAGCGTGTCCGGCTCGTCGACGGCGCGCTCCACCTGCTTCTTCGCGTTGCACCGCGGGTTCGTGCACCGGTAATAGCTCCTGCCACATCCACGTCAATCTAGTTATTACCAGTTCACCACCACCAAAATTTATCCAATAAAAATTTATTTACATGCTACCTTACAAAAATTCACTATAATAATAGTAGTGTGCAATTTAGGTGACTCGAATTTTCAAAAGAAAAAAGAACTTACAGAAATTATACTATGCTCCACTATCGTTTTCTTGCCAAATTAGCCGGTTGTTTTCATGGAGACAGCTCTAGGTAGCTAGCTCGACCGTGCCATGGCAAATTGTGGGGTCTAAGTATTTAAGGTTGCAATTAATAAATATTCCATCTGCAAGCACACACACCTACCTACTCAGCTACTCCACCTCTGCAAACCCCTTACTAACTTGCATGCTACGATTAACTTTGTCCATGGCTATATACAGATTCATGCATGCAAGCTGTGGAGGATTATTGCTGCTGTCATGGGAATTTTTGGTTGTGGAATTAAGTAAGGGCAGTGCATAGCTAGCTTGCTCTTCCTCTATCTGGTTCACAGAAGTAATTGCTCCAAAGCTTGGAGTTTGTCTCATTTGGGCTACTAGCTAGCTGCGATGTCATGTACCTTTCACCCACCCATGTTTGAAAAGTGAACAGATAAATATACACACGCTGTCTCTCATATGTCAACTGGAAGTTGCACCATGGTGATTATGATACAGTGAGTAAAATTGCTTGCAAAATTGCCTACTAGCTACCATGGCTACTAAGAACTACAAATTATTAAAAGTCATGTCGGCCATGAGAGATAGGTTGATATAGGGAGAAACTGTAAATAGTACCTTGGGTTGGGGCTGTTCTTGATGGCTTTCTGGCCGTATTTCCTCCACTTGTACCCATCGTCGGCGAGCCCGTTGTTGCCGCAGCTCTTGATCTTCATCGTGTACTTGTTCTCCATCTTGCCCAGCACCTTCTCCGGCGAGAAAACCCTGAATTGTCATTCAAATATCCAAATTGGCTTTGCATCTACAGAGAATTGTACGTATATGGTTTTTCTTGACATAGATATGAAGGACGTACACTGGGCTGGAGGGGCTGTAGTGGTACTTGCTGCGGCCGTCCAGCGGGTCGCCGGCGCCGGCGCCGGTGAAGGAGAGGGCGCTCTCTATGTCGCTGAGGGTGGGCCCGGAGTAGACCGTCGACATGAGCCTGTTCACCATGGACTCCCGGCGCCCCGCCGCCCCTTCCTCCTCATCGCCAATCCCCTTATCGGAAGAAGAAGAATTATCAGCGCTGCCGGCGCCGGCCGCTGTTGCTGCTGGCGTTGGCGCCGTCGTCGTCTCGTCGAGGAGCTCCCTCATGAGCTCCTCCCCGAAGCCCAGGTCGTAGTCCTGCCATGGATACCTGCTGCTCTCCTCCCCCATCTCCTCCATGGACACCGAGCTAGTACCTTGCTTACTAGCTAGCACTACTGACTATATCTGGATGAGTTGTCGTAATGGCTAGCCGCCTAGAGACCGAATGAAGCAAGAAGAGATAGTTGCTGGCGACTTTTGATTGCACCAACCCAGTCCCTGCCATTGCAGGGTATATATAAGGGGACTTTCCACCCCATGGAGAAATGACCAGTATGCCCTCGGGGGTTGACTAATTACCACAACTTGGAGAATTATATATTCACTCTAGCCATGGTAACTACTCCTGTATCAGTACTACTTACTTCTGCTGGACAAGGAATGCAATTCAAGTGGTGCAACTGGACAGCTAGCTAGCTAGCTGAAGGATCAAATAGTAGTAGTAGCAGGTACACCCTTTGATTTGATAACCCCTTTACCAATCAACCTAATGAGGGGGTTGGTTTAACTTGGAATTGGACGGTGCAAGAGATATGTCCACCATGCATGTATATATTAGGGCACACACAATCGCATTAAGTTTATATAATATTGACAAAGAACAATCGAAGATCGAACCAACTGACCCAAAGTATGTAACAAATGCAGTTGTCAACCACTAAAGCGCGCTTTTTGTACATATGATTGAACCAGTGCATATATGTATGCACAACTTTCCCCCAAGTCGAGTCAACATTAGTTAACTATTCTACATATCCTACCAAATCATCAGAGAACTAAGGGCACCAGAGTATGGTTAATCTACTGCCCATCTAGAGTTCGTTCCAACTGAAAGACTGCCCCATCGTGTCGTATTTTTTAAAGCACTCAATTTTTAGGTGAATACTTGAAAGGTTAAAATCATTTGTAGTGACTTAATTATGCTTCAGTGGCAAATTCATGTAATGCTACTGCTAATTATTTCATTTCGAACATTGTAGAAGCAAAGCACAAAAGTGTGGCTGGCCAGCTGAACTTTAAGCAATATCCATTAACTTTTAGATTGTGTACTAACTAAAAAAGGTTGTGGTGCTGAGAGGGTTCTACTTGAACTGCCCTGCCTAACAAGGGCAGTGCCCATAAAACAAGGCCCTAAACTTGAGAGATTAGGGGGGCTTGATAAGGGTCTCTATCCACACAGCAACCACCACACTCAAGTGAGCAGCAAATGCAAAGCCGCTCTTGCACCTAATCATACCCTTTCCTGCCCTAAAGAGAGGCCTACAAGCCGCCTAGGCAGCATGTGTAGATGCAGGCGTGAGGACAAGCCTCTCTTAATCACCCTGGCCAAACACATTGCACACCTCCTTAATTTGCATGTGTGCCAATTAAGTATCCATATGACAATTTTGGTAATCCTAGTAGTATGTTTTATTTTTTTGCTGGCATATTGCACCTTAGAATGTTCAACCCTGTCTATAGATGGGTATGCATGTGGCTTGGTGGTCTCTCGCACACAACACTGGGATTATGGGTCTGGTGCTAAGAATAGGGGAAGGGGGGCATATCTGGATGATCCATATGTCTTACCTTAAATTTTCATTTCAGTGATATAGTATGGACATATGCATGCAAGCTGGATTATCAAATTGGGTAGCGTTCATGTGAATTCAATCTCCCACCGAATCCAACCCAAAACTGCTACACATATGCACTGGCGTCTTGCATTTGGAGTTTGACATTCTTGGCAATTTGATTACTCCTTGACACCTAGCTCCATGGCAAGGCATGCACGCATGGATATTATTCACTATCAATCAAATGAATTGTTTGAAGCAGGTCCACACTCCTCCGAGAGTATCAACATCACCACCTATTAGAGCATTTACAGCCGGGCACCTCAAAAACCTCTCATACGCCCGGGCGGACGGCCCAGTCAAAATAACCTAACCCAGACGGACGCCTCAAACCGGCCTCAAACACCCGGGCCGACCGACACCCCTCATATCTAGCCCAAATGTAGGGCGGAAATGAGGAGGCCCGGGCATGACCGAGTGCGTCCGCCATATCGGACCCGGCCCATGCTAGCCCACCCGACCCCACATATATTTGTCCTCATCCGCTGCACGGATAAAACCCTAACCACTCCGCTCCATTCCACTCCGCCCCCAAGCTCCCGTCCAGTGATCTCCGACCTTTCCCGTCATGGTGGGCAGCGGATCTGTCTGTGACTAGTCCGGATCCATCGATTGGGGCGTCTTCCCGTGCGGGTTGGAGGAGGAAATGGCCGTCCGCATTACACTACCAGGACCGGTGTGCCCGCCATGAGAAGGAGAGGATGAGAGTGGTCGAGGCTCACCTCGCTGCCGACATGGCAGCGGCGGCTGCGCGCGCTGCCGCAGATGAGGAAGACATCCGTACCCGCATCTTAAATAAGCGACAACGGAGGAACACACACGTCCTCGCCCAAGAACAGAATCGGGTTGTCCGTGACATGGCCGGACTGCCCCCCAAGGAACAGAGTGACGGGTCGGACAGCTCCGGCGAAGAACAGATCCGGCTTGACCCATACTGTGTTTCGACCACTATTTCCACAAGATGGATGGTAAGGGCACCGGGAAGAGCAAGGGCAGCCGTGAATGATCTTCTTCATAGCTAGTATGTAGGAAAAACATGTTAAATTTTGGTAGTCCGATGGCATGTCCTGAGCCGGACGGTGTGAGTTTCATCGTTTACGTAGTTGCATGGCTTTGTATGGATTGAGATATGCTAATTGAGGTGTCCGATTGTGAGAAAAGAAATATGAGAACTGACCGGCCGCATCCGCGAGCATTTGCGGGTCGGATTTGCCAAATCCGGCAGTAGATGCTCTTATTCCCGCAGAAAAAAAATAGAGCTACATACGAATTACCTAGAATGGATGGATGGATAGTGCTAAAATACAAATAATTAAATAATGAATATTTTGTGTTAACAGGTTAAATATAAAAACCACTACTATAAAACGACACACTCTGTAGATAGTTCACCAGTAACGAGCAGGAGAAACCCATCAGTAGTACTACCTCACTGTTTGCGGGCCGCCGGGTATACCCGACATTGGTATCCTCAACATGAGGTTTAGTTTCATGAATAAAGCTACCACTAACAAAGTAACAAGGCTCTTCATTGGCAACATCACTAACATGACGAACCTATACGACTGACAGTCCTAAAATAAGGCAACACCAATGATGGGCCCAAAACTATTCCTGCCTGCCAGAAATGGTACTAATTAAATCTTGAGATAGGAGTATCAAATCTCTAGTTAATTAAGAATCTTTGTATCAATACTCAATCACCCTTTTGGCAATCTCACACTGGTATGTAAAATCTAGAGTAAAAACAACATTTTTGTTTTCTACAATTGCACACTTTAATTAACATTATCTGCTTTAGTGACCGAGATTTTCTGAAAAGGGAAATGATTCCCCTCTACAGGGGGACATGAAAAAGACGCATGTTTGCCTCGTGAGCAAACCAAGTATCATGTAGATCCAATGTCGCTCTGTCTCCCCGTGAACTATTCTCAAATAGTTGATGCAAGTTAAAGGTGTAAACCACTGCTAGAAATAAAAAGATGATCCACTAATTGGTCACTAACGTGCTGGAGAAACCCGTCAGTAGTACTACTCACCATCGATGAGTAGTCGGGTAATCCGTCGGTGCTCTCTTAAACATACAATTTAGTTTCAACCAAAAAGCCACCATTGTTGTGGGCAAAGTGAGGATGTTAGTGGTGACATCACTACCATGGCATTCCTATATGGTTGTCGGTCCTTAAATAAGGCAACATCACCAACCGGCCAAAAAATTTTCCTACCGGAAATAAAACTAAGTAAATCAGAAGATATTGAATTTCAAGTTAAGAATTATCGTGTCAATACCCAATCATCTTCTTCGCAACCTCAGATTCAGTATATAAGCTCAATATTAAAACCACATTTTTGTTTCATACAATTGTGCAGTTTACTTACCATTATTTGCTTTAATGACCGAGATTTACGGTAAGGGAAAAGCCTGAATCGGTTGCCTTATCATCCAGCGACGTGTCTCGTTGTCCCATTAATGTTGCCTCCCAGGAACAAAATTTTCAGCCACCTCTCTCTCTCTCTCTCTCTCTCTCTCTCTCCTATTTATGTTGCTCTCAAAGCAGCACCGCATAGGCTCCCTTTGATGCCACTCCTTGACACTACCCTGCAACCCCAAATCATCGACAATCGGCAAGTGTCTTGGGAGTTCGACGCCATTGATGCCCATGGTGAAGCTTGAGTTAGAAGATGAGATGAGATTTTTCCATGTTACTGAGCTTGGGTAAGATTAGGATTCGGGGGTGGATGGATCCAAGCTTACCTAATTCGGTAATGGGAGAGCTCGGCGAGGCCCATTGTACATATGATTTTGAAAACTCTCAGGGGGTTCGGAGGGGGGAGGCTCCCCACCTGAGTTGCATTTCGAAGCGCCACCGTGACAACAAGGTTTGTTACAAGAGTTCTAGGTCGTGATGGTAGATATGATCACGCCACATACCGGCATGATCCCTTTCCGGGCCATGTGGTAATCTATGTTGCCATAAATCTAAGTCGTCATGGATGGGATGACCGGACCCTACCAACATACTCAAAAAAGTATTCTATACTATTTCTTACCGTGCCAGTGTCAAGACCGAAGGATTGGAAGACTTGGGCACTTTTGGCATCCCAAATTTTTCAACACATGATACAGAATTTGGTTGCAGAAGGCTACATCCTTTTTTAGGTTTTGCCGCAAACACATGACCAACATGTTGCGATGACTCTGGAGAGTCTGCCAAAAACGGTTATTGCAAACGCATAAGAAAAGGGTGTGTCTAGGTCTTAGTCGACTCAGACTTAACCAAGTCTCAGTCAACTGATATAATATACAAGAAGAAAAAAGAAAAAACTGAAGAACAAAAATCTGTATAAATCTCCATGCAAGATCAAAGGTATATAGCATCGACTGAGACATAACAAAGTCTTAGTCAACTGAGACTTAGCAAAACTGATAAGAAAATGTTACGCCCTAGGATTTTGCTACGGCATATTGTTTTATTCACCTAGATGAGACCCAAGGGCCGGCGAGGAGGCTGATCCGACGGCTCACCCCGGCCGGTGCACTAGCCTTAGGAACAGAAGACTGTAATGGAAAAACTGAAAATAAGGGACTGGCTATGTGCAAGTCGACTGAATTTCACAACTATGGTCAGTCGACAGAAATTTACAGAGGAAACAAACATCGACTGACCATAGAAAACAGAGTCAGTCGATTCCTAAGGTCAGCAGCCCAACCCAGAATTCCGGGCTGCCGTTTTTTGTGCTCTCTGGGCCTTCTCCTTCTATCCCTTTTCTGGACCTTCTCCTTCTATACTCTCTGGACCCGCAACCTGTTAACCCGCATAGCTTTCCTTCCTTTCTTCCACTTTCTTCCTCCTTCGAGACCTCCTCTACCCTAACAACGCTGCCATGGAGAAACCTGGATCTGATCCAATTGAAGGCATCAAAAGATTAAGAAAGAAGAAGAAGAAAGGTGGATCCGGTGACCCTACCTGTCCGTCTCTGGTAATTCATCCTTTCTTGCTCCCTTTCACCATGGATCCGGTGACCTTCTCCCCTGATTTCCATTTCTAGTTCATATCATTTCGCATCAGGAAAAAGAAAAAGAGGAAAAAATTAGTATGCACGTAGTCAGATCTTCCTACATGGGACAAAAAGAAATGAAACATGTTGAAGTACTTAACTGCTAAATAATTTCTGAAACTTAAGCAAAACCCTGGAAAAAGTGATGTAGACTGAATTAGCTAAACCCTGAAAACATTCTGTGCACAAAAAAATCACAGAAACTAAATGCCAGAAAATGAGAACTGAATAAAATATCAGAAACTAAATCTGTGCAGAAACTATTTCTATACTAGAGTAATAACCCACCCAGAAATAAATTAGAAAAAAGTCAGAAACTATTTCTATACTGGAATGATCACCCACCCAGGAAAAATAGAAAAATGTCAGAAAGTATTTCTATAGTAGAATGATCACACACCCAGAAATAAATTAGAAAAAAGTCAGAAACTATTTCTATACTAGAATGATCACCCACCCAGAAAAAATAGAAAATGTCAGAAAGTATTTCTATAGTAGAATCATCACCCACCCAGAAAACAGAAACACATGTCAGAATCTAGTACACGTGTTGTATAAAACATGGTGGCTTTATTCATAAACCAAATTTGTTTTTTACCTGACAATATATATTTGTTTCTCAGTTGACACACCGTCTTCTTGAAGGTCAGCACCTACACACAGCTGAAAATGGAGAAAAATCAGGACATATCATGGTGAGCAAAAAGAAACATTACTTATGCTACATCCATTTAAGCTACACTCAAATTTTGGCAAAAAGTTGGAAAATAACAAGTACAATTTATCTGTTTCAGGTGCCTAAAATTTCAGAAGAACCATCAAAGCAAATACAACGTCATAGCAATGCAGTGAAACAATTTACTCAGGTTAGAAAAGAAAGCAGGAAGTAATGAAAATGAAAAAAACATAATCCAAAGTTAAATGACTTATTTCTCGGTTTGATTTGCAAAGTTTCACAAGCAGGGTCAATATCTTGCACATGAGGATGCTGAGCAAGTATGTTGGGATATTGGAGCAAATAATCGTGGGCAGAATGAAGAGGTATGACAAACAAACATAGGGTGCTGACAAAAAAAACTGACTTAAATTTCAGAGTTATAGCATAATTTTTGTAATCAACTATTCTTCTTATGTGCCTTGTTGCTTTGTTTGAATTGAAAAGTTTCACATGCAGGCTCAATATCTTGCACAAAAACATGCTGATCAAGAAGATCAAGATATCAGAGCAATTAGCAACATTCAGAATAAAGAGGTATCACATAAAACATACCAAGTGTAAAAAAGATGGGAGTTATAGCTTAAGTTATCTGATCAACTATTCTTGTTATGTGCTTTAGCTTACAGGGATTGAGTCAACTTCATCAAGGGGGAAACAACAATGAGCTACTGTATGAGGAAGCACCATATGGGCATCAATCTTACACAACACTAATGCAGCAAATGACTCTCATGAGTCACCTTCAGAGTGATGACATGGGATTGCCTATAGAGAGTTTCACTTCACTTCTCCAAGAAGGCATGGTATCAGAGGTATGAAAACCAAAAAATCAAAAGTAAAAAATCATACAAAGCTAAACAAAATAATTCAATACCTGACAGCAGTACCGACAAAAAATTGGGGAATGTGAATGCGTTGGATGCAGGCATTACGTACAGAAGAGCACTATCACAGAGGAGAAACTTATGATGGAAAACTTGACAGCAGTACAGAGCACTGGGAAAAAAATTCAATACCTGAAATACAAGCTTCTGATACAGATTATGATCAAGAAGAGTGGGATGCCGCTGATGTAGGAACTGATCAATCAGAGAGTGATGGCAATGAAACAGAGGCAGAGGAGCAATACCTGCAGGACATTGAAACTGATGATGGCAACCAAACTGACGAAGAAGAACATAATTTCCAAATCAATGAAACTGATGATAATCATGGTAGCAGAGAATATATATATTCACAAATGCATCAAGCAGATCTAAATTGGGGCAATTTTCATCCAATTATAGAGCAGAAAAAAGGTATGCTACGTAATCAAAGTGGAAATGCCTCCAACAACATGCAGAATGCGCTACAAGGTCCTGACTATGCAGAAACAACTAATGATGGCAGCAGTGGCACTGATGAAGCAGATTCTGATAATGAGGCACACAATACTGTTCATACAGAAACACACTATGAGCATACCACAAATACTGTTGCATTGACAGACTCTGACTCTGAAGTAGAGGGGCAAGGTTTGAAAATAACATAGCACTTGGTCACAGAACTAGCTGCATAGGTAGATAGCACTGAGAATATCGACATAGACTTATCTGCAGATGATATTGACATATTCCCTGTGAATGAAAGTGTTGAGAAGGCGTTGATTCATAGTCAAGAAGATGAAAGCAATCATATGCCAACTCTCAACATGACATTTGAAACTGATGCTCTTGCACACAGATTTTATAATGAATATGCAGCAATCACAGGTTTTTCTATATAGAAGGTTGGAAACTATCACTGCAGAAAAAAAGATGGCGACAACAACAGAATGACAAGGTTCACAATGAAGTGCAATAGGTCTGGCAAACCTAGAAACAGAAGGAAACCAACTGCTACAGGAGCTAAAAGGAGGAAGTACAAAGAAGGTCAAAATGCACCTACTCATCTAGAGAACACAACTGATAGACGAAGAAATTACACAATCAAGACAGAGTGTCTAGCTCAGATGGTGGTTACCTGGAACTTCAAAACTAGTGAGTGGGTAGTTACAAGGCTGATCCTTTAACATAACCATGAACTCCATCCACCAGAAGAAGTGAGGTTCCTAAGATCACACTCATACATGACAAGACAGGAAAAAGATTTGATTAGAACATGCAAAAGAGTCAATATACCAACTAGAAAAATCATGGCAATACTTGCATTCTTGCGAGGTGGAGGGCTGGAATCACTGCCTTACACATCGAAGCAAATTAGCAACATGGGAACAAAGATGAGAAAAGAGTATGGACTGAATGATATGATGCAAGTCGTTTCGTTCTTTGAGCAGAAAAAATCAAAGGACCCCTTATTACTCATTCAAGACAGACCTCGAAAAGAATGTCATGCACATATTTTGGGCAGATGGGACAGGCAGAAAGAACTATGATCTATATGGAGATGTGCTTAGCTTCGACACAACCTACAAAACAAACAAATATGACCTCAGATTTGCACCGTTTGTAGGAATTAATGGACATGGAGATAATTGCTTTTTTGCATGTGGATTTATTCAGGATGAAAAGAGGGAAACATTTGAATGGTTATTCAACACTTTCCTAAAGTGCATGGGTGGTAAAGCTCCAAAATAAGTCATAACATATCAAGATGTTGCCATGAAAAAAGCAGTACCAAGATGCTTCCCAAATTGCAATCATAGGAACTACTTGTTCCACATCTTGACAAAAGCTCAGAACAAAGCAAGGAGGACTTTTGTAAGGAATGAACATTTGTTTGCACAGTTCCAAGACATAGTCCTAAATTCACAAACCATAGAGGAATTTGAGCAACTGTGGCCACAAATGATTGAACATCACAGAGTGCAACACATAAAGTACTTTGGTATAATGTGGAAGAACAGAAGAAGATTTGTGCCTGTCTACTTCAAAAACCATTTCTACCCATTCATCCAGACAACAGCATGAAGTGAAGGAACAAATGCTGTTTTCAAGGCTAATGTGGGTTCTAGCTACTCTGTCATAGCTTTCATGATAGAATTTGACAGAATATCACAGAGCATTGAAGAGAAGAGAAAAGAAAATGATGCACTGACA
Organism: Thinopyrum elongatum; assembly: GCA_011799875.1. Taxonomy (NCBI): domain Eukaryota; kingdom Viridiplantae; phylum Streptophyta; class Magnoliopsida; order Poales; family Poaceae; genus Thinopyrum; species Thinopyrum elongatum. The sequence goes on along the minus strand of CM022299.1, from coordinate 663,426,471 downwards.
AGACGGACGTCACCGACAATGTGGAGTGATTGGGCATTGGAAAGGCAAGCAACAAAGTTGTATAATAGAAGCATTTTCTACAAATTCCAGCAGCACCTTATGAATGCAACTAAATTTCACATGGTTGAAGTGAAAAAAAAAACAGTATGAGGTGTACAAATCTCCAACTCAAGCCTTCTATGAGTACAACCCTAGAACATAAATAGTCATGGTTGACAGAGACACAGAGACGTTCACTTGCATCTGTGCCCAGTTTGAAAAAGATGGGATACTTTGCTCCCATGCACTGAAAGTCATATAGTGGCTCAACATTGATGAATTACCAGATAAGTATTTCATCGACAGATGGAGACCTAAAGAAAAGAGAGCAATACAAATTACTGAGCAAGATGGAAATCTAGATGTACTAGATGATCAGATGGCATTCTTTTCAATGTCCAGACGACTAATTGAGTTAGCAGCTGAGGCATCAAAAAATTCAGAAAGAAGAAATGCAATGAATGATCACTTGACAGAGCTCAAGAAGATAATACTGGATGTTCCAGGCAATGAAGACTCTGAACATTCAAAAAATTCTCATTCAGAATTGACAAGTACACAAACAAATGAAGGGGAAACCAGTTTGGGTGGAAGTTCTCTTGGAAATCTAAATGATCTATCCTACACTAAACCAAAAGGGAGAATGAAGACAACAGTAAGGCATTGTTGAACAAATAATTAGCAAGCAGAAGATCACATGCTCAGGGTGTGGGGAACGAGGACATAATATAGCTGGTTGTAAAAAAATACAAGAGGAGCCAGTGGCCAGGCCTAAGAAGAAGGCTAGAAAGAATCCTGAGCCGCTTCAACAATCTAAAAAAAAGTTGAAGGAAAAGAACAACAGTTTTGAATTTTAAAAAAAATTACTTAAATTTTGTGATCAGATTACTAATATAAAAAGTGAAAAAACATGCAGATGAAAAGAAGACAAAACGGGTGAGCTAAGAAGATATCAGATATCTACAACTGAAGAAGAACAGATGAGAAAATCAAAGATTTCTTCGAGATGAGACCCGACAGAAAGCATACAAGGAAATATTTCTTCTACTAAGACTGTATACACTCAGATAAATTTGCATTCAGGAATTAATGTATTATAGGAATTTGAGGTTGTGTAATTTTAAATGTTCTTGAGATAAAACTAAGTTTGCTTTACTTCGTCAAGCAATCACTAATTCAAAGTAAAAAAAACTAAGCATGCAAAAAAGGTACTCATAATTGCATAACAATATAACTAAAACTTGCTCATTTATTAGTTCAGCAAGAAAATAGCTTACATTAGAGCAACATGTAAGAAGCATAATTTCCACCGTCGAAAATTACTCACCCGGAAAACAAAAAAGAAAATATAAATTATTGCGACAAACACAACAAAAATGAGCAGCTACTTAAACATGCATAGTTTTGCAAAATGCCTTACCTTTAAGAGTGAAAAAATTGGTGAACAACTTTACACAAAATAACACTTTTATGTTGATCTCATCTAGTCAAAAAATGCAGAAAATAAATGAACGACATGAAAAATAAAGGACAAACTTCTTCAAATACCAAAGTCAAATACCAAACTGATCTTAAAATACCATAGATGACAAAAGCTACATACATATCAAGTACATAGATAACACACTGATAATACCATAAGAACCCACACTGAGAATACTTTTCAGTTCCACAAACACATTGTTCAACTACATGGAAGACAAAAGCAAATTTAGCCTAGCAAACTAACACGAGCATATTTCACCTAGATTTAGCCTAGCAAATCTAATTTAGCCTAACAAGTTATAGCACCATCAAAGCTTCAAGCTCCAACACTTGCACCAGGGCCACCAAGTCCTCCCACTGAAAAACCACCACCAGAGCATTCATCTTCAGAACCACCATCACGACGAGCACCCTCTTCATCTTCATCAGCAGCAACATCACCAGGAGCACCAGCAATTTTTGTTCGTGATTGGAAATAACCATCCCAATCAGGTACATAAGGTTCTAACTTAGAAACCCTAGAAACAGTCATTAGTGCTTCAGGACCAACACGGTAGTCGTAGCCAGCAACTAGGAGCACATCAAATGCAACTAGAACAGTGTCCTTCACATAGTGATCTGCCACCCTGAATCTTCTATGTTCAACCAAACCAAAAAGACCAGCACCAACACAAAAACCAGCAGAATGAGTGGTGTTGACTACAGTGCAGCACACGACTCTGTTAGTGTCCCCAAATGGTACATTCAGCTGTGCTCTTGTAACAGCTGAGATCTTCATAGTTTTGCGACTGAAATCCTTTGGATGAGACAAATAAGATAAAAGGAAAAAATAAATCAAAATTGCACAACAAAAATAAGAGATAAAATAAAAATTAAATGGACAACATATACTTATAATTTGGACATAACTACCTCATGTAAAGTTTTTTAAAAAATGATAAAAATTAGAGAAACCAAGCCCTTCATAAACTTTCACAACAAGTATGCATGAATTGCACATGATATAACAGAGCAAGAAACAAGAAAGTATAAAAACCGAACAAATAATTATTGACTTAACAATCCATCAGACTTAGTAGTACCATCAAAACTACTCATACATATGTAAACCTTAAACTAATTTATATGTTCTGTTTTGTACGTAAGCCCTAAACTAACCTAAAAATTGCACAACCCAAAAAGAATAAGTTGCACAGCATACCACCACCTTCTAAGTAGGAAAAAAATTGGGTTGATTATTACATATATAAATCCTAAACCTAATATAAATACATTCAGTCTCAAAAAGGATTTATTCAAACTTTAAACCAACACTAAGAATACATTATACGTAGAAATTGCACAAGAGAAAAGAATAACTTGCACATCATATCTACAAGCAAGTACAAATTATGACCATAGGGAAAAATAATTTCACCTTGATTATCAGCGTAAAAAATTCAACTATACAAGTGGGCAACATGAACACCATAAAAAATGAACAAATGCAACAAGTAGTATGTAAAAATTGCACAAGAAAAAAGAATAACTTGCACATCATATCTACAAGCAAGTACAAATTATGAGCATAAAAATAATTTCACTTTGATTATCAGCCTAAAAAAGTCGACTATACAAGTGGGCAACATGAACACCATAAAAAATGAACAAATGCAACAAGTAGTATGTATATATTGCACAAGAGAAAATAATAACTTGCACATCATATCTACAAGCAAGTGCAAATTATGAGCCTAGGGTAAAAATAATTTCACCTTGAATATCAGACTAAAAGACACCACAAAAATGAGACTAGCAAATAAACCCTAACCTAATTTATATAATTTCGGTACCATATGGAAAACATACTAAAAATTGCACAACACAACAGAAATAAGTTGCACAACACGTCTAGGAGCAAAAAAACAAAAGCATGAGCCTAAGTAGAAAAAACATATCAACCTGATTAAACAAATATAAAATCATAAAGGATACAATATACATAAATTTGCACTGCAACAAAGAACAAATTGCGCATCGCAAAAACAAGCAAGTACAAACTAAAAGATCCTAAGTAAAAATGATTTCACTCTGATTACCAGCCTAAAAAAATTGACCAGGCACGTTGCATGAAGTAGCAGATTGCACATCACAACTATGAGCAAGACATGAAACTGTTGAGCCCAAAAGAAATGTAGCACCATACTCATCAACTTTGTAATAAGAAAAAAAAATGCAAGGAACAACTACAAGCAAGTTGAGAAAATGGGAGAAGTTGAGAAAATACCTTGCTAGGCTTTGCCATCTTTGCAACAGGAGGAGCTGCAACTATAGCCTTACGCTTGAGATCTTTGGATGCATCTCGCACTACCTGTAGAAAAGGGAAAGAAAATACCAAAATTAACATGAAATCTATAAAATGCATGCTATCATTGAGATAAAAACTAACAAGAAAAAAAGATGGGGATCAACTTCAAACCTTCATTTTTGAAGAAGCAGATGCAGATGCATCTTCATCATGATCAGGCTTGAACTCCCTGGATCCATCACCACCCATCTCCTCTCTGGAACAAAACCAAAGCAACCAGAAATCAATTCATGAAAACACTGAGAACAAAGAAACATTTCAACCAAGAATAGAACCAAGTACAAAACACATAATGTCACGGTACATACCACTGCTTCAGTGCTTCAGGGAATGGGGCTGTGGGGAGGTGGGGGGGGGGGATTGAGCAGCAACTAGTAGAGACAGATGACTAGGCGAGATCACAGAGAGAAAGAGGGTGCATAAATAGGGCGGAGAAGTAGTGGGCGGGTGGGGAGGACAGGAAGTGGGCGGCGTGGTAGAGGGGTAGTGGCTAAGTGTCTCCCACAGTTGCTAGGTGTAACCGTTTAAAAGAACGTGGGGGTGGAGTACTGTTACATGCAGTACGTGGCAAACACTAAACACCAGTCAAATCACTCAAAAAATCAGACAATAAAGATAGAAAAAGAACTAAAGAAATGAGAGAGAAAAATTGTTCTGTAAAGAAACTAATTTAAAAACCACACAAAAATATGTACCAAAAAATTAGAAACAATATTGGAGGTTTTAAAAAAATGTGGAGCTAAAATTTGGAAACAAATTTTCAAGTTTACAAAAAATTTGATCACACATACATACTTAAAAAAGTTGATGTAAAAAATGAAACAAAAAATGAGGGATTCATTTGTAAAATAAAAAAATTGAGTAAAAAAGCAAAATAGTAAAAGATGAAACAAAATGAAAACACTAATGCTTTCAATTGGAAGTAGAAAAATTTAGGATCACATAGAAATACTACTTCTTCGTCTATAGAAAAGATGAACAAAATAGTAAGGATCCAGATAAATTTAAAATAGAATTTTAGAAAAATACTTATGCAAGTGTAACGAGAAAACTTTGACAGAGCATCACATATACTGGAAAACTTATGCAATTTTAGAAACAATTCAAATCACAGATACATACGAAATAAACAGAAAATAACTCACACATATTTAAAATATACAACCATAGTATTCAAATCAATAACTCTGGCCATATACTGAATAAAACTTTTACAGAGTGTCAATACATGCAAAATTACATAATTATTTCACACATATTGAATCATCAAAATCGCAAGGGTGTTGCGTATCATTTTTACAAAGAGAGTATTTCAAAAGGCTCCACAACTTTTTTTAGTTCTACAGGATTGCAACTTCTTCAAAAGGAGCTTTGACTCTGTGCACTTCGACAATCAACAACTGACACTCAAAACTTTGTAGATGATCTTGAAAAGGCTTCCTCATCAGGGCTTGCTCACCACCTACATCAAAATAAAAGAAAACAAGAACTGAGCAAATCTCACAATAAAAATTCCAAAATCAGTAATATGTGCTTGTGGATAACATAAAGAAAAATCATGAGAACAAAACAATTCATATTAAAGGAATCACACAAAAAGTGCACAAAGGAACAAATCAGAAGCAGAAAATGGAGAAGATAAAGAAACTAATAGATGGCACTTAATAACTAACTAGTAATCAAGAATGCGATTCTTTGCATCATTAAGAATATTGTGGTCAGTGAAAAGCATTCCATTTGCCAGCTTGATTCGAAGATTAGGAATGTCAGCTTCGGAAATAAAATTCTGCATCTTAACCCTAGGCTTCCAGTGTTTTAAGTACATTGATACATGAATACCACAGTCATACCTGGAAACACAGCAGAAAAACGAAGTAAGTACAAATTCAAACCTTGTAGTACATGATTAAAGAAGTTGCACATAGCTTATACATGCAACTGAATAAAAAATCATACATATACAAAAAGAATTGCATAAAAACCAATATGGAAAAATATCTGAACCTAGGCATACTATGATATAAAAATGGACCATTAATCTTCAAAAAGTTACACAACAGTTGAACAAGCATCAAACTGAGTATATAGACTAGGAGAACCATATAGAAAAGTGCTGGGCAGGGGAGTACTTATTAGTTTGCTTAGGAACTTTTGCAAAGTGCAATCCCCATGTACTCCAATCTGTAATTTGCTTTGAGCCAAACATATTCCAAACTCTTTTGAAATTTGGGATCTACAAAAATTTACATAAAACACATAAGGCGAGAAAAAATGTTAAGCTAAGAGGATGAAATGAAGAAGAAAAAACTTTCTGCACAATACATACAAAAACACTCACCAGAATGTTCAAGACATTTTTCAAGAAAGGGTCATCCTGGCCATAAGCTGAATCCAATATAACAAATGTTTCATATTGAAAAAGGACGACAAAGTCAAACCAATGTCTCTGATGTAGTGTTGGGAAATGAACCTCCAAAAAATGACACAACTTTTAGAAAAAGAAAATGTAGAAAAGCAAGTAACACTCTAACATTACTTAATTTTACTTAGAAAAATTGCACAGTCATAAAATTCAGTACGTCGTGCAAACTGGAAAATTGCACAATATCGAAAAAGAAATTACGCACTCATAGAATCAGCAACATATATATATATATATAATATTCATGTACAACTTACGGAGTGGAAACCTATCAGAACAATGGAGCATGATCTATTTTAAATTGCGCAATAACCTATGTGGCACCTATCTCATTAAACTACATTGATAAAAAGGTGTGTGAAAACGACATAATAAAAATTCACTACATTGTGCAAACTGGAAAATTGCACAACATCAAAGTACAAATTGCGCACTAACAGAATCAACAACATATAAAACACCTAAGCTTGAATTTCAGAAACATGAATCACCTAAGCTTGGAAAATTTGCAGCATAACCTGAATCAAATTGTACAGAGAACCTATGTGCAACTATGTGATTGAACTACAGATAAGATAAGCTCAGTTCATTGAAATAACATTATATAATTACGAAACTGGAAAACTGCAGACTTCAAATAAAATTGCAGAATGACCTTATTAAAATTGCACAACAAACATATGAGCAACTATTTGAAATAACATTATATAATTGCGAAACTTGAATACTGCAGACTTCAAATAAAATTGCATAATGACCTCATTAAAATTGCACAACAAACATATGAGCAACTATCTAAGAAACTAACTTCGTCACAAAAAAAAAGTGAAAAAAATGCAAAAAAAAGATTGAGAAACTAACCTCGTCACAAGTATGAATCGACCTAGCACCACGAGCAAGTTGAAAACATCTTTGAACCATCCTTGACTTCTGATCATACAACTCCTGAGTATCATATGAATCCATATTGAGTAGATGCTCCTGCATTTGATGCAGAAATCATATGAAAAACTGAAGGAAAAACTGTAGTAATCAGAACCGATAAAGTGTCTAAAGCACAAAGTTGAAGATAAAAGACAAAAAATGATTACTTACAGATATCAAATGAAAAAAGTGATGAACTCTTGACTCCTTTGGTCTATTGTCTAGAGATAGTTTCCGACACCAGGCATTGATAGTGTAAGTGTCAACAAGACCATTGTTTGCAAACGAAGTACCAAACAAAAAGAATGTAACCGTCACTTTCCCATAATCTATACAACATTTGCTACATAGGAAAAACCATAAGTTAATTATCAACTCGTATAGGCGACAAAAAACATAATACCAAAGCACTAATGATTCGCACAAAGCGGGGGAAATTAAGTAAACCAAACCACTACATAAAATTTCAAATAAATTAAGCATGAATTCCACACGACATAAAATGAGCAAAGACCAAAAATGATAAACTTAATGATGCATCAAGATAACATTAACACACACTAAAACCTAAAAACCCAACCTAATATAAACATATTCAGTGTAACGTAGATAAAAAGCTTAAAATTACAAAGCAATCTAAATAATGAAAAAAATGAAAAGGGAAACTTATGAAAATCTGCACAACACATAACAAAGAAGTTGCACAACACATCTAGGAGAAAGTGCAGAAGAGTAAAAAAGAGTAAAATCATCTAAACTACACAAATAAATAAATAAAATAAAATAGCAACGAAGAGTATGGATGAAAAAGTGATCAGGAAAAGATACGTACTACTTTGCATCTTCATCACGAGACACATTAATTATAGCATCATGCAACTGAATCATCCTTGTTGTAACTGGATAACTCGAAGACTTTTCATTGACATAGGGTGAATCATTAAATCTTCTTGCATTGACAATTCTTCTTGGACCATATTTTATGTCTCTTTTAGAGTGACTAGAGCTAGGAATGTTACTCATTTCATTGTATATCCTCTCTGAAGAATTAAGCAACTCATCACACTTGCCAGAAAACTTATCCTCACCAATGATCTCCACTTCAGGAGAATTATCAATCCCTTTGCTATTTCCAGAGCTCAAACCAATCTATTTTCAAAAAAAATGACACAAGTCAGAGAAATAATGTAAAATAATATATTGATAGTACACAAAAAAGAAAATGTAAGTTGAAAATTAAAATGTATAAGGAAAAAACCTTGGTGACAGGAGATGGTGAATGAGAAGATTCAATGTGTAGTACTTCTTTTCCATTGGAAAACCTTGGACTAGATTCAGCTTTCTAGACAAAATAGAAACAGTACTAGGATGAGTACTCTGATAAACTTCATTCAGATCATACATGATATAACATAAAAAACATATAGAAAAAAGAAAAGAAGAAAAATAAACCTGAGGGATTAAAGAGGTCGATGGGGTAGTCAAAGGAGTGAACGGCAAGGTATGCATCTGGATAGGGGTTTGATGATACTGTAATAACAATTGAAAAAAATAAAAACTCTCATAACATCAGAAAAAATATGAAAAAAGAGATATTTCACATAGCAGACTACATATAAATAAGTGAAAAAAATAAATATAGCAAACTACATATAAAGAAATGAAAGTTGCACATATATACATATAAAAAGTTGCAAAAGGGACATTGGTAAGCAAAAATATGGAAAAATAACAAGCATTCAATTGATATACAAAGAAAAAAGCGGAAAACATTTCAAACATGTTCACGCCATCGAAGTTCAACACGAGATGAAGTCAAATTTTCTTCATAAATTGATTTCTGAGAAGAGATATCAACACCTGTGCAAAAACACGGAACAAAAAGAACAAAAAAATATCAAAGGGAAAGTCATTTCATGATATGCAAGAATATTGCATCAAAATGCGGTAGCATTTGTAAGAACTGCATAAAAGTAGAAAGTGAAGAAGACAAAAGTATATACCTGAAGTGGTAGTCTTTAACCGAAGCTTATCAGGCAAGAATGATTTCTTCTTAACACCCAACATCTTATCAAATGTCGACTGAGAAAAATTCTCTTTAGAACTGCGAGGAACTCCACCTTTCGAATCAATCATATGATTGAAACTGATACTCTTGCATTGTCTTCCAGATTCATTCACAACATCAAACTTGGGAGGAATAAGTTTCTTGAGAACATCAGATACTGAATTAATCTTTTGAGAATCATTAAAATCCAGTTTCCTGCTTTGGTCCTAACGATTGAATGAAAAAATAAAACAAAAATCAGCACAATGGCAAAAAAAGAAACATGGAGATACAAAGAACATTAGATACTAAAAATAAATAAAACACAAAATACAAAATAACTTACAGAAAATATTTTAGAGTCAACATAACACGACGTGACTTGTTTGACTTAGAATTGCTATAGAGAACTTGATCTTGAATAACAGTTGAGTAATGCTTCCTTTTCCTATCAGACGCTGAACCTACACAAAAAGAGAACACCATTCAACGATGCAACTACAGACATTCACAAATGATTGGCAAAAAAAGTACCAGCAACTAAAAACACTAACCCGCTGTATCATTCAAATCTTTATCATTGGGTCGCACAATGGGAGACAGGAGGAGAATTCTAATAAAATCCTGCACCTAATGGAGAATAAGAAAACTAATCAGAAAAATGCAGAAACTCATATAACAAAGTTTTTAAACTAACTAAAGAACGACAGAAAAGAAAAGAAAGATATATACCATCGCTCTTAAGAATTGAAGATTCACTGTCAGCAAGATTATTCCTGTGATTGTGTGTAGAGTTTGTTTTGGAGTCGTCAAGATCTGGATCAGTGGTAGTAGCTAGAACAATACAATTCAAACAATCAAACAACATATTCTGAGCTGCATCAACACTCTTTTCATCAGCATTTGCGCGAAACTGTCGGGCAATGAAAGATATCTGATCTTTGACCTGAAATGTATGATTATATAATAAAAAAGAATGAAGTCAGTCAAAAGTACTTCCAAATAGAAAACAAGAAAGAAAAAGTAAGAACACAAATAAAAATAATTGTGAAATATCAAAAGAGAAAAACTTACATAGCTAGGGAGTAAACCACCAACAGTCTTGCCAAGAGAGCTTCTAAATTTGACAGACTCATGAGAAGAATCCAAGTGCTCTTCACAGCATCCAACACAACCCATGGAATATAAAGTTTCAGAAATTTGCTTGACCTGAGAAAGCATTCAAACAAACAAAAGGGGGACATGATATAAGAAAACAAGTAAATGGAAAAAGAGCAAAAGTAAAAATAAAAAAAAAGCAAATGAACAACTTACAAGGTGCAACCCATATTCCCTTGGTCCTTTGCAATCAAGATTTGCAAATTCTTTAACTAAAGAATTCTTCCATGCCTTTACCTTGGGCAGACCAGCAAGCACTCGCCGCAATCCAAAATCAAGGAAATCCAAGTAATAACACTGAAAGAATGAAAAAACATAAAACAAATAATCACATTGGATTAGAATGTCAACAACAACAATCTAAAAATAACAATGAAAAACAAATAAAATCAGCTGTGAAAGGAAAACTTACAGCCAGCCCATAAATGCACCCCCCCAAAGTAGTGAAACCATCTTCTTTACCCGGTTTCTTGGGTTCTTTCTGGAACTTGCGAATATATGCCATTAGCCAATCAAATACTAACTTTGACAAATCAAAATGCCTAGCCTCAGAAGGTTCAATCAAGATTCCCAAATATTTTGTACTGGGTTATATGTTGGAATTTGGATAGAGAACAGTTGCAAAAGCGACAAGGAGAAAACACCTCATGAATTCATCATTAGAAATATCTAGTTTTAACAGCCTTGTTCCAAACCACTTGATTGAAGGCAATGATGGTTCTCCAATGATATTCAGAAAGGCAGCCTTGGTACTATCACTATCAAACATGACTTTCCTACCACCTAAAGGGAGACCAAACAAAAGATGGAAGGACTCCGGGCTCATAGGAATAACACCTTCACTCAAGACAATGTCGCCAGTGGGAGTGTTGACATGATTAGCTACCCACTTGGCAAACCCTCTCGGGACAGATGTGTGATAACCCACAAGTATAGGGGATCGCAACAGTTTTTGAGGGTAGAGTATTCAACCCAAATTTGTTGATTCGACACAAGGGGAGCCAAAGAATATTTGCAAGTATTAGCAGCTGAGTTGTCAATTCAACCACACCTGGAGATTAATTATCTGCAGCAAAGTGATCAGTAGCAAAGTAGTATGGTAGTTTTGATAGTAGTAGCAACAACAATAGTAACGGTAATAGTAATAGCAATGATTTTGTAGCAAGTGCAAGAGTAACAATAGCAGTGGTAACTTAGCAAGAATAATTTGAGAGAAATTCGTAGGCATTGGATCGGTGAATTCGTTGGATGATATTCATCATATAACAGTCATAACCTAGGGCAATACAGCACTAGCTCCAGTTCATAAATATAATTTAGGCATGTATTCCGTAAATTGTCATACGTGCTTATGGAAAGAATTTGCATGACATCTTTTGTCCTACCCTCCCGTGGCAGCGGGGTCCTATTGGAAACTAAGGGATATTAAGGCCTCCTTTTAATAGAGAACCGGAACAAAGCATTAACACATGGTGAATACATGAACTCCTCAAACTACGGTCATCACCGGGAAGTGTCTCGACTATTGTCACTCCGGGGTTGCCGGATCATAACACCTAGTAGGTGACTATAACTTGCAAGATTGGATCTAGAACATAGATATAATGGTGATAACATAAACGGTTCAGATCTGAAATCATGGCACCCGGGCCCAAAGTGACAAGCATTAAGCATGGCAAAGTCATAGCAACATCAATCTCAGAACATAATGGATAGTAGGGATCAAGCCCTAACAAAACTAACTCGATTACATGATGAATCTCATCCAACTCCTCATCGACCGCGAGCCTACGAAGGAATTACTCACTCCCGGTGGGGAGCATCATGGAATTGGCGACGGAGAAGGGTTGGTGATGGCGAAGATCGAAGATCCCCCTCTCCGGAGCCCCAAACAGACTCCAGATCTGGCCTCCCAATGAAGAACAGGAGGCGGCGGCGGCTCCGTTTCGTGAAACGCGATAATTCTTTCTCCCTAATTTTTTCTCCGAAAATATGAATTTATAGCATCAGGGTTGGAGTCTGAGGGGCCACCAGGTCGGGACAACCCACCTGGGCGCGCCTGGAGGGGGGCACGCCCTGGTGGGTTGTGCCCACCCAGGTGCCCCCTCCTGTGTTTCTTGGCTCCAGAAATTCTCTTTTATTATATAAAAAATCCTCGCGAAGTTTCGTTCCAATCCGAGAACTTTTATTTATGCACAAAAACAACACCATGGTAATTCTGCTGAAAACAGCATCAGTCCGGGTTAGTTTCATTCAAATCGTGCAAAATAGAGTCCAAAACAAGAGGAAAAGTGTTAGGGAAAGTAGATACGACGGAGACATATCAACTCCCCCAAGCTTAAACCTTTGCTTGTCCTCAAGCAAGTCAGTTGATAAACTGAAAGTGAAAAAGAAAAACTTTTACGAACTCTTTTGCTCTTGTTTACATAAATAAGCTTAAGTAGCACCCAGGTTTTCAGCAAAGGTTATAACTAACCATGTCGACAATAACTCTTAAAAATTATATTAACTCATATCAATGGCATAATCAACTAGCGAGCAATAATAAGATATCTCAAACAACAACATTTTGTCAAAGCAACCATGATATAATATGACAATAGTGGTATCTCGCTAGCCCTTTCTGAGACCACAAGACATAAATGCAGAGCACCTCCAAAGTTCAAGCAGTGACTAAACATTGTAATTCATGGTAGAAAAGATCCACTCATGATGCACCCAACATTAGCTATACACAATGCATGAGGATGACAATAGTGCTCTTGGGTTCTGGCGCTTATTTGAGAAGGTGATGACACAACATAAAAGTAAATAGATAGTCCCTTCGCAGAGGGAAGCAGTGATTTGCAGAGGTGCCAGAGCTCAAGTTTTAAAACAGAGGTAAATGAAATTTTGAGAAATGCACCCTTCTTATTTACTTCGTGACCATTAGTTATCGGTATCTTCCATGCTAAACACATTAGTGGCGGTTCCCAAGCGATAAAAGTAAAGGTTTACTCCCCCTCCACCAACAATCACACTCCACGGCTTGTCCGAAACAATGGGTGCCGTCCATACCAACAACAGTCCTGGGGGAGTTTTGTTTAATTATTTGCAATTTGAATTCGGGACTAGGAATCCCTATTACCACCCCTCTCGTGCAAGGATGAGTGAATAAACACTCATCATGAAAATAACCCACTTAGCATGGAAGATACTGACTACCTCCTGTCGCTCTATGAACAATCCAGGCACAAAAAAAAGGATATTTATTTAAAGTTTTTAGAGGTGGCACATGCAAATTTACTTAGGACGGCAGGGTAATACCGCATATAGGTAGGTATGGTGGACTCATCTGGAATAAGTTGGGTTTTAGGGTTTTGATGCACAAGCAGAATTCCCACTTAGTACAGGCGAAGGCTAGCAATTAGGTTGAGAAGCGGCCAGCTAGAGAGCGAAAACGGTCATGAACATGAATTATGCATAAGTAACATTGGATACTAGCATGAGTAGGATATGAACACCATGACATAAATATCATAGAGGCTATGTTGGTTTTGATTCAACTACATGCATGAACATGTGCCAAGTCAAGCCACTCGAACATTCAGAGGAGGATACCATATCATCATACTACATCACAATTATTTTAATGCAATGTTGACATCCAAGATAAATCATTATCCACTCCTAGCTACTTAAGCATGGCATGAGAAACTATAATCTCTAAGGGTCATTGCAAACATGTTTGATCATAATGAGCTGAATCATGGATACTAGGTTAAACATATTTACAAAAAACAGAACAAGTTGAGTTCATACCCGTTTCTCTCTGCCACAGCCAGTTCATCAAATATCGTCATTATTGCCTTTCACTTGCACGACCGAACGATATGAAAATAATAATAGTGCAAGAGTGCCATGGACTAAGCTGGAATCTGCAAACATTTATTCAAAAAGAAGAAAACAAGGTAATATGGGCTCTCTGTTAGATCAACAACAATGCATATGAGAGCCACTTAACATTTTCATCGTGGTCTTCTCCTCGGTACGACTCAATAAAAAGAAATTCAGAGAAACACACTGAAATATTTTTGGAGTTTTTGGTTTTCTGAAAGAAAGCAAATTTAAGAAAGGAAAAACAAAAACGAGAAAAACTATTTACACGGGAGAGCTCCCAACAAGCAAAAAAAGAACAAGGAAATCTTTTTGGGTTTTCTTTTTAAATACTACAGCTAGTTATACTAGAGAGAAGCAGGAAATATTTTTGTATTTTCTTAAAGTTTTTTAAACACACAAGAAGTAGGCGAGAAAATAAATCTAGCATGGATAATACAATGAAAAAGTGTGGACACCGACAACTGGAATGAAATGTGTGAACATGAATGTAATGTCGGTGGAAATACGTACTCCCCCAAGCTTAGGCTTTTGGCCTAACATGGTAATCACCACTCGAAAAAGCCATGGGGTCCTATGTTGAAGTGCTGGGGAGCGGGCACCTGAGGGTCCCATTGCTGAGGCTCCTCCTGTGCCGCAGCCAAGTTGTTCGGGTAGGCGACAATGTCCTCAGGCATAATCCTGTATCCGCCCCTGGCAAGGATCAAACAAAGCAGGTGCAGGCAAAGGAATAACATCACGGGTAATCTCACTGAAGACCAAATTATATGGAACATCCATAGTGGTGTTCTCGCTATCAATAAACTGGTGGTGTGCCATAGCCTGACGATCTAAATAAACCTTGGGCAAAGGATAATCATGCTGGCGTATCTGAATGTTAAAGTGACTCGCCAAGCGGGTAGCATAAATACCACCATGTATCTTACCCTTGGATCTGTTAAGGTGGAGGCGACGTGCCACAATAGCTCCCAAGCTATAAGTGTTTTTGCCATAAAGTGCACGACGTAAAACAGCAAAGTCAGGCGCACTGAGTGCACCTACCTTCTCTCTAGCAAGCAAACACTTCGCAATGAATAGAGCAAAATAATGCACATCAGGAAAGTGTAAGCTAGTGGCAGTGACACCTAACACCCCTCTCTCATCCCTCATTGTCAGAGTACGATAAAAACCATCAAACTTCGCGGGCCTAGGCTCTACTAAACCACCATCAGAAGGGAGCAAGCATATGTTACAAAATTCAGTAAGCGGTATCTGATGGGGTTCGGCATATAAGTTAAACTGCACCTCGGGGGGATTATTCCTAACTAGGAAATGAAAACTTTGCACAGAGGAATTTGTGAGGAGATGATACTGTTCACATTCAGCTGCGATGAAGTCGGTGAGGCCGGCATTAGCAGCATATTGTGCAAACTCTTGAAGGATTACGGCCCCTTCCATGAATGGGTTATGCGGCCATTCGCACGGCCGTACCTCCGCCATTCTCCAGGTGCGGAGATCACTGTCAGATGACTCCCCAATAACTCCCTTGGAGTTCTTCTTGGAAGCAAACTTCCTAAACATACTCATCTTTTTCCTACGAACAAAATTCTAAAAATTTTAGTTCACAAAATTTTTCTCAACAAAACATCGCAAGATTGATAGCAATTACTCATAGGGATGAATAGAGGCCATATCAAGCATTCAAACTACTTAGAACTCTAAGAATTCAACATGCAAGCTCTTCTACAGCAGCACCAAGAGTCACTAATCATTCTAAATATAAACCACTAAAGCAAAAACTAATTGGACCAATGGAGGAGTCACATACCAAGCAACAATCCCCCGAAACAGTTTCGGAAACGGAGCTTCGAGCAAAGAGATCGAAATCCGCGGGTTTGAGAGCAAGAACACGAGAGAGAGAGAGATCAATGGTGAATTTATTCTGGAGGTAGGTGATGATGTGGAGTGAAAAGATAAGTGAGGGGGCCCACATGGGGACCACAACCCACCAGGGCGTGCCTGGGGGTACTGGCGCGCCCAGGTGGGTTGTGCCCACCTGGAGCACCTCCCTCTGATGTTATTTGCACAAAAAATTCTTAAATATTCAAAAAAAAATCATATTAAATTTTCAGAGCATTCTGAGAACTTTTATTTTTGGGTCATTTTTTATTGCAAATAAAACTTAGAAAACAGGCAAGGCATGGCATTTTATTTTATTTAACTAATAAAAACAGAAAACAAAAGGTAGGGACAGAAGGTAGTGCTCACTGAATTCATCAACTTCATACCTCTCAAAAATGATTTATTAATAAGGTTGATCAAGTCTTATTAACAACCACTTCCGATTAGCATGAAACCGAAGAACTTTCGTAAAACACTAAGTTACCTCAATGGGGATATGGATGTCCCCGACAATAAGCATTTCATATTTCTTTTTGGCAGTAGGTAGAGGTAGTTGAAAACTTCCAATAGTGATTGTAGGAGATTTTTCAATAACATTTATACCATTCACTTGGATTTGTTTCTTCGGAAAGTGCACCGTATGTTCATTACCATTGATATGAAAAGTGACCTTGCTTTTATTGCAATCAATAACAACCCCTGCAGTATTCAAGAAGGGTCTACCAAGGATAATCGACATGTTGTCGTCCTAAGGCATCTCAAGTATAACAAGTCAGTTAAGATAGTAACATTAGCAACAACAACGGGCACATCCTCACAAATACCGATAGGTATGGCAGTTGATTTATCAGCCATTTGCAAAGATATTTCAGTAGGTGTGAGTTTATTCAAATCAAGTCTTTTATATAAAGAGAAAGGCATAACACTAACACCTGCTCCTAAATCACATAAAGCAGTTTTCACATAGCTTCTTTTGATGGAGCAAGGTATAGTTGGTATTCCCAGATCTCCAAGTTTTTTAGGTACTCCATCCTTAAAAGTATAATTAGCAAGCATGGTGGAGATTTCAGCTTCCGGTATTTTTCTCTTGTTGGTGATGATGTCTTTCATGTACTTTGCATAAGGAGGCATTTTCAAGATGTCAGTCAAGGGAGTACGCAAAAAGACTGGCCTAATCATTTCAGCAAAGCGTTCAAATTCTTCATCATCTTTCTTTTTGGTTGACTTAGGTGGAAAGGGCATAGGTTTTTGAACCCACGGTTCTCTTTCCTTACCGTGTTTTCTAGCAACAAAGTCTCTTTTATCATATCTTTTATTCTTGGTTTGTGGGTTATCAAGATCAGCTACTGGTTCTATCTCAATATCATTATCTGGTTCTTTATTATTTGTTTGAGTGTCCTCATGAACCTCATCATTGTCTTTTTCATTATCAGAAGGTGAGTGTTCGCTACCAGATTGAGTTTCAGCATCAGAGATAGAGACTTCATTATCATTATCAGGAGGTTTTTCAACTTCAGGTTCACTAGAGGCATGCAAAGTCCTATCATTTTTCTTCTTCTTTTTCATTTTAGAAGGACTAGGTACATCAGTGTCAACTCTTTGAGAGTCTTGTTCAATTCTTTATGGGTGTCCCTCAGGATAAAGTGGTTCCTGAGTCATTCTACCTCCTCTAGTCATTACTCTAACAGCATGATCATTGATATTATTATTCATTTCATCAAGCAACTCTCTTTGAGATTTAGCAACTTGTTCTAATTGAGTTTGAACCATAGAAGCATGCTTTCCTACACCTCTAACATCATTTGAGATTCTAAATAACAAGTCACTCAAGTGAGCAATCATATCAGAATTGTATTTCAATTGTTTCATAACATTTGCATTGAAGTGATCTTACTTTCTAATGTAATTATCAAACCCATAAAGGCATTGACTAGGATGTTTATTATAAGGAGTATCACCTTCATCGAACTTTAGTAAAGAATTTACCTCTACCACCTTAGGTGGTGGTGGTGTTTCAAGCCCATGTATTTCTTCGATAGGTGGTAAATTTTTAACATCCTCTGCTTTAATACCTTTTTCCCTTCATGGATTTCTTTGCCTCTTGCATATCTTCAGGACTGAGATATAAGATACCCCTCTTCTTTGGAGTAGGTTTAAGTGGTGGTTCAGGAAGGATCCAATCATCATAATTTTTCAATATGTTATTCAATAATTCTTTAGCTTATTCAACAGTTCGCTCCCTGAAAACACAACCAGCACAACTATCTAGGAAGTCCCTAGAAGCATCGATTAGTCCATTATAGAAGATATCAAATATTTCATTTTTCTTAAGAGGATGATCAGGCAAAGCATTAAGCAATTGGAGAAGCCTCCCCCAAGCTTGTGGGAGACTCTCTTCTTCAATTTGCGCAAAGTTAAATATTTCCTGTAAGGCAGCTTGTTTCTTATGAGCATGAAAATATTTTTCAGAGAAGTAATAAATCATGTCCTGGGTACTACGCACACAACCAGGAGCAAGAGTATTATACCAAGCCTTAGCATCACCCTTTAATGAGAACGGAAATAATTTGAGAATATAATAATAGCAAATCTTCTCATCATGAGCAAAAAGGGTGGCTATATCATTCAACTTAGTAATATGTGCCACAACAGTTTTAGTTTCATGACCATGGAAAGGATCAGATTCAACCAAAGTAATTAACCCTGGGCCAACAGAGAATTCATAATCCTTATCATCAACAAAGATAGGTGAAGTAGCAAACTGAGGATCACATTTCATTTTAGCATTCAAAGTCTTTTCTTTATACTTGCATAATAATTTTTCCAGATCATCTCTATCCTTACAAGCAAGAATGTCTCTAGTTGTCTCCTCATCCATAACATAACCTTCCGGTACCTTTGGCAATTCATATCTAGGAGAACTAGGTGTAATAGGTGTTTCAAGATTTTCAGTTTCAAGCTCTTCATCAGTTTCAACAATCTCATTCTATCTTACTCTAGCAATTTGTTCATCAAGAAATTCACCTAGTGGCACATTATCATCAAGCAAGGTACTAGCATCATCATGAGTAGCATTCATAGCAGAAGTAGCATCATCAATAACTTGTGACATATCAGAATTGATAACATGTGGTGGTGTTGCAAGTCTACTTATAACAGAAAGTGAATCTAAAGCGGAGCTGGATGGCAGTTCCTTACCTCCCCTCGTCTTAGAGGAAAAAATCTTAGTCTTAGCATCCTTCAGATTCTTCCTAGTGATAATTTGATAATAATCCCAAGTGACTCAACAAATATAGCTATGCTCCCCGGCAACGGCGCCAGAAAAAGGTCTTGATAACCCACAAGTATAGGGGATCGCAACAGTTTTTGAGGGTAGAGTATTCAACCCAAATTTATTGATTCGACACAAGGGGAGCCAAAGAATATTTGCAAGTATTAGCAGCTGAGTTGTCAATTCAACCACACCTGGAGATTAATTATCTGTAGCAAAGTGATCAGTAGCAAAGTAGTATGGTAGCTTTGATAGTAGTAGCAACAACAATAGTAACGGTAACAGTAATAGCAATGATTTTGTAGCAAGTGCAAGAGTAACAATAGCAGTGGTAACTTAGCAAGAACAATATGAGAGAAATTCATAGGCATTGGATCGGTGAATTCGTTGGATGATATTCATCATATAACAGTCAAAACCTAGGGCGATACAGCACTAGCTCTAGTTCATAAATATAATGTAGGTATGTATTCCGTAAATTGTCATACGTTCTTATGGAAAGAACTTGCATGACATCTTTTGTCCTACCCTCCCGTGGCAGCGAAGTCCTATTGGAAACTAAGGGATATTAAGGCCTCCTTTTAATAGAGAACCGGAACAAAGCATTAACACATGGTGAATACATGAACTCCTCAAACTACGGTCATCACCGGGTATGTGTCCAGACTATTTTCACTCCGGGGTTGCCGGATCATAACACGTAGTAGGTGACTATAACTTGCAAGATCGGATGTAGAACATAGATATAATGGTGATAACATAAACGGTTTAGATCTGAAATCATGGCACCCGGGCCCAAAGTGACAAGCATTAAGCATGACAAAGTCATAGCAACATCAATCTCAGAACATAATGGATACTAGGGATCAAGCCCTAACAAAACTAACTCGATTACATGATGAATCTCATCCAACTCCTCACCGACCAACGAGCCTACGAAGGAATTACTCACTCCCGGTGGGGAGCATCATGGAATTGGCGATGGAGAAGGGTTGGTGATGACGAAGATCGAAGATCCCCCTCTCCGGAGCCCCAAACGGACTCCAGATCTGGCCTCCCGATGAAGAACAGGAGGTGGCGGCAGCTCCGTCTCGTGAACGTGATAATTCTTTCTCCCTGATTTTTTTCTCCGAAAATATGACTTTGTAGCATCAGGGTTAGAGTCTGCAGGGCCACTAGGTGGGGACAACCCACCTGGCCGTGCCTGGAGGGGGGGCGCGCCCTGGTGGGTTGTGCCCACCTAGGTGCCCCCCTCCTGTGTTTCTTGGCTCCAAAAATTCCCTTTTATTATAAAAAAAATCCTCGCGAAGTTTTGTTCCAATCCGAGAACTTTTATTTCTGCACAAAAACAACACTATTGTAGTTCTGCTAAAAACAGCGTCAGTCCGGGTTAGTTTCATTCAAATCATGCAAATTAGAGTCCAAAACAAGAGGAAAAGCGTTAGGAAAAGTAGATACGGCAGAGACGTATCAATGTGCATTCAAAATCAAGCAGAAAGTTAAAACCATAATCTGTAACAACATCCTTCCTTGGAGGAGGAATTTTCTTGAGAAGCTCAGTAAAATAACGGTGATTACATCTGCTAGTGGCTCGCTTAGGAGATAGTTGACCATGCTGACAAAGAAATAACAAGAAGGTGAAAAAATTGCAAAAAATCATCTGGTGTATAAAACTTCCAAAAACATAAAGTACTCATACAATGAAACTTACAATTTCATTAGGTTCAGAACCGTCATCCCTTTTAGATGAATAAAACTGCATCCAGAAAAATTATAGACACACGTTAGACTTAAAATAAAAATTCTCTAGGAAAACTCAGCATGTGGAACTAGTATAAAATGAACTATAAAAAAGAACTAGAATGCAACAAAACTCACCATGTGGTGAAGATTCTGTAGGAAGGTCTCCACATCAAACTGAGCATCACCACCACCCACCTACAAAAAATGAAACAAAAAAGGTAAACCAATATAAACAACAAGAAATTATAAAAAATGGAGAAGAAGGCAAGAAACAAAACAACTAAACATGAAAAATAAGAATGTCATAAAGACAAATAAAAAAGAATAGAACATGTACATTTAGGGATTCAGAAATTCCATCATGAATTTGGGATTGCGACACTAGAGAATAATCTTCAGCAAAAGCATAATAATCATCATCACTATCATCCAAGTTATGTATATCACTAGCCATCTCCTGAATCAAAATATAGGTACAACAAAAAAAGAGTTAGAATAGATAATTACTCCAAGGAAGCATCTATATGAAGATTACTGAATCAAATTGCATCCCAAAATCACTTAAACACATAATTGAAGTGAGCTCTAACTAAAACCAATGAAACATCATATAATTAAAAAAATTAATTCAGTAGCACTAACATTACAGATATATTGCACAGAAGCATAATGTGCAGAAGGTATAGGTGACAAAAATGCAACTGAACTGAACTATAAACATACAGTACAATACCTAGAACTTGTAAATTGCACAAAGTACAGAATAAAACATGCACAAACTGTGTCTGAGCAAAACAATTGTGACCCACCATGGAATAATTCAACAGTAACCCTGGAATTCTGAACAAACTTCAATAACCTTTTCTGAATCACAACTCAAAACGAGTCACCAACCATGAATCACAAATCAAACTGCTGAACCACATCTAAAATACCTCACCAAAACGTCCAGAAAATAACAGAGAGGTTTGTCATCAAACATTGAATTGAACTATAGGTGAAACACTCTTCATCTATAGGTGACTTCATAATTTTTTTGCATGGAATTGACCTAGATTGAACATTCACAGAGTCCAGCCACGACACACACAGCTCAAACACGGCTCAAATACTTCACCAAAGTGACAGAGACAAAATTAATTAACCCTGACATTGAACTACAGGCGGACTACATGTTTGGAACTACAGATCCACGAATTAACCCTGCAAATCGTAAAACGAACACTCTCAGAACGTACACGCAACCTCGAAATCATGCAAATCAACCATTAGGGTTTCCCTAATGCGGACAAGGCAGGGCTTGAGAGGCCGCGAGAACAACAGAGTAGAGACAGCAAAAAATTAGTGGGGGATTCGGGGAGGGAGGACCGAACCGGGAGGTCCTTGGGGAAACTACCTCCTTGGACGCCGGAATTGATCCACCGAGAAGCGGAACGGTGGTGGCAGCAGTCGCCGCTGGAGACACAACGACGACAGAAGCGGAGAGAGCGATAGGGAAGAAGAAAGAGGTATGGCAATTTGAATTTGGGACGTCAGAGGTGGGGGGTGACGACCACAACCAATCGACGCAAATACGCCTCCAACGCCAGCCTCACAGAAACGTAAAAATAAGCTAGCACGAATCTCAAAGCACAAAATTAGACAGTTCCATCAAAAGAGTGATAGGCAAATTAAATGCATGGATTAAAAAAACCTTCAAATGAATGGAAAAAATTAAAACTATTTCTATAAAATGGTTTTAAATAAGGAAACAAAAAATCAGGGGGAAAAAGATGAAAAATAATAAATAAATAAATATAGGGTGGTACTGAACCAACTAATTGATATGATCTATAATCAAAAGATTAATCAAAAACATGTTGACCACCGAAAAAATAATAATTAAAAAAAATAAAAATCATATAATTAACAGAAAAAACATTGAAACAGGAAGCATAAAGTTAAGCATCACCAAAATCTCAGTACATGCATCATTTCAACCATTCAGTTCCTTAAAACTTGAGATACTAACCATCAAAAGATATGCCATTCAGCGATCCTCGCATCCAAAAATACAAAGTTTGAACCTAGATACCTAGAGGCACCACTACCTCTGTCATCAAACAGTCATCTAAAGAACTGACATAGAGTCATAGATAATTACACATAAAAAAGTCCAGGCTTCATCGATCTAAAGTTCAGACTCTAAACACGCAACACTTGCACCTACATCAGCCGCTGGAACACAACAGAAACTGAGCTATCATTGCGTTCTTTGAATGTGATGAGCACAACATTGTCTTCACCCAAAGAAGCTGTTGAAATGAACTCATTGAAACTTTTCTTCTCAAACACCATCCTCCCATCTTGTCTGCACAAAGTGTATGAAGATGACGTAATGACATGCACACCTTCATCTAGAGATTCAAGAGTGACAGAAGCACTCAGAGGGACATCCATGAATTTCTTCAATCTTGATACAACAACCTTGGGAATTTTCTAAAAAAACATGAAAATATTAACAAAGTAATGTTATAAACTCAACTACATAAAATATTCATACTGATGCTGATGGAACTACTTAAAATGAAAAAAATAAAGAAATCTATAACTTCTTAACAGTTAAAACTTTCTTCCATCGTGCTAGAAAAATATAAAAGAACATGTAAAAGCCTACATCAGATATATACAAATCAAAATCATATCAGTACAGCTTATTTGCAACTTAAATCTAGTTGCACCAAAAATAAAATAAAAACACAGGCATAAACAGCAAGTTGATTATGCACAAAACAAAAGATAAAATCAAAACTTATAATTAGAACTCATTAATTAAGCACATGCATCGCAAAGTTTCACATGCAGCGTCCATAAATTGCACATAAAGATGCTAAGCAAGTAGATCAGGATATATCAGCAATTAAGAACAAACATAGGCAATACAGCAGAAAGTAGCGGTTCTGATGGTAGTTGAACACCAACTTGCGCGGCAATACAGCAGAAATAGCATACTCATAATTGGCATCAGACAGGTTTTCAAAAGGTACAGAAAAAGAAAAAAACACAACAATAAGAAAAATACATCAGATAAACAGTCTTGGAACTTGAATAATTAAAATAACTAACATTCATGAAAGTTTCAAAAAACATTGAGATAACTTACCAACACAAGCCAGAGGGAGAATTCTTTCACCACCACGGTAGGTTTCAATCTTCACATCGAACGTCAGATGGTCCAGCGTAAACACAATACGATCTCCAGCACGCAGGCCGTAGTCGTGGGTGAACTCAAACCAGGAACTACCAACAAACTTGTTGTAGTTTGCTCGGTGCTTGAATGTGGCTGGGTAAGACCTGCTTTCAAACGTAAGAAGTTCAAGCTCCGTCTTCTTGAACTGTAGAATCCTAGCCTCATCTCTCTGCTGCTCAATATACTCAGCTAAAACATTTCTCAGATTGCAGGGGATGTACTGCAAAACAAGGAATATATAACTCAATACTCAACTCACAAAAATAACAAACAACTTTAATAATACTAAAACATTAACTAGAACCACAAACATAAACTGCAGAAAGATAACATATCAACCAAGTACTTTACAGTTATAGAGCATGATGGTTTGCTGACAAAAAATTGGCTAGCCAAAAGTTGGCATTCACAAAAATTGGCAATGCCAAGAACTTGCCAAACTATTGGCAACTTTCTGTGAGATAGGCATGACAAATCAATAACCTACCAACTAGTAGCCAAAAAATATTTGGCACAGTGTCAAAACATTGGCATAACAACTATTGGCACCAAGCCAATTATGCTTATACTACACAACAGTAATAACAAACAACTTAATAAACAAGCAAGCCAACTAGAATAACACAAAAAATTACTAACCATGCGCCTAAAGCAATCCTGATCAAGAACAACATCAAAGCTGATCAGATGTTGGCCAGCAAATGCATCTGGCACACATGGAGCACCCGGGCAACGACAAACAGGGCAGACCATGCCTGCAACAATAGAATAATTTTTTTGACAAATTAGTAAAAAACACTATAAAATCATACTAACACTACTTACAAGAATGCTCATAAAAATTGAATTCAACAACTTCTTAAACTACTCAGACACAAAACAAGATATCAACATTTGGGCTAAAAAAACAAACCTTCTTACACTCAAGTAGCAACTACCCTACTTCATATAACTATCAATGATTATACACACACTATATACAAAAAAGGAATGATCTTTTCAGAAAAAAATCACTTAAAACACATCTACAAAAAGAATATAAAATTAAAAAGGCACTCCAAATCCAAAAACTGCAGTATAAGACCTATGAGTGCATAAAAATCACAATATGCTCCAGAAAACAGGGGCGGATTGGAACATAAAAGAAGGAAAATTGAGAAACCCTAACAATCTAAGACTAACAAATGCTTCCAGAAATTACTACACATGCAATCTAAGAAACCCTAGCACAAAGGCTCAAAAAGATGCGGCTATCATTGAGACAAAGGCTCAAAAAAGATGGGGCTAACATCACACAAGGGCTCAAAAAGATGGGGCTAACATCACACAAAGGCTCAACATGGCGCGGATTGGAACAAGAAAAAGATAAACCTAAGAAACCCTAGCAACAAAACATTAACAAAAAACCCTACAGAACAGCGGGCTACAAAATCTACACCTCCAATCCGGCTTCAGAATAAGAACGAGGAGGGGACTGGCAAACCCTAGCCAACGCATGCTCCCACAGACGAATCGCACTAGGCATCGAACCCTAAACCGCGAACTAGAACTAATCAAAAAGACTAGGGATTCGAGCATATACATACCTGAAAAAAGCAGATCTCCTCACGGATCCAAGAAGGGGGTCACTGAATCCGAGCACCAGCAAAGACCACAGCAAAAGAAACCTACAAAAACACATCAAACTGATAAGCTTCAAGCAGATCTATAGAACAAGAGGCACCATCAGAGAGGAGGAAGAAACAGAATGCAACCAAATGGACTAACCCTAGCCAGCGAGGGGAGAGGAGGAGACAGAACGAGACGAACAAGGGAGAGGGAGTGACTGAACGCACAGACGAGAGTGGGGGAGCAAATAAGGCAACAAGCAGCCGCTCCACCTCCCTAGTCGGGCTGGGCCTCGGGCAGAATAACGGGTCGGACTTAACGGGCACAACCGCAGACGACGGAAACGAGCCCATATCAAATCGACTGACCCAGAAAAACCGGCTCAGTCGACGAAACGAGTCCAGCCCAACAGCGTTCACACCAGAGAAAGAAAAAAAACAGCACGAATTGCAAAGCACGATCCAACGGATCAAAAATCGACTGACCATAAATCCAAAAACCAGGCGATTGACATATAGCTATTGTATGATAATAATGAGGTAAAAGTGAAAGCCACCGGCCGCATCCCCGACGACCGTACAAACGACACGGATCGGATCGAAGCTGTGATATGGCAGTAGATTCCACCGGTCGATGGATGAGTGAACATGTTGAACCATACGCATGCGTGGTTTGTTGGCATTAGGGGTTGACCTCTAGCTGATCGAGCGAGTGGGGGTGAGAGTCTTGATCGACCATGCATGATCGCAACGGACCAAGGCGAATTGATTAGGGCCAAGGGCTCGCCGCCGCGGGATACGACAAGGTGTTGACCCGTGCTGCCGAGGGCAAGCATCTTCCAGCTAGCTAGGTGTCGTCAACGTGGCTGCATGCTCCCATCCCATGCATGATTTCCTTCTGTCGTGTGTGCTGGCTTGGAGCAACCTGTGATGCCGACACGCGGGCCCGGGCGCCGGATCGGTCCATGGCAGGCCAGCTTCATTCAATGAAACGAAAGGTCAGCATGCATGCGCCGTATAGTGAAAGACTGACTCTGCATGATCGATGTTGGATCCGTCCGTCGGAGTAATTAAACAGGTTGACATGCACATGCATGGACCATGCATGCATCACTGGTGCATCTTGTTTTACGTGCTGGATTATTACTTGGCGTGGATCAATCAATCGATCTATCATGTGGCGCACAGTGGTCGACCCATGCATGTATATACTCGATCAATTAAAATCTCCCTTCGTGCATACTACGTACACAGTAGATCGATGGTTCATGGATGGATGGAGATCTAGCTAGGAGAGCAAGGGGTCAACGGATACGTACGCATGCATCGCCAGCAAGCTACAGGCAAGGCACATACGCAAATACGTATAGCGGTCACCTCGCCAGCAAGCTACAGGCAAGGACCACTGCCAATGAGTATGTCGGTCGTATAGTTTGCTCCGGTCACATGCCACTCGCATACGTACAGAGTGTACACGTATACATATACAGACCGTATAATGTCGACCGATCTGTGCGCTAGCTAGCTTGCTCTGTCAAACGATAACGATAAGATGCCAGCTTCTACACAGCAGAAGATGCATGTGAACCAAACCAAGGAGCTAGAGAGCTCTCGAGCGCCATAGATTTGCCTTTTACTGTAACTGTCTACCGCGTCATGAGAATCAGATCGACTTACTTGTGTACATCAGACATGCATGCAGTATGTACTGGGCCTCTACACCCGGTAGATAGCGTACTAATTGGTAATGGCATGCACATAGGAAGGTAAATATTATAGCATAGCAGGCAATGTCATCGGAAATACACTGGTGCTTTCGGGTGCCAGTGCACCCTATATGCCAAGAAGAATTAGTAAATCAAAAATTTGTCCAAACATTATGTTTTTTTTAATCAAACGTGATCAAGTATTGTACTCGTATAAAATGATTCACCAGGGAATGATTTTTATTGTATTATGGGTCAAAGATTCGCCCAAAAAGAACACTGTATATTGTAGTCATAAATTTGTTGTTTTCTAAAGTCAATGGGAATCAATTTTTGGGCCAACGTTTTTATACAAGTACAATACTTGTCATATCTGATTCCAAAAAAATCTGTTGTTTTTAAACCTTTTTGGAGTTATTAATATTTTTTGCGCATATAGGGTGCGCGCTAGCACCCGAGAGCCACAAGTTCGCTTCCGCAATGTCATCCTGGAATGTTCTACCGTGTTCGAGAACTGCTCAACAGCCGCGTCTTGCCTGCCAGATGCACCAAAAGTCAAATGGTCAACTCAGTAACTCGTATATCGTCTTGTCTGATATTACGAATTGGATGGATCGACTCTTGTAAATAAGGCTGGGAGAGAGGAGAGGCGCCCGAGGCTGAGCTGGGGAGGACGTGGCCGGTCCCGTGGCCCCCGACGATGCCTCTCTGGGGAACTTTTAGCTCTTATCACTATTCGGATTGAGAGAAGGGAAGGAAGAAGGAAATTTGGCGGGAAGAGAGAAAGGGAGCCGTGCGTGTCCTAGGCCTTGTTTGTTTGGGCTATTGCTTCTGCTTTTGCAGCTTTTCCACTTTGACCAAAAAGCCATAAAAACTTCTAAATAGGTGATTTTGAAGCTTCCAAAATGAAAAAGCTGCAAAAGCAGAAGCAAAAACTCAAACAAACAGGGACCTAGGAAGAATGGTTGAGCTGGAGGAGGAACAAGTACATGTCCCAGTCCCAGCCATTGGATTTTAATCCTATGGCCGAGGAAATCGGCTGAAACGCTGACGATGTAATTGCACCCTTGGTAAATTCATGCCGCCGTGTTCTTTCCATGCATGGCCAGCCGCTGCTGCGCGTGAATGATTTCCTTCTGTCGTGTGTGACGGACTGGAGTAACCTGTGATGCCCACACAGCGGGCCCGGGCGCCGGATCGGTCCATGGCAGGGCCAGCTTCATTCAATAAAACGAAAGGTCAGCATGCGCCATGCACGCTGTATAGTGTAAGGCTGACTCTGCACGATCGATGTTGGATCCGTCCGTCAGATAAAAACAGGTAGGAGTCAGCCCACCTCCATCCAAGTTGACGAGCATGGACCATGCATCACCGCTAGCTAGCTTAGCTTGTCTTACGTGTTGGATTACTTCGCGTGGATCAATCCGTCGATAGATCATGTGGTACTACGAACACACAGTAGTCGATCTATGTCATGCAATGACATACGGACATACGTCCTCAATTGATATTCAAATTGATATACAGTACTTCCTCCTCCTAGATATAAAGTCTTTTTAGGAATTTCAAAAGGGACTACATACGAAGCAAAATGAGTGGATGTACATTTAAAATATGTTTATATACATTCGTATGTAGTCTTTATTGGAATCTTTAGAAAGACTTCTATTTAGGAGCGGAGGAAGTAGATGGATTTTGTAGTGGGTTTTCCGGCGATACGTTGAACTCACTCTCCCCTTTGTCCCCTCTTAACTCTAGATGGATCTTGTATTTGGGTTACTCAGTTCATGGAAAGGGGTTATGCCCAGTAAATAAAATAAAATTATACACAGTAGATCGACCGGTCGATGCAGATGCATGCATCGCGAGCAAGCTACAGGTAAGACATGTGTAAATATACGTATAGCAGGGCCATTGCCAATGAGTATGTCGGTCGTATTGCTTGCTCGGGTCACATGCCTGTCGCATACGTACAGAGCGTACACGTACAAATATACAGACGGTATGTCGATCGATCTGTGCGCTAGCTACCTTGCTCTGTCAGACGATAAGATGCCAGATGCCATACAGCAGAAGTTGTAACTCTCGAGCGACTCTCATCGTGCCTGCCAGAAAGTAACTAACTAGTACTCCTAGATCGACTTACTTGTGTACGAGTACATCAGAAATGCATGCAGAGATAAAGCATGCACTGCTTACTGGGCCTCTGCCGCCGGTAGTATTGGCATAAACGAACGATTTTTGGGACGGAGGGAGGGAGCACAAACGAACGGTTTTGTTTTGGCTTGCGAAAGGTAAATATATTACAGGTAATGGCATCCCGAATATTCGTATTTCATACGGAGAAATGGTAGAGCTCACAAAGATTTGAAGTAAAGGCCTCCAACTTAAAGGTGCGCGCTACTAGCCACTTCACCCCACCGCTGCTAGTGGTATTTTGTAGCACGAAATATATAAGAAAACATAACAACCTTCATATGTATGCAACATTTTCAGAAAAATATAAAAAACATTCTTGAGAAAAATGTGAACAATATTGAAATGCCGAATAATTTTTGAATTTATGAACAAAATTTGAGCACACCATTTTTGAATATAGAACAAATTTCAAAACATGAACAATTTCCGAACATCTTTCGAAACATGAATAATTTTTAAAATTGGTGGTTTTCTTTTTTTGGTCTTTTTAATCCAGTTTTCCTTCTTTTTCACCTTTTTTTTAATTTTTTTGGACTATTTTAAAACCCTGAACCTTTTCTTAAATCCATGAACTTTTCAAATTCGTGAATATTTTCTTAAATTTGTGAACTTTGTTTTTGAATCCGTGAATGTTTTTCCAAATCCACAAACTTTCAAGTTTTACAAACTTTTTCCAAACCCCGTGACTTTTTTCCAAATTCGTAAAATTTGTCTTCAAAATTGCTAAACTTTTTTCAAATCCGCTAACGCTTGGGCAGGCCCAACGGGCAGACTTAAACAAGTCGAGAGCATGCTCGTGCTCAGCTCTTTCGAGACTTGCCTTGCTCTTGGGGATTTCTTCCCACCGGATCCTCTGTTCCACTTCCAGGCACCTCCTTGCGGAGCTTTCCGCCTCAAGGAGATCCCGGTTGTGGGAAACAGCATTTCGAAAGAAAACTGATCCTCCCTCATTCTCCCGCAGATCTTGATAAGACGCTTGGAGAACAGTGAAAGAATCAGTTGAGTGAGCAATGTGTTCGCCTAGTTGGGCCAAAGCCTAAGCATAAATTTTTCTTTTCTATATATTAGTTTTTCTTTTCTTTTTTGTTGATTTATTTTTCTCCTATTTGAACTTTATTATTCCTTTTGAAAAATGTTTAAGTAATTTAAATATGTTTGGAATAGCAAAACAAAATCTTGTTATAAAATATTATTTGCAATTTTAAAAAAACTTTTGAGATTTTAAAAATGTTCCCTTTTTTACTTTATTTCTTCTTCACAAATTAAAGAAATGCTTACTTTTAAAAAAATTGGATAATGTTTTAAAAAAAAAGTACGTGGTTGAGCAATTTATGTACAACATCAATTGTTGGAAATTTGTTCACAACTTTGGAAAATGTGTTCAAGTTTATAATAAGGTTCGTACGCAATTTCAAATTCCAAAATTGTTGACAAATTTCAAGAAATCATTAGGATATAAGAAAATGTTTATGTTGATTGATAATGATAGAAATTGTTAATAACAGAGGCATTCAAATTAGGAAAAACTACATGCTCATGGATATACCCGTCTGGCCTATTCTAGCACATTTATCTGAACTGGTGGTTTTTTGGACTATGGATAAATCATCTCAACTTCTTGCAGCAGCCTGACACGGGCATATGAGGCATTAATGCATGGTTTGAACGAGTTCCGACACCGCATCGTCCATTTTTCACCGAGAAAACTCCAGAAAATGTAAGAACTGTCGAAACTAGAACAAGTCTGCATGATGCCTTAAATTGGTCACAAAATCTGGTGGAAAAATATGGGCCATTTGATGGTTGTAGAGAAACAACGGGCTTTCAAAATGGACCCTTATGGTCGATAAATGGTCGGACGTGTCACCCAAACACTCTCCATTGAACATGATCGTGTTTTGGACATTCTTCAAGTGACCCCAACTTTTGGACATTCTTGCAGTACCAAATACGTTCATCGATCAAGGCTTCCCATCTTTTTCGATGGGCGACTCAAGGCGCTTTCAAAAACCTTTATTGATAATGTTCGTGCGGGTGAAGATTGACAACGTCGTTGCTCCAGTTCAATTGCAGCCTCTTTACCAAAGTCTTTGAATTATTTCTTCAAGCAGAGATTTATACCGTAAAGAAGGCGTTTTCAAGAAATTTCATTGTAATTCTTAGCCATAGGAGTTATTTTGTATTTTCTTGGATCTTAGGTCCAAATCTGTGTACCTATAATTGCTATGAGTATGAATAAAATTACAGACGTTTCTCAACAAAAAAAAAGAGAAAAACGAGCACAAGCGGGGGATCAATCCCAGCACCTCCAAGAAGATCCACTAAATAAAAGGCACTTCCAAGGAGAAGCCCGGCACTGCTAACCACTCCGCCCACCTGCCGTTCATGGCAAGTAATTGTGGGGGGGGGGGGGGGGGGGGGGGGGGGCGTTCTTCTTGTGGTAACTCGAGCCGGTTTTCTCAGGTTTTTTTTTCTTTTTTTTTTCTTTTGTGTTTTGGTTCTTTCTTCTCCGGCTTTTTATTCTTTTTTATTTTTTTGCAATTGTTTCTTTAGTTTTATATTTTATTTCCTTTTTCCCCTATTTTTTTTTGTTTTTATTCTACATTTTTTGTATATGTCAACAACATTTATCTAATACACGTTTAACATATTTCCAATATAAATTTAATTTTTTTATTATATGTTCACCATTTTTTCTATGCACATTGTTGACATTTTTAAATGCTTGCTTAACATTATTCATGCAAAAGATTAACATTATTTTGAATACATTTTTTATCATTTTTCCTATACATTTTAAATACTTATTAATAGTCTCAAATAAACATATTATCACTTTTTGTAATACATGGTCAACATTTTTTATGCACATTGAACATTTTCCAATCTCTTGATTAACATTATTCAAACACTAGTTCAACATTTTTTCAAGTGCTTGATGAACAGTTTAATATACATGGTCAACATTTTTTATACATTTTAACATTTCCAAATGCTTGATTAATGTTTTCTCAAATACTTGTTTAACATTGTTTTTAAAATGCTTGATTAATTTTTTTATATAAATGATAAAAAAAATCATCATTTTTTCAAACATGATCAACATTTTTTCTATACACATTCAACATTTTCCAAATGCTAGATTAACATTTCAAATATTTGTTCAACATTTTTCAACTACTTGTTCAACATTTTTCAAATGTATTTCGTAGAGTGTTTTTTGTAATATATATATATATATATATATATATATATATATATATATATATAGAATATTTTAAACTATAAATAAAAGTGCAAAATAAAGCAAAAAACGAAAATTTTAAAGAGAAAAAAAAGAGGTTGTGGCCTGCCGCGCGCGTGGGCCAGCCCATCCTGCTTGCCCCTTGAGCTAGTCGGAAGCTGGACTCGGTGAAGGCGAGATATAGGGTGCCTTGACAACTTGCCGCAATGAGCGGCATAGGGATCTTCAATTTGTCGACCTGCGGAGGAAACACAATTGTATTTTGGCTCGCTCATGTGAGGATTTTTCTCATTTTTATGTTTTAATTGTGATTTTTTTTCTTTTTCTTTTTTGATTTTCCTTTCTTTAAAATAATATGAAATATGGAAAATTAATGAAATTTGAATTTATTTGAGAAATCATAAAATGAAAAGAGAAACAATATAGAAAATAAAAATAAAACTTGGCCAGAATATGCTAGAAGCTTTTGAAACCAGGAAATCAGTGCTAACTTCCCAATAAAGGACAACCCAGTTAGGAGGTCGCCGAGCTAAATCTATGCATACCCTCTTCGATGTTTGCGCTGAATACTTCGTTCACGATACATAGCACCTACAGCGACCCAAGTGTGGGTTTTTATGGGCCGGCCCGTTAAGTTAAAGGATGTTACTATGGTGGTCACGGGAGGCGAGCGGCCAAGCAGCGCAACCGCTATGGCATTCTGGTTTTGGGTAGCTTCTAGATCTTTCAGTCTGGTTTTCTTTATATTTCTTTTTTCAGATTTTCTTTCGATTCCTTTCTTTTCTTTTCCTGTTTTTGATTATTTTATCTATTTCATTTTAAAATGGGATAGTTGCATTTTTGCCATTAGTTGTGTCAGTTTGTAGGGTTTGCCCTTTCGCCTCTGCTCGGTTTCACTCTTAGGTTTGCCTCCGAGGTCGCCTGAATGCCCTTTGACCATCCTTTGACTGTTTGACCCATTACAGAGAAAGTTCATATGAACTAAAAGTGCAAATAAGATATTAAAATGTCCAGAAAAATATTACCTTTATGTGCATGTCATTTGCATTCGGCAAAAAATACCATTTAAACCAACGGAGGTTATTTATGTTATTAGCGTTATTAAACCTAAAAAAGTATAAGTAAATACTTTTTCATGAATAAAATGACATGCACATATAGATGATGTTTTTCTAAACATTCCGATATCTTATTGGGAACCACTAGGGATCATACTACTGATCCCTAGCTTTCTGTCAGACCACTGGATGGCCGTTGGATGAAAGCTTGCGGATCGCTGGATGCATCCCTCTAACAGCGCCCACTTTCCTCAATTTCTAAAACAAACATTCTGTATGCATGTAGCTTCCATATATGAGGTCCCTATAATCACGCATAATAACTACCTTGCAGTTTCCAAAACAAAATTTTCCTTATTCACGTTGCTTCCATATGTGGTGCTCGTATAATCAGGTGTGCCTCTGTATACTACAAAATAATGCTTCCTTTCCATTTGATACTTGTTTGCATGATATGATAAACGTACTTTCAACACTACAAGCCATGCTTCATAATTTTTTTAGTCACATTTTCTCCAAGCAGCATCAGGATTCAATCTGTGCTATGAAGCATGTATGGTTGTACTTTGAAACACAGTTTTATGGTTGTACTTCAAGGAACGAAGCATGCAAGTATGTCATTGGAAACGTATTGTATTTATGTGGGAAGCATGTGACGTGTAATAGTGATGCATTTATGTGGTAGTGAGCCATTGGAAGCACGGTCAGATAAATGTTGAAGCAGGAAAAAAGTAGTAAAGAAGCATTGTTTCTGTTGTGTAACGAAAGGAGCACATATGTAGACACTTCGAAGCTTGTTGTACATAAGTTGGAAGCATGACACAAATGATACCGAAGCACATGCAAGGTACTATAAAACAAAGGAAGCACATACAAAGGCACTAGACAACTTAATATACAAATATTCCTGAAGCATTGCGTATGTTACAAGAATCACAACATTTACACTAAGGCATAGGCCTGTCACTTCGAATCATCAAAGACGAAGCCGCTGGATAACAATCACAGCAACGTGCGCTCCGAACGTCGCTATTGACCACGTGGCAAGGTAGCACTCTGTCGAGAGCACGCCGGCAAGATTAGAGATATAGTGCATCATCATGATGAAAGGAGTGGTGGTTAGCACGACGGCACGAGCACAGGCAAGGAACCAGAGGTGATCGGCTGCGGGGTAGCATGTCGAGAGAGATGGAGCATGGTGGCTGAGCAAGGTTGTCGAGACCTCGCGCCGGACGTCCTCCGGCGTGGGCTTCGTCGCTTCAGCTGCTACCTCTCGCAGAGTGCTTCCTCCATGCCAACAATCGCCGAGTGGTCCGACATACATATGAAGCATGGTTGATGCATCAGTACATAGGAACCTACCTGGAAGCATGTCAAGAGATTGAAATTCTGTCCGTACACAGGAAGCGTGAATGCTCTCAAGCAATAATATTTTGCTATCACTAAATAGGTAAAATGTATTGGAAGCACAGAAATTGGATGATGCAAAATAACGTGATTGCCACTAATATCCGGTTGCAGAAATTTATTATCTATAAACGGATCTCATCTACCCTGATTGGAGGTTTTGTGATCTTACATCAACCTAAATTATGAAGATACATGAAATCAAAACATATTCACGCAGATGTCACCTCTGGTGTGCCTGCACCACTTAAATTCTGCAAATACGAGATGGAGGGGCATAATCTTGGCAAGATGTCTACCAGGGTTGTTAGGGGAGGGATGTTCATTGGAGAACGACGGGGAGGCGGGCTCGTCGGCGACGCGGTGAAGAGCAGCGTGCGGACTGGTCTGGGGGCCGCACCGAGAAGTAGGACGGGGCAGGGACCCAACCTGTACGCCTCTGGCAGGGAGTAAGGGGCGGTGCGTGGATGCTGACCCCGACGGAGAGGAGGGTCGGAGGTAGGAGAGAGGAACGAGGGTGGTGATTGAGTCGGGAGAAATGTAACGGGGGGAGGGATTATGGGAAGGAGCCTGCGTGAAAAACGGAAATTTAGAAGAGGATTTTGTTGTGGTCTCTTGTCCGTGAGATGAAGAATGAATCAACGGCTTACGAGCAGTCTGACGATGGACTTGTATCAGACTATAGATAGGAAGTGTTTCCCTATCTTATTTGCACTTTCTCGAGTTCATATGAATTTGATATGAATTCATGTGCATGTCATTTTTATATCTGAAAAAGTATGGTTTATAGCTTATTATTTCACAATGTTAATAAAATTAATAATCTCAGATAGTTTAAATGGTACTTTTGTCCTAAATGCAAATGGCATACACCTAAATGTAATGTTTTTTGAATATTTTTATATCTTGTTTGCATTTTTCTGAGTTCATAATTTTTTTTTAAAAGGAGGATGACCCCCGGCCCTGCATCTAGACGATGCATGCAACCTTTTTTTTTCTGAGTTCATATGAATTTGTTGAATTTTACAAGTAGTGGTCAAATGATCAAAAGGTGGTCAACGGACATACGGGTGACCTCAGAGCCAAAGCAAAGGGCAAACTTGAGCAGAGTCAAAAAGTAATGGCAAACCTGGTGGGTAGGTTCTAACTGGGGTAAGTTGGAGTTGTCCTTTTTAAAATTGATGAACATTTTTTTAATAGTTCAGGAAAAAAATTAAATTCATGAATATTTTTAAACTCACAGATAATATTTGAAATTCCCAATCATTTTTAAAATTCATAATGTTTTTCAATTAGGTGAACATTTTTTGAACTCATGAAAAATCTACCCTTTGGCAAACACTTTTTAAATTATCTAACTTTTTCAATCTCCTGATTTATTTTGAAATTTCTGATTTTTTTTTTCAAATTCATGAACTTTTATCAACTTTATGAACTATTTGGATGCTTTTTTGAACTCGTGAACTTATTTCAAGTTTATAAACTTATTTAAAATTCATATTTTTTAATAAATTCATATTTTAGAAAATCTAAAACTTTTATCAATATGTAAGGTTTGAACGATTTTCGACACCGTATACAAGTTGTTACATGTCCGGCTATTTATTGGCCTTTGTTGACCAAGAAAACTTCAGAAAATGCAATATTTATCGAAAACCAAAACAACTTGGCATGACACCTTTAATTGGTCATATAAGTTCATGAAAAAAATTTGGATCATTTCACGGATGCCCAAAAAACATGCTCTTAGACGGAGCCTTCTTAACTAACGGAACACCCTCCATTGAAGATGGTGTTTTTGGACATTCATGAAATGACCTCACCTTTTGCCAGCAGGCGGGCATGCCAAAGGTAGGCATCCATGCCAGGTTTGAAGGAAAAAAATTATTTAAAACCATAATTTAAACCACAACTTAACACTTCAGCATGAAAATTTGGATTTAGAAAGAAAAAGAAAATTTACCATATCAATTCTAGAGTTCTCTCTATGTTAGTTATCTGAAATTGTTTGAGAGCATTTTTTATCTATATGCAAGAAAATGTCAACAAAAAAATGAGCCGTTCAAGAGAGAACTCAATCTTGATAGTTGGTGGTTCGAGATTAATTCAATATCAAACTAACGGCGACACAATGGATAGAGAATCTGTGCGGATAAAGAACAACTAGTAGGCAGACATTAACATATGTACTATTCTTATGACCTGAAAATCCATCTATATATTTGTTCACCAACGCCTATAAACACTCAACGCCTCTGTGGTCTTGATGTATGCAAATGTCCGACAGATATGGCCTCTTATATCGGGAACTAGCACCTTTTGAGAACAATAATGGCTGTGAACCGCCTCACCCTCTGACCTTGTCTTATAATTGTACGGTGTATGCAGGTACCACCGGAACAGTTTTTGGCCTTGTCCACCAATGATTAGGACATACTCACCAAGAATGAAGTTTGGACGTGTCAGTTGGTGCTCCGCCCCGAGTGAAGCACTCAAACTATATTGATAGATCCAGGCCTGCTCATTTCCGGTGCTTTCAAGAACCCACACCTATAAACAATCATAATTGAGTGAAGGCAACTCTTACGGATCAAATACTTTATTTACATGCACATATATGTGTGGCCATATCCTATAGGAAAGAGAGGGATCTTTAAAAAGTACTACTACTATAAACGGTTTTGGTAAGTTTACGTGACACTACGATACCTTGACCATGTATGCGCTGATAGTTACGATACTCAGCCTGCGCTGCACCTCGGTCAAGTGGGCGATGGGCCCGGCCGGCATGGGCAATGTCTTGGTGGGTTTCACCCGCTCACTCTTGAGGTCAAAAGACATTATTTTCTCCTGCGATCCCTCCGTGACCCAATACGATGCCCCGTTTACGCTGACGACACCGGCGTCCAGCCTGCATTTCGCGTTAGGTGTTGGAACCTCCCTCCAGGACGCCTCCCCCACCGTGAAAACCTGCAACGTCTCCTTGGTCTTGAAGAAGCACGGGACGTGCACCACCTTGTACTGCTCCGTACCGTGGTGGTACCCGAAGCTGTATGCCTGGTGCCAGCTCCTGTCGGAGCGCCGCGAGTTGTGCCGCCTGAATAGGCCGTGGCAAGGGATCGGCGGGAGCGCGAGCGTGTCTCCGGTGGCCGGGTTGACGAGAGTGATGGCACCGCCGGGCTTGGCGTCATTGCACAGGCAGAGCACGCCGTTGCAGACGCCGACCACCTCCATATGCTTGTAGACATCCATGTGGCCGGCCCAGAGATCTCGAGGTCGAGGTATGCTTGTCTTTGGGTCTAGGTCGTCGAGGACGTATGCGGATTCCGTGGTGACGACCAGCGGCACGGCGTCGCGGCACTGCTGCATCTCCGTCGTGCGGTGGTGGACGAGGTCGCGCCAGGACCGGCAGACGAGGCGCAGCCGCCGGCGCGAGGTCCATGGGAGCCGTAACAGGATCTCCACCACAAGCTCCGTGGGGATGTCCTCCATCGCGATCGCAACCACGGCGGCTCCCACGTCAGGTCTCCGATGTTATATTAGGCCTGTTTCTTCGGATCCATTCCGGCCGTTTCTTTGATCTTTGAGACGGAAAAGACTTTGTTGCCGGAGGCATTGGCACTTCCATGGTTGGAGAAGAATCGTAACCGGCTAGTTTGTAACGGAAACAAAATCGGTCTCGTCTGGTGATTACCCACGCTTACGTAGCCCATCACGACACGTCCCAGATCATGTGTCAAGTCACGATCAAACACTATATCTTGCTTACCGTGAGAGAATCTACCATCTTCAACGAAGCTTTTCCTACGCGCCACAGTACTGGGCCGGTAATTTTCACTGCGTTTCGTTCGGTCGCACACTGTCGCTTATTGCATCCTCTTTGCTCGTTCGCTTCATTTTCTTTTCTTTTTCTTTCTGTTCTCTGTTTCTTCACCAGTTTCTTGGTTTTATGTTCTTCATGTTGTTTCTTTGGATTTATTTTTTTCTTTTTCGGTTTTCACCATTTTTTTTATTTCTTTCTTTGTTTTCATTAGTTTTCTTTATTTTTATTTCATTCTTTCTTTATTTTCTATCATGCTTGCTTTTCATTGGTTTTATTTATTTCTTTCTCGGTTTTTTCTGTTTTCATTATGTTGCACTGTTTCTTAGGTTTTTTATTTTCTTTGTTTATATTTTAGTTTTTAACGGGTTTCTTTGTTTTTTTTCTCGGTTTTCATCGGTCTTCTTTTTTGGTCAACACATGTTAACTATTTTCAGTATGCATTCAAAATTTTACTTATACATCGAGACATTTTTATATACATGTCTAACATTTTTAAAATACATGATCTTTTTGGACACTTATATTTCTTGTGTCTACTTTTTTCCATACATATTGTACATTTTTAGTATATGTCTATTACATTTTTCTAATGCATGGTCAACATTTTTTCCATATGAATTTAACATTTTTCAAATTCTTGATATGATTGGTGAAGAACATGCGCCACTTGAGGTAATTGTTCTCGGCTGGATCAAGTTTGAACTTGATATGAGTGGAGATGTGGCCCTGATGGAAATTGATGATGGATTGGTCGAGAGGGAGGGAAGCAGGCAGCGCAACCATGGTGGAGAGGGCAGATGTGGTAGCGGGGATGGTGTTGGAGAGGGGAGGAGAGGTTCCAGGAGTGGAGGACTGGGGAGAGGAGGCGGCGGCCACAGCCGCGGCGGCAACCGAGGAAGGAAGCTCCCCGATGTCCTCGAAGGCCATGGAGTCTGATACCAAGATACAGGAAGAATAACTCACAACACACACTGTATTGATCCATGACAGGAGTTACAATGTACAAATAGCGGCAGCCCGACGTCTCCCGTGAAGACTAGCAGGCATGCCAAGTCCTAGAATGTAGGATACAGTTATAACAATACACACCTCATACATGTACATGAAATAATACATTAACAACTGGGAGGGATAGAAGATTGATTCTTTTATGAATGCGCCAAGGCAAGTAAATATTGAAGATTTATTCCGTTATGACTTTCCAAGAAATGTGTAGGTTAGGGAGGGATCGGTGGGCATCTATGGGGGCTTTGAAAAATAAAACCAATGATTAGTGGGGAAGGAAAAACTGTATCGAAAAAAACAGATGGGTGGCACTAGTAGAAAACAGGGCTTTGGTCCAGGCCAGGCCAGCCCATTAGTCCCGGTTCAGTCACGAACCGGGACCCACGGGGGCATAGGTCCAGGTTCGTGAGGCCAGGGGGCCGGCCGGGCCTCGTGGGGCATTGGTCCCAGTTCATCTGGCCCCTTTGGTCCCGGTTCCAGACACGAACCGGGACCAATGGGCCTCGCTCCTGGCCCACAACCATTGGTCCCGGTTCATGGCTGGAACCGGGACCAAAGGGGGTCCTTTAGTCCTGGTTCCAGCCACGAACCGAGACCAATGAGATGCCTATATATACCCCCTCGCCCGCGAGCAGAGCAGTGGAGAGTGCTCTGTTTTTCTGGCCGGCCGTGGGAGAGCTTTGTGGTGCTCTAGCTCACCTCCTATGCACATGAGGTGTTCGATGAAATACCCGAGCCACACTTAAGCTTTCTCCTCTCGAAGCTCCTTGTCCAAGCTCCATTTTCCTCGAGATTTGTCTAGGTTTGGCGGTCCGTCCTGTCCCGTCCCCATCCTCACCGCCGTCGATCGCCCGCGCCGATCTCGTCGTCGGCACCACCGTGGTGAGCCTCTTGATCTTATCTTCTTTCTAAAAGAAAAAATTTCTTACTTGTATGATTTAGATAGATACTTGTGTAATTTTCTTACTTTTATTATTGTTTGTTATTATATAGTGCGATGGTTTTGGTATCCGCCTCCGTCGGCCCTCATCCTGTCTATGATTCGGATGTGGTATATATTATCTTCTAAAACTATTTGGTTCATTTAGTGTTTATGACAATTATGCCGACCAACGTGACATAGATTTTTTTGCCTAGGAGGTATGTGAACCGGAAATTCCAACCGACCCTATTGTCGAGAGGTTAAATTTAGTTGAAGAAGAAAACAATTACTTGAAGGAAAAATTGAAAAAAATTGAGGAGGAGAAGATGGTATTGGAGTTGCATGTTGCGGATGTCGTCGATGATCACAAGATCAAGATGGATGCAATGTGCTTGAAGATTAGAAAGATTAGAAAATATGCCATTCATACCGAGGCTTGGTATCATTATGCCGTTGGATCAATTGTTACCTTAGTTGCGATTATGATCGCATTTGTTGTTGCATTGAAATGTTTTACATAGTTTCAATGTATGGTTTAATTAGATGCTCTGGAGAGCTATATGTTGTTCAATGAGAATTATGTATGTACTTTGGTTTTAATGTGATGATGAACTTCTATTAATTTGGTCACTTATCTATTCATGATGTTCTGTAATGATTTTTGACACACTTAATTATATATAATGCACGCAGATGAACCGGCAATGGATGTACGGTAACAGACGCACCTCCGAGTACATTGAGGGCGTGCATAATTTTCTTGCAGTGGCTGAGGCAAACAAGCAGAACGGTTTTATGTGTTGTCCATGTCCTAGCTGTGGGAATACGAGGTCTTACTCTAACTCGAAAACCCTTCACACCCACCTGCTTTATAAGGGTTTCATGCCACACTATAATGTTTGGACCAAGCACGGAGAAGGAGGGGTTATGATGGAAAACAGCGAAGAAGAAGAGGATGATGACAACTATGTGCCCCCTGAATACGGTGATGCTGCAACGAGGGAAGCTGAAGATCAAGAGGAACCAGACGATGTGCCCGATGATGATCTTCGCCGGGTCATTGTTGATGCAAAGAGACAGTGCGAAAGTGAAAAGGAGAAGCTGAAGTTTGATCGCATGTTAGAGGATCATAAAAAAGGGTTGTACCCCAATTGCGAAGATGGCAATACAAAGCTCGGTACCGTACTGGAATTGCTGCAGTGGAAGGCAGAGAATGGTGTACCTGACAAAGGATTTGAGAAGCTACTGAAAATATTGAAGAAGAAGCTTCCAAAGGATAACAAATTGCCCGACAGTACGTACGCAGCAAAGAAGGTTGTATGCCCTCTAGGATTGGAGGTACAGAAGATACATGCATGCCCTAATGACTGCATCCTCTACCGCGGTGCGTACGAGGATTTGAACGCATGCCCGGTATGCGATGCATTGCGGTATAAGATCAGACGAGATGACCCTGGTGATGTTGACGGCGAGCGCCCCAGGAAGAGGGTTCCTGCCAAGGTGATGTGGTATGCTCCTATAATACCACGGTTGAAACGTCTGTTCAGAAACAAAGAGCATGCCAAGTTGATGCGATGGCACAGAGAGGACCGTAAGAAAGACGGGAAGTTGAGAGCACCCGCTGACGGGTCGCAGTGGAGAAAAATCGAGAGAAAGTACTGGCAGGACTTTGCAGGTGACGCAAGGAACGTATGGTTTGGTTTAAGCGCGGATGGCATTAATCCTTTTGGGGAGCAGAGCAGCAATCACAGCACCTGGCCCGTGACTCTATGTATCTATAACCTTCCTCCTTGGCTGTGCATGAAGCGGAAGTTCATTATGATGCCAGTTCTCATCCAAGGCCCTAAGCAACCCGGCAACGACATTGATGTGTACCTAAGGCCATTAGTTGAAGAACTTTTACAGCTGTGGAATGGAAATGGTGTACGTGTGTGGGATGAGCACAAACAGCAGGAATTTGACCTGCATGCGTTGATGTTTGTAACCATCAATGATTGGCCTGCTCTCAGTATCCTTTCAGGACAGACAAACAAGGGATACCACGCATGCACGCACTGTTTAGATGACACCGAAAGTATATACCTGGACAAATGCAGGAAGAATGTGTACCTGGGGCATCGTCGATTTCTTCCGACCAACCATCA
The DNA here is from genome assembly GCA_011799875.1 of Thinopyrum elongatum. Lineage (NCBI taxonomy): Eukaryota > Viridiplantae > Streptophyta > Magnoliopsida > Poales > Poaceae > Thinopyrum > Thinopyrum elongatum. The sequence goes on along the minus strand of CM022299.1, from coordinate 663,382,934 downwards.
ATGACGAAAGAAAGGCAAGCATTTCAAAGGCGAGGCAGATCACCGAAAGAAGCCCGCCATCCGTACCGGTGATCACGTACTTGCTATGGTCAATGATTTACAAGTAATCTTTGGAAAGGGTCCCGGCGGACTATCTGTTCCGAATGACGCTAAGGGACGCGCACCCATGTGGAAGAAGAAATCTATATTTTGGGACCTACCCTACTGGAAAGACCTAGAGGTCCGCTCTTCAATCGACGTGATGCACGTGACGAAGAATCTTTGCGTGAACCTGCTAGGCTTCTTGGGCGTGTATGGGAAGAAAAAAGATACACCGGAGGCACGGGAGGGCCAGCAACATGTGCACGAAAAAGACGGCATGCCTCCAAAGCAGTATGAAGGTCCTGCCAGCTACGCTCTTACCAAAGAAGAGAAGGAAATCTTCTTTGAATGACTGCTCAGTATGAAGGTCCCGTCTGGCTTCTCGTCGAATATAAAGGGAATAATAAATATGCCAGAGAAAAAGTTCCAGAACCTAAAGTCTCATGACTGCCACGTGATTATGACGCAACTGCTTCCGGTTGCATTGAGGAGGCTTCTACCGGAAAACGTTCGATTAGCCATTGTGAAGCTATGTTCAATCCTCAATGCAATATCTCAGAAGGTGATCGATCCAGAAATCCTACCAAGGTTAAGGAGTGATGTGGCGCAATGTCTTGTTGGTTTCGAGCTGGTGTTCCCACCATCCTTCTTCAATATCATGACGCACGTCCTAGTTCATCTAGTCGACGAGATTGTCGTTCTGGGCCCTGTATTTATACACAATATGTTCCCCTTTGAGAGGTTCATGGGAGTCCTAAAGAAATATGTCCGTAACTGCGCTAGGCCAGAAGGAAGCATCTCCATGGGCCATCAAACAGAGGATGTCATTGGGTTTTGTGTTGACTTCATTCCTGACCTTAAGAAGATTGGTCTCCCTCAATCGTGGTATGAGGGGAGACTGACTGGAAAAGGCACGCTAGGAGGGGACTCAATAATATGTAGGGACGGGCATTCTTGGTCTCAAGCACACTACACAGTTCTACAGAACTCTACCTTGGTGACCCCGTATGTCGATGAACACAAGAACATTCTGCGCTCCAAACACCCAGAGCAGTGTGACGGCTGGATTACATGTGAACACATCAGGACTTTCGGCAGTTGGTTGTAAACACGTCTCAGGGGTGACAACACTGTTTCTGATGAGCTGTACTCATTGGCTAGGGGACCATCTTCGACTGTATTGACTTACAAAGGGTACGAGATAAATGGGAATATATTTTACACGATCGCCCAAGATCAAAAGAGCACCAACCAAAATAGCGGTGTCCGCTTTGATGCAGCAACCAAGAGGGGAAAGGACACATATTATGGTTACATAGTGGACATATGGGAACTTGACTACGGACATGATTTTAAGGTCCCTTTGTTTCAGTGCAAATGGGTCAATCTGTCAGGAGGTGGGGTACAGGTAGACCCACAGTACGGAATGACAATAGTGGATCTAAACAATCTTGGGTACACAGACGAACCATTCGTCCTAGCCAATGATGTGGCGCAGGTTTTCTATGTGAAGGACATGTCTACCAAACCGAGAAAAAGAAAAGATAAGGAAATGAATACATCATACGATGAGCCAAAGCGCCACATAATTCTTTCAGGAAAAAGAGACATCGTGGGATTGGAGGGCAAGACAGACATGTCTGAAGATTATGAAAAGTTTCATGAAATTCCTCCCTTCAAAGTCAAGGCTGACCCAAGCACCCTGTTAAACGATGAAGATTATCAATGGTTACGACGCAATAAGCAAAGGACACAAACGAAAAAAAAGTGAAGACTTTCTTTCCACAACTATTATGATGATGCCTTTGATCTAGAATATCACTGCAGTTACATGTGATGAAATGAAATGCCTTTTGTAACAGATGAGTTTCCGTATGAAACCCTGATACTTCGAAAGAGATTGTCCATTTTGTACACGAAGTGCATCCAGTTTTTGTCGTAACCCTCTCAACTTTTTAGCACATGCTATGTGGGTGAAATGATGATACCATGCCAACTTTCAACCTTTTCAGAGTTCATTTGTAGTGCTTTTCAATTTCAGGGTCATATAGCTCAAAAAAATCAGTAAATGCATGAAAAATAACAAATAAAGTCAGAAAGGGTTGAAAATTGATGATGTGGCTTTGAATGGTGCATTTTGAACACACAAAAAGTCTGAAGTTCAAATAAGTTCAAAAAAATGAAATCCCTTTGTAACAGATGAGTTTTCGTCCGAAACCCTGATACTTCGAAAGAGACTGTCCATTTTGTACACGAAGTGCATCCAGTTTTTGCCGTAACCCTCTCAACTTTTTAGCACATGCTATGTGGGTTAAATGATGATATCATGCCAACTTTCAACCTCTTCAGAATTTTTTTGTTTGAAACTTTAATAGCAAACTAAAATAACAAAATCTGTTTTTGATTAAAACAGACATTTCAAATAACCTAAAAATTACCAAATTGAATTTAATGATAAAACACAGTAATATTAAATAGCAGGAAAAACAATCACTCAAAAAATCTATTTTTATAGTAAAGTTATTCACAAACTAGTGATTCACTCAAATTTCAAAAAATTCAAATTTAAACTATTCAAATTGGAAAACTAATGGCACTAACAGAAAGTTTATAATTTTTATTACCTAAAAGCAAAAAGAATCACTGAAAAACAGTAAGTATTTTGCTGAAAGTAGAAACAAAATAGAATAAATAAAGCAAAAAAGAAAACAAAAAAACTGGAAAAAAATAAAAAAAATGCCACCTACTGGGTCACCACGGCCTGAATACGACTAGAAACCCAACCATGGGCCAGGATTCAGGCCCGCAGCAGGCCCAGTAGGCCCATAGGCAAGGAGTGACAGATTAGGCCCGAAAGCCTGCAGTTGAGAGGAGCTCGAGAGGGTGGGCGCAGCAGCGCTTATAAACCACTCGTGTGCTCTCTCAACTAGCGAGGTGGGACTAAACATCCCACCGCACCGCGCCAGCGCAAGGCCTTTGGTCCCGGTTGGTAGCAACCACCGGGACAAAAGGGGTGCATTGGTACCGGTTCGTGGCACCAACCGGGAACCGGGACCAATGCCCCCCTTTAGTCCCGGTTGGTGCCACGAACCGGGACCAAAGATCAGTTTTCAGCAGCCCCTGTTGGTGCCACGAACCGGGACCAAAGATCAGTTTTCAGCAGCCTAAACTGATCTTTGGTCCCGGTTCATGGCACCAACCGGGACTAAAGGGGGGCATTGGTCCCGGTTGGTGCCACGAACCGGGACCAATGCTTCGTCTATATAAGCAGCACTTGTCAAAATTTTCATTCAGTTCGTCTTCGATCCCTCTGACGACGCCGCCAGGCTGCCCCTCTGCCCGGCCGTCGCCGTCGTCGCCCCTGCCTCCGACGCTGTCGCCGTGCCGCCCCTGCCTCCGATGCCGTCGCCGCGCCCCTGCCCCGAGCCCTCGTCGCTGCGCGCGCCCCTGCCCCCGACGCCGTCGCCGCGCCGCCCTGCCCCGAGCCCTCTTCGTCGCGCTGCCCCTGCCCCGAGCCCTCGTCGCCGCGCCGCCCCTGCGCCGTCACCGCCCCGGTCCGCGCCGTCCCACGCTACGGTCCGGCCGGCCCCCTTAATTTGCTCATATACATTTTTTTCATATGATTTTGTTAGATGATGTTGATAATAGATTATGTATCCTTTTTTTGTTCATATAATTTTTTTTTGTTCATATGATGATTTTTATATATGTATATTTTTTTATTTAGGTTGTTAGTAGATATCGATTTTAGGTTGTGGCCATTTAGGTTAGTTGATTTAGTGCATTTAGGTTAATTTGTACTGTTAGTGCTTTTAGGTTATAAGATTTAGTTTAGTGAGAT